>OZ024910.1:83309604-83939118 GCA_964017125.1 Flabesymbios commensalis
ATAGTATGTCAGAATTTTCACCCAGACATTGGTAAACATTCAGATTGTATCAAGGTTTTATATGTAAGTAGGAATATTTTTACATAATTATTACAATTACTTTACATGCTAACAAATTATTTATATTTTTAGTACTTACTTGCTATGGCAGACCACAGCAAATACAGTATGTGGAAATAAGTACGCCTCATCAAGGGAATTGCGGATGTTTTTTTTTATCTCAATAGCATAATGGCTCTCATTTTATATATAAATTTAACGTCATTGTATGTCATTTTTTGAATGTATGTTGTTTGTGGAACAAATACAATGCAAATCTGTCAGAAGGGCTACCGGCCATCATGGGCCAGGACAAGCTATTATGGGAGAGATCTGTCTAATGGGTTTTTGTTTATCAGTCATACATTGTCCGCCCTGCCACTGTGGATCACTGTGAGTTTAGGTGGATGTACATTGGGATACAAGTAATAAGCGTGATGCAAAGAGAGACAAAGCAAATCCAGTAATGTGATGACATAACAGGATGGTGTGATGCCTCTAACCAGCAAACAAGGGCAGTGTGACAATAATTATTTAACCCTTTAAGCCCTCACGATGCATTAAATCATCGTCTTACATCCCTGATAACAGACCTGATTTTCCTACAATCAAGGGTTTTAGAATGAAAATTCCCATGAAACTGGTTTACCAATACATGGTCATTTTCTTCAATTTTTCACTCACATCAAATCATTTTCATTCACTACAAGTCGAGAATTGCGACAGCAATTTGCGGCTTGTAGTGGATGAAGATGACTATGGTAAACTCAGGCTTGAAAGGGTTAACCCTTCAAACGCTGAAATATTTTTACGTAATTTATGGAGACAAAAGTAGAGGTTTTGTTCAATGTGAAATTATAATAAACGTCTTAGTTAGTTCTTCTCACTTCATTGAATACCTTGTTATGGGTCTATGACCTTATCTATAAATAAAACTCCTTCAGTGCTAATGCTGACCAGCGTCGCAGACGGTGGACCAACATTAAGCCATCATTAGCAGAATGTCCCATGGCTGCTGAGAACATATGCAAAACTATATTTTAAAACAATCTCATGACATGCTAAAAATGAAATGAATGGGGTTTTAGGCCACATTTGTGCACATATAGGCAAAACTGGGCCAGCCATAGCATGATGGGCAATGCATTTTAATATATTGGCTACACGTTTTCCATAAATCGGTTAATAAATATATTAGGATATTAGGTCATCCTTCGGCCATGATAACCTTTTGATGATGGTGGGATGAATCCACTTACAATTGCTTTCGAGCTATTCACACAGGGTCTGAAATTCGAGCCCTGGTTGTTTGAGGCCGAGCACACTATCTCTCTGCCACATACACTATTATGGACACCACAATCCAACATTAGATACATCGCAAACTCTGTTCTGGATGCTAATTTTAAATAATCATTAGGCCTACTGCTCACCTAAACATTTCCATCTCTTATGGGGCTGTCTAACCAAACCCCGCATGCGACGAATGGGGCGCACGGTCAGAATGAAAAAATCATACGCATACCATACGCATAATTTTACATTTTCTCTCCGAATCAGCCATTCGTGGCGGTTCGGGGCAGGAGATACGTACTTGTCGACTGGCATCCGAACCGCTGCCGTACTTTAGGAAAGTACTCCCGCATCATTACATACCCATGTCGCATGGGCAAAACCTTACGAATAAATTCGCCATACCTCACGTATGCCTTAACCATGTTTACGTACCAGCCGTACACAGTTGATCGGATAAACTATGCAATATTCATGGCGATACGCACGCTGCGATCAAAGTAACCGTGCAATCCGAGCACGAGCCGTATCAGTCGAATGGCGATACGTTCGATACGAATCCATTACGTATCATACAAACTACATTACGTACCCTCCAGTACCGTCCGTACAAAACGTACTGTTAGGGAGCCTGAAAAATCCGAAAAATCGCCATTTGGGTATAAAAGTCGCCGAATAACCCATTCATCACCGCATTTTCGGATTACTATGGGAAATGGCATACACGTTGACTAGAGAAACCGAAATGACTGTAGCAGGCATGGGACTAGTTCTATGTGCAGCAGCAGCCCTTGAAATTGAAGAAGAAGAAGAGGAAGAAATAGAAGAAGACGAAGAAGAAGAAGAAGAAGAAGAAGAAGAAGAAGAAGAAGAAGAAGAAGAAGAAGAAGAAGAAGAAGAAGAAGAAGAAGAAGAAGAAGAAGAAGAAGAAGAAAGAAGAAGAAGAAAAAGAAGAAGAAGAAGAAGAAGAAGAAAAGAGAGAAGAAGAAGCGAGAAGACGATTGCAAGTAAACAGAAGAAAAAAAGTGAAGGATTGGTTGAAAAGAAGAGTTCAACTGGGCCACAACAGGACTTTGCTACACGAACTGGACGAAGGAGATATTGCCAGCTTCAACTATACCAACGACCTGCTACGCATTAAGACGTCTATTGATCCGAACCCAACGACCTGCTACGCATTAAGACGTCTATTGATCCGAACCCAACGACCTGCTACGCATTAAGACGTCTATTGCTCCGAACCCAACGACCTGCTACGCATTAAGACGTCTACTGATCCGAACCCAACGACCTGCTACGCATTAAGACGTCTACTGATCCGAACCCAACGACCTGCTACGCATTAAGACGTCTATTGCTCCGAACCCAACGACCTGCTACGCATTAAGACGTCTACTGATCCGAACCCAACGACCTGCTACGCATTAAGACGTCTACTGATCCGAACCCAACGAACTGCTACGCATTAAGACGTCTACTGATCCGAACCCAACGACCTGCTACGCATTAAGACGTCTACTAATCCGAACCCAACGACCTGCTACGCATTAAGACGTCTACTGATCCGAACCCAACGACCTGCTACGCATTAAGACGTCTACTGATCCGAACCCAACGACCTGCTACGCATTAAGACGTCTACTGATCCGAACCCAACGACCTGCTACGCATTAAGACGTCTACTGATCCGAACCCAACGAACTGCTACGTATTAATACGTATGCATATCCGTACAATCCGAATTGAGATACGCACTGTACGAATCTCAAGCCGAATGAAATGATTTGGGCGGTTCGGGAAAAATTTCCTAACATGTTAGAAAATGTCCCGAACCCTCCCGTACCGTCCCGTATGAGTCCGAATTGCCGCACATCATACGCACGGTACGAATCGATTTCACCGAATTTCCCCGAATCGATTCGGGAAGGCGATTCGTAGAAATTCGGCTCCTGTTAGACAGGGGTATTAGCGCTAATGCCGGTCTTCCTTCTCATTAACATTCACATTTCTTGGGGTAAAGAGAAATGTCGTGATTCTACGAATACCCAACTTTAATATTAATATTCAATAACAATAATAATATTATTTAATATTAACTAGCCTAACCCTAACCGTAATCTAACCCAAAATATAAACAAACCTAACCCTACCCTAACCATGCTAACTTTATACCTCAAATTTAAGGTGGGAACGCCATAACATAGGTATTCAAACGAAGCGGAAACAGCCAACTTAAGGATACTTCTTGTGATTTCGAATTGAGAAACACCCTTTGGTCTCCATGGTTTATAAACAGCAGCGTAAGGGTTGAATA
Source organism: Flabesymbios commensalis (assembly GCA_964017125.1). NCBI lineage: Eukaryota > Metazoa > Annelida > Polychaeta > Terebellida > Flabelligeridae > Flabesymbios > Flabesymbios commensalis. Next base: position 83,313,251 of record OZ024910.1, read on the forward strand.
ACTTAACCCTTACAGTGCGGGGATCGACTTAAGTCGTCAGAATCTGACGTCTGTAGACGTCAGATTCTGACGACTAAAGTCGACCTCCGCACTGTAAGAGTAAAAATATTTATAATGGCCGTAGACCCATAATATTCAAATGAATCAGAAAGAGCTAAGGGGTCTTGTCAAGTTGAAAAAAATCCAGAAATCTGAAAAAAAATTCGGATTGGTCAGACCCCACCCACCTACCTCCCAATCCAATTTTTTTGGAAGCATTTGGAAACATGAATACAACACAAAAAAAAAAAAAAAAAAAAATCGAGTTGGGGCTTGACCCTCCCACTCACTTCCGAGTTTTTCTCGGATTTTTGGATTTTTTTTAACTTGACAAAACCCCTAACAAAGACATTAATGATGATCTCAAATTAAAAAAACCCTTTGGTCTCCATGATTTTACAAAATTAATCCAGCCTAAGGGCTAACGTCGTAGTGGGTGCACAACATCAAATAAGCATTGGTTTAACGTCTTGTGCTATCTTGTCAAGCTGAGATGAGATGAAGATCAGAGAGCCTATTATGACGTCTAAGTGGTCAGTGATACCCTCACGTCTGGCTCGGCTGGATCTCTGTCTCTACTAAGGTTTCCTACTTCTAACAAGATGTCACTTTTAGGGGAAATATACTCAGACTCTCAGACTCAGACTTGTTTATTCGACATTATAATAAGCAGAAATACAATTGATTTAACATGTAGGGTGATTTGTCGGGAGACCCCTATTAAGACTGTGGCGCGTGTAGGGGAGGGGGGGTCAGGGGGAGGGGTGAAACTGAATTGACCAAACATCACTACAAATTGCCAAAAAACATCAACATTTTACACTCAAACAGCTTTTAATTTTTTTATTATTTTAAACTAATCAGCTGAAAATTATTGTGTGAGACACTCCCCCTTTTCAAACTTCTGGGTCCACCCTGGTATCTAGCAAATATGATTAAATATAAAGATAAAATTACTATGTTATCTCTGCATGCATGTCTCTTCTATAGTTGGATACGGCCAGCAACATATGACATGCTTGATGGGCAATAAGGGATAAGTGTTTCTCTCCAATATTTGGTGATCAAAAAAGTAAATTTTTGTTCTAAATTAAAATTAATGAAATTGGCGTTATTACGCATAATATTATTTATATAGGCAACTCTTATATCGGAAAAAAACATCACATTTTAACAAGAAATGATATTCGTCTTCGACTTTGCCAGATGAGCAAATTGAACAGACAATATCACGTCAAACAAAGAGCTATTTTGAATCAGATAAGAGCTAGAATAATGAGATAAGCAGGTGATCTACATCTGAAGAAGCGATGGATACTCGTGCTGAGATAAACACCATTGATAACGGGAACAATGTGTACATACACAATGATGCAAAAGTATGCTATAAAAATGATATATAATCGGATCTGGAAAGCAATAGCAGTGTATTTTCATTACGTTGTTTTTAGTGCTATATTGTTCTCTTGGATATGAATGTGTGTATCTGCCACTTCACACAGTGGCGTGTGCACCATTTTATATCATAGTGATTAAGCATCACTATGTTTGTGCAACAGATGTGCAAATGTTCATGTTTAAAGGTGATCTATCACCCCTTATATAGTGTGAATAAATTTGTGGCAAATAAATCAAAGTTGCCATAAGATGGGGCACAAGTGTGGCTATCATGTGACCCTCTCAGAGGGTCACATGATAGCCGATCACCCCATATAAGGACATAATTATTCATACCATATAAGGGGTGATAGATCACCCTTAAACAACCTCAAGCGGGTGACAATTATCCATCATCGTTTAATTTGAGACCAAACATTTGCAAATCTTGATATTTAAACACTCGCTTCAGTCCAAATAACTGTGATTTAAACGGCTCATGAAACAGATAAACCCTTTAACCGCCAAATTATTCAATCTGAATTTTCACCCATTTGAAGTTGTGTCTCGCTGACGCGATGCACAACTTCAAGTGAGTAAAAATCATTCAGATTTGACAAAATGGAGGTCAACTGTTTTCAAATATTGCTGATTGATGTCACATTTTATCTTTAACACGTTTAAAAGGTGTTGCTTAATGTGCTAATAAAAAATGAAAACCCGAATATATGCGACACCGGCGGTTAAAGGGTTAAACACTATATAGTCGGTCTTGGTGATGAAAGGGTTACCTTAATTGACATGTACCATTCATGGTCAGATTCGTGTTCGTATTACAAGAAAACAATCCAGGAAAATAAATGTAGTAATCTGTACAATAGATGTGCTGCGATGAGCAACTCAGATGCTATAAATATGTATAACACCGGCTGCTTTATGGGACTTATCTTCTGTTGGCAAGTTCCTCATGGTTTATGGCGGTGTTCTCCTGTATTATCAGCTGTAAAACTGAGAACATAAACAAGTGTCGTCATGTGACAGGCTGAGCTACTCTTTCATTGGTGGGGTAGAGCTCTATACTGTAGATCTGGTAATTTTCGCGTGTTTAAATTTTCGCGAATTTCTGATATTGGGACTTTTCACGAAGTTTAGAATACGCGAATTTACATTTTTCTTTAGTAACGCTATTACTAGGATAATTGTCGTGAGTCTCTTGAATCCCGAATTTGCTCTCCTCGCGAAATTCGTGAAAATTAAAACCTCGCGAATATTACCAGATCCACAGTACTTGGTCCGTAATTTGTGCCCGCTTGAAGTGTTTTTCATAAGGTGGGCGCAAATTTAAAATCGGTGACTTGTTCCTTTAATATGGTGGCACATAATGCACATACTTTTCGATACCGACAGCTTAACCCAGTCTTACACGATTAGATCTCCTCATTTCAATTCGCTCAGTCGAGATTTGCATTTCTCTTGCCATTGCCTGCTTAGCACTTTTAGCGCGGGAACCGTCTTTACACGTCAGAAGCTGACGTCTGTAGACGTCAGAAGCTGACGTCTGTAGACGTCAGATTCTTATGTATACGGTCCCCGCACTGAAAGAATGAAAATATTTCTAATGGCCGTAGACCCATAACATAGGTATTCAAATGAATCAGAAAAAGCTAACTAAGACATTTTTGATGATTTCAAATCGAAATAAACCCTTTGGTCTCCATGAGTTTTACAGAATTATTTCAGCGTGGTTTATATAAAATATTTCAGCTTTGTAAGGGTTAATGTGGATTATAATGTGAAAATCTTCAAGTTAATATCCCACAAACATCTTTATTGAGACGGCAGATTAAAGAAATATTTTTTTTTAATTTCTATTGTATTAAAAACACAAAGTGGTGCATATATCTTGGTGAATTTCATAACAACATAGTGGGTACGCCTGACATCTGGCGAGTGTAATGACGGGTTTGTACGGCTGACTGACACCTAGTGACTAGTACGGTACTGTTCGTCAGTCTGATTTCTGCAATGGGTGAATTTTCGCTGCCATTATATTGCTGCCATTTTAAACGTTCAACAGAACCCACCACATGGGATTCAATATATGACTTGAAAAAATATGGGGGTTTTCGTGAACCTATATTCTTTGAAACGCAGTGACGTCACTGGAAACCGTTTCGAATGGCAACTCGGTGAAAACAAAGTTATATAACACCCTCTCCCCCATACTTTATTAACCAGCTCTGTGGAAATATTGGAGGTCGAGGCTATTGAGTTTCACAGAATAATTGGATTTATTTGGAACACACATAAATGTTTAATACCTTGCCCTCCAAGTTAGAGCATACATGTGTTTAGATGGATCAGATCGCTGATATATGTTAACATAGTGGATGTTTTGACAATTTCGGCCGCGAGTGTATGCAGACTGGTTGTCTTATGAGATCGACTTTAAATGTCAGAATCTGACGTCTACAGACGTCAGATTCATAAAGTTACAGTGCATATTTATTAAAAAATTCAAGTAAGCAGTTACTACAGTTTGCCTTTGTCAAGCCATAATGCCATGCAATGTCAAAGAGAGAGTTAAGATATTTATCATAAGTTATTTCATGAACTATTGAAACCATTTTTCCAATTTTAGTGTCATTCCCTTCGGTTTTGAACTGGCTTGAAACCGTCTATTTACGGGATCACATATAAATAATTTGTCTGTTGTATATACGAGATATCTAGGACGCTGTCATGCAATGTCAAATAGATGTAACTGCTTGCCTTTTTAAATAAGCAGATACTGCTATTTGCCTTTGCATGAGCGGTGATGGCAAACAGCAGTAACTGCTCACGCATCAAGTCAGGAGTTACAGCTGTTTGTCTCTGAGCGGCAGTGTGGGTGTTAAGCCAGATGGTGAGTTCAAATTATAAGCATTATCTTTTAAGATAACACGATGATGTTATAAATAGTGGTGACCTTAATGAGATTAATGAGATCCGATATTTGCCTCTCATAATGATGTGGCTATGGATGTCTTTGTTTGTGGCGGCGGTGGCCGCTTCACCAACACACACCAGAAAGAGATATGACGGGTGAGATATCTTATATAATTCTATATGTTACTTGATCTGTTTTCTATTAATATCATATTTGTTCATTATATATTAATTTTGGTGTCTGTTTGTGACGGCGGTGGCCTCCTCACCAACACACACCAAAAAACGATATGATGGGTTAGATGTGATACTGCAGATCTGGAAATAGTCATTATGTTTATTTTTCGCGAATTTCGCGAGTAGGACAAATTCGCGAATCCAAGAATTTCGCGAAAATAATTTTCATGATAGCGCTACTAAAAAAAAAATTCGCGTGAAAAGTCTTAAAATCAGAAAATCTAAAAAAATTAAACACGCGAAAATGACCAGATCTACAAAATATGTTATTTTATCTTGCAATGTATTCCATATTAAATGAATTAGAAATATATAAAATAATGTGGTTGTGTTTGTATATGAATGACAAAAACACAAACAGCAGATAACTATATGTCGTGTGAGATGTGTTATATAATAACTTATATTGTAACTCATTCAATATTAATTTAGCATCATTCAAATTATAAACGAATATCATAAAGCCATATGACGGACTATACCCGCCGTCAGATTAACTTGTATCGCATGTTTTCCGCCGATTTCTCAGTCAATATCATGTAGTTCAAAAGTTAGACTATTTGACATGTAGTAAATTTGAAATTACGACGTCCTTCTATAAACCCATTAAACTGGTTAAATTAAAGTTTGTTTTTAGCCCTGAATTGCATTACATGCCAGAAGGTCTAACTTTTTAGCTATACAATATTTTCCGATGAAAATTTCACGGTAGTCGCCGAGTGACTCGCACATAATCCATACACAATTTCATGAAAATCGGTTGCGAATTGACTGAGAAATCGGCGAAAAACATGCTATACAAGTTAATCTGACGGCGGGTATAGATAATTATGTTATAATGTTTTGTTGTAATTCTTTCGCCATGGAATTAGATTGGGAAGGTAGAATCATAATTCTGTATTAACTCTTGCAGTGTGGGAACCGTCTTTATACGTCAGAATCTGACGTCTGTAGACGTCAGATTCTGACGTATAAAGACGACCCCCGAACTGAAAGAATTAAAATATTTATACTGGCCGTGGACACATAACATGGGTACTCAAATAAAACAAAAAAGAGCAAATTAAGACATTTACGATGATTTCAAATTATAAAAACCCGTTGGTTTCCATGGTTTAAAGTAAAATACTTCAGCGTTATAAAGTTTAAAGGGATTAATCAACCCGACACTAGCCCACCATGTAGTTTTAGCCCTGGCTGTCAAAACGTCAAACCTTACAAGGCCAATTAACAGTTATTACATTTTAACTGACATTGTGCAAATACTTCAGTTTAATGCTATTTAAAAAATAAAAATTAAAAAATGTCATCTATCAATGTACCAGGCTAATTCAGATTTTTTGACAGCCACGACTAAAACTACATGGTGGGCTAGTTTATTTAACTTATTGTTTTAATTTGTATGAATATATAATATGTTATTTTTGAGTGACCTTGCCATAGAAAAAATACAACCCGTCAAAACGAATCGGATATTCATGTATGTGTACCGGTATCAGCCCATAACACACTCTGTGCAGTGATTTTTACTAGGAGACGTATATGGTATCAGCTCATAACACACTCTGTGCAGTGGTTTTTACTAGGAGACGTGTACCAGTATCATCCCATATCGCACTCTTGCTGTGGTTTGAGCTGCAGTGTATGGCAGTTAATATCAAGTGAAAAAATACACACGTTGTTCATTTTCGTGCGATATTGGAAAATATACGACTCTTCCAATGAATAAGGTGTTCGCCTAAAGACTCACACCTTATTCGTGGACGAGTGATGTATTTTCCCATATTGCACTCAAATTAACACTGTTTGCATATTTTATTGAGCGGTGAGAGGTTATTAAATAGGAGGTTCTCAATCTTGTAAGCTACACAACTTTTGATAAGTGAGATGTCACCCACAATAATTTTTAATGACCATAATTATACTGTTTCACAAGCAACATTTAGCCCTTGAAGCGCTGAAATATGATTGTATAAACCATAGAGAATAAATGGGGTTTTTTCAATTTGAAATCATAATAAAAGTCTTAGTTAGCCCTTCGGCCGTTAGATTTTTGTACTTTTTCAGAGCGGGGATTGACTTTATACGTCAGAATGTGACGTCCACAGACGTCAGATTCTGACGTATAAAGACGGTCCCTGTGCTGAAAAGGATAAGTTAGCTGAAGATAATCTGATTTGATGGAATGGTTAATTCACTATACTATAATCAAATTTAAATATGATGTGTTTTCCATTTATCAAATACCAGATCGCTCCTTAGAGCTAAAAGGGTCTATCTGTCACTCATTACAGTGGTAGATACAACCACTTACCTCTGCGTGGACCACATCAAACAAGAAAATAGTATGTTATTTTCTGTTTTTTTTCAGGTACCAGTTGTGGGAGATGGTTCCCAACACCAAGCAGCAGTTCCATGTGCTCAATGAACTTACAGACAGCCTGGATGTGAGTAATAACTGCTGGTTTTAAACTATTACAGCGATGAAATACTATGGAAATCAAAGGGTTATTGACTTCATAAACCTAATGAATGCCTTAGTCAGCTCTTTTCGTTTCATTTGAATACAATTTCTAGCTTCAAATGATGAAAAATGTTTATATCTAAGAAAAAACAAACATCTCCAATAAATAATTAATGATTAACTAAGTATCTACCAGAACAGTTTTTAGCAAATTTAGCGATATTTCTATTTATATAAAACATGCTTGAAGCCGTATATATGCGTTTCCAGTAGCACAATAATAAACTCTCAGAGCTATAAACTAAAAAAACATAATATTCATCCACTTGGAGTTGTGTCTCGCTACCGCGGTCCACAACTTCAAGTGGGTGGAAAAAAGCTGAATTTGCTAAATTGAGGTTGAAATGTATATGATTATCACAAATTTGGGTCATATTTAATTTGAAAAAGCTGGCTATACAAGACCATTGAATCATAAGAAAACAATACTAGAGTCAACTGTAGTCAACATCAGTCTTCTATGGGCTGTTTCAGCTTGACTTCTGACTGTTTCAGCTTGACTTCTGACTGTTTCACCTTGATTTTTTACTGTTTCAGATTGCCTTCTGAACGTTTCACCTTCATTTTTGGCTGTTTCAGCTTGACGTCTGACTGTTTCAGCTTGCCTTCTGACTGTTTCACCTTGACCTCTGACAGTTTCAGCTTGACCGTCTGTTTCAGTTTTACTTCTAACTATTTCAGCTTAACTTCTGACTGTTTCAGTTTGACTTCTGACTGTTTCAGCTTGACTTCTGGATGGAGGGAGGTGTTGGGATGACATGGCAGGTGCTGGTCGGACCTTCTCATGTCGCCTGGCTAGAGGCTGATCTACAGAAAGCTGGAATGTCTCATACAGTGATAAGAGAAAACGTGCAAGAGTAAGCTTATATTTGGAGGTTAAGGGGTTGCATTCTGAAAATTACCAAATACATGACCCTTTGATACTAAAATAAATGTGAATTCATGAGTTGATTTTCTAGCTGATAGTATTGACAAAGTGATTCATTGATGGATTATTTTTCGCGTGCACTTTCATGGAATTATAGTTATTTACAGCTAGACTAGAATATTCCCGAATTATTTATTTGGCCGAACTTGACTCTTTAAGTGCTTCATTACTACTTAACATTTTCCTTTCATTTGAAGTTGGCATTGCTCACGCAATTGCCAACTTCAAATGAAAGGAAAATACCTCCTCACTTAAAAATTAAACCTGCTAAATTTCACAATGGGGGCTTTACTCAAGATTTATACATGCATATTTGTTCAATTTCTGTCAAATTTTAGTTGTGGAAAAACAGTATGAATGCGCTTAAAAGCGTCGCCCGCACTCAAAGGGTTAAGATGTATGCCTAGAATTGCTGCTGAATTGTTTGTTTCTATCTATCGCATCATACTTATTGTATATTTTCATACCCATGTAGCACACAGACCAATGGTCTATGCTGACTGAATGAATAAACATATCTTTCATTCATTAAAAGCTGGAATTGTTGACGCGACTTCCAGCTTAAATTAATGAAAAATATTATTATTCCTAAAAAATATATATCTCCCAAGTTTAATTATTTTATTTACAGAAAATCTACTACAAAATAACTTATCAATATTTTTTTATTTTAATGCCGTTTTGCAACATTATTATTGATAGGGGCTCATCTCATGAAAAAACTGAATACAAATATATTTCTTTTTGGTTTCCAATTACAGCCAGCTGGACGCTGAGTGGGCTCGTCTTGATGCCAGGCCTTCACGTACATATGATCCTGATGACTATAACACCCTCCAGGATGTGAGTATAGCCATTTGGTTGTTTACCAGAACTATCAGTAGGAGTAGCCCTTATGCTTATGTTTATATATTACTAATTCGGCATACTGTGTTTCATTAGATTTGGGATGAGGTGGACGTGATGGCGTCGAGATGACCCGCCCATCTTGGTGTGATATGTGACACCTATGTCATGGGTTACTCCACCGAGGGTCGCCCTCAGTGGAGTGGCCCTCACATATGTTTATATATTATAATTCGGTATATTTTGTTTATTTAGATTTGGGATGAGATGGACGCGATGGTATTGAGATGTCCTGCTCATCTTGGTGTGATATGTGACACGTACGTGATGGGCTACTCCACCGAGGGTCGCCCTCAGAAGGTGCTCACTATACATAAGGAGGGTACAGCCGACGACAGAGCCATGTGGTGGATGGAGGCCACCATACACGCCAGAGAGTGGCTGGCTACTACATCTAACCTGAGGATACTGGACATAGTGAGTATATGATAACCTGCCGCTCACCATACGCCAGAGAGTGGCTGGCTACTACATCCAACCTGAGGATACTGGTCATAGTGAGTATAAGATAACCTGCCGCTCATGATATGCCAGAGAGTGGCTGGCTACTACATCTAACATGAGAATACTAGATATAATACTAGAGAACCTGTCGCTCACCAAGAGCAGTGTGAGTTATGGTATGGCAGGACCTTTTATGTGAAAAAAGACTTTACCTATTTTAATATTATAAGCAAAACTTTGAATGGAATAAAAGTATTAGTAGATTAGCTATATCAGCATTGAACACTTTAATTCTACTCGTACTATTATGCTGCTATGTTGTCAATTTGTATATTTCATTGATTTAAAGCTGGAATTTCAAACGCAACCTCAACCTCCGATACCGAAAACTTTTAATATTTCAGACAAATTAACATCTCCAGAAATAAAATTTTGCGCCTCTGAGCTCGGTCCGCTGAGGATATAGGCGCTATAGAAGTTAATGTATTGATTGATAAATGCTTTGCATAACCGCTCATCACAATATATTATAGGCTATCAATTATGAGTCGTAGATTTGAATATAACATTACTCGGCGACCCAGCAAACACGTGGCATTCACCCAATCCTGTTTCAGTGTTGGTCCAGCGTCTTCGACGCTGGCCCAACATTGAAACAGGATTGGGTGAATGCCTCGTGTTTTCTGGGGATGCGCGCCTTTGAACTGAAACTCATGAAAAGTGTTGATGTTGTTTTTCAGATGGGCGGGGGCCCTAGGGTAGTGGTTAGCACCGCTGCCTTTCACGCCAGAGTCCGGGGTTCGGTTCCCGGTCTCGGCGGTTTGAAAGAAACAAAATTGTTTCTTCCCCATCCACGTGTGAAAGTTAGTATTGTGGGGAGCCTCCGTGACCGAGAGGTAGCGTGCTCGGCCTCAGACCGCCAGGGCTCGAATTTCAAATCCTGTGTCTGGAGGACAGTGTCATCTCAATCATCTCACCATCCTCAGGAGGTTCTCCTGGCCCAGTTTAGGCTATATGTGCACAAAGGTGGCCTAAAGCCCGATTCATTTCATTTGTTTTTCAGATGACTAAGGATTATGAGACAGACACAGATGTGCAGCACATGATTGATCATTATGACTGGCATTTCCTGCCCGTCGTCAATCCTGACGGATATGAATTCACCTGGACGGATGTAAGTAACACATATTTACCTCATCCCTTTCAATTCTGATGTCTGAAGACGGTCACCACACTGAAAAAATTAAACTATTTCTAATGGCCGTAGACCCATAACATAGGTATTCAAATTAAGCAGAAAGAACTAACTCAGATATTTAAAAAACAGAGCATACAAATGGTTTCATTCATCCAGATAGGTGGTCCAGGTAGTGGTTCATATTTTCAAGTCAAGATAAAAAAAAACCTGGAACGAGATAAAATTAGCTGAATTACCTTTAAAATGACTAGAAATCACAATTCCAATTAGAATTAATCAATAGATATATTTTCCTTTACAATAGATTAATTTTAGCTTATATTTCCTACATTATTGCTTTAGAAATCACGAGACGAACTAACTTAATGTCGGCGCAATGCTGGCCCAGCGTTGGATGCGTTGGATCAACATCAGACCAACGTCGAAACAAGTCAAGTATAATTATTTGCGCGTCGGGCCACCTGGTGAGTGAGTAATTACAGTGACATCTGGTGAATATAATTAAACACATACAGCTTGCCAGCCTATCACAGCTATCGTAACAAATCAGTTCTGACAGCTAATCTTTCAAACAAAACTTCATGACGGAGGTCCAATGAACATGATTAAAATGTCCCATTTGACGCGTTTATTACGATATTTAGGAAGTGACATGACTACAGGTAAGTTAATAATGATCTACAATAAGTGAATGTATTCTATTTCAATGTATGAGACTCACCCGTTGCGAACTGATAGATGCTGCTTGCTCCGGTGCCCAGCTCAAAAGAGGCACCAGTTTTGTTCTAACCTGGCCACGTCACCAAAAAGGATGAGGGGCGGTCATGTGAGACTGATCACCAAAACTAGTTATCCCTAATCATAGAAAAGCCTGCTAAATTACGCTGCATGATGACACCAAACAACTCTATAATTAGCTGTGTTTCTAACAGTTTTGTCGGCCTAGCCTCAGGCCTAGGCAGTAGACTAGGGCTAGGCTACTCCTGTCCAGCACTAGACTAGGCCTAGACTACTACCAGTCTAGTTGAGGTTATTTTGATTTGGGATATGTCTATTTCCCTGATTTTATTACATTAGCAACTATTAGCCCTGCTAGTGCTGCCTTTGGTCTCTTCTATTGCATAACACTATTTCAGCTTTTTAAAAGTGATCTATCACCCCTTATATAGTATGAATAATTATGTCCTTATATGGGGTGATTGGCTATCATGTGACCCTCTGAGAGGGTCACATGATAGCCAATCACCCCATATAAAGAAACACTTATGCCCCATCTTGTGTCAACTTTGATTTATTTGTCACAGAATTATTCATAATATATAAGGGGTGATAGATCACCTTTAAGGGTCAAACAAAACAGTTACTGATGTAAGTTACACAGGTTGACCTTGTCAACATTGTCAACCGGTCCCGCCCCTGGTTGACAAGCTGCCTGTTGAAAAAACAGGCGAGGCACCAGTGTGATGTCTGCACACCCTCATCTGACTGTCGAGTGGTGTACAATCAATTTGTGATGTTGGAAAAGTGTATGGCCGCCATCGTTAATAAGTTTTAAAAGGTCACGTCAGGAAAATATAAACAAATGAAAATTCAAATCGAGCTGGTATGAACAGTATAAACGGCGGCCATTTTGTTTGAATGTCTGGAGTCTATAAACAACATCCAGCTCCCCGTCTGGAAACGAAGTGCCAAACAGGTGCCCCGTCTAAGGTTGACCTTGACCCTTGCAACAAAGCATCTCTCTGCATCTCTGAAAAATGAATTAATTTCCTAAAAACTAAAGGATTTAGAATGCAAATATTTGTGGAGACTGTTTGAATAATAATACCCTTGTTTTTCATTTATTACCCACTACAACTCATTTTCTTCCACTACAAGTCGAGAATTGCGACAGCAATTCGCGCCTTGTAGTGGATGAAGATGCCAATAGTAAATTCATGCTCAAAATAATTACGGTCTTGTCAAGTTAAAAAAAATCCCAAAATCCGAGAAAAACTCGGATTATTCAGACTAAAACCAACCCGACCCCCTAGCCATTTTTTTTTAACATTCGGAACCATGAAAACAACACAAAAAACACACAAAAAAAAACATTTCCAAAAAAAATTTATAATCCGAGTTTTGGAATTTTTTAACTTGACAAAACCCCTAAGCGCGATTGAAGTTATTTTTAATCTGTTTGATTAGCAGGTGAAATTACATTAATTGGGAATGAAATAAGTATTTAAGCAATACTCATATTTGTTTATTACGTGTTCAAACATTTGCAAATCTTGTTTGCCATTTCAACATTTCTTTCTTAATAACTGTGCTTTAACCTGCTAATATAACAGATTAAAAACGACTGTAGTCGCGCTTACAGTCTGTTCGACGGTGTAGGCCTAGGATGGTCCAAGATGAAAGTTAGCTTTTCGGTATCCAGTCAGTCAATTCTCAAGGTATTGTCACGAAATGCAACCATTATCTAGTCATTTGGCAACAACCCTGAAAATTTCGCGAAATTCCATTGAGTATTTCAAAAGTTAGACCATTCGACATGTAGCACAATTCTGAGAACAAACCGGAACGGAAGGTAGTGGGTTTATACATGTTATAGAGGAGCGTCATAAATAGACATTTACCACATTAGACTAGTGGAAATCTGAGATATTGTTCAGAAAAAGTGACCCACGGTAGGAACTCTGCCCATTTTGTTTTCTCAACATTTTTAACCATTTTCGGGTATGGCGAATCGAATGCGAAGTCGTGTCAAGCGAAAAAAATCCGCGAAATTCGTTTATTTTGAAGAATAAAATATTACGTCATAATGCATATTTTGTATACTTGTGCAAATATCATGAATTGATGTGAGAAAAGGGGTGACATTGTATTTGAACAGATGGCTAGCACTTCCAATAAGTCGGTCCGTGCCCAACCCATGTACACATGGTGGCATGTGCTGGTGATCAGCTTCACGGGGGAGCTACCCCAAGGTCATGGTAAGGTCATCTCAAGGTCGCAGCAAGGTCAAATCAGTTCAAAACGGTTGAAAATACCTTTGTTTTTGTTTTTTGCTAAAATTATGTTCACTTGAGATGTCTATGATAGCTCGAAGCATTCTTGGACCCAAACACGGACATATGCCAAAACACCCCAAGAGGTTACAGGGATAATATAAGGGTTGGAGGGTATTTTACTCCCCGTGAAATCACCCTCGTGTCACCCCTGTCTGATATGGCAGAAATGGACCAAATAACACAATGATGTTATGTTTCGACCGTTGGTCAGTATACATTAATTGCATTTAATGGAGTTCAAACCAAGTACACTGTTAAAATGAGTTGGGGTTGGATTTCACAGGGGTGCTACCCCAATGTCATGGTAAGGTCATCTCAAGGTCACAGCAAGGTCAAATCAGCTCAAAACGAGTGAAAATAGCTTGTTTTTGTTGATTTTGCTACAAGTATGCTCCCTTGGGATGTCTATGATGGATTGAAGCATACCTAGACCCCCAACACGGACCAATACCAAGAAACGCCCCAAAGGTTACAGATAATTAAAGGGTTGGGAGGGTTATACCCCATCAAATCACACTTGTTTCAGCCCTGTCTGATATGGCAGAAAGGGACGAAATATAACACACTGATTTTATGTTTTGACCGATATCTAAATAAAACTAATGAAACCCATCCAAAGTACAAATGGTGACATGGATGGGGGTCGGGCTTCATAGGGAAGAGACCACAAGGTCATGGCCAGTGTATCTGAAGGTCACAGCAAGGTCAAATCAGCTCAACAATGAAAATAGCTTGTTTTCGTTGCTTCAGTCCGTGTCTACCCCAAGAGGGGTTTCAGCCTTATCAACTCATCCTTAGGCCTATATCACGCCTTTCTGATATAGAAAAATAGACAAAATAACAAAGTGATTGTTATGTTTTGACCAATGGCCGGAAGGCCTACTTTCTAATACATTACACTCGTGTCACCAGGGTCTCTACTTCAGACACTGTTGATTAAGAGCAATTGCGACAAAAAAATCAGTGGGTGACGTAGGCCTACTGTGGCACTCACTGATAAGTCAGTGAATAAATACATTTGATTAAACCCAACCCAAGTATACATGTTGACATGAGTTGGGCTTGGGCTTCATAGAGGTATTACCATGGTCGCTCTAAGGACATTTCAAGGTCACAGTAAGTTCAAAGATGCTCATAATAAGTACAAATAGATGATTTTTTAATGTTTTTGCTCCAATTCTGTTCACTTGATATGTCTATGTCAAGTCGGTCATTTTTAATTTGATCAAGTTGACATTTTTCAGGAGATATCCCTCTTTGAGACTGCACGTATGTTCTCTAGTAATAGTTTAGCTATCTGGCACAGTTTTACAAATATAATGCATATTAAAAATTAAATACCGATAATCGGGAATTTTGCCCGCCGGGACCTTGTTTTTACATTATTCGCAATCATTTTCAAACTCTTCCGAGCTATTGGAAAAGTAAATATATGACATTATTTTTTTAGCAATACATAAAAAAATAATTGAATGAATCGTTGAAACCCGCCGTATACTCACCGAGAGATTACATGGGTTATATAAGGTTTTGAGGGGTTTTACCCTTATCAACTCACACTTAGTCCTATATCACCCCTGCCAGAAGGCCTGTTCCCATCAACCAAAGTTGATAGCATGTAGAACAAAATTACTTAATGCATAATAATGATATTATTATGATATTTTTTTTCTTTTAGCAATACATAAAAAAAAAAAAAAGTACAGCCCATCGGCTGTGTGCCTACAGGAGACTAACTTAAAACCTAACACTAACATAAGTTTTAAGAACTATTCAATAATCAATTGTTTTGGCCCTGCCAATAATGAAAGGGCCTGCTGGGGGGTTTCCATCCTTGTAACATGTGTAAAGGAACACCACATAAACAGATCACGTTGAGTACAAACTTCCAGGCTGTGGCGGTTCACATAAACTGTCACAGGCCAATGCCGATATGCTATGTTTATTTACCCCCAAACCGCTCAGTAGATGTTGTGGAATTGAGGCAGCTGGTAAAACAATTGCCCAAACCCTTCATGCTACTGGGAGATTTTAACGGGCACCACACAATGTGGGGCTGTAGGGACATCAACCCACGGGGCAGAATAATAGAAGATTTCCTCTCAGAAGAAAACCTCTGCATTTTTAATGATGATACCACCACCTATTTGCACCCTGCTTCAGGATCTGCAACAGCCATTGACCTATCCTTGTGTGATCCCGATTTATATTTGGATTACACTTGGAGGGTGAACAAGGATCTCTGTAGCAGTGATCATTATCCTATATTTATAGAGAGGAACAACTCTATTGTTGAAGAAAGAGTGCAGCAATGGAGGCTGCACAGAGCAGATTGGGAGGCCTTCCAACAGTCTTGTGGGGAGAGCCTCACAATCTCTCAATTTGAGAATGAAGAGGGGGTTGATGACCCTATAGCCCTTTTTACAGCCAAGTTACACACTATAGCAGATAAAAGCATACCCAAAACCTCGACAGTTCCCAAAAAAATCGACAAACCCTGGTTCGATGAAGGTTGCCGAAAGGCAATAGACAAAAGGAAAAAATCCTTGCAAAAATTTAAAAAACATCCAACTAGACAAAACCTTGACGGATATAAGAAAGATTACGCTAAAGCTCGCCGCACAAATAGTGAAGCCAAGCGTCAATCTTGGAGAGCATATGTCTCCACACTAAATAATCATACTTTGGCAAAACATACTTGGCAAATGTTGCGCAGGATCACTGGCAAGAGGAAAGACAAAACTATCAAGTACCTGGTCACTGATTCTGACACAATAACCAATAAAGCGGATATTGCAGAAACGCTGGCAACATCGTTTGCTGCAAAATCATCGCCAGATCATTATCAGGAGAAATTTCGAAAGATTAGGGACAAGGAGAAGGAGAACACATTGGACATTGAGTCAGATAATGACGAAAAGTACAATGTTGATTTCTCTAAACGAGAATTAATTAAATCTATCACTCAGGCAACTGATTCGGCAACTGGCCCTGATGAAATTCATTACCAGTTTCTGAAACATTTGTCTGATGTATCACCTGATCTGTTGCTTCTACTCTTGAATAATCTGGGGCAATCTCAGGATTTCCCAGATGGATGGAGAGAAGCAACAGTGATCCCTGTCTCTAAACCTGGAAAAGATAGAACGGATCCTAATAATTATAGGCCAATAGCATTGACAAGTTGTCTTTGCAAAATCATGGAGCGCATGATCAATCATCGTCTTACATGGTTTTTGCAAGACAATAACATAATAACTAAATATCAATGTAGTTTTCAAAAAAGGAAAAGCACCACAGACCATTTGGTCAGACTGGAGACTTACATGTATATCCGCCAAGGTTTTGTTTAAAATCAACATACAGTTGGAATATTTTTTGATTTAGAAAAGGCCTATGATACCACATGGTCGCCCCAAAATCTGTTACATTCGAATTCGCTAGTTTGTATCTGCAAAAAACATCTAAAATCAATTAAAGTTCCTTTCTGTGTAATGAATATGCCGTCTAGCGAAAATATATAAGAATACATATACAAATTATGTAATACTAAGATTAATACGTTACATGGATCGGCAGGCATAATGACTGCGTAAAAGACAGTATATACAGCAAACATTATTTAATAATTTAATAAAAAGCATGATTCGACTAGGTCTTCGTAGGCATGGTGAGCAGATTTTGATAACGACTTTGGAAACTTGTTTTGCCTTTTAATATAGAACAACGTCTTTATAATGTAGCCGCGTCGTCCTCTCTGACTCCGTGAGCTCAAATGTTACTGGTTCTAAAATAATCTATTTACGACATGATTATCCCACCGGAAGTCTTATTCAAGACCGTCCAAAGAAATGTCCCACGATTTTGTACGCAGTCAATCTGTGGCTGAAACCTGTTTCAGCCACTGGGGCTAGTAATAATGCACACTGTTTCGTAATAAATAAGTGCGGACCACTCACAATATGGATAATGCAGATATATTGCTGTAAATGCAATACATATCCCATATTATGGAAATAAATAAGTGGAGGACCACTCATGTCCAGGTATCTTAGTGAACATAAATGGTGGAATTCCTTTAGAGAGAAGATATCCCGGAATGTTGACATCCCTTCCACAGGGATTAATCAATAATACAACGAAATAGTAGTAGTAAATCATTGTTTTACGTCACTTTTCGGCACAAATGGTCTTTCAAGTGACATTGTAATACGATAAAAACGTTGTAGTCAATTGATGAGATGAATGATGTACAGATGATGATGTAAGGGTGGGGGTGATAGGGCATGGTAGGTTATTGAGAGCTTTTTTCTTCGCTTGCCCGATAAGGGGTTCATGTCTAGGGGATCTACCCCCAGGCATGCCCAGACGGCCGGAGACTTGGGTTTCGCTGTGCAATTTAATGCTGAAACTCCGTGGCATTTCGCGCAGCTCCGCTATCCTCGGGTTAGATAATCCCCAGAGAAACAATAGGAAGGGTAACTCCATTCATTCTCCATATGAGAGACCTAATGTCATCAAACACACTATTGCCGGTTATTTAAGGCTTCCACGGCCTACACCAGCGCCAGCACTGATGCGGGTGCTGCATTGGCTCCGCTGTTGAGAGGAGGAACCAGGGTACACCACTGGCACTCCGCCCGAAGACTATGGCCAGATACGAGGAGGCTGCAGCTGCTCTTGGATGATTGCTGTAGACTAGTGCTTCTGTACAATGCTGTACACAGCATTCAACAGACGGAACAGATCCCTAATGACCCTTTCTGGATGGGGGCGAAAAGTACTACTACTAGCAATTATCTCAGTACCCCAATACAACGAGGAGTATAGTATGGCTCAAAATATTAAGAGGATATGTGTGGTGTTTCAATAAGCGATCTTTGAGCCCCAAAATGATCTTTATCGGGGAAAACTATTTGATTAAAGATGTTTTCTTAAGTAAAGAGCTGACCGTGCATGATATAATATATAGCATTAGTTATATTATAATTTAATTTCACTACGTTTTTTTATGCGCGCAAATCGGTTATACATTCGGTTTTTATTCTTATCCCATGAATTTGAACAGTTTGGGTCACTGCATATGTGTGCACCATAGAAATATATCGGCCGTAGTGGGACTTGAACCCGGTACCCCCGGGCTCTGAGTCAACCATGCTACCATTGAGCTATCCTGGCGCCACAATGACGTAATATGTAATTGAGAGATTATCATGCCTACGTAACTAACGTTTTTCAACTATGATGTCCACGCAAATAACACAAATTTAAAATACATCAATATATAAAACATGTATCATATTTATAATAATATAAATCAAATGCCTTGGGTAAATCAGTGTGTGAGTTGTCATAATTTTTTTCAAAATTTATCCATAATTTGGACAACCCGCGACATGAGGTAGGGATGAAGCCCTAAACATAATCCACATCCGGCCCAGATTCGACTCGAACTGGCATTTGATATGAATATATCAAAGTAGTTTATAGTCTCAGTAGATTTAAAGTGGGTATTTTTATAATAACTTTATCAAACAGTTTGCTGAACAACCAAAAGTCAACCACTATGCAGTCATATCAATCTAAAAACATGTCCTCATGAGTGGTACCATGAGTTGACAACTGTATTAACCCTTGTCCGTTTGGGTAATAATGTCAATATGTTTCATTCATTTGAAGATATGCACTTGGCACTTGCCATCATATAATATAAGGTCAAGTTACCGAGCCTTTCTAGCAGATGGATTTGTGTCTTGACCTAGAATTAAGCAAGGGATATTATTTAAGAAATTTGCTCTCTAAGGTTTTGTCCCAATGTGAAATTCTTACTAGCATTAAGCTTCTCAAGAGATTCCTTAGCTTTGAAAACGGAAAACGGAACGCTGAGTGGTGTAGTGTATATGGTAAAAAGCACTGGTCCAAGCACAGAGCCCTATGGAACTCCATATGAGATTGTGACTTTATCTGACATAGTGTCTTTAATCTTTACGGATTGGTACCTATTTTGCAAATAAGAAGAAACCCTAATTTGAGCCGGCCCAGATATTCCATAACAATCTGAAGGTATATGTGTTAATGTAGCATAAGTAATGGTGTCGAAAACGGCCGACAAGTCAAGCAAGGTCAGAGCTGTAACCCCACCCTTGTCCATACTAATAATGATATCGTTATGTACTTTCAGTAGAGCTGATTCTGTAGAATAATGTCTCCTGTAAGGTGATTTTAATGGATTAGATAGATAGTTATGTTTGATATGAGCTTGCAGACAATTTACTACTACCTTTTTGGAAATGAGCTGGATACAAGCCTGTAATTTTTCAGTTCGTTTTTAGGGAGAGGTGTTTTTAAGTAGTGGTATCACATGAGCTTCTTTGAAAGTTTCCTTAAAATGTTAATTATATCAGTGATGGGAGTTATTAATATATCAAGACAATTTTTCAGCACGCTTGTATGAGCGGGGTCCAGTTCACATGATTTTGAGGTTTAGCTCAAAATAAGCTTTTTAATCTCATCTTCTGTCACCCGTTCAAAAACTTTCTTTATGGATCTAATTTCTGGTTTTTTTTACTTTGATGGAATATTCTGTACTTTATCTGGAAATTGGTTTCAATTTTATCCACAAAATATTTAAAGAAATGGTCACAAAGTGATTTTACTGGTGTAACTTCTGGGAGAACCGGTGCGTGGAATTCTATGCAGAATTTTATTTATTGAGTTCCATAGACGACGAGGATTGTCCGAATTTTCTGAAATAAGATCACCTAAATATTTCGACTTTGCTTTGTCATCATTCTGTTACACAGGTGGCACTGATGTAACAAAAACGATTTAGATGTGTGCGAGATCTGCCCCATGCTCGTTTGAGATTGTGGCGAAGGGTTTTAGCCTTCATTATTTTTAGAGTCATCCATGGATATGGTGGTTTTCTGACTTATCTTTTCTGACTTATCTGAGCGTATTATTGTCTAAAGTACAGGACAGAATCATACTGTCGACAGAGTCGTGAGAGATCTTGGTTTCTTCATTGGATCCAAATTGAGAATATCTGAATGAAACGATTCATAACCAATTTCGTATATTTTTCGAAACGATGTTTTTTCTTTTTTTCCATTTCGTGTATCAACCGTCAATTTCTGATATGACAGCGAGATGGTGTGTAATACCTTCTGCCGAAAAAAAACTGATTTGATAGACTTGGAAATGCGTTCGGTGATGAAAAGATCTAGCCAATGACCATGAACATGAGTCGGAAAATTAACATGCTGCTTGGGATCGAAACATGTGAGGATTTCATTGAATTTATTGGCTTGTCCATTTGAGTTATCTAGATGTAAGTTGAAATCTCCAATATATACAAATTGTCATGGAGGGGAATTAGTTATCTAGTAAATCTTGAAATTCATCAAAAATTGACATGTACCGTTTTGAAGCCTATACAGGCAGACAACGAAACTACTGAACGAATTGTTTCCAATACGTGCAGAGATCGCCTCGAACGTCTTAAATGATGGCAGAGGATGAATATCAGTTTTAAATCGGTCAGACACTAATATGCCTACACCTCGTCCTGCCCACTGATCCACACGAGGTTCATGAAAAAACGAACAGCCAAGAGGTGAGATATCAGCTATCGATGATTGCGTTTTATCATGTTTTAACCCTGTTTCTGTCACTGCCACAATGTCCAGATTTTTCAATGTTACATATTCAAAGAAGGGGACTGTTTTCGGTTTAATAGATCTCGCATAGATTGTTGCCATTTAATTATGTCATTCGAGCCGGAGGGACCGGGATTTAAGCTGACATCTCCTGCCAGTAGGCCTAGATGTTAGTAGGGGAAGTAATTTTCAATTGAAAGATACATTTAAAAAAGGTAATTTTGCTGTGACCAAATTTGAAAACATGGTGTTTGTTATTGATGACGGTTGACAATTTGTTACAAATATGATTGGGCCACATGAGGACAATTCATCATCCCTGTGTATAATAGACACGGCTGTTAGGAGTGTGAAAATAGTATACATTATTTTTTAGATGGATATGCTGATTATCGGCAGCCGTAATACAGCACGCCTTTGAAGCATAATATGCCAGCAGAAAAAAATATGATAATGCCTACAAAATGCCTATAGTTTGATCTTCAGCAGTTTTTAGGCCGCCTACGATATCTACAATTCATATGGATAATGTTGGCCAATATAGGGTTACTATTGGTGAAGATAACTAGGCTTATTATTGTTTATAAATTATTCCGACCACCTATGTTTCTACATATTATGACACTGATGCTAATTTATTATTATTATTTAGAAAATTATGCTATGATCTGTATAAAAATGGTGACTTATCCATTATAACCTCGCGGTGATGTTCTGGTATAGCTTCGTGTTCGGATCTACTATTCTAGGTATGTTTCAAGCCATCTTATACATTTCAAGTGAACATAATGTTAGGAGAAACAACAAAAATAAGCTCTTTTCAACCATTTTGAGCTAATGTGACCTTACTGTGACCTTGAGATGGCCTTACCATGACCTTGGAATAACCATTCTATGAAACCCAACACCAACCCAACTCACCTTGCGTACTTTGGTTGTGTTTCGACCTATTTATTGGAAGTTTTGGTCCAATAATCTATTTTCACCCATTTTGAACTGATTTGACCTGGTTGTAACCTTGAGATGACCTTGTCATGACCTTGGTGTAAGAGCCCTGTGAAATACAACCCCAACCTATTTCACCATGTATACTTCGGTTGGGCCTTACCAGATGTAATAAATGTATTGGTCAGTGATCAAAATATAACATCTGTGTGTTATTTTGTACATTGTGCCATGTGAGACAGTATTGACACAAGGGTGATTTGAAGGGGGGGGGGGGTGGAGTAAAAAAAACCTCCAACCCTAGATGTTATCTCTACAACCTCTCGGGGGTGTTTTTGTGTATGTCCGTGTTGGGATCTAGATATGTTTCAAGACATCGTGTACATTTCAAGTGAGCATAATGTTAGCAAAAACAACAAAAATAAGCTTTTTTCAACCGTTTTGAGCAGATTTGATCTTGTTGTGACCTTGAGATGACCTCGCCATGACCTTTGGATAACTCCCCTATGGCACCCAACATCAACCCATGTCACCATGTGTACTTGGGTTGGGTTCCGATCGATTTATTGGAAGTGCTGGTCCAATAATCTATTTTAAAGAAATATTTTTGAACAAAACTCCTTCCCACTGACAGTGTGTATATGCCACGTTCTCATACCACCCTAGGTGTCAAGGATACCATACTTCAATGACCCCTGGTGGCCTTGTCCATGTATGTATAATCTGCAGTCCTGTTTCAATAACTTTTTTGTTCTTAATCTTTATGATTTTGTGTACTATGAGATTCTAATATTTTGAATTTAATTATGTTATCATTAAAATTAAATTTCAAATGACACCATAAATACTTGTAACAAAGCTGCGGGGACGTACCTTCTCGCATGGAGGGTCCCATATGCTAAAACATATTTGACCCTGAAATTGACCTTCTGACCTTGAGGATGACGTCAAATCACCAAAAAATTTCCAGAAATGGATTTTGCAGTCAAAATCACGCGAAAATGAGGTATTACACTTGTTTCTAGCTTCATTTGGTAAAAATCATACTTTTGCTTACTTGACCTTAAAATTGACCTTTTGACCTTGAAATTGACCTTCAGTCTTTAAAGATGACTCCAAATCACAAAATTGGTACCAGAAATGACTTTTGCAGTCAAAATTACACAAAAATGATGTATTACAGTTGTTTCTACCTTTATTTGTTGAAAAATCATATTTGACCTTGAAATTGAACTTTGACCTTAAATTTACCCCATAGTGCAAAGTGGTTAAGAATGACAAGATGTCTCCCGGCAAAGTCTGAATACATATATCGTCACAATCGATATTCAACAATACAAAAACGTTAAACCCCAAAAAGCGGTCCAGTGCTAGTTCTGCCAAACTAATAGTTATATGACGAGATTTAATCTATTAATTATATGTTTTAGACGTCATAATTTAAATCGCGAAATAGAACGTTTTAGGGGAAAAAATCGGCTTGACACGACTTCGCATTCGATTCCCCATACCCAAAAATGGTTAAAAGTGGTGAAAAAACTAAATGGGCAGACTTCCTACTCTGGGTCAATATTTTGCTCCGATTTCCACCAGTCTACATGTCAAATGGTCTAACTTTTGAACTAAACAATATTTTTTTTCGAATTTTTGAGGATCGATGCCAAATGCCTAGAAAATAGGGTTTACAAAATTTCATGAAAATCGGTTGAGAATTGACTGACTGGATACCAAAAAGCTAACTTTCATTTTGGACCATCCTCCACCGTGGGACATGACTGTAGTGCTTGTAGGGTTATGAAATTTAGAGGATATTTAGAACATCTGCTTAAAGGGATAGACCACTGTCCATAATACGCGGGACACGACGGTCCCAGAAAACACTGCGCCACAGTTTACTGAAGTTAAGCAACACCGGGTCCAGTTCATAATTGGATGGGTGACCGCCTGGGACTACCAGGTGCTGTATACACTAGGACATGCGTGCAGCGATGTTTGTCGTGGGGCTCAGAGAACCACGTGAGTCAGATGGTTCGTCTGACTGACCTAGAGTTGGACGTAAAATAACCTCAATGGACGTAGGCGCAGTTCCCATCCAGTGAGACCCCGTCGTGAGAGCTGGGTAATATTTGGGTATCGTATTTTAACATTTATATCTCTCACGCTGAAAATCGTGCGGCACAAACTGTTTTACACAGCAACCCATGTTCTCTCCCGCATAAACGTCAACGTGTCAAACTGACCGCGCAATACATCACCAGGTGGCTCTGTGTCTAGTCTTCATACACACCAGGTGGCTCTCTCTTGTCATCTGTGTCACTGCCTCCTAATTTTTGTCTACCAATGAAACATTATTTCTGTTTCTCAAAACGCGTCATCGCTCTGTTTGTTTTCCTCTTTGACAGGATCGTTACTGGAGAAAATCTAGGAACGTGAATGAGGGCAGCGAATGTATGGGAGTGGATCTAAACAGGAACTTTGATGATCATTGGGGAAGTGAGTGTGCGCACCTAGCTAACATGAGGCGTCAGCCCAATGTTGTTTTAAAATTGAATGTTGAACCAATGTTTGTTCAATGTTGAATGCCGTCACAAACTTATACACTTATATCCTTGTCGTCACATCAACTTTTAGCGCATGTTTTTCGCTGATTTACAGATTTTCATGAAATATTGTAAGGACTACTTTCTATTCCCCCGCCCTCTACACTGAAAAATTCTTTTAAAATATTGTATGGTATTAAAGCTAATATATTTTATAAGATTAATCACTTCATTAATCTATTTAATACTTTCCTTTTTCTCAATTTTGTTTACATTGCATTTGATTGATTGATTGATTGATTGATTGATTGATTGATTGATTGATTGATTGATTGATTGATTGATTGATTGATTGATTGATTGATTGATTGATTGATTGATTGATTGATTGATTGATTGATTGATTGATTGGCTGGTTGATTGATTGATTGATTGATTGATTGATTACATTGGTTAATATGAGGCTTCTATTTTAAAATTAAACTAATGATACATTCATTGCTTCATCGATTCATTGATTCATTCATTCATCCATTCATTCATTCATTCCTACTTCATTCATCCATTAATTCATTATTTTATTCATTCGCTGATTCATTGATTCATTGATTCACTCCTTCATTCATTCATTCATTCATTCATTCATTCATTCATTCATTTATTCATTCTTCCCCTAATTCATTCATCCATTAATTTATTATTTTTTATTCGTTGATTCATTGATTCATTCATTCATTTATTCATTCATTTATTCATCCTTTCATTCATTCATTCCCTAATTCATTCATCCATTAATTCATTCTTTTATTCATTATTCAGTTGATTCATTGATTATTTGATTCACTTCTTCATTCATCTATTCATTCATCCATCCATTCATCCATTCATTCCTTCCCTAATTCATTCATCCATCAATTTATTCTTTCATTCATTCATTGATTCATTGATTCATTCATTCATTCATTCTTTCATTCATTCATTTATTCATTCATTCATTCATTCATTCATTCATTTATTTTTTTATTCATCCATTCATTCGCCCATTTATTCATTCCCTAATTCATTCTTCTAATAATTCATTCTTTTATTCATTCGTTGATTCATTGATCCATTCATTTATTAATCAATTCATTTATTCATTCACCCATTCATCCATCCATTCATTCATTCATTCATTCCCTAGTTTATCCATCCATTATTTCATTCTTTTATTCATTTGTTGATTCATTGATTCATTGATTTATTTATTCATTTATTTATTTATTCATCCATTTATTCATCCATTCATTCATTTCCTAATTTATTCATCCATTAATTCATTATTTTATTCATTCGTTGATTCATTGATCCATTCATTCATTTATTTATTTATTTATTTATTTATTCATTCATTCATCCATTCATTTATTCATCCATTCCTTCATTCCCTAATTCATTCATCCATTTATTCATTATTTTATTCATTCGTTGATTCATTGATTCATGCATTAATTTATTCATTCATCCATTCATTCATTCATCCATTGATTCATTCCTAATTCATTTATTTTCCAGATTTTGTCACCAGTCAGTTGCCATGTTTGATCAAATCTGACCATTTTTTATGACTTTGAGGTGCGAATTAAGGCAGCAATTCGCACCTCAAAGTCAACAAAAAATAAAAACTCATACCTTGGTGTTCTTAATGTTTCAGATTCTGGCACAAGTCAGAATCCATGCTCTGATAACTACCTGGGAACTCACCCCGCGTCAGAACCGGAAGTAGCCAACTGTCAGGATGAGGCTCAGAAATACAAGGACCGCCTGGTTAACTGGGTGTCCATGCACACACAGGGTCAGATGTGGCTGCACCCCTGGGGGTGGAGAGAGGGGGTAGGACCTAACAGCTGTGCCTTTTCTGATGATCACGATGATCTGGTAAGAATAATGTTTGATCACTCATGTACTCACTCACTCTCACTCACTCACTCACTCACTCACTCACTCACTCACTCACTCACTCACTCACTCACTCACTCACTCACTCACTCACTCACTCACTCA
This sequence comes from Flabesymbios commensalis, assembly GCA_964017125.1. NCBI lineage: Eukaryota > Metazoa > Annelida > Polychaeta > Terebellida > Flabelligeridae > Flabesymbios > Flabesymbios commensalis. Next base: position 83,340,074 of record OZ024910.1, read on the forward strand.
CTCACTCACTCACTCACTCACTCACTCACTCACTCACTCACTCACTCACTCACTCACTCACTCACTCACTCACTCACTCACTCACTCACTCACTCACTCACTCACTCACTCACTCACTCACTCACTCACTCACTCACTCACTCACTCACTCACTCACTCACTCACTCACTCACTCACTCACCCACCCACCCACCCACTCACTCACTCACTCACTCACACACTCACACACACACTCACTCACTCACTCACTCCCCCACTCACTCACTCAGTCTATATGTACACTTTGTTCCAGTACTATGTTGCCGAGAAGACAGCCGAGGCCTCAATGGCTAAACACAACACTGTTTGGACGTATGGCAATAGCTGCGATACTATATGTAAGTACCCTGTCAAAATATATAACAATGGTGGAAAGCAACAAATAATTTGCCTTAACATCGATCAAAATTGCCAAAATATCGGTATTTGACACCCAAAATTTACTAGAGTGATTTTTTGAAACAAAAACATACAGATAGAAGCTCTTTGCAATATATGAACTTTCAAAAAAAAATTATTTGTATTTTATATCATACTTCTTGAACATACAGTTTACTAGCATCCAAAGTGTGGCATGTGCAACTTTTATGCGCGGCACACTGTGACCACCAGAGGACGATAAATCAGAAATGGTTTTCAAAGCAACAATTTGGAATAAATGGTTGTGTTGATAACCATGATAATGACATCTGAGTCAGTTGATGTTAATGTTACTATATTTCTCTGTGTTTTTCACAGACCCCGCTTCTGGTATCACCCCTGACTACATTAAGGGTCAGGCTGGAGTGAAGTATGCTTACACCCCGGAGCTGAGAGGGCCAGGCCATGACCCCCCAGCCAGTGAGATTGAACCCGGCTACGAAGAGACCTGGGAGGGCATTAAAGCCATGGTGTACGCCATAGAGGACATAGAAGGAATCCCAGAGTAAAGTGACTACAGGAAAACTCACAAGTGTAAAGTGTCTACAGGAAAACTCACACGTGTTACTCAGTAAACACAAAATATTTGTATAACATTTGTACAATATCGGACCAACGTTGAAGACGTTGGGCCAACGTTTTACAAATGTTATACAATTGTTTCGTTTCTGCTGGGATTACTCTTTGGAAAATAAATCATTATAATAGTTTGTATTTCTTGCATGTTATAATTTAAAATAATCAATTTTCTTGAAAATGTGGAAGGAATCACAGAAAAAAGTGACTGTAGGGAAAATTCAACTGTGTTTAGGAAAATAGATCATTATAACAGTGTTCCTTGTTGTTAGGCCCAGGCGAAGGCCAGGAGCCTATTAGGTTTATTGTTTGTGTCCTAATTAAGTTTATTATTTGTGTCCTAATTAAGTTAATTGTTTGTATCCTAATTTGCGAAAAGAGTGGTGCCATGTGTGGGAAACAGTTGACATTTCTGAGAAACAGTCGTTATGAACATGTCAAATATAACGTTTGAGGTCGCTAGATCAAGTAGTGTTTTTAAAAAGTGTTAAGAAAAATTAATCTTCACCATTATATTCGCGATTTAAAGCTTAAAGAGTACTGGTTAGAATAATGTTGGCGCAGCATCACAGATGGTGGCCCAGCCTTACATCAGCATAGGGCCTATGTATCGTGTTATCTTGGTACTGCCTTTTCTGTTGACGAGAGGATAAAGCGTCACCAGCATGACAATGCTGCAAGACCCAAGAAAACACAGGACAATCACCCGATGGTGTTTCAATGGCGGGCCAGCGTCTAAGACATTGGGCAAACATTGAAACATTATTGGGTGAATGACATGTGTTTGCTGGGATGCTGCCGCTACGTACACAGCAGACCCAGTGTTGGAGTGGTGTTGGGCCAGCATCGTGGACAATTTGTCAGCATTGAACCAGCAATGTGCTGCGACGCTGGCACAACATTTAACTAGAATTGGGTGGGTACTACCTACGTAGGCCTGCATTATGTGTACGAGGTAACGTAGAGACACGCAGCCACACGATTTACTGGCAGGAATTGAATGGATGTTGGCCAGCACACTTTGCCCGTCACACTTTGCACTGTAGAGATGGTGGTGGAAGGAATAAACGTTAAAGATATATTTTACCTTGTATCCTTGGTTCTTTTCTTTATTAAATCCTGTGCAATTGCGATTCTAGTCCATGAGAGAATTTTTGTTTATAGCGCTCAAACAACCTAAAGCCGGGCCTCGGTATTTGGGAACTCCTGTTCTAGTTAATATTTACAAATGAATTTTCAATACTATGGCTGACCAATAATAAGGAAAGAAACATTAGGTGTTTTATTATTGAAAAAAAGCGATTATGGTATAAAAGGTTTCTTCTGCTGTGTGTTTATGTAAGAAATATCGTCCCACCAAAGTTCGATTCTACATGCATTATCAGAATGTTGATAGAGAATAATTAGTACTAATATGGGGAAGAGGAGATGGATCTGCTGATACATTAATTTATTACTTTACGGGATCTACTTGTTATACATGCATATATAATCAATAAATGTCACCAATCGTCAGATTGTGAAATAATTGACTAAAAAACAAGAAAAATAACAACGTATCCATCGTTCGGAAAGGAATTTTCATAAATTTATTGCATTAGTAAAATGTTCCACAATAGACAAATTGACGTGGAATAAAATTAAGCAATAACAAAATGTGATACACAACATTTAGTTATAAATAAATATACATCTTAGCTCTTATCACTATGAAATATGCAATTAAAATTTTAAGTGACCTGAAGTTGTGTCTCGCTACAGCGATCCACAATTTCAAGTCACTGGACATTACTTGGATTTGTACAATTAAATCCCAATGTTATTAACCCTTTGAGTGCGGGCGACGCTTTTAAGCGCATTCATACTGTTTTTCCACAACTAAAATTTGACAGAAATTGAACAAATATGCATGTATAAATCTTTAGTAAAGCCCCTATTGTGAAATTTAGCAGGTTTAATTTTTAAGTGAGGAGGTATTTTCCTTTCATTTGAAGTTGGCAATTGCGTGAGCAATGCCAACTTCAAATGAAAGGAAAATGTTAAGTAGTAATGAAGCACTTAAAGAGTTAAAGTGGTAGTCCACTGTGAACGAATATCGCTACCCAGAAAGCACTACGTTGATTATAGAGACAAGGGGCAACTGGGCTACAACTAGAACCAGAAACAGATATAGAGTGGTCTATATCTTTAAATGACCCGATGTTATAGCTTGTTTTATTTCTCGCAGTACAACACTGGGCGAAGTTTTTCTTTCAAAATATTACCCGTTTCTCTCAAGAAATGAACCAATGAGCATGCTCGGCCTCAGATCGCCAGGGCTCAAATTTCGAATCCTGTGTCTGGAGGGCAGTGTCATCTCATTCATCTCACCATCCTCACACTCTAATAAAAGGTTGATTCTTTATTAGTCCATCAAGTACCACTTTTTAAACATGTTTGATATAAAATGTGACATCAATCAGCAAGATTTCAACACTGTTGACCTCCATTTTATAAAATCTGCATAATTTTCACTCACTTTAAGTAGGTGAAAATTCAAAATAAATAATTGGGAGCTAATGGGTTAAACTGTAAACATTCCCGTTGAGATATAATCATTATGATTATGTCTAACATAATAACAGGCAATAGGTGTTTTTCGAATTTTAAGTATGACTGTATCAATCATAATTTAATGTCAAAATCACATCAAATATGTTAAAGTAGAGGTAAATTTACCTCGTCTGTTGAAAGAAACACATTTATACGTTCACCATAAGACAGAGAGATTAATTCCCTTCAATGTAAAAGGGTGTATATGCCACTTCACAAAGTGGAGGGTACACCCTTTCATATGGTGAGGACGTTTTTATATACAGTATATGTAGACACTGTAGACATCCCAGCCCTCTGGGGTTTACATGTCATTAGTGTTTACATTATATGATGTTAAGCATGTTATTCTAACAGACATACGATTTCACTAAACACTACATAATAATAATAATAATAAATAGTAATAATATTCTGTGTGTTACGAATAAAAAAATAAAATGGAAATAATAAATATAGCGTATACAACAGTACATAATGATAATATATTTGTGTTACAAGATGGTAATAAAAAAAAAAAAAATAATAATAGTCATGGTAATTATAATAATAACAACAGAATTAATAGATATAAGCGCACAATACTGAGCGGGATCATACACGACACGTTTTCATTTGTATTGACAGTGGTTTTCGTATTGAATGTATGATGGTCATCAGCATACGTTGTACATAAAGTGGTGTATGCGTATTGCATGGATGCTGGTATAGCATCAGTATACGCTGTCATTTGTAATGAAAGTGTGGTGTGCTTATTGACTGGATACGTTGTCATTTGTCCAGATAGAGGTGTGCTTACTGAATGTATGCTAGTCATCAGCATACGTACTCATTTGTATATAAAGCGGTATGTGTACTGAATGAATGTTGGTGGCGTGCATATTTTATGTATGGTGGTCATCAGCATACGTACTCATTTGTATATAAAGTGGTATGTGTACTGAATGAATGCTGGTGGTGTGCATATTGGATGTATGCTAGTCATCAGCATACGTACTCATTTGTATATAAAGTGGTATGTGTACTGAATGAATGCTGGTGGTGTGCATATTGGATGTATGCTAGTCATCAGCATACGTACTCATTTGTATATAACGTGGTATGAGTACTGAATGAATGCTGGTGGCGTGCATATTTTATGTATGGTGGTCATCAGCACACTTTGTCATTTGCATATAAAGTGGTGTGTGTACTGAATGAATGCGGGTGGTGTGGCTGGTCATCAGCATACGTTGTCATTTGTATATAAAGCGGTGTGTGTGTACTGACTGGATGCTGGTAGTGACAAATAAAACAAGCAACCAAACAAACAACAAACTAGACATTACATAGCCTACATAAATAATTATATTCCTGGTGTTACGGATAGAATAATGAAAAGGGAAATAAGAAATACAGCGGGTCGAACAGTGCACAATGATATTATCGTTTTTGTTACGAGACGGCAATATTTTTTTGAATATCAACAATTATAAATAACAACAAAATCCAAGTTCTTCTGTGGGTTTTGCGTCTGTGTGGCTTGTACACGGCCGGCATATGTATAGTCTAGTGGTACCATAATGTGCATGTGCGAAAGGGGCGGGAGACCTGCCTGTCATAATCACACAGACATCGATACCTGGAGAAAAGTGACAAATTTGAACTATGACTGCGGGAATCGACTTTTGACATAAGAATCTCACGTCCAAAGTCGATTCCCGCACTGAAATAATTAATAGTGATCCATAAGATAGGTATTCACATCAAGCGGAAAGAGCTGTCTAAGACATTTATGACGATTTCAAAATGAAAAAAAACAAAAGTCGATCCCCGAAATGAAAAAATATATATTTATAATTGTCGTAGACACATTATAAATGTATTCAAATGAAGTGGAAAGAAGTAATTAATACAGTTACGAAACTTTCAACTTGAATAATCATTTGGTTTCTACAGTATATTTCACCACTCATTCGACCCACACCCCGTCTTAAAAAAAAAATTAATACAATGCTAAATTAATGAGTCTCAGTATTATAATGGTTACATAACAGCGTCAGAGTAGGTCCCATAGCGTACGTTTTCCATCAAGTCCTTCTAATTCCATGGGTTGTACGTCTGAGCGGGTGGTACAGGGTCTGCACATACATCCCCTGGGTACCATAATGTGCATGTTGACCCTGCGGAAGGGTCGGGGACCCTGTCTGTCATAGCACAGCACGGCCACCTGTCTCATGATGGCGGCTGAGGCACTACAGCAGCTACAATGTCTGTCCACACCGCCCTCATCCCGTAGTGATACCTCCGTGTAGGACCTGCAGCTACCTGTAACATAGAGGCATAGAAACGTGTACAACCTACAGCTACCTGTGACATAGGAACATAGAAACGTATACGACCTGCAGCTACCTGTAACATAGAGGCATAGAGACGTGTACGACCTGCAGCTACCTGTAACATAGAGGCATAGAGACGTGTACGACCTGCAGCTACTTGTGACATAGGAACATAGAAACGTGTACGACCTGCAGCTACCTGTAACATAGAGGCATAGAGACGTGTACGACCTGCAGCTACCTGTAACATAGAGGCATAGAGACGTGTACGACCTGCAGCTACTTGTAACATAGAGGCATAGAAACGTGTACGACCGGCAGCTACCTGTGACAATTAGAGGCGTAGAAACGTGTACAACCTGCAGCTACTTGTGACATAGGAACATAGAAACGTATACGACCTGCAGCTACCTGTAACATAGAGGCGTAGAAACGTGTACAACCTACAGCTACCTGTGACATAGGAACATAGAAACGTATACGACCTGCAGCTACCTGTAACATAGAGGCGTGGAAACGTGTACAACCTACAGCTCCCTGTAACATAGAGGCATAGAAACGTGTACGACCTGCGGCTACCTGTAACATAGAGGCATAGAAACGTGTACGACCTGCAGCTCCCTGTTACATAGAAACATAGAAACGTGTACGACCTGCGGCTACCTGTAACATAGAGGCATAGATAAGTGTACAACCTACAGCTACCTGTGTCATAGGAACATAGAAACGTATAAGACCTGCAGCTACCTGTAACATAGAGGCATAGAAACGTGTACAACCTGCAGCTACCTGTAACATAGAGGCATAGAAACGTGTACAACCTACAGCTACCTGTGACATAGAAACATAGAAACGTGTACGACCTGCATCTACCTGTGACATAGAAACATAGAAACGTGTATGACCTGCAGCTACCTGTAACATAGAGGCGTAGAAACGTGTACAACCTAAAGCTACCTGTAACATAGAGGCGTAGAAACGTATATGACCTGCAGCTCCCTGTGACATAGGAACATAGAAACGTGTACGACCTGCAGCTACCTGTAACATAGAGGCATAGAAACGTGTACGACCTGCAGCTCCCTGTAACATAGAGGCATAGAGACGTGTACGACCTGCAGCTACCTGTAACATAGAGGCATAGAGACGTGTACGACCTGCAGCTACTTGTGACATAGGAACATAGAAACGTGTACGACCTGCAGCTACCTGTAACATAGAGGCATAGAGACGTGTACGACCTGCAGCTACCTGTAACATAGAGGCATAGAGACGTGTACGACCTGCAGCTACCTGTAACATAGAGGCATAGAAACGTGTACGACCGGCAGCTACCTGTGACAATTAGAGGCATAGAGACGTGTACAACCTACAGCTCCCTGTGACATAGGAACATAGAAACGTATACGACCTGCGGCTACCTGTAACATAGAGGCATAGAAACGTGTACGACCTGCGGCTACCTGTAACATAGAGGCATAGAGACGTGTACGACCTGCAGCTACCTGTGACATAGAAACATAGAAACGTGTACGACCTGCAGCTACCTGTAACATAGAGGCATAGAAACGTATACGACCTGCAGCTACCTGTGACAATTAGAGGCATAGAAACGTGTACGACCTGCAGCTACCTGTGACATAGAAACATAGAAACGTGTACGACCTGCAGCTACCTGTAACATAGAGGCATAGAAACGTATACGACCTGCAGCTACCTGTGACAATTAGAGGCATAGAAACGTGTACAACCTACAGCTCCCTGTGACATAGGAACATAGAAACGTGTACGACCTGCGGCTACCTGTAACATAGAGGCATAGATAAGTGTACAACCTACAGCTACCTGTGTCATAGGAACATAGAAACGTATAAGACCTGCAGCTACCTGTAACATAGAGGCATAGAAACGTGTACAACCTGCAGCTACCTGTAACATAAAGGCATAGAAACGTGTACAACCTACAGCTACCTGTGACATAGAGACATAGAAACGTGTACGACCTGCATCTACCTGTGACATAGAAACATAGAAACGTGTATGACCTGCAGCTACCTGTAACATAGAGGCGTAGAAACGTGTACAACCTAAAGCTACCTGTAACATAGAGGCGTAGAAACGTATATGACCTGCAGCTCCCTGTGACATAGGAACATAGAAACGTGTACGACCTGCAGCTACCTGTAACATAGAGGCATAGAAACGTGTACGACCTGCAGCTACCTGTGACAATTAGAGGCGTAGAAACGTGTACAACCTACAGCTCCCTGTGACATAGGAACATAGAAACGTATACGACCTGCAGCTACCTGTAACATAGAGGCATAGAAACGTGTACGACCTGCAGCTACCTGTAACATAGAGGCATAGAGACGTGTACGACCTGCAGCTACCTGTAACATAGAGGCGTAGAAACGTATATGACCTGCAGCTCCCTGTGACATAGGAACATAGAAACGTATACGACCTGCAGCTACCTGTAACACAGAGGCGTAGAAACGTGTACGACCTGCAGCTATATGTGACATAGGAACATAGAAACGTGTACGACCTGCAGCTACCTGTAACATAGAGGCATAGAAACGTGTACGACCTGCAGCTCCCTGTGACATAGGAACATAGAAACGTGCATGACCTGCAGCTACCTGTAACATAGAGGCGTATAAACGTGTACGACCTGCAGCTACCTGTAACATAGAGGCATAGAGACGTGTACGACCTGCAGCTACCTGTAACATAGAGGCATAGAGACGTGTACGACCTGCAGCTACCTGTAACATAGAGGCATAGAAACGTGTACGACCTGCAGCTCCCTGTGACATAGGAACATAGAAACGTGTACGACCTGCAGCTACCTGTAACATAAAGGCATAGAAACGTGTACGAACTACAGCTACTTGTGACATAGACAAAATTAAGAAATTATAATTGCCGCAGATCCATAACATAGGTATTCAAATGAAGCGGAAAGAGCTAACTAAGACATTTAGAATGATGTAAAATTGTAAAAGACTCTTTGGTCTCCATGGTTTGTACAAACTCTATCTTAACCTTTCAATTGAAAATATGTGTATATAAACCAAGAGACTGAAGGGTTTTTTCAATTTGAAATCAATTCTAAATGTCCTAGTTAGCTCTTTCGCTTTATTTGAATACCTATGTTATGGGTCTACGCCCATTATACATATAATACCCTTTCAGTGCGGGGATCTATAGACGCCTCATTCTGACCCATATAGTCTGTCTGCACGCTGAAAGGGTCAAAGGGATAAAGGAGGTTATTTTCGTGGCACAGATAATCACCTTTGGGCTTTAGTGATTCACCTCAAAGCGCGAGAGAGACTGTGAGTCTAAAAACGGAAAATTCATAAATAACTAATCTAATGCTCTCCTATTATAGTTGACAGCTAACGAAAAAGGAACAAAGTAAATGGGGTTAATTGATTGATGGTGTGGAAACAAACTTAATAGTCTTGAAAATAAAGTTTTTTTTGTTATTTTCTTTCATTTGTGGTGTGACTTGCTTTGGCAATTATCACCGAAAAGTAAATGAAAATTACTTAATTTTATGTCCTGGAATTTTCTTTGACCTTTTAATTAAATAATTGAAATTTGCACCCATTTGAAGCTGTGTCTCGCTACCGCGACCCACAACTTGAAATTGGTGAAAATTACTTATATTTGTTCAATTTGAGGCCAAACATTCTCAAATCTTGATGTTTAACCCTCTAAGCCCTCCCGATAAAGCATTATTTTCCATTCCTAAAAACACACTTATTTTTACTACAACTAAAAGTTTTAGAATGAAAATTTCCATGAAACTGGTTTACTAATATGTGACCCGATCTGGCAAAATGACACGGAAGTCGCGTTTTGACTATTGAGCTAGAGCTGTAGAACAGTATAATGTAGCCAGACGTAAAATGTAACCGGTTACATTTTACGGCGTCGTATAATGTAACCGGTTTACGGCAACTGGTTACATTACATGGTCACAGCGTCAATGTATAATGTAACCAGGGAAAAAAGGTACCATACGACCTTATAATGTAACCAGAGCCATATAATGTAACCGGGATAGTTTTCCAAAACGTACATTTTTTGAGGATTATACTCCGGGAAGTTTTATTATATAACTAGTATGTTTAAATTATACTGAGTGGTTATGTATGCAAGTGCAGTATTTGTTCCTTTTCGCCTATGGGTTCGTGCTCCCACTAACTCGTTCGTTCGCCCGTCCGTCTATCCCCTGACCCTTCAGTGCGTCCGTTCATCCATAATTAACGGCGGACTTAGACATTTATAAATTGTTATCAATATTCCCATGTTGCGTTGAAACGATCGCATGGATGGATGGATGGATGGATGGATGGATGGATGGATGGATGGATGGATGGATGGATGGATGGATGGATGGGTGGATGGATAGATGGATGGATGGATGGATGGATGGATGGATGGATGGATGGATGGATGGATGGATGGATGGATGGATGGATGGATGGATGGATGGATGGATGGATGGATGGATGAATGGATGGATGGATTGATGGATGGATGGATGGATGGATGGATAGATGGATGGATGGATGGATGGATGGATGGATGTATGCATGGATGGATGGATGGATGGATGGATGGATGGATGGATGGATGGATGGATGGATGGATGGATGGATGGATGGATGGATGGATGGATGGATGGATGGATGGATGGATGGATGGATGGATGGATGGATGGATGGATGGATGGATGGATGGATGGATGGATGGATGGATGGATGGATGGATGGATGGATGGATGGATGGATGGATGGATGGATGGATGGATGGATGGATGGATGGATGGATGGATGGATGGATGGATGGATGGATGGATGGATGGATGGATGGATGGATGGATGGATGGATGGACGCATAACTAAGTCGGCTACCTTTCCTTTTTTGCGAAGGTTCAAAAATATAATAGTACCAATCAATACATAACAATTAAAATATCATTTCAAATTTTTGAACTACCTTTTTTAATTATTGAATAACTTATTCGTCATCTATAGCGCTAGCCGTTCTACGTTGCCATGTAAAGCAAAAAGGCAGTATTTTATCTGCTTACTTTCCAGGTAAGTGATCATATACTGTAGATCTGATAATATTCGCGACGTGTTACTTTTCGCGAATTTCGCGATGAGGACAAATTCGCGAATTCAAGAATCTCGCGAAAGTGACCAATACTACAGTGAGCTTTAACTACAGCCTCTATGAAGACTCAGCAACAATGTACATCTTAAACGATAGTGTGTGAACATGAACAAAAACAAATAATAGAGTATATCATCAATTTATTGATCATAATGTACAATTGGTGATATTTTTGAATGACATGATTTGAGAATATCATATATTATGGTATATATAATCATTTGCGTACAAAGTGAGCAATTCACGGCTATATCATGTAACAGTTTGTTCACAAGCTCACAAGATAAATATGTTTCAATATACATAATAGGCCTATCGAAACATATCCATCCCAACTTGTGAACAAACTGTCGATATAATATGTATAGACTACAGTTCAGTGACTACACAGGCCAGCTTTTATAAATCCTACATGAATGTCTTGTGTTGAGATTTTGCTGTGTGTGTGAAATATCCAGTTAGCATGGATGGGCTTGACGCGTGTAAGACGCAGATCCAATTTAACGTTCACAACGTCTGGCGCTCCGTCATCTTCCAGGTCCTCAAGGGTGAATGACACCTGGTACCATTCATGATCTCCTCTTTGTACCCGCCTGCTATTGATGACGATGATATAAGTGACTAGAATCGTTTTGCTAATTACTAGTAGGCCTAATGTGTTTGTATAATAATACTGCAAGCAATCCATTGTCAGCAGCTCAACTAACACTGTATATTACCGCAATGCTGACTTAACGTTGGCCTAGTACCCCCAGCGCTGATCCAGCATTAAGCACAATGGCCCTTGTTAGTTGTGAAGGTAGGCAGGTGCATAGTGATCGCCGTAATTGGTGTTTCATAAGAGGGTGTGGTGACTAGTGACAGTGGACTACGCCTACGATAACTTGTGATAACGATGTATGAGGGGAGTCGTTGATTTCACGGCTGAGTAAGCGCCATTAAAAGGTGACATATCACAGTTCAGTGATTAACTGATAGATCTGATTACGACAGAACAAAAATTCAAATTTAACTCGCGAATTCTAGTTCCAAAATCACAAATTCGCGAAAATTTAAACACGTGAAAATTACCAAATCTACAGTATTACCTTTCGGATTTGCAGAGCAGTACGGCGCTCTTGTGACTAATGACAATCGACATGTATACACCAATGTATAATGTCATTAAATAGTTGTTTTTTATCTACAAGGAAAAAATGTGAGCTATCAGACGTGTTCACAAACCTGATATGGTGGTTTTGTGAAAACAATCAATTCAAATTAAAACAAAAAATAACATTTAAGTCGATTTGAATATAAATCATTGTTGACATTCCACTCAAATCAGTGACCAATCAATCAATTAATCAGCTCATGTCTCTTAAAGGGACTGGCCCAGGCAAAAATCATCAAAAAATCGGTGATTTTATTTTGGCTTCTCAATATGACCATATGATGTAAACATGGCTATAGACTAGAACTGCAAAAGTTTTTTAATTTTTGTGCTGCGCATTCACCAGTTAGGCTAGATATAGAGACTAAATTCCTGATTTCTATTTATTGACAACCATGTCCAAAATTAGAAATATGGGAATTTGGTCTATATATCTAGTCTAACTGGTGAATGCGCAGCAGAAAAATTAAAAAACTTTTGCAGTTCTAGTCTATAGTCATGTTTACATCATATGGTCATATTGAGAAGCCAAAATAAAATCACCGATTTTTTTATGATTTTAGCCTGGGCCAGTCCCTTTAAATAAATGATTAAAAATGCCCTTTAAATCTGTCAGAGACCTGTTTATGGACTATCTCGTCTCTATCGTTATTAATCACGACAGTAATAATATTTTTTGTTGATCCTCTTTTTCGATGTTAAAAATAGTATATGTCGTAGTATCGATATCGTAGGAATTATACGTCAGTGCTGGTTACAAATTACGTTTTTCCCTATGACCGCATAATGTAACCAGACGTATAATGTAACCGGTTACATTATTCGTCTGGTTACATTATACTGTTCTACAGGGCCTCCAAAAGGCAAAATGGTCATAATCTGACCACTTTCAGATTTTGAGATAAAGTATGAGATTAAAATGTTAACTTTCGGTTTCTAAAATTGCAAGGTATAAAAATACATATGAATTATATAAAATTGATGTTTTAAACACACTACAGTTTGCAAAAAATGAACAAATTCACAGTCAATAAAAAGTATGACGACAGCACTGGTGTCATAAGCGTGGTACATGTAGGCCTAATATGCCCCTATATAGTGTATGTCTATATGTACCCCATTTGCTAGATGTTGGTGTGAAAATTGATGTTATTGTTGATTATGTATCTTGAAAGTGCTAAAAATAAAAATAAAAGTGAGTTTAATTTTTTCGGGGTCATTGAGGTCATTTTCTGACCGCCTGAAAACTCCCCTCCCCCTACTATATGATTTTTTTCAACTTAATCGAGTAGCGGCGTGTAGCAGCTCATTTTGTAGGTATTGATGAGTAGAACAAACTTTATCGAGAAAATATGGGCTAAAATTTATATTAACCCCTTCAGTGGGGGGATAAGGGGTAAAAGGGGGGGGGGGGAAATCTCGAAAAAAAGGGTATATTTTCAAATTAATTAAATAGAGTCGTGCAGCAACTCATTTTGTAGGTATTAATGAGAATAAAATACTTCACAAAAAAACAAAGAGCTAAAATCCTTATTTACTTCACATCTCATTTTGTAGGTATTAATGAGTAGAACAAACTTTTCCAAAGAACAATATGCTAGAATCCATATTTACCCCCTCCAGTGGGGAATAAGGGGTAAAAAAGGGTAAAATGAAAAAATAGGGTATATTTCCAACCTATCAAATAGGGTCGTGCAGCAGCTCATTTCGTAGGTATTGATGAGTAAAACACACTTTATCTAAGAAACTATGGGCTAAAATTTATATTTACCCCTCCAGTGGGGGGAATAAGGGGGAAAAAGGGGATAAAATCACGAAAAATAGGGTATATTTTCAAATTAATTGAATAGAGTCGTGAAGCAACTCATTTTGTAGGTATTAATGAGAATAAAATACTCCATCAAAAAACAAATAGCTAAAATCCATATTTATCCCTCCAGGGGGGAATAAGGGGTAAAAAAGGATAAAATAAAAAAATGGACATATTTTCAACCTATCAAATAGGGTCGTGTGGTAGCTCATTTTGTAGGTGCAAACTTTACCTGAGAAACTATTGGCTAAAATCCATATTTACCCTCCTTAAGGGGGGATGGGGAGATAAGGGGTAAAAAGGGGCATATTTTCAAAAACTAACTATTTTTACCCTTTCTTGGCTGATTTGACATTGTTGTAACCTTGAGATGACCTTGACATGACCTTGGGATAACACTCATATGAAGCACCACCCCAGCCCATGTGACCATGTTTAGTTGGGTTGGGCTTCATCACATAAACAGGAAGCGCTAGTTATTGGTCCAAACACGACAATATATGTGTTATCAGATCCATTCATGAGATATCAGTTGGGGGTGATATAAGGGTCATTTTCGAGGGTATTGCCCTCTAACCCCCATATTACTCCTGTAACATCTTCAAATGTGTTAGGTGTACATCCGTGCTCAGGCCTAAGTAGGTTTCAACCATCATATACATCTCAAATAAGCAGAATTAGAGGAAAAACTGCCGAAACTAACTATTTTCATTCTTTTTGGCTGATTTGACCTTGTTGTGACCTTGAGATGCCCTTTACATGACCTTGGGGTAACACTCATATGACATTATATGTGCTATCTGATCCATCCCTGTGATATCAGTTGGGGGTGATATAAGGGTCATTTTAGAGACTATTACCCTCTAACCCCTATATTAACCTTGTAACCTCTTGAAATGTGTTTGGTGTACCTCCGTGTTCGGGCCTAAGTGGGTTTCAACCATCATATACATCTCAAATAAACAGAATTAGAGCAAAAGCAACAAATACTAACTATTTTCAGCTTCAGACTGATTTGCCCTTGCTGTGACCTTTAGATGACCTTGACATGACCTTGTGGTAATACCCATATGAAACCCTTCCCTAAGGTGTGACGCAGTGTGTACTTGGGATTACATCCATCCGCTAATTGAACATGTTTAATGGAATTATTGGCCATTTGTCCAAATATGTCGATTATCCCGGTGACATTCTCATACCGGAAATTGGATAAGGGTGGAGGAAAAATTCAACAAAAACGTTCTCCATCTGTGAACTCCGTTTTCTCAAAATAACACGATTTTTAAATTGATTTTTTTTTTATTTTGCCCAAGTTACATCTTTGGAGCTATTTAACCTACACGCTTGTGTGACACCTCATTTCAAAGGTGATTTTGTAGAGATTAAGGATCTGATAATAACTCCAATACCCCGAAATGCGACTTCCGATTCATTTTGCCAGATCGGGTAACATATAAGGTAATTTTCTTTAATTTTTCACCCACTTTAAATCATCTTCAACCACTACAAGTGGAGAATTGCGACAGCAATTCGCGGCTTGTAGTGGATGAAGATGACAATGGTAAAGTCAGGCTTGAAAGGGTTAACCCTTTATTTCATTAACAAGAACTGTGATTTAACCTGAATAAAACAGATTAAAAACGACTATAGTAGCAAGGAAAAAGTTGAAATATGTCATGTTGTTAGTTAGAATATACTGTAGATCTGGTATTTTCGCGTGTCTAAATTTTCGCGAATTTCTGATTTTTGGACTTTTCACGAAGCTTAGAATTCCCGAATTTTTCTTTAGTAGCGCTATTATAATAATAATTTTAGCGAGATTCTTGAATTCGCGAATTAGTCCTTCTCGCGAAATATTACCAGATCTACCTTATAATATATACAAGAGGTGTTTATTTGAGTGCGATATGGGCGAATACTGCGAACACCTTGAATATATGATGTGTTTTCATGAACAGCGTTTTCATATTCTCACATGATAAACTGGCTAGGCCAACAGAACTTCCATTGATTATCTTTAAAACAAAGCCCAGTGTGATATGGGTTGATACGGCTATACCTCTCATGACAAAAAACGGTGTTTTAGCCCCTACAGCGCGGGGATCAACTTTAGTCGTCAGAATCTGGCGTCTGCAGACGTCAGAATCTGACGTGTAAAGTCGATCCCCGCACTGTAAGAGTAAAAATATTTTCAATGGCCATAGACCCATAACATATGTATATAAATGAAACGGAAAGAACTAACTAAGACATTTATGATGATTTCAAATTGAAAAAACCCTTTGGTCTCCATGGTTTACACAAAATTATTTTAGCACTTTAAGAGTTAAGGACATGTTAACCCTTTAAGCCCTCGCGATGCAATAAAGCATCATTTTACATCCCTGAAAACAGACTAAATTTTCCTACAACCAAGGGTGTTAGAAGAAAATTTCCATGAAACTAATTTACCAATACATGGCAATTTTCTTCAATTTTTAAACCACATGAAATCATGTTCATTCACTACAAGTCGAGAATTGCGACAGCAATTCGCGGCTTGTAGTGAATGAACATGACAATGGTAAATTCAGGCTTGAAAGGGCTAAACGTCCTGGAAATCAATCTCTCGACGAGGCCAATTGTAGCGTAATCACATAGTGAATTTGTGATTCACATTATATAAAATTATAAAATAACTATTATTAGTAAAACAGTTTTAGTTCGTATCACTTAAAATATAATTACTCTGGAATAAATTACTTGACGATTTATCGCAATACCATATGGTTGCTTGTATACCAGCTGCTTATTGTAAAATAACTGCTGACTTGTAAAGTAAGCTGTTACTGCTGTTCGCTTTTCGCAGCAGTAAAAAATATGGCATAGTTATCATGAATTGATAATAAAACAAATATATGTAACTATATTTTGCCCGAATTAAATAAAAAGCTAATGAGGGTGCCACTGATTGAAATTGCTTGAAGATTTCTCGGAAAATTAAAAACAAAAGGTATATCTTAATCCCTAAAGCGTTAAATTAAATAATTAAAATTCTCACCCACTTGAAGTTGTGTGTTGCTACCGCGACTCACAACTTCAAGTGGGTGAAAATTACTCATATTTGTTTATTTTGGGATCAAATATTTACAATTCTTTATGTTTAACGGCGAATAAAATGGATTAAAGACGAATGTAGTCGGGTTTAGGGTTAAGATAATGCTAGACTTGATGATCGCACAATCTGCGCAGTGGAGACGTATATCGTTATCAGCCCATATCGCACTCTGACTCTGTTTCTAAAATTAACGTGCGATATGGTAAAATACAGCACATGTACAATGAATTAGGTATTCATTATTAGTAATATTCATTGGACGAGTGCTGTATTTTCCCATGGCGCACTCAAACGAACACCGTTTACATATCATCACATTTGAGTGAAGGATGCCTCAATGTGATATCACATAGAAATTGTCAAAATAGTGATTGATAATCAACATTTTCTCGTGCTACTAATTTTAAAATAATCCCCCATTTTTATAGTAGTACAATATAAAATCAAGAAGCAGTGCATATTTATGATGCTTGTCTTTCCATTGCACAATTAATATTTAATATAAATGTATAAATTATTTCAATTATCACGATGACTCGTCCAAATTCAATAAACTGTGTACTACAATGCACTGTAATATCAATAATTAAATTTGGGTTGCTGTTTTTGCTATACCTTTACCTTCAAGCAACCCACGCCTTCACGTACTCGAGTTTTTAGTGGCTGTCTAATCTTATTTGTCCACAACCTATTTATTTATTTTTCAATTAACCCTTTAAGCCCCCACGATGCATTAAGGCATCATTTTACATCCCTGAAAACAGACCTAATTTTTCTACAAATAAGGGTTTTAGAACGAAAATTCCCATGAAACTGGTTTACCAATATGTGGTAATTTTCTTTAATTTCAAACCACATCAAGTCATCTTCATCCACTACAAGTCGAGAATTGCGACAGCAATTCGCGGCTTGTAGTGGATGGAGATGACTATGGTAAATTCAGGATTGAAAGGGTTAATTTTAATTAATTATTTAATCATGTTTCGTTATTCCTGTTACAGTGCTAGATGAACATTATACCTATTGTAAAAGGCACTTAAATCTGTCACTTTGGAGTTGAATGTTTTCGCTTATTTCTCAGGAAATTATTAATATATATTTTGATTCAAATTGCACAGCTATCAGTAATTGAAGTTGTGGTCGCGGTAGCGAGACACAACTTTCCAATTCTATACCTCAGCCCTTTAACGGTTATATGTCAAGGAAAGTATCAGAGATCATTTTGACATGCAGTCAGGTTGCGAAAAATCCATCAGCTAAGTGAGTATTTCGAGAGGAACTAGTTCACATGAATGCAAGTAATCAAAATATCTATCTTTATTTTAAGATAATTATTTAAATACATATCGTGTAGTGCAGCAGCAAAGTAAAAATATAAGATACGCTTCCACCAAAAAAAACAGCAGTGAAAATTTTGAAACATTAGTTTTAGAAAAATAAATAAATATTTTCAGGCCTTACCTTGGCAGGCATATGACAGTAGTTTGGTCGGTCTGCAGTCCAGATACTCTATACGGTGAACTATACGCCTCAGGCCACAGTCTGTAGCTGCGGGCTGTGAGATCAGTAATATCAGTCCGATTACTAAGATAAATAAAGCCCCTAGTCTCGTGTAGTCAACATCCATACCTGCAATAACAAACATATATAAGTATACAATCACGTACATCACACTGTAAAGCTGGTGATGAAGAAGATCAGATGTATTTAGAGGGGAACAAGGCGCAATGGATAGAGCGCGGCGCTTTTCCAATGTCGCTGAATTCCGTGCAGTTTCGAACCCCGCTTGGTGCAGGATTTTCAGAGAAATATCATGTTTCTCCCCCTCATTCTTGGTATATTGTTTCGATGTTGTGTCCTTGGGCAAGGCACTTCATCCTCAAATGCTTCACTTGACTCAGGTGAAAATGAGTACCTGGTAGGACAGAGATGACAATGTGTACGATAAGTTCAATGCGTCGAAATGGCTGTAGGACTGTATACTTTCCGTGCAGTCGAAATGGTACACAAATGAACAGGTCCTGTGACCAGGTAGGAGAGCAGCACCTTTTTAGCTGGCGATAGTATTAATGCTAGCGCCCTTACGATAGTATTATTGGGGGCGCCCTTATTTCTGTGGGTGGGAAAAACAAGACATTTTGGCCAGCTGGTTTCTTTCGTTTTTGTTATTATTGCTATAATCAGGTAATTAGGGGCTTACTGAAGACGTCCAATGACCTATTATGATCATTTCATTTCATATTGCATATCTCCTAAAACGTCTGACATATAACGTCCCATATATTTGTCAAAATGTAATTCTACTCTACTAACCCCCCTCGTGTTCAATTGAGTTGATTTTAATTTGAAATCATAATTAATGTCTTAGTTAGCTCTTTCTGATTCATTTGAATACCTATGTTATGTTTCCGGCCATTAGAAATATGTTGATTCTTAGTCTGGGGATCGACGGTAGTCGTCAGAATCTGACGTCTACAGACGTCAGATTCTGACGACTCAAGTCTATCCAGGTGCTGTAAGGTTTAAGTTTATTTCCCATGTACATTTTTACCAAAAAAAAAAAATTTAAACTCTCCCAAAATAGCTTTTAAGTGACTGCTGTACTAATGTGAGCTTGGACATTTGGCCAATTATTTATTTGTTAAATTTTTTTTTAACTCATTCAGTGCAGGAATCACCTTTAGACGTCATAATCTGACGTCTGCAGACGTCATATTCTGACGTCTAAAGCCGCTCCCCGCACTGAAAGAGTAAAACATTTATAATGGCTGTAGATCCATAACAGGTATTCAAATGAAGCAGAAATAGCTAACTAAGACATTTATAATGTTTTCAAATTGAAGAAAACCAGTTGTTTATCACGGTTTATACAAAATAGCTCAGGGTTAAAGTTTAACATTATGAACATGATTAAGTGTGACCCTGGAAAAGAAGAAGAAACATACAAACCATATTTATATCTATCAATGTTATCCTTGAAAGTTTATGCCAAATATCAAGGCAATAATCATTGAGACTGCACAGACAGACAGACAGATATTTTATTTACAGGAAGAAAGTCATTACAGACCTATTTGTCATAGAAATGAGATGATCAACTGGATGATGATGAAAGCTGAAGTTCAATGACACCATGTCGTGCTGGAGATTAGCTTTACTTTGTATAGTTTTTCATTTTATAATGTTATTATGGAAGACAACAATGATGATTAATTAATTTGTTATTAACCCGAGCAAAGGCACTGGTTTAATCAATGTTGGGCTACTCTTTACGACTCTTCTCCAACATTGCGATCAACCCTTTCAGTGCGGGGATCGACTTTATACGTCAGAATCTGACGGCTTTAGACGTCAGATTATGACTTATAAAGACTGTCCCCGCACTGAAAGAATTAAAACATTTATAACGGCCGTAGACCCATAACATAGGTATTCAAATGAAGCGGAAAGAGCTAACTAAGATATTTCTGATGATTTTCAATCGAAAAACCCTTTGGTCTCCATGGTTTGTATACAAATATTTCATTCCTTTAACCCTTTCAATCCTGAATTTACCATTGTCATCTTCATCCACTACAAGTCGAGAATTGCTGCCGCAATTCTCGACTTGTAGTGGATGAAGATGACTTGATGTGGTTTAAAAATAAAAGAAAATTACCATTTATTGGTAAACCAGTTTCATGGAAATTTTCGTTCTAAAACCCTTAGTTGTAGGAAAATTAGGTATGTTTTCAGGGATGTAAAATGATGCTTTAATGCATCGTGAGGGCTTAAAGGGTTAAATGGGTCGTGCTTGCTTCGTGCGCTCTGTAAGATAGGTCTACCTCTCACCTGCATGGTATATTATATATAGTAGCTATTTTATCTCACGTTGTGGTGCGGGAAACAGAATGATAGACCCATATCTCCATAAAATGGCGATGCCTTCTATTTTTATATTCAAGTAGTAATCATTTATATTATCGAGATACCCAGTGTTTTATTATGGCAATGCCACTTAATATGATTTTTATGTGATTTTAGCAACTAACCATCTTGTATTACATGTGCATATATTTTATCAATTAAAGGGACCCCTTGGGATGAGGCATTTTCAATTTTGTCAATTTTGAAAATTTAATTTATATGATGCCATATAGCCTACTGATTTTAACTAAAAATACAAAAAAGTCAAAAAAACATTTTTAAGCACCGAAAAAGAGTGAAATAGTTATATTTCCAGGTCGTATATCGCCATGTAAACAAAACAAGTCAGCAATATACAGCACTTTACACCACATATTCCCACGTCTTGGGCGAGCAGATCAAAGTAATTGCCGCTAATTGGTGTCTTATAGTCAGGACATGGGGGGACACACCTGCAGCACTGATTGTCTGCCCAACGCTGGGCCGACGGCATCACCATGTGGCACAATGCTGTAGGAACATTCAACCGTCTTTTAGCAAGTGTTTAGGTATACAAAATCTTTGTTTGAGTTTTAAGCGGATTCATAGAAATGTTGTTAAAAAATATTTTTTTAATCTAAAAACTCTGAAAAAAATAAAATCATGATCTGGGGCATACACTATTTCATTACAAAGCTAAAAACGAAAATTGATGTTATTCCAAGGAACTGCTTTAAGTCTGTGATGACTTTTTTTATGTCAATAAAATATATGTCTGTCACAGGATATCTCCCTGCAAACCATGGCCAGTGCTGGGTTAGAGCTGAGCCAGCGTCGTAGAGGCTGGGTCGACATTAAGCCAGCATTGGTGGATGCCGTGTTGGCTGGGCTATCAGTGTACTGCTCGCCGTTCTCTGGCGCATGCGCACATATGTCATTAGGTGAAATAGTCTACATACTTTTGATGCACTGTTGATAAAAGCCAAATAACGACACAAAAACATCTTGCAGAAACTTATGATATAACGTGTATTCCAGAGTGAATGTAACTGCTGTATGTGAGGTATATATTGGGTAGCCGGAAATAGTGATTTTCTCAGGGTGTGCATACAACGAAGGTTGAACGCCAAAAACTATAATATATTATAGCATGTATACATGTAGATGATCATGAAATAAACCAGTCGTTGTCTAATGTAACTTATAAATTAGTTATCATATTGATATTTCGGAAAAGAGTGTCATTGCTAAAACTCGGGCGTCTAATGCACCTGGATTATAGATTTTTGAGGTTCAGTGACTTGCTGGGGTGGGGACAGCGAGGATTTGGTGGGCACCTCGCCTCAAGTCTATGGACATTTGTCATTATTCTGAGCATCCATATCATGTTGATGTTTGGGATCCAGTATCAACGATTATTGCCTTGATATTTGGCATGAAGTCTCAAGGATAAAGTCGAAATATATCAATATGGAGTGTATCTTCCCTCAGTCCAGTATCACATTTAACCCTTTAAGCCCTCACGATGCATTAAAGCATCATTTTACACCCCTGAAAACAGACTTAATTTTCCTATAACCAAGGGTTTTATAATGAATCTTTCCATGAAACTGGTTTACCAATAATACATGGTAATCTTCTTTACTTTTTCACCCTAGGGTAGTGGTTAGCACCGCTGCCTTTCACGCCAGTGTTCGGGGTTCGGTTCCCGGTCTCGGCGATTTGAAAGAAACAAAAAATGATCCTTCCCCATCCACGTGTAAGTCAGTATTGTGGGGAGCCTCCGTGACCGAGAGGTAGCGTGCTCGGCCTCAGACCGCCAGGGCACGAATTTTGAATCCTGTGTCTGGAGGACAGTGTCATCTCAATCATCTCACCATCCTCAGGAGGTTCTCCTGGCCAAGTTTAGCCTATATGTGCACAAAGGTGGCCTAAAGCCCGATTCATTTCATTTCATTTACTTTTTCACCCACATCAAATCATCTTCATCCACTACAAGTCGAGGATTGCGGCAGCAATTCGCGACTTGTAGTGGATGAAGATGACAACGGTAAACTCAGGCTTGAAAGGGTTAACAAACTAACCCTCTTGTATATAATGCATGTGTATATTTATGACAAATAAGTTGGAAATTACTTTAGATTATACCAATAAAATATATTTCCTTCTGTTATCAAAATTGTTTTTGCGAGTTCTGCAAAACAAATAGTACAAATAATAATGATAAAAATTATTTATGAGTACAAAACGTACGGTAGATAGAAATGCAAACTGTTTTTATTAGAAAGCGATACGGGAACATACAACAATTTTTCAATGAATACACTTACGTGTGTGTGTGTTGTATTTATTGAACAACGTCCTATTTTCTCACACGAATAATTCACACATTACAAACATTGCAGTTCAAGAAACAGCAAGCGTGTGATACGGGCTGATACCGATATACGTCTCATAGTGAAAACCACTACACAGAGTGTGATATGGGCTGATACCAATATACGTCTCATAGTGAAAACCACTGCACATAGTGTGATATGGGCTGATACCGATATACGTCTCATAATAAAAACCACTGCACAGAGTGTGATATGGGCTGATACCGATATACATAATTAAAAGGACTGCACACTGAGTTTGAGAATTGCCTGCGTGGCATGGATATTTTGCTTGTATGATATTTACCAGAACGAGGCCAATAATACAGTGTGTTTCAGAAAGGGATATAGCAGGGCATTTCTGTAAGGCTAATATAATAGATTTTAGTGAAAGGTCAAACAATGGTGACTGCAGTTAGTGCTATTTGACCTTTGTATGGTAATGCCCTGCAGAATCAAATAGCGGTAACTATTCACTCGAGTAGTGAGCAGTTACAACTGTTCGACTTGTCTTGTTGTACAAAGACAAACAGCAGTAACTGCTTACCGGAAAAGTAATCGGTTACCGAGGCAAACAGCAGGCAATAGTTACATTTAAACCCTAAGAACGCTACATTAACTAATATAATTTCTCACCCACTAGAATTTGTGTCTCGCTAACGCGACCCACAACTTCAATTGGGTGAAAGTCACCCATATCTGTTCAATTTGAGATCAAATATTTGCAAATCTTGATGTTTACACGCTAATTTCGTTTCCAATAATTGCTATTTAAACGGATGATAAAACAAATTAAAAACGACTATGGTCGCGCCGAGTGGTTTGAGGGTTTAGTAAGGGGTTTTGTCAAGTTGCAAAAATTCCAAAAATCCGAGAAAAAGTGGGTGGGTGGGTCAAGCCCCAACTCGGATTTTTTTTTTTTTTTAGAAATGTTGTATTTTTTTTGTTTTTTTCTGTTGTTTTCATGTTTCCAAATGTTTCTAAAAAAAAAAAAAAATTGGGTAGGGGGGTGGCTTGGTGCTGTCTGATTAATCCGAGTTTTTCTCGGATTTTTGGAAATTTTTCAACTTGACAAGACTCCTAAGCAGAAATGAGGTAAAAAATAACTACGGCATGCTTCCTTCTGTCGTGATATTGCCATGATAGTGCAAGAAGCGACGTAAAGCAATAATATTCACTGCTACACCATTAATCCTTTCAGTGCAGTTATCGACTTTAGACGTCATAATCTGACGTCTATAGACGTCATAATCTGACGTCTATAGACGTCAGATTATGACGTCTATAGACGTCATAATCAGACGTCTATAGACGTCAGATTCTGACGTCAAAAGTCGATCCCCACACTGCCATAGTAAAATATTTATAATAGCCGTACACCCATAACATAGGTAGTCAAATGAAGCGGAAAGAGCTAACTAGGACATTTACGATGATTTCAAATTGAAAAAAATACTTGGTGGTTTAAGGGTCAGGTTTAAGGGTCAGGTAAGCAGTAATTAGTGTTGTTTTCCTTCGCGCGGCGGTGTTTTTTCACCACAGCTTGAAATTGGAATCACGCCGTACGTACTGAATTAGCCATACAGCATTATAGAAGCAGGAGTAATTAGTTTCATTCTCTGCAAGGCTGTGGTCCACCAACAAATGGTAAAGTTCACGCTGACTGGCCGAATAAAATGCCAAGGAAACCACAAATGCTGAGTAAAGCACATCGGACTTATCTGAGCTTGGATGTAGGCCTAAGGGGACCAGAATTCAATTTCCAGGGGTATTTCCTGGAGTATTTAAAAAAACAATAATAATTTCGGGTGAAATAAATAATATATTTTAATAACTGTTCTGTATAAATATGTAATAATATTTTGAAATTTTCACGCGCCCCGATTCTGGTTGAAGTAAATAATTTATCCGCGAAAAATACTCAACCCCCTACCACCCCCCTCCCCCCCGGAGATAGCATGGTGGCCCCGTTCACTTTCCAAATGTTGTTTGGTTTCAAGGTGAGCTATATTTTTTCAAAAGCAATTGTAATTAAACAATAAATCTTATATATACCACTCGCTTAAATTCCTTTCTCATGACAAACTAACCTTTTATGAAAAGATAGGCAAAACCTTTTTCACTGGCGCGAAATACTTTCACTTGATGTGAGTGATGACAACAGTAGCTTAATGAACATGACCAGCAGGCGAGATAGATTTAAACAATGGAGGGCTTGTCAGCGTCGCAGACGATGGGCCAACATCACGTCATAATGGCCGTTACCCTTTAAGTCCCTCGTCCCATTTATGCTACACCACAGCAAACCCGAGATATTAAACCAATGTTGGGTTAACTTTGGGCCAGCGTCGAAGACGGTGGGCCAACTTTAACCTAACATTGGTTCAATATATTTTTTCCTGGGACATGGCAGATTTTGAATAAATTCCGTTGAACGATTCAGAACATATTCCGTCTAAGTATGTCTTTATCTTTTATTTGAGATGATGGGCCCTACTTGGGTGTTTAATATGTAGATATTCATTGACATAAAGAAAAGTCATTACTGACTTATTTGTCATAAAAATGATAGAATATATGCACATGTATATACAAGATGGTTAATTTGCTAAAGTCACACGACAATTTACATGGTATCACAGAATTAAAATCATCTTCAAAGGCATTTAAAAAAATCACCTCATTTTATATTTTATTATAAAAATGAGAATAAATACCTCAGATAACTTAGAGAGATTAATTCTTAACCCTTAAAGCGCTGAAATATATTTGTAAAAATCATGGAGACCAAAGGCTTTTTTCAATTTGAAATCATTATAAATGTCTTAGTTAGCTCTTTCCGAATACCTATGTGCGGGGACGGTTTTTAGACGTCAGATTCTGACGTTTAAAGACGATCCCAGTGCTCAAAGTGTTAATGTGTTGTGATTGCTGTGTGGTGTTGAACCTGACACATACTGGTGTGCGGGCTTGATGTAATATAACTTCATAATAATCGTAGGGAAGCTATTTACGAATTATTATAATTATATCAGTATTAGGGTGTTTAGTCTGGGAATATTATAACCATGATTATTAGTCTGGCAGGCGGAACGTATTGTATCAAATTATTTCCACCCCCCCCCCCTCTTGCGAAAATGCCCTCCCCTGGCACCCACTCCTGAATCAGTGAATTAGCATACGAAGTATTCGTCTCAGTTTCGTGACACTGAGTTTTTTGGTAGGAGTGTCATTTTTACCCAGCTTATTGTGTAAATAAGATTGCGGTCAGTGTGGCCGGTGTAACAGCTTCAGATTACCCCCCTGTTCAGGTTACCCCCGGAGGTAATATGAAACTAGTTTCAAGCTACCCCCTCTAGTTTCGAACTACTCCCTCAATTTCACCGGTTAACTTTCAATGATAGCAATAAATTATATTTTATATTTTCCTCACATGGCATTGGGACATCTTAGAGACACTTTAATGTCCATAAGTATAACCCTTTGATCTCTAGGGCAATTAACAGGAAACAATATGTTGACAAGAGGTTTAAAATCACTTTAATCTTCATATAACGCTTTAATCTCTATGTCAACTAACGAGAAAAATTGTTAGCGCGACGTCTCGAAACACTTTCATCTTCATATAACACTTTGAACCTTACGGGAACTAACGTAAAAAACTGTTTGCGCGAGTTCTTGAAACACTTGAATCTCCATGTAACAATTTGATTTCTATGGAAACTAGCGAAAAAAAGGGCATTCGAGTTTTGTCCGTTTGGCGCTTCATGATAAGATAATAGAAAAATGAATGAATTGTAGGTCACCTCATAGGCTAAACTGGGCCAGGAGCAAGTCCTGAGGATGGTGAGATGAATGAGATGAAACTGTCCTCCAGACACATGATTTGAAATTCGAGCACTGGCAGTCTGAGGCCGAGCACGCTGCCTCTCGGTCACGGAGGCTCCTCACAAAACTGAAATTTTACGAGTGGGCGGGGAGGAAACATCTGTTTCTTTAAAACCTCAATGCCAAATTGGGGGACGAACCCGCGATATCAATCATTCAGCTTCACCCTTTAGAGCGTAATTTTAGACGTCACAATCTGACGTCTGTAGACGTCAGATTCATTTGGTTTCCATGGTTTAGTCTTTTGAAGCCTGACTTTACATTGTCATCTTCATTCACTACAACCCGCGAATTGCTGTCGCAATTTTCGACTTGTAGTGGATGAAGATGACTTGATGTGGTTTAAAAATTAAAGAAAATTGCCATGTATTGGTAACCCAGTTTCATGGAAATATTCATTCTAAAACCTTAATTGGTTGTAGGAAAAATAAGTCTGTTTTCAGTGCTGTAGAATGATGTTTTAATGCATCGTGAGGGCTTAAAGGGTTAATATTTCAGCGCTTTAACCCTTAAACCGCCAAATTATTCAATCTGAATTTTCACCCACTTGAAGTTGTGTCTCGCTGACGCGATCCACAACATCAAGTAAGTGAAAATTATTCGGATTTGACAATATGGCGGTCAACTGTTTTTCAAATATTGCTGATTAATGTCACATTTTATCTTCAACATGTTTGAAAGGTGGTATTTAATGTGCTAATAAAAAATGAAAACCCGAATATATGCGGCACCGGCGGTTAAAGAGTTAAGGGACACCCAGGGTACCGGGGCCACCGCCCATAATTACCCCAATAGCGTCGCTAATTAGTAAATAATGTCAGACAAGCATCTGTGAAGTGTCAACACCTTCTCCAATTATCATCATTATAAGGATAATAAGATTAGATTTCCGAATATATAGTATTAACGTGTTTAGCCCTTTAAGCTCAACTGACGCATTTACTCTCCATAATAATACATATATATAAAACTAACTGTGGAGAAAAGTTATAGTTCATCAAAAACGATGAGACTGAAAGACAGCTCTCTCACGCCGCGATGGTTTGATAGAAGGGGAATTCCCACTGACCTGGTTTTTTACCACTGCATTATTATCCAAGCGAGAGTCGAAGGTTAGGGGGGCACCATTTGATATCCAGGGGGGGGGGGGGAAGCTGGACTTTTTGTCGCGAAGAAATTATTTAT
This sequence comes from Flabesymbios commensalis, assembly GCA_964017125.1. NCBI lineage: Eukaryota > Metazoa > Annelida > Polychaeta > Terebellida > Flabelligeridae > Flabesymbios > Flabesymbios commensalis. The sequence continues at coordinate 83,368,614 of OZ024910.1, forward strand.
TTCAACCGGGCTTGGCGGCGCGCTGAAAATTTTATTACATGTTTATACAGAACAGTTCTTAAGGTAAATTATTTATTTCACCCGAAATTATTTATTGGAAATTGAATGATGGCCCCCTTAGTAGTATCTACACATGGACAGATGACACAGCTGAAGGAGTGTACAAAAAACGATGTTTGTTACTTTTAATAAATGATTATATATGTTTTACACTTGTGTATTTAGTAATCATGTGGTTTTAATGCATTTTGAGAATAGCGGTATCAACCATTACAATATGGATTAAAATGAGAAGAATAAGTGAAAAGAAGAAAATGAGGAAATGAAGAAATTGAGAAATTCTTAAGGGGGGGCACTATTCAATCTCCAAGGGGGGAGGGGGCTGAAGTACTTTACCTCAAAAACTTTTCTATTTAACCCTTACAGCGCCGGGACCGACTTTAGTCGTCAGAATATGACGTCTGTAGACGTCAGATTCTGACGAGTGAAGTCGATCCCCGCACTGTAAGAGCGAAAATATTTATAATGGTCGTAGACCCATAACATAGGTATTCAAATGAATCAGGAAGAGCTGACTAAGACAGCTATGAGGGTTTAAAATTGAAAAAAACCTTTGGTCTCCAAGGTTTTCATAAAAAATTTAGCGCTTTAAGGGTTAAACACGTAATAACATTTGAATTTTTCAGCGCGCCGTGGAGCCGTGTTGAAAAAAATCATTTGTCCGCGACACGCCCCCCCCCCCCCCCCCCGCAGATTGAATGGTGCCACCTAAGTGCAATAAGCACAGTATTGTCAGACTCGGCGCAAATTAAGTTCACTAGGTTTATAATTCTTTGGTGATATAAGTAAAAATGACAATAAGTGATTCAAAAAATGAAGATATTGAAATGAACGAGATGGTTTTTGGTCCGGCAACAATAACAGTCTCACACAACTTGACACAATAATAGGTGCCCGTGCGCAACATATTGCGGGGTAGCAGTTCTCAGGGGCATAAGGATGTGTATCTGGGGCACATAAATAATGTCATGCAAAACGACTGTATTTACGCGTTTGACAATGATTTTCGCATAACAAAATTACATAGGCCCTAGTACATTTCCATTACAAATTTGCAAAATTGTTGTCTTTCCAAAATGTGCGAATACCCTTTGCCGTCTATACCCATAGCAACAGCGGTTATTGTTTTGTATTGACGATAACTTGTATAATATGCTTTGTCGGACATCTTAAAATTCCCTAGATGTGTTTATATAATTATATTATAGTGATGTGGTCTTATTTAGCTTGGATATATACAAAATACTGAAGATGTTGTACTGTTACCATGGAAACCGTTTCTAGGTAGTATGGACGTTTTCAAATAGGTATGGCATCATATTTATGCTGACCCCTCCCCCCCCCCTCCCCAACTGTTAGCCATGTTCGTTGAAAGTTCCACGTGTATTGGGATAAATGTTAAAATATATATTAGACTATTCGTATTGCGTTATCAATTGTGTTTTAAAATCATGAAAAAAACGTGGGTGTGAAAGGGTTGAGCAAAATACAAAAACTTTTCGTGACTAACGCGTTAGCCCGTTAGTTACTTTGCAGTTGTGATTGATTTTATAATGGTAAATTTACAACTAAAGCGTTAACACGTTAGTTGCCTTACATTTTTTATTTGTTAATGGTAAATTTACTACTAACATGTTAGCTACTTGATATTTTATGATTTGTTACTGGTAAATTTCTAATCTCACTGACCTTCAGACTGTGCTGTTGTCACCCAGCTGTCACTCAGTCACTCAGAATGTGTTCTGGTGCTGGTCGCTCCGCTGTTAGGACGGCGGTGTGTGGGCATTTAAATGACCTCCCACACGTTACACATCAGACCGGAACAGGGCGCAAAAAAAACGGACAAAAAACAGAAAAAAGGAAGTCAAACCGTGATATCCTGCGTGACTATGCCGGCGGATAACTGTGGACATTCTCCGCTTGGTATTGGCAGACCACAGTGAAATCTGCAGGGACAGTTTGTGAATGTTTTTTTCAGGTCAACAGTGTCTGGGGCTGAAAATATGTTTCTTGTCTTTCCAAAATATCCAGCAGGTCACAATGTTTATCGTCTTTCCTAAAGAGCTAGCAGGTAAAAACGTTTATTGTCTTTCCAACATAGCCATAAAATTAAAATGCTCATTGTCTCTTTCAAAACAGCCAGCAGCAGAAAATGTTTTTTGTCCCTATCAATTTTTTTAGAGTCCCACTTTAGCGTTTGCCATGTAGAACGAGTAGTAGGAGTAGCATCAGCATTACTACTAGCTATGTCAATTCATTTCACAATAAGTCAAAGCTCGATATTTAAACATAGCACCCAATAATTGTTTGAGTTCTTGAAAGTGTTTTCAGTAAAGCATACTTTTCAAGCACACGTATTTTCAATACTGCTTATGCCTGCAGGCAAACATGTGTCCGCGTTACCATGACGTCGTAGAGTTGCAGCAGCAGGAATGTTGAAAGTTCTGCCGGTTTATTTCACAGCGAATCAAAGCTCGCTATTAAAAGTTTTATCAAAGCCGTAGTTTCCATAGAGCCTGGTGTCGAAAATGTTTCTGCGTCAGCATTTTAAAGTGGAAGGCAGCAATATCAATGCTGCAGACACGGCTCGTTTATCTCACAGCTTATCAAAGCCTGATATGAAAAGTAACACCCACTGTTTGTTTAATGTCTGCTCAGTATTTTTAATGCCGCTTATTCCAGAGTCTGCAAAATAAAATATGTCTACGTCAGCATATTATTGCAGAGTGGCGACAGCAGCATTATCGCGAGTTCAGTCCGTTTTTTTCACAGTGAATCAAATCCTGATATGAAATATCACCCAGTAATTGTTCAGACTCTGTTAAGTATTTTTACTGCCTCTGATTTCACTGAGGTCCGCCTGTGATGTGTCGTGTTAGGCCTAATACACTCGCCGATCTCTCTCCAGGCTTCTCATTCCAGACGCGCAGAGCGTTCTGCTGACAGTGGATCACTAATCTGTCTGTCATCTTGTATGCATCCACACTGCGCTGCCATCAACCCTTACGTCCTAATAGCGTCTCTCTATGTGTCTTTCAAAAAGAAAATGTGCTTAAAATATGCATTAAAGATTGACATATATTCTGATACAGATTCTACATATCTATTCTATTTTTACCCACTTAAAGTTGTGGGTCGCGGTGGCGAGACACGACTTTAAGTGGGTGAAAATTAAAAATTATGCATCCACAGTGCGCTGCCACCAACCCTTGTGCCGCTAGGCCAACATATATACGATTTAACCCTTGTGCTGCTAGAGCCGTATATATACGGTTTAACCCTTGTGCTGCTAGAGCCGTATATAAACGGCTTAACCCTTGTGCTGCTAGACCCGTATATATACGGCTTAACCCTTGTGCTGCTAGAGCCGTATATACATACGCTTTAACCCTTGTGCTTCTAGGGCCGTATATATACGGTTTAACCCCTGTGCTGCTAGGCCTGTATATATACGGTTTTAATAAGCTTCAGATCAACATAAATATCACTTAATTTGATAAAATAGTTTCTGGTAGATGCTTAGTTATTCCAATATTTGATTATTATTTGAAATGTCTATTTTTCATCAATAGTAAGATTTTTCATCATTTGAAGCTGGAAATCGCGTTCTGCAGGACAAAGGTTAAGTTCTTATAGCGTCTGTAGGTCTTAGCTTGCCTGTGTATCCTTCAAAGAAGAAAACGTGCTTAGGGGTCTTGTCAAGTTAAAAAACTTGATTCTTTTGTATGTGTTTTTTTTGTGTTTTTTGCGTTGTTTTTTGTACATTTTTGAAAAAATGGATAGGGGGTTGGGTGGGTGATATCTAGCCAATCAAAAATTTTCTCAGATTTTTTATTTTTTTTTTAACTTGACAAGACCCCCTGAAAAGTTAGGAAAAGCGAATTAAATTTACAAGATTGACATAATTATATTCTGCTACAAATTGTAAATATTTAAAACACACCACTACATTATTTGCTTTGTCCGACCACGACATTCTAAGCCGGGAAGTACGGATCAATTATCATGGTAGGCCTATGGTACTATAATCAGTCAGGCGCGACTGAGCTGTTGATTATGATGGATCCTTATTCTGGTCGGATGTGTTTTAAGTCAGTAAAACCCTCGTAGCTCTACATTCTTAGCTGTGGAAAAGGCCGAGGCCTTTGGCCTCGGCTTTTTCCACAGCTAAGAATGTAGAGCTCTTCGGGCGTTATCCAATACATAATCAATTTTAAGTGGGAAAAAAATAAAATTCTACAATGTATCTCTTTAACCCTTTAACCGCCGGTGTCGCATATATTCGGGTTTTTATTTTTTATTAACACTTTATGTACCACCTTTTGAACATGTTAAAGATAAAATGTGACATCAATCAGCAATATTTGAAAACAGTTGACCTCCATTTTGTCAAATCTAAATAATTTTCACTCACTTGAAGTTGTGGATCGCGTCAGCGAAACACAACTTCAAGTGGGTGAAAATGCAGATTGAATAATTTGGCGGTTAAAGGTTTTAGATTATCATTTGGTGGTGCTGGTCCCATAAAATGTCAAATAAAAAGTCATTGCGATAGATAAAATATTATGCGCTTGATGCTCTTAATCAAATTAATCAATTTGTGAGATTACTGTTTTTTACTGGTTTTTGCAAAATTAGAATGATTTTCTTGTTATCTGAATGAATTAAAAAAACACTAACTAACGATTCATGTGTAAATATCACGTTAAGATCAAAATGTTTTGATAAAAAATGTTTTCTAATTTTCCCGGTGTATTATTATTTTAAATCCACAGCATCTTATTTATGATCTAGAGTGAGTATTCTATGTGTGTGACCACATACATTACATACTGTAGATCTGATAATTTTCGCGCGTTTACATTTTCGCGAATTGCCGATTTTAAAACTTTTCAAGAAGTTTAGAATTGCGAATTTTCCTTTTTCTTTAGTAGCCCTATTACAATAATAATTTTCGGGAGATTCTTGAATTTGCGAATGCTGGTCTATATTTGAGCGTTATCTGAATCTAATTCGATCTGGTAATGTGTAACATATGGGGGGATGGCCTTATGTTTGTGAAGTCATATTGTCAGTAAAGTGCATGGGAAGATATGCAAACGGTGTTCATTTGAGTGTGATATGGGAAAATACAGCACTCGTTCAATGAATAAGGTGTGAGCCTTTAGGTGAACACCTTATTCATTGAACATGTGCTATATTTTCACATATCATATCGCACAAAAATTGAACATCATTTGTATATTCTCACACGATCAAGTCACATATGACATATCCAACCATATATTGTGCTCAAACTATAGCTACAGTGCGATATGGGCTGATACCAATATACGTCTCATAATGAACACCAATGCACAGAGTGTGAGAACTAATCTTACCTAAGATTCTCCGTGAGACAACTTCCCCACTTTGTCTATTATTGGGCGCTGTAGGAATCAGACGGTCATTGACAAAAATCGACAAATATCTCACCTATATCTCTGTACTTTAGATATCAGAGTGTCAGTGTCGGGCGATCACTTTCTTTGTATGTTTTCGAGCGTTGTAAGACTCAAACGGTCAGTGGCATTTTCATCGCTTTTAGATGTATAGTCTATGAAATTAAAAATAAAAAGAAAAACTTCTAAATCTTCGGTGTCTCGAGCTCAGAGGCGAAGACCTCCCTTGTCTACATGAAGTGTTGTGTGAATCAGCGGTCGGTTACACATATAATGGAATCAGAAGATCAGTGACTTGTGGTCCGCTGTGGGCATTATAAGGTCAATGACCCTTCCCTCCTCTCTATATCTGAGTACTCTGGAGATCAAATCGTCAGTGATTTGGGGCCCAGACACATGTGGTTCTTCAGCTGCGAAAGCTCCTGGTCAGTCAAACTTGCCCATATATGTACTGTAGAGATGAAAACGTCACTGAACAGGCAGCCACATATATGGTTACTCTAGAGATCAGAATGTCGCAAACTAAGCGACCATATATAAATGTCCTCTAAAGGTCAGAAAGTCATTGACTTTGACACAAGTGGTTCCTCGGCTATGGAAGCTGCGGTGATCCAGCTTCTAGAGATCAAAATGATGGTGATTAAGCTACATCACATATATGGATGCCCTAGAGACCAAACCGTCCAGGACTCGGGAGGCAGACACAAGTATTTCCTTTGCTACGGAAGTCCCAGGTCCTAGAGATCAAAATGTCGGTGATTAAGCACTTTATATATAAATACCCTAGAGACTAAATCGTCCATGATTCGGGGGGCTGCAGCCACAAGTGTTTCCTTGGCTACGGATGTTCCTGGTGATCCAGTCGACACGCGGAGAGTCCAAACGCGGGGTCAATCGTGCTTCTCTCATCCGGGTCTCTGCCACGCCGGAAATGACGCTCTGTAAAGACGCTCACCGCGCATGCGTACAGTCATCAGCAGCGGAGTAATAAGGAGGCGCTGGCCCGGTGTTGGGTTAATGATGGGCTGGCGTCGCAGACTGCGGGCAATCATTAATACGACATTGGGGGAACGCCTCGTTCTTGCAGTGAAAAAGGTGGGATGAAATAGGCGCATTATCACAGGGGGGGGGGGGGGTGGCAATGGCGGGGGTTCTAACTGGGAGATTAATCTGAAGGTGTGGGTGGGCGACTACAAAAATATTGACTAAGAGCATAGAGTTAATTCTTTATTAACTCTATGCTAAGAGCAAAGAGTCTTAAAGCCCTTAAACAGGTGCGGGTCCAGCTAGTTATAAATGGCCGCCTATTAAAAAACAACCGTGCGTTTATAAGCACTCGCAGCGCACTTCCGGCGAGTGTTAATAAATACCTAGGCGTTTATAAACGGTCGTCCAATATGACTGGTTAACTGTACAGTTTATTCCATAATATCAGGTTTTTTCTTTTAATTATACCAGTTTTGGTATAATGTATAAATTGACACGGCACATCACTGCTTAGTAATTTACTTGGGAAGCAGAACATGTGAAATGCGATGCTTTAATTGGTAAAAATCGCCAGAAATAGGTTTTCTGACCACTGACCCCCACCTCCTTAAAGTGTCATTGCTAAAAAATGTTACGTTTCCGGTACAATCTGTTAAAACCATGATGTGGTGGCTATAGTGATGACCAACTTGTATGCGTAATTTGCATTTTTATGTGCCAATTTTTTTTTTGTATACACGATTTAGTGCACAAAACAAAAGCTAACCTCGCAGATTTCGGACATTGATCTTCCTTCCTAAGTGAGTTATACATTAATGTACCTTACAAAAACAACAAAACTGTAGATTATTATCTGATTATATATATATTGATTATTATATATATATTGCTCGCCTATTTTTTAACGCACGGGTGTTTATAAGCACTCGCCGGAAGTGCGCCGACCGTTAATAAACGACTGGATCTGTTAAAGCGCTGAATTATTTTTGTATAAACCATGGAGACCAAAGGGTTTTTTCAATTTGAAATCATCATAAATGTTTCATTTAGCTCTGTCAGCTTCATTGGATAACCTATTTTAAAGCGACAGGCCCAGGCTAAAATCATAAAAAAATCGGTGATTTTATTTTGGCTTCTTAATATGACCATATGATGTGAACAAGTCCAAAAACTAGAATTGCAAAAGTTTTTTAATTTTTCTGCTGTGCATTCACCAGTTAGGCTAGATATAGAGACGGAATTCCTGATTTCTAATTATGGACAACCATGTCAAAAATAAGGAATACGGGAATTTCGTCTCTATATCTAGCCTGACTGGTAAGGGCGCTGCAGAAAAAATATAAAAAAACTTTTGCAGTTCCAGTCTATGAACATGTTTACATCATGTGGTCATATTAAGAAGCCAAAATAAAATCACCGATTTTTTTATGATTTTAGCCTAGGCCTGTCCACTGAAAGCGTCAACCCTCGGGCTGCTGAAGTGTGAGTATTTTTCATTCATTTGAAGCTGGAATTGCTAACGCAATTTCCAGCTTCAAATGAGTGAAAAATAATATTATTTATGAAAAATTAACATCTCCCAAATTGAATTATTTTATTAGCTGAGCATTTACCACAACATATGTGAAAAATGTCAGTGGTATTTTATTTAGTCTGAAATTAGCTTGAAAACACATATATATACGGTCCTAGAACTACATCGGGCAATTATTTAGGTTTCATCGTCACGTTTTCTAAAATATTAAAATCAATTTAAAAATGTATTCACTGGCGCGACAAACAAGTTAAAACATCACAATTATACATAAAAAAATACCACATATATTGTCATGACAATAAGGACAGAAGGGGACGACAAGGGGACGTAATGTTTACTAACTTGAAATTATGAGTGGTGCCATACTACTGTACCGAATTAAAGCGTTACTCTCATATTCTACTCATTATTCAAACTTTTTGTACGATTAATGTCATGCGATGAACCCGAAATTATTCGAAGCTTGAGCCTTTTTATTCTCCATGCGTTTAAAAAAGACAGGAATATTTGTATGGTAATTTTGTTGAACAGTTATAAAAAAAATGACCATTGTATATCACATACTGTTATAATAATATTGTTGTTGAATGTTTTGAAAGGGCCATTGGCCTATCAAATAAAAACTACTACTACTACTACTACTACTACTACTACTACTACTACTCATTATTCAACGCGGGCTGAAACTACAAGTTACATATACGAGACACAATATCAAGTGGGTAAAAATTACAATTTCATCACCTAGCAATTGAAGGGTTACCCCTGTTAGCCCGCTCATCGCATTAAATTTGACCCCGCGGCATATTATCCCCTACAGTGCTGAAATCTATTTGTATAAACTATGGACCATAGGTTTTTTTGGAGGCAAGCTACATTTCTAAATCAATACGGGCAGGGGCGGGGGCCCTAGTGTAGTGGCTAGCACCGCTGCCTTTCACGCCAGAGTTCGGGGTTCGGTTCCCGGTCTCGGCGGTTTGAAAGAAACACAAATGTTTCTTCCCTATCCACGTGTGAAAGTCAGTATTGTGGGGAGCCTCCGTGACCAAGAGGTAGCGTGCTCGGCCTCAGACCGCCAGGGCTCGAATTTCGAATTCTGTGTCTGGAGGACAGTGTCATCTCAATCATCTCACCATCCTCAGGAGGTTCTCCTGGCCCAGTTTAGCCTATATGTGCACAAAGGTGGCCTAAAGCCCGATTCATTTCATTTTTCTAAATCAATATTCGAGGAGGCTTTTGGCTTCATCCCTTATTCAATGTTATTTTGACTATGCCTGCTCTGCATTGTATAAAGGTCTTCAGAAGCTTTTCCAGCAAAAATTAGAAATTTTACTAAATAAAACAATCAGATTTGTCATCGATCGTCCTTCTAGATCGCACGTTGGGATTGTTGAATTTAAATTATATCCCTGTCTCGTAGCATACCAAAGAAATTACCTTTGTGAAGTATACAATGTGGTGCATGGGCACAGCTAAGTATCTTAAAATTGAATTTCCATGGTTAGTGAGCGGCATTTAATCTTTACTAGAGATTGTGTTCAGTCCCTCGTCTTGTCCCTTGTCCACATGTGAAATCATCTGGGGCAAATCATTTCTCTTTTCGATCAGCAAAATGTGGAATGATCTTTCGACCCGCCTTAAATCAGCTTCTACCTGCAGTACAGCCTTCAAGCATGGTTAAGGGAACATATTCGCATGCAAATGACATCTTCATGTATGGCTAGCTTGAAATAATTTATAAAATTTAGAATTTTAACCCCCCCCCCCTCTGACCCACCTTTGATTGGGTGGGAGGTCTGAGTCGTACATGATATTTTTTGTGAGCCTCAGGTTTCCCATACATTCTGTGTAGGTCATGTCGGATGGTTTAATCCACATATGCTACATTCAGATCGTCTGTGAATGTAATTTTTTCAGCATTTTATGTAGATGTACATTGTATTTCTTAGTAGAAAGCCAAGCCTCTACATCAGAGGTTTCAACGATGCTCTCTTTCATACTTTCCTGTCTCCATCATGGATCACTGCTATAGGGATCGCTGTGGAAAAAAGTACACCTCACCAGGAAACTTTCCAGTGTGTAATATCCCTGGTGAACAAGCATCCCAGCAAACACAAAACATTTGTAATACATTTATACAACGCCGGACCAACGTCAAAGACGTTGATAATACGTTGTATAAATGTTATACAAATGTTTGTGTTTGATGGGATGGTGGCTACCGGTTTTTTATTATTATTAAATATTAGAATGACCATGTATACTATGTTCCATGTATGGTCAGTTGAATAAATCAATTCAAATAAAAAAAACATTTAAAGGGACTGGCCCAGGCTAAAATCATCAAAAATCGTGATTTTATTTCGGCTTCGTAATATGACCATATGATGTGAACATGTCCATAGACTAGAACTGCAAAAGTTTTTTATTTTTTGTGCTGCGCATTCACCAGTTAGGCTAGTTATAGAGACGAAATTATCGAGTTCTAATTATTGACAACCATGTCAAAAATTAGAAATACGGAAATTTCGTCTCTATATCTAGCCTAACTGGTGAGTGCGCAGCACAAAAAAACAAAAAAAATTGCAGTTCTAGTCTATGGACATGTTTACATCATATGGTCATATTAAGAAGACAAAATAAAATCACCGATTTTTTGATGATTTTAGCCTGGGCCAGTCCCTTTAATTGTTCTTATTGTAAACACAAAACCAGGTGAATAGGATAAGCTATAGATAAGTATATATGGAGATAGAGCAGGTAAGCAACAGATTCAAGCCAGGCTGTGATAAGACCCGAACCTGTGGTGTGTCCTATTAAAGGGACATACAAATAAAACTCATCTACATGTACCATTTCGCGAAAAGTTGACTAAGCGTTTCACTTGTAAAATAGAACGTGTTTTTGCATTTTGTTTGCGGGGGTGCAACTTCTGATTCCCAGAAATAGATGCGCCCGCCTTTAGTGTTTGCAGAGACAGCACAGACGAGTGGGGTGGATTCAACTCTTAATGTGCGGGGATCGAATTTAGACATCGGAATCTCACGTCTGTAGACGTCAGATTCCGACGTCTAAAGTCGATCCCCGCACTGAAAGTGTAAAATATGTATAATGGCCGCAGACCCATAACATAGGTATTCAAATGAACCGGAAAGCGCTGATTAGGATATTTGATAAAAACCTTTGTTCTCTATGGTTTGTATAAACGTATTTCATGGCGTTAAGGGTTAATGTCGTGCCAACGTCAGCAGCACTGGCCCAGCATTAAAACAACGCTGCCTCAACGTCTTTACCACTTATAACGCTGAAATATATGCATATAAACCATGGAGACTAAAGGTTTTTTTTAAATTTAAAATCATCATAAATGTCTTAGTCAGCTCTTTCGGCTTCATTTGAATACCTATGTTATGCATGGGTCTACGGCCACTATAAACATTTTTAGCCTCACAGTGCGGGGATTGACTTTAGACGTCACAACCCTCTGACGTCTACAGACGTCATGTCATGACGTCTACAGACGTCAGATTCTGACGTCCAAAGTCGATCCCAGTGCTGTAGGGGTTAAAGTTATACCACCGTGTAGGCTACTGTATTGCCCAGTCTGGCAACACAAAACGTTGACCCAATGTAGCCTTAATGTTGGCCCATCGTCTGCGACGCTGTGCCAACATTAAGGCCACATCGGGTCAACGTCTGGTACATGCGAGAGAGAAGTGACTCATTTAAACAGGAGAAAATGTCAACATTTGATCTCCATGACAACCGGTTGCTGCCCACACTTTGGTCACGTGACAGGTCATTGGTTCACTAAGTGCAGTTTGACTTAGTCATTTTTTCAACTCAATCAGGTTGTCAACGAATATGTGTACGGCAAAATTCCTTGTAGATAGGAAAGTTTAAAAAACAATTTGTGCACATAGCACACGGCTACCATGAACATCGCTACCGTGAACACCGCTACTGTGAACACAGCTACCGTAAACATCGCTACCGTGAACACCGCTACTGTGAACACGGCTACCGTGAACATCGCTACCGTGAACACCGCTACTGTGAACACGGCTACCGTGAACATCGCTACCGTGAACACCCCTACTGTGAACACGGCTACCGTGAACACCGCTACCGTGAACACCGCTACTGTGAACACGGCTACCGTGAACACCGCTACCGTGAACACCGCTACTGTGAACACGGCTACCGTGAACACCGCTACTGTGAACACGGCTACCGTAAACACCGCTACCGTGAACACCGCTACTGTGAACACGGCTACCATGAACATCGCTACCGTGAACACCCCTACTGTGAACACGGCTACCGTGAACACCGCTACTGTGAACACGGCTACCGTGAACACCGCTACCGTGTACACAGCAACCGTGAACACCGTTACCGTGAACACCGTTACCGTGAACACCGCTACTATGAACACGGCTACCGTGAACACCGCTACCGTGAACACTGCTACTATGAACACGGCTACCGTGAACACCGTTACTGTGAACACCGTTACCGTGAACACCGTTACCGTGAACACCGTTACCGTGAACACCGTTACCGTGAACACCGCTACTATGAACACGGCTACCGTGAACACCGTTACTGTGAACACCGTTACTGTGAACACCGTTACCGTGTACACTGTTACCGTGAACACCGTTACCGTGAACACCGTTACCATGAACACCATTACCGTGAACACCGTTACCGTGAACACCGTTACCATGAACACCATTACCGTGAACATCGCTACCGTGGATACCGTTACCGTAAACACCGGTGCAAACACATATCACTGTGGTCCCTTACAATGTGGATCCTTTGTAAAGATCCAACGATTTTCAACTACTTCTTGATAAATATCCCATTTTTCAAGCGCATTCAAAACTTTGAATATATTGTGTAGAATTTAACCCTTTAACCCGAGGATCGACTTTAGACGTCAGAATCTGACGTCTGCAGACGTTAGAAGTCAATCCCCGCACTGTAAGAGTAAAAATATTTATAATGGCCGTAGACCCATAACATAGGTATTCAAATGAAGCGGGGGGCCATAGGGTAGTGGTTAGCACCGCTGCCTTTCACGAGTTCGGAGTTCGGTTCCCGGTCTCGGCGGTTTGAAAGAAACAAAAATGTCTTTTCCCCATCCACGTATAAAAGTCAGTATTGTGGGGAGCCTCCGTAACCGAGAGGTAGCGTGCTCGGCCTCAGACCGCCAGGGCTCGAATTTCGAATCCCGTGTCTTTAGGACAGTGTTATCTCAATCATCTCACCATCCTCAGGAGGTTCTCCTGGTCCAGTTTAGCCTATATGTGCACAAAGGTGGCCTAAAGCCCGATTCATTTCATTTCATTTTATGAAGCGGAAAGAGCTGACTACGACATTTATGATGATTTCAAATTGAAAAAAACCTTTGGTCTCCATGATTTATACAAAAAATATTTCGGCGCTTTAAGGGCTAAGCACTTTTGAGGTTTTCAAACACCTGCATGAACTTTTTCTCGAAACAGTATACATAATAATATTGTGGATCCAGCAGTTCAGTAGTAAAGGAGCGCGCAGCGCGTGGTCCTGCGCGAAATAAACGTTGATACACTGGTTGCAACCCTCACTCGACGAGGCTACCATTAACATGATCGCCTAATCACATTGAGAAACATTGATATTTATCTGAAAACCCCACGCAGGATCAACGCGGTTCGAACCCGGGACGCATGCATGACTGGCGAGGCAGTCAGACGATCTACCAAAGCGCCACGCCCCCTTATCTATTGTTATTTTATTTGCTGGAAGCAGTATATATATATCCCAGCACCAGGCAATGACGATAAACTAATGTTGTTTTAATGTTGGGCCGACGTCGAAGACGGTGGGCCAACATTAAAACAAAATTGGTTCAACGCCCTATGTTTGCTAATGTGGATTATTTTATTTTTTTTTATTTCACTTTGCAGTTGAAAACATGGGAAAAAACGGTACAATATCATTATTATTAACATGTTACTAACTTTGGTTCACGGGATATATAACAGTAATATATAACAGTATAATATAAAACCAACTGTTCACCAGTTATAGGTGTTAGCATACTTATCATGTAAGACAGCGTCAGATTAAGTGTTTATTAATGCTATTTTGAAAATCTACACAGATTATTAATTTTGTGATATGTACACATAAAATAAAGATAAAAATGAAATGAATCGGGCTTTAGGCCACCTTTGTGCACATATGGGCTAAACTGGGCCAGGAGAACCTCCTGAGGATGGTGAGATGATTGAGATGACACTGTCCTACAGACACAGGATTCGAAATTCGAGCCCTGGCGGTCTGAGGCCGAGCACGCTACCTCTCGGTCACGGAGGCTCCCCACAATACTGACTTTCACACGTGGATGGGGAAGAAACATTTTAGTTTCTTTTAAACCGCCGAGACCGGGAAACGAACCCCGAACTCTGGCGTGAAAGGCGGTTCTAACCACTACCCTAGGGCCCCCGCCCCATACAATAAAGATAACTGACAAATGTCTGTCATCCGTTTCCCGCACCAAAGCCAGGATAAAATGGCTACATATTCAGCAGTTGAGTAGTAAACTCAGATCCCTGGCTGATGATCCACTCCCACCCACCACGGCGCGTGCGGGGGTGGTAACAGGCCAGATACGTTACCATGGTAACACAGTCACACGGTACGTAGCCGGGTCACGTGACAGATAGGTTTATAAGACACCAGAAGGTCAAACCTGAATACAGCCTGATCACCAAGGCAAACGGTGGTAACTGTTTACTTGTAAAGTAATCAGTTACCGCTGTTTGACCTTGTACCGCATCGTATGACCTCTAGGGCTAATGTAACCGACTGTAACGGAGGTCATCTCACCTTTGTTCTCATGACACTCTTGTGGAAAAGTTTGCAATATAACCATCCCTGAGCCCGTATTATCGTACAAGTTACGATATATCGTACGCTTCGAATTGGTCGAGATGGAGTAGTTTTCAACCACTTAAAGTTGTGTCTCGCTACCGCGACCCACAACATTAAGTGGTTGAAAATTACTCCATTTCGACCAAACGAAAATTATACATTACCTGTTGTGAGTTTGTAACTGTGGAAGATAATGCAATAATTCAATGAAATACATAACAATAAACATTTATGATATACAAACTTATTTTATTGTATTACAGTTCTCCTGACATTGTGCAATCAATTTGTCTATTTTATTCTGTCAGAACTTCTGACTGCCTTACGTATTGTGACTTCTGGTCAAAACACACTACACTAATCTTGGGAATGCCTATCAGGGTTGAGTAATGACGTCACGGCTTAGTGGGGAGTCCCCGTCATACAGCTGGCCAAGGACCGGGGAATCCCCGTCTAAGCCAGCAGTCACTCAAACTTCTTAGTCTCTAAAAATAACTCGCTATTTATATATAGTTTAGGCAGGCTGACCCCTCAAATCAGATGTATCGCTATTTATTAACTACATCAGTATTTCGATATAAAACAAATTTGATTTACAACAAGATGAGGATATTTTTGCCATAGACACACAATTCCTTGTGTCTGCTTGCCAAGAATCTTGTATCGTATCCATGGTATTATTTAGCAAGGTGAGATAAACAAGCAACTGGCCATGCGGGAAATACTATTCTGCATCATCGGGAAGGCAAGATTGGCTGATCTCAGCACTCGTCACTACATGAAGCCAGAGCCTTTAGGCGAGGGCTTGATGTGGTGACGAGTGCTGAGATGAGCCCATCTCGCCGTACCAACGATGCAGTATGTATTTTCTCGTACGAATATCTATCTGAAAAGGCAAAATCAAACTGAGCAGTGTCGTAGTGAAAGTTGGTGCATTATATCAGTCCATCGTCTACGGCGCTGGGTCAACGTTATTTTCTAAATTTTACATAGATATGATGGAGGAAATGAAATGAATCGGGCTTTAGGCCACCTTTGTGCACATATAGGCTAAACTGGGCCAGGAGAGCCTCCTGAGGATGGTGAGATGATTGAGATGACACTGTCCTCCAGACACAGGATTCGAAATTCGAGCCCTGGCGGTCTGAGGCCGAGCACGCTACCTCTCGGTCACGGAGGCTCCCCACAATACTAACTTTCACACGTGGATGGGGAAGAAACATTTTTTGTTCCTTTGAAACCGCAGAGACCGGGAACCGAACACCGAACTCTGGCGTGAAAGGCAGCGGTGCTAACCACTACCCTAAGGCCCCCGCCCGACATGATGGAGGATGAACTTAGCCCATTCGGCGCGGGGATCGTGCAAGAAATATCAGTATGGCCTAGACAGCTGTTTTGACTTACAGCAGTCACCTAGTGGGCGCACCAAAATGTGTAATTCTGGAGCTCGGTCTTTACCCTTAATGTGACCTTTGTCTTGAACCCTGTCGTGACTTCTTTGTTAACCACATTCTTAGCCTCTGCATGTGACCTTTGTCCTCTCTCGTGTCACTATCATGACATTTGTCTTTGCCCCTCCCCTTTCATTCATTCGCCACCTCTGTCGTGGCGACTGGTCATAACCTATGCCGTAACCCCTGTCATGACCTCTGTCGTGACCCTTGTCGTGACCCCTGTCATGACCTCTGTCGTGTTCATTGTCCTGACCCCTGTCATGACCTCTGTCGTGACCCTTGTCGTGACCCCTGTCATGACCTCTGTCGTGACACTTGTCGTAACCCTGTCATGACCTATATCGTGACCCTTGTCGTAGCCCCTTTCATGACCTATGTCGTGACCCTTGTCGTGACCCCTGTCATTATCTCTGTCGTGACCCTTGTCGTGACCCCTGTCATGACCTCTACCGTGACCCTTGTCGTAACCCTGTCATGACCTCTATCGTGACCCTTGTCGTAACCCCTGTTATGACCTCTGTCGTGACCCTTGTCGTGACCCCTAACATGACTTCTTTCGTGACCCTTGTCCTAACCCTGTCATGACCTCTATCGTGGCCCTTGTCGTGATCTCTGTCGTGACCTCTGTCATAACCTCTGCCGTCACGGCACCTCTGTCGTGACATTTGGCCCCTGTCATGACCCATGTTGTGTCGCTGCTGTGACCCCAATCCTGACCCCAGTTGTGACTTCTGTCGTAACTCTGTCTTGACCCCCATCCCTGACCCTTACTGAAATCTAGTTAGTTAGTTTTTTTACATTATATTAGGCCTACATTGAAATACGAATTTTGTGTAATGCACCATATAATGTGAAGCAGTTGAAGCATAAAACAGAGCAAACTGCCTTATTTCTGATTTGGTAACGTGATCATATCAGTCGGTCATGTGACTGGCTCAGGTGGTCACATGACTAGATCAGGTGACCAGGTTTCTTACATCTCTTGCCAATTAATAAAGAGAAGCCCTCTAGCACTGTGTGTTGTCTGTGATGTCAGCTGGCTTGTTTTGTCTCAGGTCGAGATGACGGGAATGAGGACAAGTGGGCGGCCAGACACTGTATGTATTTATAAAGTCACCCAGTGGATATCTCGTTTTCTACAAATGGTGACAATGTTGTAAAAGAAGGCAATCCTAAGTCGGGACTATGTGCGGTACTCCTACTGAACGCCATCTAAGAGCTCCGCACTCCTCCCACCATTTATTTAAAGCGATACAATCAGGCTAAACTCATAAAAAAAATCAGTATTTTTATGTTGGCTTCTTAATATGGCCATAAGATGTGAACATCTCCATAGACTAAAAGTCTTTTAAATTTTAGGCTGCTCTGGCAACGTAGCAAGTGTGCCGAAAGCCGCATTTATCAGTTATTCCTGTTTGCATGTCCAAAATTAAATTTCGATTTATGATTTTAGCCTGATTGTGCTGCTTTAAGATAAATTATATACTTTTTTTTTAATTTTCACGAATTTCTGATTTTGGCACTTTTCACGAAGATTAGACCTCGCGAATTTTTTTATTTTTATTAAGTGGCGCTAAAATAATAATAATTTTCGCGTGATTCTTGAATTCGCGAATTTGTCCTCTGCGCAAAATTCGCGAAAATTAAAACCTCGCAAATATTACCAGATCTACAGTAATTCTTCAAGATATGGACGTGCCTTCCAACTAATTATTGTAAAATTAGGATTATCGTAACCCCTTAATCCTCTAATATCGACTACACACAGTGGACAAAAGTATGCCTATTTAAAGGGACATGCCCAGGTCTAAAATCTTTAAAAAAACTGGGGTTTTTATTTTAGCCTAATAATATGACCATATAATGTAAACATGTCCATAGACTAGAACTGCAAAAGGTTTTTTACTTTTGTGCTGCGCATTCCCGATTGCTTATCTCGGACAACCATGTCCAAAATAAGAAATACGTGAATTTCTTCTCTATATATAGCACTGGTTTGGTGTTTGGCTGGGGACCCGAAAATAATCCTGGCAAAATTTCATAAAAATCGGTTGAGAATTGACTGAGCAAATCGACGAAAAACATGCGCTACAAGTTAATGTGATTTCCACAATGATTATTATGAAACTTGGACATCTTTTTTCAAGTAATGTCATTTTAAGTCAGGTGTAAATTGCTGCAGCAATTTATACCTGACTTAAAATGACATTACTTACAGTCTGTCCGACGGTGGAAGATGGGCCAAAATGAAAGTTAGCTTTTCGGTATCCTGTCAGTCAATTCTTAAGCGATTGTCACGAAATTTTTGTAACCATTATTAGATTTTCATTCGCAACAACCCTGAAAATGTCATGAAATTCCATTTAGCCCTTCACAAGTTAACGCAAATCTGAGAATAAATCGGAATGAAGTTGATGGGTTTATACATGTTATAGTTTTAATGAAAAAATGTAGAATGTATGAAAGATATAACAACTCGTGCGCAGAGAGCGATGTTTTCTATTTTAAAAAGATCAAGTTTTAAACTTGCCAATAGACATACAATTTAAATTTATGTGACAGTATAGTAACCCCAATATTGCTATACGGATGTGAAGCATGGGGGAATGAAAATATTGATATGATTGAAAAGTTGTATATACGTTATTGTAAATATGTTCTACATCTAGAAACTTCAACCACAACCTGTATGGTATTGGGAGAATTGGGAAGAGGTCTGATCATTTTAGAAATGAAAATGCGACCGTTGAGGTACTGGAATAAAATCCTTTTAGTTCCAAACTAAAATGTAAATTGTATAAGTTTTTGTATCACCTTCATCACAAAGGACACTTTTCTTCTCCTTGGTTGTTGCATATAGAGAAGCTTTTGAATGATACTCGGTTCTGTAATATATGGATCAGACAAGAGATGAGTGAAAGTACCTGGCTCAATGTAAATATTAAGCAAAGACTACTAGACCAGTTCATACAGAAATGGATATAGGTGTCAAATGTTATAATTATAGATTGTTTTAGACCGAATTTATGTTTGAAAACCATTTAATAGATTTGCCTGATGCACTGAAATACATTGCATGTAAATTTCGCACTGTGAACCATACATTACCCATAGAAACAGGTCGCTATACAAGGATTCTAAGAAATGAAAAGGTATGTAGAATAAGTAATAGTGGTCAACTGGGAGACAAATTCCACTTTTGTTTGGAATGTCTTGCCTTAAAAGAATTAAGAATTAAGTTTTCACCCGCAAATATTTAAAAGAGACCAAATGTTAGCAATCTCGGATGCATACTTAACATAAAGAATTAAATTACACTTGTTAATGTATGGTAGCTAAATTTATTGTGGACTTGATATGTATACTCATTAGACATTTTTTACTTGTAACTATTATTTGCTATTTGTTCGGCACTATGTACTGTACATACTGTTTGGAAAAATAAATATCTTGTATCTTGTGGCCGCGAGAAAACCGGCTTGGCCTCAGACAACAAGGGCTGCAATTTTAAACCATGTGTCTGGAGTTGAGTGTCATATGATAGATCTCACCACTCTCATGTCCCAGTTTAGACTGTATGTGCGCAAGAAGTGAACTAAAGCACCATTCCTTCATTTATTGAATCCATCCTCTGAATCGCTGACTTGTATTCAAGTGTACACTATAAATTGCTCCCGTATGACAAACGATAAGAGTTCATAGTCATTGACATGTTTTACAGTCTGTCTGACGGTGGAGGATGAGCTATTTCCACTTTTTTATTTGCGTAGTAAAAAGTGTTTCTATGTTTAAATTCACGCTTAGAAAATTTCATATTTTTTGTTTTGTTTTCGCTAACAGTTGAATGCCACTTCTCACAATAGAGAGATAAGGCAAGGGAATGAAATGAGAGTTTAGACTTCAAGTTTTGCAAATGTTGGTTTTTAATTTAAACAAATATGAGTAATTTTTACCCACTTGAAGTTGTGGATCGCGGTGAAAGATTAGGTTAACGGGAGAAGTGTTAAAGGGCAAATTTCAACAGGACGAATATTTGGTAAAAATTTAATCTTACAGCTGTGGTGCAGATAACGTCTAAATACGGTACACACCCCAGGGCGTGATTCCGTCATAACAGTGTCGTGTTTTACATTATGAGAACACGACCACAACACGTATGCAGTAAGCTTATGCAACGTGGTCGTCACATATCTTACCAGCAACCGCTGTCCACTCAATGTGACTTAATTTTACAAAATCAGCTGAGTCATAATGGCCATGTACATGGTGTGATCATGACCTGATGCAATGTAATAACATAGCCTGATAACAAACAGGCTCTGGTTTCACAGAAGTGTGTACTTGTTGTTCAGAATAAGAGAATTCTGTGGATCTGGTAATATTCGCGGGGATATAATTTTCGCAAATTTCACGAGGAGGACAAAATCGCGAATTTAGGAGTCTCGCGAAATTTGTTATTATAATAGCGGTTCTAAAGAAAAATGAAAATTCGCGAATTCTAAATTTCGGGGAAGTTCCAAAACCAGAAATTCGCGAAAATTAAACACGCGAGAATTAGCAGATCAGCAGTAATGATTTGATTTGGATATTATTTGATCATTCTAATGCAGCTTAACATATCAACACAAATCAAATTAATCTATTAAATGAAATCAAATAATCTAAATCAAATTTATTACCAAATTATATCCGTACGGGATTCAGGGTATACAGATACATTATTATATGTAAATAATTATAATACACTGATGTACAGTGCTGATGGTTAGAATTTTAGGAGTATACATGGATATAATATACATAAATTATGTACACTACATATAAAAATTAATAAAGCAATGAATTACACAACAAGCATCATGATTTTCTTAAAGCAAAATCATTATTTTCAAATGTAACCACTCGCCCGCTTTGATTAAACAATATTTTAACTTGGGTCAGCATGCATGTTGGCCTCTTTATGCCAAATCCGTTCCAATGTCATGAAACAATGTTTAACGCAGATTATCATATACAGTGCACTCCAAAAGAAAATGTTTTTCGTCTTCAATATCTACATTACATAATTTACATATATACGTTCGTTCAAAGGTAATTTATTATGTCTTCCAGCTTTGTTAAAAATCATTATTTCTGTTCTATCGGTATTCACTACTAATCCCCACGCTATTTGTGTGATTTTTATTCATGTTTATATAACAAGTTTTCAAAAATTGTAAATCTGCGCAACTTGCAAATATGACTTTACTGAACAAAACCAGAACATCCGCAATATCCATGTAGGCCCCTACATGATGCAGCATCTTTATGCAATGTATACATATTAAGTTAGTAACATTATGCAATATAATAACTACAATCGTAATAACAGAGGTGGCAGGTTCTAATCTCTCAGACTAATGCACCTGTTGTTCAGAAGATCAGGTTGACATATTAACCCTGTCAACCCTGAATTTACCATTTTCATCTTCATCCACTACGTATATGGTAAAAGCCCGAGGAGCTCTACATTCTTAGCTGTGAAATTGGTTGAGGCCGAAGGCCGAGACCTTTTTCACAGCTAAGAATGTAAAACTGACTTAAAACACATCCGAACATAATGAGGATCCTTAATAATCAACAGCTCGGTCACACCTGACGGATTTTAATACCATAGGTCTACCATGATAATTGGTCTGTGCTAGGTCAACAATAAATCTCCATTCCCGGCTTAGAATGTAGTGGTAGGAAAAAGAAACTAATGTAGTGGTATGTTTTAAACGCGATTCTCGACTTGTAGTGGATGACGATGACTTGAAGCCGGTGACCCTCTGAGATATGACAGCCAATGATAGCCAAACACCCCATATATGGGATGATTGGCTATCATGTGACCCTCTCACATGATGGCCAATCACCCCATATAAGGACATAATTATTCATACCATATAAAGGGTGATAGATCACCTTTAAATGTTAATTTCGTTTCCATCAGGTTTCCAGTATCAGTGATCTGATCCGGTAATAAAACGGATTAAAAACGAGTGAATTAAACTGAATAAAGATATTGACCCTTGAAGCGCTGACTATTTAAAAAAAACATGGAGACCAAGGGCTTTTCTTCAATTCGAAATCGTCATAATCGTCTTATTTAGCTCTTTCCGATTCATTTGAATACCTATGTTATGGGTCTACGATCATTATAACTATTTTTACTCTTACAGTGTGGGGATCGACTTTAGACGTCAGAATATGACGTCTAAAGTCGATCCCCGCGCTGTAAGGGTTGAGTACATGGCGTCACAATAACGACGTTAGTTTTAATGTGATATATTATATGTACATATTCTATAAAATTATAAAATTAGATTATAGAGGGGGACATGGCGCAATGGTTAGAACGTAGTGCTCTGCCGATGTCGCTGCCTGTCATGCGGTTTCGAATCCCGCTTGGTGCAGGATTTTCAGAGAAATATCATGTTTCTCCCCTCTCAATCTTGGGACCATGTTAAGATGGTGTGTTCTTGGGCAAGACACTTCACCCTCAAATGCTTCACTTGAAAATGAGTACCTGGTAGGACAGAGATGGCAATGTGTACGATAAGTTCAATGCGCCGAAACGGCTGCAGGACTGTATGCTCCTCGGGGAGTTGAAATGGCACATGAATGAACAAGTCCAGTGACCTGGGGGTAAAATTTAAAGTCCGATGAAAGGTCTTCAGACTTGCTATCAGACTATAAAAAACCTGCACCTTTGCCTTTATATTTCCATTCCTCGTGATATGGGGAATAAAATTGCTAGGACATAGCTTGGCGCTAAGAGGTCAAATGTTTCATTTGGCAAAGCAATTTAAAGTAGTATAATGTATTATATGATGACATCGATTTAAAATGATACATCTTACTATAAAAAATGTGTTTTTTAGGAACAATGCCTAATCAGGGTAGCGAGGTAACTTTGCACTCCCACGTGTCAGCAGCGAAGGCGTAAAACTAACAGGAAGTGAGTGGTATCCATGGGAAACCAGAGAAGCGCTACAACGCACATACGACTCATCTGGCCAATCAGAGGCCACGCTTTACAGCGCTGTGTCAAAAGGTGACAAACCATTATCTTGATGGGAATTGCCTGGGAAGGTTTGCTACTGTGCGAAGTCAAAAGGCAGTAACTGTGTAGAGCGACGAAAAAAAACAATTTCTACCCTTTTGCTTTATTGTTGCCCCTTCTGTTGCTGTTTCTGTTGCTTTTTCTCTTTTGCTGCTGTTCATGTTTGCATGTTGAATGACAAGCAATAAGTAGGTAACAGCTTACTTGAAAAATAAGCAGTTACTGTTGTTTGCCTTTGAGCTGCATGATTCTCTTCTGCCATCGAGTACTGGCATACTGACCGTCGTGTAAAGACAAATAGAGACATTGCACTGGAACAACACTGGTCCAACTACTTACGTGAAGTTATTGTTGTTTGCCTGGCGATACGTCCTGCTGTACAAAGTTAAAACGCAGTAACCACCACTGCTTATAGATTTATTGTCTCTGGCTTAGCACCACAGAATTTATATGTATTTAACAATGTAAAAATTTCCACAAACGCCTTCGTGCTCTTTTCAAAACAGCGATTGATCGTAATAATAATTCTACGTTAGATTCTATGACATTTCAATATATAATTTGAGATAAAATAATATCACAAACTTGGCATCCATACCAGTGGACATCATGAAAGGGTGATATGATGTGTAAATTAAAATAAATAATGTGAAATTAAACATTTTCTGAATTACAGAATCAGAAGTAGAGAACACCCTTAATGTTTATTTATAACTAACTGTAAATTGAATATTTACTAATTAAAAAGGCATTACGCAGTGGAAAGTGAAGTTTTTCTGCAAATTATGACACCTTGAGATGCAACAGTGGTGTAGTCTCAAACTACATTTTTATACCTGTTTCAAACATATAAGTTGAACAGAGTAAATATTTTATGCGGTAATCATGGATAATCATTTACCACGCTTCATGATAATCCTAACTAGCCTATTAGGGGGTGTGGGGGAAGTGTCAATCTTTATTCCTCTCCCCATCAGGTAAATAGTTATATAGATGGCTTTAAGTATTATGTGGAGAGAAGCATGGGATGTCCATCTTTTATATTTCCTGTGTCCTGTGATCGTGGTGTGGAGGGGTGCGTGGGGTCCTGGTGATGATGCTACATGTGTCCGCCGGACATGCTGTTTTGTACTGATCAACATATGCTATACGTTAGGACCTTGTCACACTAGACAACTCTCAGGCTGACGCTTCTACTGAGACTGAAAAAAAATACATAGAAATTAATATCAACCCTTTAACCGCCGGTGTCGCATATATGCGGGTTTTCATTTTTTATTAGCACATCATGTACCACATTTAAAATATGTTAAAGATAAAATGTGACATCAACCAGCAAGATTTGAAAAGAGTTGACCTCCATTTTGTCAAATCTGAATATTTTTTACTCACTTGCAGTTGTGGATCGCGTCAGCGAGACACAACTTCAAGTGAGTGAAAATTCCAATTGAATAATTTGGCGGCTAAAGGGTTAATAAAAAGGTAAAAGAAAATAAACTTTGATTACCTAGCTAGCTTAATTTTAAAATATATCGTATATTTATTTCAAGTTTTTTTTTATTTTTTGTTCAGATCGCAGTGGGGGCGCCAAGACTCGTGTGACGGGGACAAACACCTGAGGTAATAAGTCCTCACCTGAAGGACCCTCATCTGAGGTGAGGTGCATGCGGGTTAGCTATGTGTTATATAGCATTGCTGGATCCCGGCTAAAATGCTAAAACGACACAATCAGACTACAATCATCAAAAAATCTGTATTTTCGTTTCGGCTTCCTAATATGGCCATAACGTGAACATGTCCATAGACTAGAATTGCGGAAGTCCTTTAAATTTTGGGTTGCTGTGGCAACGTAGCAAGTGTATCAAAATCTCCTTTATTCTCGTATTTCTATTTTTGGCCATGCATGTCCAAATTAAATTTCGACCATATTTCTCGCAACAAAAAACAGAAAAAAACACAATTCATAGTCTACGGACATGCCGACATATTATGGACATATCAAGGAACCAAAATAAAAATAACCGATTATGTCGCTTTAATCATGTCATATTTATGTCGCTTTAACCCTTTAACCGCCAAATGATTCAATTGGAATTTTCACCCACTTGAAGTTGCGTCTCGCTGACGCGATCCACAACTTTAAGTAAGTAAAAATTATGCAGATTTGACAAAATAGAAGTCAACTCTTTTCAAATCGTGCTGATTGATGTCACATCATGGCTTTAACTTGTTTGAAAGGCGGGACTGAATGTGGTAATAATTAAGTAAAGTGAAGAGGATCTGAGCTGTAATTGCCTCCACAAGGAAGGTTATGTTTTTTATCTTGTTGGTCCCATATTACTTAACCATTTAAGCTCTCACGATGCATCAAAGCATTATTTTGCATATTTGAAAAATGGCTTAATTTCCAAAAACGTAGGGATTTTAGAGCGAAAATATTCATGAAACTGTTTTAATTATAAAGCCATATTTTTTTTAACATGCTACCCACATTAAGTCATCTTCATCCACTACAAGTCGAGAATCGCGACAGCAATTCGCGGCTTGTAGTGGATTAAAATTGCCAGGTAAATTCAGGATTAAAAGGGTTAATAAATGGATTTGCATGAAACTTTCAGCAGAGGTGTGCTTCGGGCTGATACAATCCAGCGCTCAATGTAAATGCGAACGTACAGATTTTATGAAATGAAAGAGGGATATATTTATAAATGAGATATTGATTGATGAATTGATGTATGTAAAAATATTAATTCATACTGAAAGAATGAAGAAATGGATCAATGAGGTCGAGTCTGTCAATGATTAAAATACGTTTTAGATAGATAAATAAATTGACGAATAATCTTTGATCGAAGGAAAGAAGGAATGAAATAATGATAAAATGAAGGAATGAATGAATAAATAAATACATTATTTGATTATGGATGAATGAATGATTAAATCAATCTATGCATAATTATTGGGAAATTGAATGAATGGATTAATACTTGATTGAAGAAAAGAATGAATGATTGAATGAATGATTGAATGAATATATGCATGTATGAATGAATGAATGAATGAATGAACGAATGAATGAATAAATAAATGAATAAGTAAATAAATGAATGAATGAATGAATGAATGAATGAATGAATGAATGAATGAATAAATGAATGAATGAATGAATGAATGAATGAATGAATGAATGAATGAATGAATGAATGAATGAATGAATGAATGAATGAATGAATGAATGAATGAATGAATAAATAGATGAATGAATGAATGAATGAATGAATGAATGAATGAATGAATGAATGAATGAATGAAGGAATGAATGAATGAATGAATGAATGAATGAATGAAAGAATGAATGAATGAATGAATGAATGAATGAATGAATGAATGAATGAATGAATGAATGAATGAGTGAATGAATGAATGAATGAATGAATGAATGAATGAACAAATCAATGAATCAATCAATGAGTTAATCAATCAATAAAATCGTGCATGAAAAAATAAATTTTAAAATTCACGAATCGATGGAAATTTATTTCACATTATAGATATACTGAAGATGGCAATATATGCTTGTTTACGTTGATAATATACAAAACAGATCCTGGCAATTAATATGAATAGTATAGGAGAATTTGATACGATTAAAGCTACAAACAGCCGCCATTCATTGGGAAATTAGTTCGTCTTAAATCATACACTTTTACCAAGTATCTCTATAATTATGACTAGGGTAAATGTCACTGCAGACTGAAGACTTCAATCTTGTGTTTCACGTGCGTATTTTCACATGTGTATTAATTATACATGTTCTCTTTTAAACCCTTTGCCCGCTAAGTTAGCCAGTTTAAATTTTCATCCCCTTAAAGTTGTGTCTAGCTACCGCGACCAACGACTTTAACCCTTTAACCGCCAAATTATTCAATTTGAATTTTCACTCGCTTGAAATTGTGTCTCGCTGACGCGATCCACAAATTCAAGTGAGTGAAAATTATTCGGATTTGACAAAATGGAGGTCAACTGTTTTTAAATATTGCTGATTGGTGTCACATTTTATCTTTAAAATGTTTAAAAGGTGGTACTAATTGTGCTAATAAAAAATAAAAAACCGAATATATGCGGCACCGGCGGTTAAAGGGTAAGGGTGAAAATTACTCATATTTGTTAAATTTGAGACCAAATATTTGGAAATCTTGATGTTTAAACACGCCTTTATTTCCCAACAACTGTGATCTGATCGGTTAATAAAATGGATTTATAACGACTCTAGTGAAATAACAAACTGAGACATTTTATGATGATTTCAAATTAAATAAAAAACATTTGGTCTCTTGAAATGGATTTATAACGACTATAGTGAAAGAACAAACTGAGACATTTCATGATGATTTCAAATTAAATAAAAAACATTTGATCTCTTGGTTTGTATAAAAATATTTCAACGCTTCAAGGATTTAATGAATGAATATAACTGTTAGTTTAAAATAATCCAATCGTTGTAAGGATTAAAGGTTTGTTTAAACAAATTTATTTGGATTTCCAAGTAGAACATAATTCTGCTAATACAAGGGATATCCGATTTATTGGAAAATTAACTCGTCCTAAATCTGATAATTTTTACCAATTATATCTATAATAATGAATATGGTAAATGTCACTGCAGATTAATAGATGATTTTAAGGGATTAACCCAATAACCGCCAAATTATCCAATATTAATTTTCACCCACTTGAAGTTGTGTCTCGCTGACGCGATCCACAACTTCAAGTGAGTGGAAATTATTCAGATTTGACAAAATGGAGGTCAACTGTTTTCAAATATTGATGATTGATGTCACATTTTATCTTTAATGTTTAAAAGGGGGTACTTAATGTGCTAATAAAAAATAAAAACCCGAATATATGCGGCACAGGCAGTAAAAGGGTTAATGGCGGTCAAGTAATTATCAGTGTAACTATGGGTGGGGAGGAGGGAGAGGGGGGAGGGGGGGGAGAGATGAGTCTGCTACAAATCCTGCAGTGCTGAGAGATAGACAGACAGGGTGACAGAGGAGAGCAGCTGATCCTCTTTCTTCGGGAGACACTGCTTGACCATCAGAGTAAGGCGGGCGACACATACAGCACCAAGCAAGGTAGGACAGCATGGCGTGTGACAGACAACAGCAGTAGCTGATTACTGGTAATGTAAGCAGTTACTGCTGTCTGTCTTTGCTGGATATATTTATAATATATTTAATAATTGCATATTGTCTGTTGAACAAAACAAAGCATTTGCATGACATAATTATAATACAAAATTTAAAATATAGTGCGTCTGTCGAACAGAACGAAGCAACAATAACGGCTTATTTTTAAAGGCTGTTTATCATTACATGACAAAATTATAGCACGTTATTCAATAATTGAAACAGTTTAAGGGCCAACAACAGTAACTGCTTATTTGAAAAGTAACAGTTACTGCTGTTTGTCTTGCATGAAAAGATTATCGCACGATATTCAATAACTATACTGCTGTAAAACAGTTTAACCCTTTAACCGCTGGTGTCGCATATATTCGGGTTTTCATTTTTTATTAGCACAATAAGTACCACTTTTTAACATGTTAAAGATAAAATGTGACCTGAATCGGCAATATTTGAAAACAGTTGACCTCCATTTTGTCAAATCTGAATAATTTTCACTCACTTGAAGTTGTGGATCGCGTCAGCGAGACACAACTTCAAGTGGGTGAAAATTCAAATTGAATAATTTGGCGGTAAGGGGGTTAACCCTTTCAGTTCGGGGAGCGACTTTTGACATCAGATTCTGACGCACCACAAGGCATCTGTGTTTTGTGTATGAAGTGAAAACTTCTCATGTACGGAACTTTTATCCAACGGCATCACCCGATTGTCAATGATAAAGATCATCTGTGCAAATGCGATCTCCGTTTCAAGGATTCGTATCACTATGCATAAGAAAAGTATTATAAAAAACTACAAAGATGCATTATTCCCAAAATTGGATATGAAAAGGTGTATCTACGAAAGTAGCAGATACACCCTTTCATATCCAAGGAGACGATTATCTGATTATACCAATGCAAATATACAATGTATTTTATATTATCCAATGACTCAACGTGACTATCGTATGGTGTTTTGTTATACAACTACACAAAATAAATCATGATTTCAAACAGCTATTTACATACAAATATTTTTTGAGATAACTCACGGTCTGAGACCGAGCACGCTACCTCTGGGTCACAGAGATCACAGAGGTTCCTTGGAGGCCAGAGTGGGGTTCGAACCCGCGATCTCCGACTGTCCAAGCCGGAAGCTCCAACCACTGCACCAGCCCCCCGCCCAGATATTAGAGATATCACTGTCCTTAGTTAATGGTTAGACAATGACAGTGCTTTGAAGACGTCAGCCATTACAAGAAGACAGTGACTATAAAGGAAAAGTCAATTATGCAATTATTATCCGATTGTCATAAAATTTGGCAACCTTATTTTCTAGTTTTATTGCAACTACCATGAAAATTAAAGACTACGTATTAGGCCTATGTGGTCTCACCACCCTAAATAAGCCGAAATCCAAGGTGGGTGGCTACTGACTAGAGAATCCCTACCCAAATTACTGCTTTAAATGGTTGTTTCCGCTTCTGGTGAATTAAGAAAAATACAGGAATGTTGTAATTATGTGGATAAATTGTAAGCACATACTGTTTTCGCTATCTGTGATATGAGGTATAACTGTTATGTGAGATTTTCGGATGGACACATGGAGTGAGAAGGATTTGCGTCTTTTCTCGGAATGGGCGCAAGAATATTTGGGGAGATCTGGGCAAGTTGGACCTTTATCCACATATGGGGGCCTAGGTCAAAATCTAATTGGTGAGCATACCATTTTCGGAGCTGTTTTTTTTTAAATACAGCTTATGCCTTATTATGGTGTGTCACATTGGAGTGTGGCTAGGGACAAAAGTGGTGAAATCGGCCCTCAGAATGCTGGCATTATACATGTATTTCAATGGGACTGGCATTTGGGGTGATGAGAACACTTAGTTTAAAAGTTAGACCATTTGACATGTAGTAAATTGCTAATTATGACGCTACTCTATAACCTATTGATTTCATTCAGCTTCAATCTCGAAATTCAACTACATGTCAAATGGTCTAACTTTTAAAATAGTCACCCAAATTTCACGAAATTTGCAAAATTTCATGAAAATGCATTGAGAAATCAGCGAAAAACACCCAACGCTGATGGAAGTTGACTGCAACTATAGTCTGTTCGACGGTGGAAGCTGGTCCAATATAAAAGTTAGCTTTTCGGTATCTACTTAGTTAATTCTCAAGCGATTTTCATCAAATTTTGCAAACCCTATTTTCTTCATTCCGTTTTTTTTCGAAATTTCGTAACATGTCAAATGGGCTAACTTTTGAAATTCTCAATAGAATTTAGCGAAATTTTCAGGGCGGTTGCAAAATGACTAGATGAGAATGGTTGCAAAATTTCAATAAAAACTAACATACCCGAAAAGCTTAGTCTACTTTTATTTTAGACCTGACTCCATCGTCGAAAAGACAGAAGAGTGAGTTTGTAGCTCGGATACGATGGTAGGCCTACATGTACACAAAAAAGGGCAATGATTTTTTTTTTTTTTTTTTTTATTCACAATATACAAAGTCATACATTCATACATTCAAATTACATTCTCTCTTTATAAAATCAAAATTAACATCAATTCCATCATAAATTTTGCATATTTAAAACAATTGGTGATTCGCTCACTCCTTTAAAACAAGATTAATACATCATAATGTACATATAAAATTTAAAATCTGCTCAAGTGTATTACAATGTGAGTATTTTTCTGTACGACGAAGAATTTGACAGCGAAAATAAATATCATTCTTTACTAGAGATAATATTGAAGAATAAGTTCTGTCTTTTATATTCATATGATTTAGAATCCAATGCTTGTATATACAAAAAGAAACCAATGATACAGCATAGTTAAGATCACTTGTTAACTTTGTACCAAACACAATATCCTCGAGCTGAATATTTACTGAAAGAGAACGGTTTATTATATGCCAAATTTGCTTTGCCAGCTTACATTCATATAATAAATGGCTTATGCTGTCAATTTCATTACATTGGAAACATATTGATCTCACAGAAGTATCCCACTTTGAAACCAACTCTCCGCATGCTAAAATTCTACTCAGCACTTTATAGTTAAATTCTGCAAGTTTGTTATCGAATATTTTTATTTTAAGAAAAAATGTATTTTGCCTTTCTTCTAAATTTAAATTAACAGACATGAGATTTTCCCATTTTTCTATATTCATCGGAGTGGAAATTTTATTTATTAACTTTTTGTAAAAATATTTCGTTTTATTTATTTCGTTTATATCTGGGGTTTCCTGGTCCATAGCTTCACTATCTGCTATATTCTGATATAAAGCTATAGTTGTAGCATCTATCACCTTTCTAACTTGCGTAATTTCAATTAAAATATTCCTTTTTTTCTTCACTTTATTAAAAATGTAATCCCCATCTAATTTGCCATTTAAAAATTTGAGATCCTTTACATATACAATCCCAGCGTCAATCCAATTGTTAAAGAAAAGAACTTGTTTAACTTTATTTATTTTTATTGAAAAGTGTTCATTTCCCCATAATATCTGAGAATCGTCATTCTGTGCTTCATTTGTTAACATATATGCATCCAAAATTTGACAGTAAAAGGACGAGAGTTTATTGTTTTTAATTAGTTTAGAGTTAAAATGCATTTGCAACAACAACTTTAAATTATCACAAAAACTAAACATATTTCGAGGTATAAAAGACCAATCTTCATTGTTTAGAATTATCCGTTTAAACCATGATGCTCACATTTTTTTTTTTTTTTTTTTTTTTTTTTTTTTTTTTTTTTTTTTTTTTTTTTTTTTTTTTTTTTTTTTTTTTTTTCATATCTTTGATTGTGTGTCATTTTACTGACGATGCAGATGGCTTTGTGTTCTGCAAGGTTGTGTAATCTTCGAGAATGTGATTACTTATCTATTATTATGAGTTTTACTTTCACAGCGAAGTCGCATGTTGGTCACAGTGTTTGTCTGCACAAGGACAAGCATTTTTATTACCAACGATATAAAGTATATATATAAGGGCCTATCGCAAGAATTAAACATATTTAATTATATAATATTGCTACTCATAGTAAGTTAATTCCAGTGTTGCTTCTAGATAAATTATGACAACCTGTCTCTAATTAAATGTGGACCAACATCTTTTAAAGTGTTATATGGTATAGATGAAATATGCGAATTCATGTCAATTGCTTTCTGATAAAATATAGCTAGGTGGTTATGTGCCACTCCATCTATACCCCCGTACCTGGATGTCCAGGATCAGCTTAAGACTATCAGGTACAGACGATCAAGGTCAAGGGAGCCTCTAAATACTACAACAGAAATAGGATCAGTTAATTAATATGTAGATTACTACAGCATCAAGATTTTTCTAAGTTGCGGTAATAATTAAATCGCAAAAACATAATTAATATCAAGGTTGTATCGATGTTGCAGGCGTATTTGATTTTGTCATATTATCTCCTGTAATTTAACTCTTAATTTACCTCTGTTAGATATATTATTTTTACTTAACCCTTTAGCCCTTAAAGCGCTGAAATTTTCTTATGAAAAACATGGAGACCAAAGTGGTTTTTTTCAATTTGAAATCATCATAACTGTCTTATTCAGCTTTTTCCGATTCATTTGAATACCTATGTTATGGGTCTACGGCCATTAGAAACATTTTTACTATTACACTGCGGGGATCGACTATAGACGTCAGAATCTGACGTCTATAGACGTCAGATTCTGACGTCTTAAGTCGATCTCCGCACTCTAAGGGTTAAACGCTAAGATATTTTATTTAAATTTTCACTCACTTGAAGTTTTGTCTCGCTACCGCGATCCACAACTTCAAGTTGATGAAAATTACTTTACATGTGTCCAAATTGAAGCAAAACGTATAATTCAATCTAGCAAATTTGACTCCAATTTTCTTTTTAAATTTTATTGTTTAAAGGACAAATACAATTAAAGGTTAAAAACCGATAAATATAATAGACTAGATTAGCAGTTAAAGGTTTGACCCTTACCTAACTATCTTTACCTACCTTTACCTATTCCATGATCTGTTTAAAATTACATTATAATAATTTTGGCATGATGCCTATCTCAACTCTGGTTATGACGCATCCTATTCATAATAATGATATTATATTGATATCATATAGAGATCTTATTGGAATATTGATATTTTTTCATATCTAAATCCCCTTAGGCTGGCTATTTCACCTTTACCCACCGGTCGCGATTATACTCTTTTATTTTTTTTAGAAGCTAGGTTTCATTTTGGACCATCATATACCGTAAACTGAATTATAGGCATCAGCTTTTGACAATAACCTTCTCAACATCAATGTGTTTTCTCTCATATTCATTCAAGATGGATGAAAATTGTTTGAATTTATAAAATAGTGCCATATGTCAAATAATGGCTCAGAATGGAGGTGGATTATTTCCATCTTCTTTTGAAGCAATTGTATTCAAAATATGTCGTTTGGCACAAGAGAGCTTAAAGGGTCAACCCTTACAACGCTGAAATATCTTTGTATAAACCATGGATACCAAAGGGTTTTTTAATTTGAAATCATCATAAATGTCTTAGTTAGCTCTTTCCGCTTCATTTGAATACCTATGTTATGAGTCTACGTCCTACGTCATTATTATTTTTTCAATTCTTGCAGTGCGGGGACCGTCTTTAGATATCAGAAGCTGTCGTCTACAGACGTCAGATTCTGATATCTAAAGACGGTCCCCCTCGCTGAAGAGTTTTTTTTCATTGTGAGGTTGTGTTTCGATAGGCTATTTTATTTTTTACACATTTTCATTGTGTTTTCCAGATCAACATCTCAACACGGTCGAAAAATGAAGACACACATATATCCCACCAGCTGCATCCACGTCATAATAACCACAGTGCTCATAATGGTGACAGTGCTGCCGCCTAGCGAACAACAAGTAAGCTCAGCATTTAGCACTTACATATTATGTTTTTTTCTGGTAACCATGGTAACAGCTCACAGCTGACACAAGTATTGTAGGCCACTTCTCACCTTAGCCCTTACGCTAGACCAAGCGAAATGACACTGTGACAAAAGCTCATTTAATAAAATAATTTTGAAAATGTCGCCTTTTCATTTTTATGTCATTTACAGCTGGAAATGCATTTTTTTTAAATGTCAAGACGACATAAATCACCTTTTCAGATGGTCTGTAAAATGGGGAAGGTCATTTATGATATTAAAATAGAAAAGTTTTTTGTGCTATCTATCAACCAATCAAATCAACATCAGCCTTTCAAGTAGGCCCACACTATGAATGAAGTTTTCCTGACAGAGGTAACTGTGACCAAGCTGCTGACGTACGAGTGCAACGGACGTCACGTCAGGCTGATGTGAGGTCCGTTGCACTCGTACCTCATATATTGCTATATATTCATGTGTATTTGTTTCCTACAGCAGGACTGTCGTACGCTGCTGACAGAGGTAACCGTGACAAAGCCGCTGACGTACGAGTATAACGGACGCCTCGTCAGGCTGACGTGCGTCAGAAGGGTCAACCTCAGGAAGTGTGAAGGCACGTGCCAGAGCCAGGTGTCCCCCAGTGTGGTGCACTTCCCCGGATTTAACAAGGTATGACCCCTATGTGTGTCAACTTACCCAGAAATTGCAATATATGGCATCCCAATGTGTGTACTCACCCAGATTTAATAAAGTATGACCCAGATTTAAAAAGGTAAATCCCCATTGTATGCACTTACTCGGATTTAACAAGGTTTGACACCCCAGTGTGACCAACTTACCCAGATTTAGCAAGGTATGACCCCCCAGTGTCTAAATTTACCCACATTTAACTCATACGGCATCCCAGTGCGTCACTTACCACGATTTAACAAGGTATGTCCCCATCGTGTTGACTTACCCAGGCTTAACAAGGTAAGCGTATGGCACCTGATTGTGCCGACTTACCCAGATTTAACAAGGGATGACATCCCAGGGTCTCAACTTACCCAGGTGTAACAAGGTATGACCCAGTGTGTGCACTTCCCCATGTTTAACCCATATGGCACTGAAGTAGTATTTATGTGTATATGTGTATTTATTAAGATGTGTGTATATTCTGTATTCCAGGATTGTAAATGCTGCCAAGAAACCGCTCTGGAACAGAGAATACTACCAATGTCTAGATGCTACGACGGCTCAACAATTGTGAGTTAGCTGCTCATTTATTTCTTTACATTTCTATTGCTTTTCTTTTTGCATTTTTCTTGCTTTCGTTGTTTCGCTCTTTCATTCTTCTTTCGTTTTTCCTTTCTTCTTCTTTATTTCTATTTATTTTTTACATTAAAATATATATATATTTCGTTTAAGAAGAAGAATTTTCATTGGCCGAATTGTTGTGGGAATTCAGGGCTCACATTGAATGGAAATAAGACTCAATTACTGGGTACTTCATGGTTTAACCCTTTAAGCCCTCACGATGCATTAAAGCATCATTTTACATCCCTGGAAACAGACTTAATTGTCTTACAACCAAGGGTTTTAGAACGAACATTTTAATGAAACTAGTTTACCAATACATAGAATTTTTTTTTAATTTTTAAACGATATCAAATCATCTTCATCCACTATAAGTCGAGAATTGCGATAGCAATTCGCGGCTTGTAGTGGATGAAGATGACAATGGTAAACTCAGTCTTGAAAGGGTTAAATACAAAAATAAGTTTACTATGACGGTTTGCAGGTTAGTCACCAGGTGGCAGCTCTGTGCTAATTAGCTAGTCACCAGATGGTAGCTCTGTATGCAAAGACAAACATCAATAAATGCTCACTTTTCATCCAAAAGTCGTTGACCTGGGTTAATGTTTAATAAATTATGTTTATTTTGTTTTCTGTACGTGTCAAATAAATGATTATCAGTTAAGCATCAGAAAGGTTGAAACTGTTTGTCTGCTTTAGTACAAACGTTTATGTTTGTGACCACATCACTAGATTAACAATCTTATACTATTTTTTTTAACAAAATGAACTATAAATTATATTAATGTGTAATATATGTGAAATATTCCATTGGTTGTATGTAACCAGTGATAACCTGCATCATTTTTCAATGTATTTATTCCGTCTCTTTATTTCAGTTTAACAGCAGAATGGTCGAAGCTCTGCGCCCCTAAAACATACACATTATATTCTGGGTCTAAGTCTATATTCATTTTTATTTTTAAGGTCCCTGGGCAGAAGACGATATTGACGATACGAGAACCTGTTAGTTGCGCATGCTCACATTGCTCGGGCTAAACAGGAAGTCACGAGGTGTCGGCTCTCCACTCCACTGAGGCCAATATCAAAGGGAGTTTATCAAGAACAGACGACAGGCATACAATAAAATAAAAACGTTATTTATATTTTATTATTTGCAAAAACGATTTAACAGCATTGACATTTTTTTTATAAACCATGAAGACCAAAGGTGTTTTTTTATTTTGAAATCATCATAAATGTCTTAGCTAGCTGTTTCCGCTTCATTTGAATATCCACATGTATGTTATGGGTCTACGGCTTTTACAAATATTTACTCTTTTAGAACGGGACCGACATTAGATGTCAGAATCTGACGTCCATAGACGTCAGATTCTGACGTCTATAGTCATTTTAAAGTCGGTCCCCGCGCTGAAAAAGTTAATCATGTCAAATTTGTATTGAAATCTTCACCAAGCTGTGATTGCTCTCGCAATTCACGACTTGTAGACCTAGTTGATAGAGATCGTCGTATATAATTAGCACAGTCTCATTAAAATTGCAATTCTAAAACCCTTAGGTTTAGGAAACCTAGTTTTTTTTTCAGGAATGTAATGTGGTGCTTTGAAGCATTATAAGAAATAAGCATGAAGTAATGTGGTAATTATTATGTCAAGTCATTGACACTTACATATAGTGGAGATACACTGTTTATTCTCAAGGGTGTGAAGTAATGTGGTAATTATTATGTCATGAGTTTGACACTTACATACAGTGGAGATACACTGTTTATTCTTAAGGGTGTGAAGTAATGTGGTAATTATTATGTCAAGTTATTGACACTTACATACAGTGGAGATACACTGTTTATTCTCAAGGGTGTGAAGTAATGTGTTAATTATTATGTCATGAGTTTGACACTTACATACAGTGGAGATACACTGTTTATTCTTAAGGGTGTGAAGTAATGTGGTAATTATTATGTCAAGTTATTGACACTTACATACAGTGGAGATACACTGTTTATTCTCAAGGGTGTGAAGTAATGTGTTAATTATTATGTCATGAGTTTGACACTTACATACAGTGGAGATACACTGTTTATTCTTAAGGGTGTGAAGTAATGTGGTAATTATTATGTCAAGTTATTGACACTTACATACAGTGGAGATACACTGTTTATTCTCAAGGGTGTGAAGTAATGTGTTAATTATTATGTCATGAGTTTGACACTTACATACAGTGGAGATACACTGTTTATTCTTAAGGGTGTGAAGTAATGTGGTAATTATTATGTCAAGTTATTGACACTTACATACAGTGGAGATACACTGTTTATTCTCAAGGGTGTGAAGTAATGTGTTAATTATTATGTCATGAGTTTGACACTTACATACAGTGGAGATACACTGTTTATTCTTAAGGGTGTGAAGTAATGTGGTAATTATTATGTCAAGTTATTGACACTTACATACAGTGGAGATACACTGTTTATTCTCAAGGGTGTGAAGTAATGTGGTAATTATTATGTCAAGTCATTGACACTTACATACAGTGGAGATACACTGTTTATTCTCAAGGGTGTGAAGTAATGTGCTAATTATTATGTCAAGTTACTGAAATTTGTTATTTTAAAGTTCATGCACTCATTTCTTTAACAATAACAGTGATTTATACGGCTAATAAAACGGAATAAAAATGATTATAATAATAATAATAATAATAAATCTTTATTCGTTCAAAGAACATATTATATCATACAATTGTGAACAAAAAATGAAAAAAACTAAGTCAAATTAATCTGGTGTCGGTGTCTATATAAATATGATTCTGTACAAGCATAGTTTAACATATCATTTAATTCGTCATGCGAGAATTCGTAAATGTCAGAGTACTCAGTACACGAGTCAGTAAGTATACCAGATATTGCATAAGCGCAACACAACAGCTTAACCCTTAAAGCGCTGACTATTTTCTATATAAACCATGGAGACCAAAGGGTTTATTCAATTTGAAATCATCATAAATGTCTTAGTTAGCTCTTTGTGATTCATTTGAATACCTATGTTATGGGTCTACGACCATCTTAAATATTTCAATTCTTTCAGTGCGGGCATCGACTTTAGACGTCATAATCTGACGTCTATAGACGTCGGAATCTGACGTCTATAGACGTCGAAATCTGACGTCCAAAGACGGTCCCCGAACTGAAAGGGTTAATCCATTAAAATTGATCCCCGAGCTGTAAGGGGTGATCCTTAAACCAACAATTCATTGAATGTTAAACATAGCGTAATTCTTCACAATTTTAATTTCATAAAAAATATTATGATTGATTTACGTATAAGATAAAGCCCGAGAAACTCTACATTCTTAGCTTTGAAAAGGGCCGAGGCCTTTTTCAAAGCTAAGAATGTAGAGCTCCGAGAGTTTTAACTGACTTAAAACACATCCGACCGTAATGAAAATCACTCATAATCAACAGTTCGGTCGCGCCTGACTGATTATAGTACCATAGGCCTACCATGATAATTAGTCTGTACCTGGTCAACAATAACGCTCCATTCCCGGCTTAGAATGTAGTCGTCGGACGAAGAAAATAATGTAGAGGTGTGTTTTACTTGATATAATCATGTTATTCTCACTCACATTATTGGGGGGGGGGGGGGTGAAAGGGAATATACACAACGGTCAAATGCCAGGAATTTTTTGTCACTTAGAGCAATAAAATAATTTTGGCAATACTTCTCTCTGTGCTTGTTTATTAAATCTGTTTTAAGAAAACCTCCTGATGATGGTGAAATGGAGCAGATGACACTGGAGCCCTGTCAGTGTTAGTCCAAGCACGCTACCTCTTGGTCACGGAGGCACCCTGCAATACGAAATCTTGTCGACACACTGGGATGCCTTACCTGCTTTAAATCACCACATTAGTTTCTCTATTGCTTTGGTATTTAAACGAGCTTATGACAAATACGATCAGTGTGTTAAATATGTGACATACAATTACAAAAATGTACTGTTATTTTACCTAAAAAGCGAGATAAGATAGAGCTTGATATTTAAAAAATGTGTATTATATTATATTAAATCTAAATTTCAACGCGACTTGCAAGCAGCATTTACTTTTTTTTGGAAGTTGGCAATTAATACTCAAAAACAAAAGTGATGATTTTTCCTGAGGTATATGTCGAAATATTTCAAAATTCACTTATAATGGTTTATCATTAGAAGTGGTTACTGATCATAGATACTTGTGTATAGATTTCAAGTAAAACGGTAAATTGAATAAATGCAAGAAACATCTTTTCAAACAGGCACAAAATAAATTTAAAAAAAAAAGTAATAACTTGTATCTTCTTATATGTGTTTATTTACATTTGTTTGATCAATAATGATATTGTTGATAAACTTCATTTAAAATTTTGCACAAAACTTCAAAATGTATGGTGTATGGTGAATTAGGTAGAACCCCTTTACAAGCTAGTATTGCTAAAAATGTGTTGCATTTTGGACAAAAATTGTAAATGCAAATGACAAACGATTCAGTAAAACACTTTATCATGCCATGTCATAAACAGCTTTGATAAAATCAGATTGGATTCTGCATCTTCAAAATTGTTTAAACAGTTGTAACTTGTATAATCACTGGATTACCGAATATAAATCAGTTTAAAAACATTGTTAAGGGATGTATACACACTAAATATTAGGATTTGTTGTCAACAAATCTTTTTAGCAACAGTACATGTTTCAACTATGGGATGTTTAAAGAAAATCTAAAAACGGAAACATACTTGTTAAAATTGCCAGTGTCATTAAGAATTTCACTAACTAAGTTTAGAGTCTCGAATCATAAACTACCAAATATGAAAACTTGGAACGTAGTGAGAGAAAAATTAGTGTGTGTCATGATTGTATTAGAGGACAAATTTTATTTATTGTTCCACTGCAGTATTTTATATGATAAGCGGGAGTTGCTTTTATCAAAATATTATTTGGTCTTATTTAAGTACAGAAAAATATCATTTATTAATGTGTAGTTCAAATTAGCAACGACAATGCAAATTAACCTATTTTGTTAAATAATAATGTCTCTTTTTAAAGAACTTTCATAATGTTGTTGTTTTATTTTAAAGATTTGGTAAAATAATAAAAAGTACATTATAAATCAGTATTAGGTAAGGAATATTCGTGGTATTACGTTCACCGTCACATATCAGTATTATTTTATGATTTTCTTTGTATACAACCTCATATGCCCATATAAAGTTACTTTATTTATTTTGTTATATTATACATTTGTACACAATGATATATTTTTGGGGTCTTGAGTGCAATAAGAGCTCAGAGTTCAGTTCAGAGGAACCTGCCCAAATCGGAATAAAATGTAGTCCCTAAGCCATTCCGGTATGTAAAGGTTTCACTGTAGTAAAAACACGTGAACAACAATTGACTTTTATTTTGAAATGTCATAGACAGATAATGTATAAGAATCCCAGCAGATGTAGTTATAGAGATTTCTTCCACAATAGTTTTTACAAATGAGCAATTGTCTAGCGAATACATGCAATGACAGAAGCTAGATATATGAAAATAGAAATGATAGCACTATATAATGTATCTAAATATAAAACAATTCCAGCCCTACACTACAGTAACCTGTTGGATATATTCAAAACAACGACTTTCACTGTCCATCACAATAGCATGAAAACATTGAGAAAAAACTTTGTACCCATTTAATTTTCAGGTTCAGCTAGGAAGGAGCTATGGTGATATAACTCATAACGCGCTAAATTAAACAAATACATTTTCACCGACTTGAATTTGTGTCTCGCTACCGCGATCCACAAATTAAAGTGGGTGAAAATTACTTACATATTATTCTTTAAGACCACACATTTACAAATATTGATGTTTAAACACAACTTTCGTTCCCAGTAATTGTGCTTTATTTGGCTGATAAAACAGCGGTTTAAGGGCTGACCCTTTCATTGCGGCGATCGCGGATTCCAGTGCATTTTCACAACAATAATATTGCCTAATATTTAATAAATATTTGTCGCCAATTCAACTGTGAGTTGTGACAAATATGATGTTTGTACTATAACTCTTTTGTTGCAATATCATAGACAGGACACTCTGTTATCCAAGTAAGGGATCTTGTCAAGTTAAAAAAATCCAAAAATCCGAGAAAAACTCGGATT
This sequence comes from Flabesymbios commensalis, assembly GCA_964017125.1. Taxonomy (NCBI): domain Eukaryota; kingdom Metazoa; phylum Annelida; class Polychaeta; order Terebellida; family Flabelligeridae; genus Flabesymbios; species Flabesymbios commensalis. The sequence continues at coordinate 83,410,688 of OZ024910.1, forward strand.
AGTCGGACAACACCCACCCACCTCATTACCAATTTTTTATTTTTTTGGAAACATTTTGAAACAATAAAACAACACAAAAAACACGAAAAAACACAAAATTTCCAAAAAAAAATTCAAATCCGAGTTGGAGCTTGACCCACCCACCCACTTCCGAGTTTTTCTCGGATTTTTGGAATTATTTTAACTTGACAAAACCCCTAACACAAAACATTTTGAGAAAGTTGCATGCAAATGTTATAAAACATGATTTCGTAGGGCCTAGAAAATATTTACAAAGTATTGTCTCAATGTTAGACGAAAACATTATTATAAACGTTTTTAAATTATGTTTTCTTGTCTAGCATTGAACAAATATAAAATATAAATATTTTAAGACTTCAACAAATAATATTGTGGTAATGTTGGGGTCAAAATTTTCTGATTTTTAGCAAAATAGTGTTGTGTTTGTTACATTTTACAAGATTTTTTCTTTGCCTGATAGAAGTTAATTCTTTGTAGTAGTTCCTGGCAGTTGTAAACCTTTAAGTGAACTCTGGCTTCTATGGGAAGAATCACATCTCTGTACTAGGTTCTATCTTCGCATATTAAGGTTATTCTGAGGCAGAAATGCGTGCCAAATTCTGGAACAATTGAATTAATCAACCCCTATTGATATGCGCTTATACCACATACATGTGCCCCTCTAAAGATTGGCAAATGTGACACTCTTCCTAGCTCTTCCCAGTTTTGTTTTCATTCAAATCATTGATATGAGTATTCTTAAGCTAGATAAAAGGCCTGGATCCCCTTCCAAAGGGGCAAATCACATCTCTGCACAGGGTTCTTTCTTTGCATGATAGAAGTTATTTTGCGGCACTAATTCCTGGCAGTGGTAATCCTCTAGGTCGCGATCTCTTCCCAGATTATAGCAGTTCCCTCGTACACTGTCAAACGTGAAGGCACCACACGTACTGTCTAAGAAACAATAAGCCAAGCAGTCGTCGCCTGTGATTCCCGTCCTCGCCAGCAGGGATCCAGTAGGCTCCATGGACCCCATTCTCTCTGGCTCCATGCCTGGAAATGCTTCCCAGCTAGCTGGCAGAGCTAAATAATTACAACGAAATAAATTACTTCATTTTGTATAAAAAAAACTATTATGATTTCTAACGCTAATATAAATAATATCTAGTATGATTAACCCTTTAAGCCCTCACGATCCATTAAAGCATCATTTTCCACCCCTGCAAACAGACCTAATTTTCATATAACCAAGGGTTTTATAACGAAAATTCCATGAAACTGGTTTGCCAATACATGGCAAATTTCTTTAATTTTTAAACCGCATCCTATCATCTTCATCCACCACAAGCCGAGAATTGCGACAGCAATTTGCGGCTTGTAGTGGATGGAGATGACTATGGTAATTCAGGCTTGAAATGATCAACCCTTACGCCACTTTTTATTTCACATTAAAACAGAAAATTTGAAGACGAAGTAATTATTAAAATTCTCGATTGGCATATATATTGCTTTAAGTTATGCAAATTCGCGTAATTGTCACCAACTAGTTGTGGATCGTTGTAACCCGACATAATTTGAGGTGGGGTAAAATTTGAATGTGGCGTTTTAAAGGTTAATAGGTAAATAATGCACAGTTACAGTGAAAGACAAGAAATGGAAGCTTACACTTTGAAATTTAAACATACCGGCATCTCTATACGTTTATCGCATACAAAAATAACAGACAGACAGATATTTTATTTGATGACAGGAAGTCTATGCAGACTTATGCGTCATTAAAAATAAACAGTATAAAATATATGTACATGTCTATATACAACAGGATTGGTTCCATAAAATCACATGAAAATTAATATATGCATGATATATGTAAGCTTAAAACCAAATGATATCAAAATACAATCGAACAGCACTGTCATGATATGTCTGTTTCTCGCACCAAAACCAGAGATAAAATAGGTAATGCCTATAGCAAAAAACCCTCTGGAAAGCGTAAAAACCTAGGAGTTATATAATGTACGAGAGTGTGTATAAAAAAAAATCATATTATCCATCATTTTATTTAACATGTTTATTATAAAAAAAATATAAAAAAGTATTGTCTGTCCGTCGCACAGCCGAGGCACGTACGCTAGATTCGAAGATGTTACCGGTTATAGCAGAAAACTGAATCTGGGTTACTATCGCAGCCTCTCCGATAACACAAACTGATTCATTCCTTATTTCATCTATGTTAAAGATGCAGATACGTGTAGGCCTTTAGTATACAGTGCCTTTGATTGCATTCAGCTCAGTATTTCAATCTGATTACAAGACTACAAATACTACTCAAACAAGATACTCATCACCCAACGCTGATTTAATGCTAGACCAATGTCTGTGAAGCTTGCCCAACATTAAACCAACATTGGGTGAGTTTATACTGTTTGCTGGGAAAGCCCTCCTGTCAATACATACGTGGGGCTCAACTGTTTTGAGATCCCAGAGGTAACATAGTCAATTAGTTGTCAAACCCAATGCACAGCTAAGAGCTTCGAGCTTTGGTGGACTTATTAACTCATAGATGTCGCTGAAGCATACATGGACTTGCTGTGATTTGGGAACTTGCTCTTAATGCGGCGTTGGGTATGAAACACATATTTAGTACTATTATAGAATAGGGCACAGGCCTACCTACGGGCACTATTGCATTCTGGGGAACCCTCGCTTATTTTAACAGTTGACTGTACCTTTAACACCAATAAACTAAGTAACATGTCATGTACTTAATGACGATGCATATATACATGATATATGTGACATCTGAATTATTTTCGCGCAATAGGAATGTCATTATTTAATAAAATCAGTTCGTTTTGATATTACACTATGATATATTGTAAATTGAGGGAAGTATACTTAACATGTTTAGGCTACTGTCAGGTATAAATAATATATGATAATAATATGATGACATTTTCGTTTTTTTAACCCTGAGTGATCACTCATTACATTACATTACTCTGCAATGTATGATTTATATATAATTGTTGACTGAACATTAATAGACTCGAATCCATTATGAGTGCTAAGAAGGCTACCATTTCATTTTTGTAATTCATATTTAATTATTCTTAAGAATTATTATCTATACGCTGTAACTTACTGCTTGGTCCTGGGAAATTAATAGACTCGAACCCAGTGTTATCAGCCTGTGTACTGAATGAGAAGTCCAAGTTAGCGAGCCCGAGTATCAGCAAAGCTACAACAGACGGACAGACATACAGACAAATGTTTTTTTGACACCAAAATCAAGTTAAATAACATTACCATGATATGTAAATATATGTTTCTCGCACAGAAACAGAGGTAAGATAACCACATATTATTATATGTAGTATAAAAAACTACAACACAGAAAAAATCTATAAATAGATTACAATTTAAATAAAATCAGCATATTCAAAGTATTCCAAACTGAGATATTGTAGGCCGTATACATTCTGGGCTTATTATTTCAGAATTTGATAGTTAATGGTGGTCTCTGTTAAAAGCAGATCATTTTAATGGCGGTTATTAGCAATGGAATCAGTATATTCAAGTTAGTTCAAAATGGGTTGTTACGTTATATCAAGAATATATATGGTTTATATATTCTTGGTTATATATAAACCAGCCATTTTGTTTTTTACGAAGAGATGACCTTGCAACGATACCATAGTCATTCCAGTTTATTCAAGTAAAGCTAAACGATGTATTACATTGAAATGTAGGGCTTTTATTCCATTTTTTATTCCATTTTTTATGCAAATACACCACAAACTTATATTTCAGCTTGGCAAACAGCTGATTTTAATGCAGCAATAAAAAATGATTAAGGCAAACCATTTTTCTATATTCTGCTAAAAATGCATTCGACAATAAAATGGGGCTATTATTTGGAATTTCTGCCCAGATTATGTACCTACATAAATAATGACTTTGATCATGGAATCTATTATGTTATAAAACTTACATACCATCATCAAATTAAAAAAATATTTAAATGGTAAGCCACTCGAGGTTGTGCCTCGCTACTGCAATTCACAACTTCAAGAGATAAAAAATTGCTCAAATTTGTTTAATTTGAGACCAAATAGTTACAAATCTTGATATTTAATTTGTCATTTGATGCCTAATAACAGTGATTTATTCGGCTAATAAAACAAATTTAAAACGACAATTATGGTAATTAGTAGACAAAGGGTTAGTGTAAATGTGTGAGAAATCACTGTATTTTTTTAACCCTTGCAGCGCGGGGATCAACTAAAGTCGATCCCCGCACTGTAAGATTAAAAATATTTCTAATGGTCGTAGACCCATAACATAGGTTTTCAAATGAATCAGAAAGAGCTAGCTAAGACATTTATGATGGTTTCAAATTGAATAAGACCCTTTGGTCACCTTTATGCAGAAGATATTTAGCGCTCTAAGGGTTGAATACAAGACAAAGTGGTAAATTTAATCAAAAATATGTTCAAACTACCATGAAATCTCTGACAGTGAGTGTAGCTGGGGTTAAACTATGGAATTCTCTCAAAACTAATATTACAACCATTTAGAAAATTTGTGTATTCAAGAAAATGTGTAAATCCTATTTCTTAGGTAAATATATAAATAATACTTGATTCAATCGCATATTATGGTGATTACATTTACAAGATAAATAAGAAATTTAATAGATTCAGCATACATTTATTTACCGATTTCGAGTCAATCATAGATGTACTATTACTGAATGTAAACACGGTAAATAGGAAGTGAACTTAGTATAAGTCATTGACTTCATTTCACTTCCTTTCAAACAATAATTTGTGCCAATATAATGAAAGGTGTCTTACTTTTATTTAGCTTTAATATCACTGTATAAGTTTATATTTTTGTATTTTGTTTGAATAAACTATTTTTGATTTGATTTGATTTGATATAACAGTATAAATATGGCATAATTGTGCAGGAGAAGATACTTACAGTACGGTAGACGTGAGTAATGTGTACAGTAAGCCTTTGGCCTTAGTGATACTTACAGCACGGTAGACGTGAGTAATGTGTACAGTTAGCCTTTGGCCTTAGTGATACTTACAGCACGGTAGACGTGAGTGATGTGTACAGTTAGCCTTTGGCCTTAGTGATACTTACAGCACGGTAGACGTGAGTAATGTGTACAGTTAGCCTTTGGCCTTAGAGCTGGACATATATCACTGTCTTCAGACATGTGGAAACATTCCTCGTCTGCTGAGTTATAATCAGCTGACACACAGCCCGAGTCCTCCAGACAAGCCTGAAAAAACACACAGATATACAATAAAATACTACGGGGCTACATGAAACATTCCTCGTCTGCCATGTTATAATCAGCTGACACATAGCCTGAGTCCTCCATACAAGCCTGATGACAGGAAAACATAGACATACAATAAAACACTAAACAAGTCTGAGAGCAGAAAGACATACAGACTGTGTTATAATCAGCTGACACACAGCCCGAGTCCTCCAGACAAGCCTGATATCAAAACAAAACAAGGACATACAATCAACTACGAGGCATATAACATCCTCTGCCATGTTATAGTCACCCGACACACATCCAGAGTCCTCCAAACAAGCCTGATGACAGGAAAACATAGACATACAATAAAACACTAAACAAGCCTGAGAGCAGAAGACATACAGACTGTGTTATAATCAGCTGACACACAGCCCGAGTCCTCCAGACAAGCCTGAAAAACACAGATATATAATATTAAGTCATGCAAACAAACAAGCTTGATAGCAGAAAGACATTCAATCAACTGCGTGGGCTACATATAACATTCCCATCTGCTATGTTATAATCAGCTGACACACAGCCAGAGTCCTCTAAGCAAGCCTGAAAAAAAAGACATACAATAAAATATTAAGTCATGCAAGCAAAACAGCCTGATGACAGAAAGACATGCAATCAACTATGTGGAAACATTCCCCCATCTGTTATGTTGTAATCAGCGGACACACAGCCCGAGTCCTCCAGACAAGACTGATGACAGGAAAACATAGACATAAAATAAAACACTAAACAAGCCTGATAGCAGAAAGACAAATGCATACAATCAAGCAACTAAGAAAATGCTATGTCATGCAAGCAAACAAGCCTGATGACAGAAAAAACAAAGACATACAGTCAAGCAGCTGTATCTGATATAACCTATTTAATATGCCTCGTAAAAAATACAGAGAAGAACCTTGTATTACAAATAATTTGCATTGTTCCAATTGGTGAATAAAATATGTTTATACGAATATGCCTAGTAATTCGCGCAGCGCTGCGCGAACTACGAGGCATATCAAATTGACTATATCAGATAAGTCCTAGCACACAATATACACCAAAAAGAAAAAAAAAGATCTGATACAATAGACTTAAATTTTATATGTGTAATAAATACTAGCCCTAGGGTTGGGGTTAGGTTTTTTTCTCAGGTTAAATCACAGTTATTCATGTTATTGGGAATGAAATGAGAGTTTAAACATCAAGATTTGAAAGATTTGGGTCTCAAATTAAACAAGTTTCACCCACTTGGAGTTGTGAGTCGCGGTAGCGAGACACAACTCCAAGTGGGTGAAAATTAAAATAAGATAATGTAGCGGGGAACAGGTTAATAAAACACAACGCCATACAATGAAGCAGCTGATAAAACACTAAATCATGCAAGCATTTGAGAGCGATTGTTGCATAAATGCATCAAATGATATATTTCGAACGAAATTCATTTAATAATGACATAATCCATTAAAATAAGAACATTTCATAGCTTTCCTCTTACACTTGGGTGTAATATTAAATGAGCATGTAAGTGGCACAGTTGATTGGAAGAGATGATAGAATTCAATCTATCTACAAAATCGTTGCTTAGTTTATTCCCGCGAATTTTACATTTCGCTGTTTTTCAATAAATTAAAACCTAGTTGGTCTTACTTGTAGACATGTATCCCTTGTGCAGCCATTACAAATCATATCGCCACCTAGCGAATGTAACATCCCCCATGATTCCTTGATATTGTTATCAACACCTTCATCAACTGAAACAGTAATGTGCAAAAACGTGACCTTTTCATAAGAAAATCAGTAAATAATAAAATCAAGACACACACCCAGGGCACACACTCCTTGGATCTGTTACTTCTCAATAATCCGCTAAACATTGCTTTCTTTCCATGTCAGTAGGTCGCAATGTAATTGCAAACAAATTAGTTTAGACACTGTTAGATCTTTGAGTATTTCAATGCCCTAACTTTTAAATAAAATGGTAGGCCTAGTTATATTGTAGCTAAAATAAGATCCTAAAATACTTTTTATTATTAGTAAAGATTTCTGCCAATTTTGTATTTATTGGAAGCGACAACAATCCAAGAGAATTTGCAGCCTCCTCGAGACCGAACGGGTTGTCAGCGACGCACCTCGGTTCTTCCATTCAGCAGTGATGCTAATGCAGTTAATGCTCGGTGATCACAGATGTGTGCGCTGCATGGTTTTAACCCTTTCAGCGCGGGAACGAATATATCCGTTTTCAAGCAAATTTCTGACCAATAAATTCAACTCGAATTGCTAAAATATTTTGTGATAGATGCTTAGTTAAAGGGACTGGCCCACGCTAAAATCATCATAAAATCGGTGATTTTATTTCGGGTTCTTAATATGACCATATGATGTAAACATGTACATAGACTAGAACTGCAAATTTTTATAATTTTTGTGCTGCGCATTCACCAGTTAGGCTAGATATAGAGACGAAATTCCTGATTTCTAATTATTGACAACCATGTCAAAAATAGGAAATGCGGGAATTTCGTCTCTATATCTAGTCTAACTGATGAATGCGCAGCACAAAAATTATAAAAATTTGCAGTTCTAGTCTATGTACATGTTTACATCATATGGTCATATTAGGAACCCGAAATAAAATCACCGATTTTTTGATGATTTTAGCCTGGGCCAGTCCCTTTAATCTAATAGTTACTTTTGGAAGATGTATATTTGTTCATAAATATAATTATTTTTCGCCATTTGAAGCTGAATATTGCGTTAGCAATTCCAGTTTCAAATATCGAAAAATACATATAATAGATAGTAAGGGTATTCCCCCTGCCCGGGCAGGGCCCTTCCTATCTATCTAGTTTACATCATTTGAAGCAGGATATTGCGTTAGCAATTCCAGCTTCAAATGAAGTAAAATCAGGGAGAATACTCTTCCTATCTATGTATTTTACGTCATTTGGAGCTGAATATTGCGTTAGTTAATTGTTAGTCTGAAAAAAATCGGCAGTATAAGGGTTAACCCTTCCAGCACAGGACAGTTTTTAGACGTTAGAATTTGACGACTAAAGAAACCAGATTCTGACGTCTAAATACGATCACTGCACTGAAGGAATAAAACATAAGTTACAACTTCGGCACTCCACCATGTCGCTATCTGTACCATACATTAAGTACGTATCGCAGGGTCGGATCTAGGATCTGTAGAAGGGCGGGAAGTCCTTGGGAAGATTTTTAGGCATAGTTAGGCCATTTTGAGGACTTATTAAAGAATTTGGCAAAAAATACGGGGTGGGCCGCAACAGGGTTACCACTCCGCATCCCCTAAATCCGTCACTGTATTGTCTTGGTCTACTCACTTGATGTGGTAGATCAAGATTATAGAACTTTGTCGTTTACTTACCTCTTACACAGACACCTTCTGGTATAATGTACATGTTTGGCAGCTGTCCACCATATCACTACAGTAGCTGCCTGTACCATGCATCCAGCAGGTATTGTCACGGTCTACCATGGCTATTGCCGTAGACTTACCAAAACAAGGTATCAAACCTTTGTCGTTTACTCACCTCCTACACATGGCACCTTCTGATATAATGTGGGCATACATGTCAGGCAGCTGTCCACCATATCACCACAGTAGCTGCCTGTACCATGCATCCAGCAGGTATTGTCACGGTCTACCATGGCTAGTGTGTAGACTTACCGGATAATGATAATAGAACCTTCGTCGTTTACTCACCTCCTACACACGGCACCTTCTGGTATAATGTACATGTTTGGCAGGTGTCCACCATATCACTACAGTAGCTGCCTGTACCATGCATCCAGCAGGTATTATCTGCCCTATCATACTCCACAGCCTGACAGAATGACGTCATAAGACAGGCGTCACGGCACTGCTGGTCGTTAGAGCTCACGAGAAGTTTAACTCCACCACGTCTACTCCGGCCGGTGTAGGCTCCTACAAAACCTGCATGAGAGAGATACAGACATAATGTCTTCTCAACTGATAAACGTGGTTACCACATGAGTAAATTCCGGGTGTCAAATACTGGTGTATAGGCGATTTAGATTGTGTAGAGTGGACCAGTGGCCCATCCCACTAACATTCTTAAATGTGAGTTTTCTCTTACCTTTCTCCTATTTCGATTAGAGTTAAAGTTAAAGCTATACATTCGCGTAAAATGTTTGGATTCAATATCACACCTGAAGCTATAGTGGGGCTTAACATAATGTTGGGAGCAAGATGGGGTGTGATGAACATTACATTTACAAAGTTTTACACCTAAAAAATAGCCAAACATGAATACTAATTTGAATACATTGCTTTAGTGAATTAGTTGCATCTGATAGTCTAGCTGACTTTTTATTCCCATGACTTTTTTATTTCTGACTTTAATTTCTATTCTTTTTATTATATATTATCTTCACTGTGCATCGGCCTGTAAATCCATAAAAATATCGCTAGCTTGGTGGGCGATAAGAGGTGAATAAATGACAAATACAAAAAAAAACAATCAAATCAGTCAAATCAAATCAGTTACGCCTACGATAATCTCAGACTCTCCCATGAACTTCCCTATATATCCGCCACTGAAAAATATTGAGAGTTAATGTTGTCTGAGTTTTAGCTTAGTGTATGAATAACTAATATTTTTATTATTATTATTATTATTATTATTATTATTATTATTATTATTATTATTATTATTATTATTATTATTATTATTATTATTAATCTATTATTATTATTAATAACCTACCTGTAGGAGCTGGAATGCTCGGGTCCGCAGTTGTCGTGGTAGTAGCCAGTGTCGTAGTTGTAGTTGGCAGTGTTGTCGTTGTAGTGGTTGTAGTTGTCGTAGTAGATGAAGTTGATGTCGTAGATGGATATTGCAGCGCTCCTGAACAATCAACAACAGTAATCAACTCTTATACCGCTACGCACAACTAAACCATTTTATTTAATCCATTTTATTACTCTATCAAATCACAGTTGTTTTGAATGAAATTGGTGTTTAAACATCAAGGTTTGCACATTTTCGTGCACAAATTAAACAAATGTGAATAATTTTCACACATATGAAGTTGCGTTTCGCAAGGGTGAAACATTACATTAAATAACTTAGCGCTTTAATGTTTAAGGTATGTTGACCCTTGAATTGATTGTTTCTATTGTTTATACTTTTGACGCCGGAATTGCTAGCCTAAAAAATAGTTATCTCCTAAATTTAATTATTTTCATAACTTCAAGTACATTCAACACTCATATGTGACCCTGACATTGTAAGACCTGTTACTTAATTATCTGCATATTTAACATGTTTAACACGCTTGTATGTAACACCCGTGTATCACGTGCGTTATATCTCTGCCAGCTGAGTGCAAGCAGCAGTAACTGCTTACTACACAAGTAAGCAGTTACTGCTGTTTGTGTTTTCTAATGCACAGCCTATAATTGCTTCACTTACCACACTCATATGTCACCCTAACATGAGTGACATCAGCTTTCTCTATGAGAGGTTGACACTCAGATTTACGGTCGTGGAACCAGCAGGTTTTACTCTTGTCGTCCCAGTCCACTCCTAGGCAACTCTGGTCATCCCCTAAACAACAAATAGCAATATCAGAACCAGCATGTTTTACTGTTTTCGTCCCAGTCCACTCCCAGAAAGCTCTGGTCCCTTAAAAAACACATGCAAAAAGCGATATCAGAACCAGCATGTTTTACTGTTTTCGTCTCAGTTCACCCCCTGACAGCTCTGGTCCCCTAAACAACACATGCAAAAAGCGATATCAGAACCAGCATGTTTTACTCTTGTTGTCTCAGTCCACTCCCAGACAGCTCTGGTCCCCTAAACAACACATGCAAATACCAATATCAGAAAAACACATGTACAGCAAATAGCAATATCAAAAAAGCATGTTTTACTCTTGTCGTCCCAGTCCACTACTAGGCAGCCCTGGTCATCCCGTAAACAACACATGCACATCAAATAGCAATATCAGAACAATACATGTACAGCAAATACTAATATCAGAACAAGCATTTTTTACTGTTGATGTCTTAGTCCACCACCTGACAGCTCTCGTCTTCCCTTAAACAACACATGGCACATTTAATAATAATATCAGAACTGGCCTCTTCCTGCAAATTTAAAAATGAAAAAAAAAATGAAAAAGATATATATATATTTGCGGCAAATTCTCATAAAACAAAATAATTCAATTTCGGGAATGTCTATTGTTCATAAAGCGATTTTTTTTCGTCAATTAACCCTTACAATGCTGAAATATTTTTGTATAAATATTTTATCAAGAGATTTCTTCAAATTGAAATTAGCATAATTGTCTTAGTTAGCTCCTTCAGCTCCATTTGAATACCTATATGTTATGGGTCTGCGGCCATTATAAATATGTAATTATTTCAGCCCGTGGATCGACTTTTTACTTTGTCAGATTCCGACGTCAAAAGTCGATCCACACGCTGAAAGAAAAATGCTGGGAATTCACCCGGACAGGAATTATTCCTTTAAGCGTTACATAATTATGATGATAAAACTTTCACCCACTTGAAGTAGTGTCTCACTACCGCGACCCACAAATTCAAGTCGGTGATTTGATCAGCTAAAAGAATTAAAACAACTATAATCAGGCTTAACACTTTAACCTTTCCAGTGCGCGAATCGACTGTAGACAACAGAATCCGACGTCTAAATTCCCTGTGACTTCACTATTTATAATGGCCATAGGCCCATAAAATAGGTAACAAATTGAAGCGGAAAGAGTTAACTAAGACATTTATGATGATTTTAAATTAACAAAACGCATTGATCTCTTAATTTAAATTTTTTTTGTGTGATCTAAGGGTCAAGTGTAAATTGTCAGTAAGGTTGACCAAGGCCTACACACCTCCGTAACTATATGCAGTTTTCATGAGACATGACAACACGCAGAGCTCTAAGTCCATGATACCCGGCTGGTAGCTGCCTCCAAGTAAATGAAACCCAGTCACATTTTCTGTAAAACATACAGCTTATGCTATACACAGAAATCGCACACATAAATCCACATCTAGTAAATAATCGTCACACACTCTATTTAGGACTGTGTTTTTTAAAAGACTATAGGCCTAGTCAGATTCACATTAACCGGGGTGAATGAGTTTTGCTGATTTCTCATTAAATTATAAACGAATTTTCATGAGATTTTATAAACACTGTTTTCTAGTCAAGCAGTGACAAGGCTTAGTAGGTACTTGACATAAAATGAAATTCTGAGACGAAGATAATGAGTTTATAGATGGCGACATTTACTACATATGGTAAAGAGATCAAAGATAATTTTTAACTATCCAATCTTGTTTCATGGAAATTGGTTGAAAATTGACTAGGAAATCAATGAATTTATTTACCACGGTGGGTTCCGCTATATTATGTGCATACATCAGATTATTATTGCTTTTATTCCACGTGAGCTTTAATTTTCCCCAAACTAAGTTAATATTAAAAAAATATTAATTATTGAGGAGATATAAGTATGTATATGTGTGTATTCCATAGTTGTTTTTATCATGATGCATATGTGTGTATTTTATAGTTGTTTTTATCATGATGTATATGTGTGTATTTTATAGTTTTTTTATCACGATGTATATGTGTGTATTTTATTGTTGTTTTTATCATGATGTATGTGTGTGTATTTTATTGTTGTTTTTATCATGATGTATGTGTGTGTATTTCATAGTTGTTTTTATCATGATGTATATGTGTGTATTTTATTGTTGTTTTTATCACGATGTATATGTGTGTATTTTATTGTTGTTTTTATCATGATGTATGTGTGTGTATTTCATAGTTGTTTTTATCATGATGTATATGTGTGTATTTTATATTTGTTTTTATCATGATGTATATGTGTGTATTTTATAGTTTTTTTATCACAATGAAAATGTGTGTAATTTATTGCTGTTTTTATCACGATTTATATGTGTGCATTTATAGTTGTTTTTATCACAATGTATATGTGTGTATTTTATTGTTGTTTTTATTATAATGTCTATGCGTGTATTTTATAGTTTTTTATCATGAGGTATATGTGTGTATTTTATACTTTTTTATCACAATGTATATGTGTGTATTTTATACTTGTTTTTATCACGATGTATATATGTGTATTTTATTGCTGTTTTTATCACGATGTATATATGTGTATTTTATTGCTGTTTTTATCATGATGTATATGTGTGTATTTTATAGTTTTTTTTATCACGAAGTATATGTGTGTATTTTGTAGTTATTTTTACACGATGTATATGTGTGTATTTTATTGTTGTTTTTATCACGATTTATCTGTGTGTATTTTATCGTTGTTTTTTATCATGATGTATATGTGTGTATTTTAGTGTTGTTTTTATTACGATGTATATGTGTGTGTATTTTATAGTTGTTTTATCACGATGTATATGTGTGTATTTTATAGTTGTTTTGATCATGTTTATAGTCACTGATTCTGATATTATGATCGAAATGATAACTCACGGGCTTGTGATCGCGGAGAAGCTGTGGAAGGGACAAAACCTGTAACACATTTTCAAATATCGTTACTATCTAGGCCTCAGCAAAGAAGCCGTTTATGACGCTGTTGAATTGCTATGTTATGTTAAACTATTATTAAAGTTGAAATGAAATAATTGTTAATGAACCTGGCAACGTTTAACTTTGACTAAGACTAGGTGGTGGGCTAGTCCCTTTAATCCTTTCAAGGCTGAATTTGCCATTGTCGTCCACGCAAGTGGCGAATTGCGATAGCAATTCGCCACTTGTTGTGGATGAAGATGACTTGAAGTCGGTTACAAATGAAAAATATATTACTATTATTAAAACAATGTCATGAAAATTTTCGTTCTGAATCTCCTAGGTGTAGAAATTCGTCAGAGATGGAAAACGATGCTTTGATACATCATGAGCGTTTAAATGGTGTATTAAACTATGTTTACAAAAAAAAGATTATTCAAAATAAATAATAACGACATAATGATGATAATGAATTTACTCACTAGGATTCATTGTGGTCGTTGTTGATTCTGTAAAGAAAAGTCACACACATAATTGAGAAGTTGACCAATATGGCATAATTATGCTGACTACGCATATAATTAGAATTTTGTCAATTGTGTCTTTTACAAAAATAACGAGTTTGACTTTATTTAATTCGCTTACAACATGCAGTCCTTACCCATATAATTGTCCCTGTGGATATGAAAGGGTTTATCTGCCCCTTCATAAAGTGGCAGATACACCCTTTCATATCCAAGGGACGTAATGTATAGACGCTTGTTTCATTTTAACCTTTAAAGCCCTACCTTATGAAATTTAAATTGGAAATGGTATGGTTGATATGACATTACATACTTACCACATTGTGAGAGCTGATACAGTGTTCTGTAATGAGCCTTATGAACCATGGACTGTGTGTGGCATATGGAGCCACCAGTATGGAAGTAACAGGAGTGGTCATAACTGTCCACCTCGAACCCCTGACAGCTGTCAGCACTCTGTAGACAGCCATATAGACAGAGGGTGAAGCCTTTACGCTCTGACTGCTTCACGCCTCCTGTGATACTGTGCTGGGGTAGAATGCGAGTGACACCTGCATAAATATATACATTAAAGGAGTAGTCCACTGCATACAAACAGCGGGACACATCTGTACCCAGAAAGCACCACTCTGATTACAGAGATAGAGGGGACTTAAAGGAGTAGTCCACTGTGTACGAACAGCAGAACACATTTGTATCCAGAAAGTACCGTGCTAATTACAAAGAGAGAGGCAACTGGGGTACAACTAAAACCAGAAACATACATATTTTTACTCTTTCGGTGCAGGGGATCGACTTTAGACATCAGAATCTGATGTCTAGACGTCAAGAGACAGAAAAGTCGATCCCCGCATTGAAAGGATGAAGCAGGACAAATGCCAATTAACATTTTGTACAATTAACATTTGTAAGATAGATAATTATTGATTAACTAACCATTATTAAAAAAATAGCTAAATCATTGTTATGTTGCTAATGAAGTACAGTTTATGAACCATTGAATATAAATTGCTGAATTACTAATTAAGATAAACATAGTTATGACCAATATGTTCATAACATCACATTGAATTATTGTGTTTTTACCTGCCAAAGGCTTTGATGCTGCTCCTAAAATAAACAAATAAACAGTTTTTTTTATATTCTGCACATTTTAAATAAAATTACAAATCCAAACAAGGAACAACATTCATAATCCCATTTCAAAACATAATTTTATCGCGATGTTTACTGGTGTTTTGGTAAAATATCCAGATCTACTGTGGACTGGTATTAAATACTACACATGTAACATAGCGTCACATTAAAATGTAATTCTTTACCCACTTGAAGTTGTGTTTCGCTACCGCGACCCAAATTACTTATATTTGTAATTTGCAAATCTTGATGCTTAAGCACACATTTCATTCCGAATAGCTGTTATTACCTTGCCAATAAACCATATTAAAAGACTATTGTTGTGCTTAATGAAGGCTTAAAGGTCTAGTCAACTGTTGAAACTTGCAAGACATGGGTTTCCCAGAATGCAATAGTGCCCTATGTCATAATAATACTAAAATATGTGTTTCATACCCAACGCCGCATTAAGACTAAGAGCAAGTTCCCAAATCATAGCAAGTCCATATATACTTGAGCAACATCTATGAGTTAATAATTTTACCAAAGCTCGAAGCTCTTAGATGTGCGTTGGGTTTGCAAGGTAGCTGACTCTAATACTGTGGGGATCGCTAAACAATTGACTGCCAATGTATTGACAGCACAGCTTTCCCTCAAACATTGTACAGTTCGCCAATGTCGGTTCAATGTTGGGCCAGCGTCGCAGACGTTGGTGTAACAGCAAAACAGAATTGGGTCATGTGAGTAGTATCTTGTTATCAGTTTAGTTGCTGATATTAATGCCGTCAACCTGTACTCTATTAGCTACTGTAGGTCTACACGTGACCTACAGATGACATGCCCGTTTCACAGTTGAATGGTTCTTTAATATACCACCACACTTACCACATTGACTCAAGCGCACAAAGATGCAGTAGAACTTTTTCTGAGGTACATCACAGGCGGCGTCCTCCATGTGAAAGTGGCACAGGTTATAATAGGCGTCAAAAACAAATGCCTTACAGGTCTGTGTGTAGACACAGCTGTAAAAACAAGTCTCAAAGTCACGGATACCGGGCTGAAGGTCACCACCGGGGACGAAACGACCTGGCTCTAAGCTGTACACCTCTGAAAGTAAATATTCAGTGTGTAAAAAAAGCACAAAACGACCTGGATCTAAGCTGTAGACCTCTGAAATAAAACATTCAGCGTGTAAAATAATACACAAAACGACCTAGCACCAAGCATTACACCTCTGCAAGGCAAAAGTGGACGTGTAAAATAAAGCATAAAAACGTCCTGGTTCCAAGCTGTACACCTCTGAAAGGAAAAAGTCGACGTGTGAAATAAAGCATTTTCATAACATATGTATAATGTACATTTTTACAATGTCGGACACACGTCGAACGTTGTACAAATCTTATAAAAAATGTTTTGTGTTTAATGGAAGGTTTGACTACAGATTGCAGGTCTTAGAAATGCAATTAAATTTAAAAACAGGTGACTCATTTCGCTTCACTGATCAATAATATTTACCTCGCGATGTCCCCACTCAGAATGTTAATTTAAGTTATTCTGGGCATTACTGACCTGCGAGTGCCCCTTGAGTGATGTTAACTTGATCTTCCATCTCAGCTGACACCTCCTCCGACGAGTCACTCTCAGCACTGCTGTCATCGTCTGTAATGAAAACAGGAAGAAAACTGTCATCTCAACCCAAGACGTAGCCTAGTTCCTCGGCGCGAGCGACGGCCTAGAATCCATCCATAACGGAAGTCAACATTGATTTGCATTATACACTTACTTCCCCATGAAGAGCAGCGCGCAAAATTGATCTGGCTTGCCCAGAATGCAATGGTTCGGGGATGGGACTACCCAAGACGGAGAAAGAAGTAGACTAAATGGATGCTCAGCTATCTAGCCTTACTCTTATGATTAACTAGACACACCTTACAAAATGTAAACACAACAAACCCATGGACTTAATTAGCCGAATTTAAATTGCATTGAATATACTCACTGTGTTGTATCAAGTTACTCTTGTTACTTACTATTGTTTTCGCTATAGGCTACCAATATCACATACACTACATCTCAGAGTTACAACGTGTGGATATAAAGTTAAGTTTATATCACATCTTTGGATATGAAAGGTTTTACCTGCCACTTCGTGAAGTGGAATGTACACCCTTTCATATCCAAAGGTGACGATATATCTCACCAGTTTGACACTCATCAAGAGGGACACATGGGTCTGATTCAGTTCCTGTTGTGACGTTAAGACTGACTCCATGTCCATTAGGACAGTCAAAAGGGATCTGTAGGACTGGTGTCTGATCCAGACAAAGCCACACGACGCAAGAGTTGATTGTATCACGGATGTAATATACTGAGTTGGTGGGGACCTGGGGATCATCACAAGCTGTGAAATGAAACAAAAACAGTAATATTAACTCTCAGTATCCCTGATAGCATTCAGACAATTAAACGGGATATGTAGGATTGTTGGCTAGTCCAGACAAAGCCACACATCAAACGAGTTGATCGTATAACAGAAACAGTTATATTAACACTGTAAAGTACAATAAAAACAATAATATGTCCTAATCAGGTTC
Organism: Flabesymbios commensalis; assembly: GCA_964017125.1. Lineage (NCBI taxonomy): Eukaryota > Metazoa > Annelida > Polychaeta > Terebellida > Flabelligeridae > Flabesymbios > Flabesymbios commensalis. Next base: position 83,428,812 of record OZ024910.1, read on the forward strand.
ATTGCTTTGATGAAAATGACATTCAAACAAGACAATTAAAATGAGAAATGAGCATTTAATTAGTTAAATTGACATATATGTTGATTCAAAATCGTGTAATTTTACTCACTTGAAGTTGTGAGTCGCGGTATATTGGAGATAGTCAGCACTTTGAGATTTGTTTTGTGAGAAAAGCCCCAAAATTGGCAGATGCTACATAATGGTCAGGTGAATCATATTAAGAGGAAAATCCCAATAATTTATTTTAAATGCTCAAATTAGCATAAATTCAAAAGGGCAGCCAACCAATTATAACAGTCTGCTGTTGGGTACTACGTAGATGATAAAGGAACTAAACGAGCCAGAATACCACATAATGGTATAGTGAAGAATTAAATAAGAAGATTTTCCCAATCAGTTTTTCCGCATAAAATGCACAAATTATCATCAATTCAAATTGACCACCAATGTATTTTGTAACAGTAAGTTTCAAGGTGCTACCTACGTAAGATAAACGCAACAACTAGTAGAATATTACATTAATATAGAATAGTGAATTAATTAAGATAAATACATCAATCAGATATCGATCATAAAAAATACTAAAATTTTCATAAGTTGAAAGTGACCGCCACCAAATTATGTAAAAGCACGCTCTAGGGTGCTACGTTGACCCATGTATTTATATCCCTTAGTATGATAAATTGATTAAGAGGAATACAACAATCAGTTATTGCTTACAACATGTTAAAATTGGCCACCAATAAATTCAGGTTTAGGAAGGTGCATAAAGTTTTCAGGCTCGCAAATACCTCCTTGTGTTTAGTAAGTATAAGAAATCTGAAGGTGTTTGTGCATAGATAAGTTACAACATACTATTAACCAATCAAATGATGTTAAAAGTAGAAAAAAGCATATTCAGAATAGTCATTACATATACGTCCCCTAGGGGTGATTGGGCCATTATGTGATTTGGAGACAGGCCTGTTTGAAATTATTTTGCGATGTTAATTTATGCTAATTATAACTGTCGGGGGTACTCAATATCAGTTTAAATTAATTTCGTCATGTTCATGGGGTGGAAAACATGGGGGTAGAAAGTACAAAATCATTTTCTAAGTGAATTAGTAAGACAAGTTTTAACATTTTTGTCCTCATTACATATGCTAATCATGCTAATTAGCTCATCATGAAATTATGTGCTGCTCAGAATATTTTTTTACGCACCTTTCTGTGTCATAAACAACATTGGCTAACAATTTATTCCAGGCTCAGCTAAATGCTAATCTGATATTCAATCATTTACTGATCTCACAGAGGGGTCATCTTGGATTTGTGCAAAATGCTAATTTGATATTCAATCATTTACTGATCTCACAGAGTGATCATCTTGGATTTGTGCAAATTAGAGCATTTTACACGGAAAAATCGATTGGGGTCTTCTTTTTATGTGATCCAGCACATTAAAAACTATAAGTTTACCAATTTTCATTCTTTTATCACAAATGTAACCTTACTCCCATTTGTTCAGGCTAACTAGCCGTACTAGTAGCAAGAGACAACTTCACAACTTCAATTCTATGATAATACACTCTTTGCAATAACAACACGCCACACAGTGACCAAAAGCTTAACTATTTAGTTGAGACTTCTGTTACACTCTTTTCAATGACAACACGCCACACAGTGACCAAACTGAACTATTTAGTTGAGACTTCTGTTTACGCGAAAACTCGTGCAAAAAGTGTATTACGATAGTGAATAACACCGAAAGGGTTAAACTATGTAGAAAGGTGAATGGACAATCGGGCCCCCTCGTCCTTTAGTATTTAATGTGAGAGGTATATCAATACATATCAACCCATATCGACTCTAGCTGAAGTGCAATCTATGGCAGCTATGTCATATGGGACTTCATTGTTTGAGAAAAAACAAACGGTGTTCATTTTTTGTGCGTCATCGGAAAATACAGCACATGTACAATGAATAAGGTGCTTGCCTAAAGGCTTACACTTTATTCATTGGACGAGTGGTGTATGTCCCCATATTGCACACCAATTAACACCGTTTGCATATCATACAATCTTTACTCAGTAATGACTGGCTCCTCAAGGATGTGCTGCTGAATCGTTTGTTTCTATTTTTCGTCATTTGAAGCTGGAATTGCTAACGCAATTTCCATCTTCAAATGACGAAAAATAGTACTATTTATGAAAAATGGACATCTTGCAAATTGCATTGTATAATTACCAGAGAATCTACCACTTATCTAACTACTTAAACCTCTCAGTGCATCTATAGACGTCAGATTCTGACATCTAAGACAGTTCCGCGCTGAAAGAATTAAATATTTATAATGACAGTAAGCTATAACACGTCAATAAAGGAATAAGTAGCAGCTACTTATTCCTTATTCGAGCGAATAAGGAATAAGTAACCGTTACTTATTCCTTTATTGAATAAGGAATAAGGAACAAGCAACTTACTTTATTGACGTAACCATAACATAGGTATCCAAATGAAGCGGAAAGATCTAACTGAGACATTCATAATTATTGGATATTGAAAAAAAATTCAGTTTCCATGATTTACACAAAGATATTGCAGCGATTTAAGTGTTAAGAGAGAATCTACCACAAATTACTTTGTCAATTTCAGTGATAATTAATGTACTGTATAACACGCTTAGATCCGTATGTAACAGTGTTGATACTGTGAATCCCTGAAATCGTGATGCCCGAGTGCTGCCAATGCGGCTAAAGAGTCAACTTGATGGCCAGAGTATTAATAACTCCAGTCCGCCATTCACACACCCATACACACACCCGCGCAGTATTCGACACACTCGTGGTTGAATTTTTCATTTTACTGAATACCTCATGCGTTTTACTGCAACCCGGTACTGGTTGCAAACTTAGAATATCCTATACTAGGGCCCGACAGGCGAGGAGAACAGACAGTGGGCACCACTTAAACAGTATTGAAACTGCCCAGTCCGGGGACCATCAACCCTAAGATGGTGATAGCTGAGTGCTACATGTGTGGCCAAATAATTTACTTAACCTTTTCAAGCCTGAATTTCCCATTGTCATTTTCATCCACCACAAGACTTGTAGTGGATGAAAATGACTTGAAGTGGGTGACAAATGAAAAAAAATACTGTTATTTTTGGAACATTTCCATGAAAATTCTCGTTCTCAAACCACTAGGTTTCAGGAAATTAGGTCTGTTTTCAAAATGATGCTTTAGTGCATCGTGAGGGCTTAAAGAGTTAATGGTCAGATTAGTAATCACTCCAGTCCACCTCACGCACACCAGGCTGCACGTATATATACATACAGGTTTAACATTAGGGCAAATTATTACATTTTGCATACAATCTGTACTCACGAATGATTGGCTCCTCGAAGATGCTCATCTGGTATGTCTGTCCTGGCTGCTCCATACTCATATCATCATCATCATTATCATCATCATCATCATTTTCCATTCCCATACCATCCTCATCCATGTCTATTTCATCGCTGTCCATCATTGTATTATCGTCCATGTCATTCCCATTCTGACAAATCACATGTGTAAACTGTCCTAACAGAAGAATAACCACGATATGTATACACGTGCTCCTCATGATTCTAAATATCCTGTGATGGAAATAATGAAATGTTCAAAGGAACAGGCAGGGAATAATTTGCAACAGTAAAATTGTATAGCTGTTGCATATGCGAAGGTCTATAGGCCGTGCTAAGAACTGTTACACAAAAATAATTATTGTGCAGTATTTTCCACCAAGCATTGAGAGAACTTCCCTGCTATATCAGACAAATTCTTTGTAAAAGCTGGTGTTTCGTATTGGGTTGTGCCAGCTGTATTTGTACGTGATGATAGTGTTTCACTTTATGGTTTTGATACTGATCTGTTGAGCTGTGTTGTCTTCAATGAATACCGTCAGTTATTTATATCATTTAAATAAGTTTTATAATTTTCAATAAATATATATGTTGATTAACTCATAAACATCTGATCATTCCTGATGTGTAAGAGTGATGACTGGTTCTGAAATGACGAAATGACCTGGTGTGTTAGAGTGATGACCGGTTCGGAAGTGACGAAATGACGCCCTTTAAAGCTGTAGTCCACTCTATGTATGTTTCTTGTAATCAACGTAATCAACGTGGTGATTTCTGGGTACGACTGTATCCCGCTGTGCGTACACGACTACTCCTTTAATACGAGGTTAATGTTTTATCCTGATCATGTATTCTATAAGAAGTATATCCTTCAGGTTAGGCTTCCTGCTCGTGTGGTGACGTCATACAACAGACGGAAACACCTATAAAACATGGATTTCACCAGACGTAATGATATCCATACTCCTTACTGTACATCACATACCGTTATATCCAACAGGCAATCCGACTGATTATAAATTATCCCCTCCCAGCACACACTAGCCGTTGAATCAATTTAACGTTGGTCCAGTGTCGCAGACGGTGTACCAACGTTAAACCAACATTGATTCAACGTCTTGTGTCTGCTGGGCTGTACTGCTGAGACCGTACATATACATCCTTAGGCACGATTTAAACCACGTAAAATGTCACTAAAATACAGTCAGTGACAAATGCTCAGTTGACTAATTCCTCCATACTGGACGATGAATTTTTTTTCCATAAATATAATTATTTTTCGTCATTTGAAGCTGGAAATTGCGTTAGCAATTCCAGTTTCAAATGACGAAAAATAAATAAAAACAATTTCAGCAGGAGTAGGGTTCTAATTTATAATCAATCTCCTAAGGTAATATACTTTTACATCTGCAACGCCGTTTTGCTAAATGAGAAGCGTTATTTTGTACGCCTTAGGTGCGTATCCATATAAGTATCCTAAAGCGAGATGACCCACATGTGATTTTGTCATGCGATACCTTATAATGAGTGTTGATGATTTTGTCATCAGATACCTTATGACGAGTGTCGATGTCGCTGTCAGCGTCAGTCGCGTAACGTACAGGTCACACGAAACGTTGACTCAATGCCGATTTAGCGTTCGACCAGCGTCTGCGACGCTGGCCCAACATTAAATCAGCATTGGCACAACGCCTCTGTATGTGATTTTAGACATGTAGAATGCGGCAGTTACAGCTATAATGAGATGGACCTCATATTCTCATTACTGCATCTCATATAAATCACTCCTCAAAATTCTCCCTACTGTATACATTAACTCTTGGAGCACTGATTCATTGCTTGCTAACCCTCTCAGTGCGGGGACTGACTTTAGACGTCACTATCGGAATTTCGATTCGCTCCCCTCCCCCTAATTCCTCGGAGATCCGACGTCCAGTTGACGACTTAAGCTTTGACTCTCGACATTGCGCTGATGTCGATTTGGATTCTGCGCCTCTGAGCTCGTATCTCCGTTATAGAAGTTACCGAATCGATTGATTGATTGATTGATTGATTGATTGATTGATTGATTGATTGACCGATCGATTGATCGATTGATTGATTGATTAATTTGTCACAGAATGTACTCCGGTGGTTTCTTAACTGCTGTCCTTAGTTAAAATTACTAAAATAATTATATTTTGACGTGTAAGTTTGACGTGTAAGAGCCGTCTTTATACGTCATAATCTAACGTCGGTAGACGTCAGATTTTGACGTATAAAGACGGTCCCCGCAGAAAAAATTAAATATATATAGTGGCCGTAGACCCATACCATAGGTAATCAAATGAAGGGAAAGGCACTAACTAAGACATTTATGATGATTTGAAATTTAAAAAACACTTTGATCTTCATAGTTTATGCAACAATATTTCAGCTTTGTAACGGTTGAAGGTAGGACTTTCCGGTCAGACAGTGAGCACAAAGTAAATCTTTCTCCAATTTCAAATAAATTAAATATGAGAGTGAGAACGGCATTATATTGACCCACTGTAGAATCAAATGCCGGTCCAACGCTGCCCTAATGCAGACACCACTACAAATGCTGGCAGTCACCGCGACCAACTAGCTCTAACTCTTTTCAATACATTTTTTTATGTCTTGAGAACCCGAAGACTCTTATTTACTTAATTATATTTTTTAATAATCATATTTGTTTGGATTGTGGTGACGAGTCGGCGTTGGCCCTCACGATGGCCATGAGATTTGGTAAAATAATAGAAGTACGTAGGCCTACATGTTATGATAATGGCAAAATTTGAGAAAGATAATTAATTAGGCTGTCCCTACTGTGGGTTGTAGCTTTAACCTTTTCACTACCATACATGACGGAAATTTTCGTCGTCATTCGTCAATGAACGTAACCATAAAATGACACAAATTTTCGTCAAATATATACTACATTTATGTATTTTTCGTCATTTGAAGCTGGAAATTGCGTTAGCAATTCCAGCTTCAAATGACGAAAAATAGAACTCCTACGACAGTATATCTGGATCCTTACATGCACCCCGGCCTGGAAGTCAAAGGGTTAAAAATGTCTTCAAAATAATATTTGAGAATGTTTCAGTGCGTTGTATGACATTGAACTGTATTGGTCATGATGCATCCACGTCGACAGATAAAATGACAGAATTATAAGCTCATAAATATTTAGACAAATTGGCCTGGTAAACACATTCACACCTGCAGGGCTTTTCCATTTAACTGCGTTATGAGCGTCTATGCGTCGCGACCTACAATTATATACAATGACCGTCAAAAATTATACAGTAAATTAATCTCTGTTTTTTTTAATAACCATCTCTTGTCTTGTCAAACAAACTGTCAATAAACCGCTTTGAAACAAATAGTGTGTCTTTAATAAAATTAATTTAGAACATGGAGTTGTTGCCAATGCTTAATTCAATACCAATAAATGATCAACTCTCAGAGTTTTCAACTATTTAACACTTTGACCCTTTATACGTCAGAATCTGTCGTTCAGATAAGTCATATTCTGACGTCTAAAGTTGCTCCCCGCACTGAAAGAGTAAAATATTTATAATGCCCGTGGACCCATAAAATAGGTATCCAAATGCAGCGGAAAGAGCTAACTAGGACATCTGTGATGATTTCAAATTTAGAAATATCTTTGGTCTCTATGGTTTATACAAAAATATTTCACCGCTTTAAGAGGTAAATGTAATTATTTAGTTGCTTGGTGTGTCTTTTTACCTTCATTTGTGAAATTAAGATTATATCAGTTGTTTTATTAGGCCCTAGATATTAGGCCCTAGATATAGACACATGACATAGGTAATCAAATAAATCAGCTAACTAAGACATTTATGATGATTTTCAAAAAAAAATTCAGCGCTTTAACCCTTTCAATCCTGACTTTACATTGTCATCTTCATCCACTACAAGCCGCGAATTGCTGTCGCAATTCTCGACTTGTAGTGGATGAAGATGATTTGAGGTGGGTGAAAAATTAAAGAAAATTATCATGTATCGGTAAACGTGAGTCGCGATAGCGAGACACAACTGGAAGTGGATTAAAATTAAAAAAGATAACTTAGCGCGATAAGGGTTAACCCTTTGAGCCCTCACGGTGCATCAAAGAATCATTTTACATCCCTGAAAAAAGATTGAATTATACTACAACTAAGGGTTTTAGAACCAAAATTTCCATGAAATTGGTTTACCAATAGGCCTACATGGCAATTTTCTTTATTTATAAACCACATTAAATCATCTTCATCCACTACAAGTCGAGAATTGCGACAGCAATTCGCAATTCTCGACTTGTAGTGGATGAAGATGACAATGGTAAATTCAGGCCTGAAAGGGTTAATTTATGTTATAATGTCTTTTACCATCCATGCAGCACAATTTTTTTAATATATTCTCGAATTTCTATTTTTTTTTTTTTTTTATGTTTTTTTTTGGTTTATTTCCTCTCATCGATGACACCAGATATATGCGAATAATTTCGCAAATTATTCAAGTTATTTGCAAATATAGATATATTGCCATCAACTGATCATGCCGCAATGCTAATGCAGGCAATAGAGGAGCTATGGCCATTTTCTACGTTTATCATTATGTATTATTCATGGCCATAGTCAACTTGGTTGACACGCACACATGTTCCCACGGTGGAGGCAAGGAGAGGCATGAATAGAGTGAGCGCTATTAATGACAACAATTGAACGGCCCATTAATGTTGTCCCCCTAATTTCACATAAATAGACGTCAAAATAACAATTCATTTAGGTAATAAGACAATACTATACACCCTTTCATTTCAAAGTCAGGGTTGGGGTCAATTAAAATTGTAATTAAGTAATTGAGTAATTAATTACAATTACAGTGTAATTGTAATTGTATTTGTAATTGAAAAATCGTTATTTAGTGTAATTGTATTTGTAATTGAAAAAATACGTGGCAGTATGATTGTAATTGTATTTGTAATTGAAAATGTCATGGTTGTAATTGAGTCAATTACACTTCAATTACATCTCAATTACAGTGTTTTTGAGAATTAAAATTTCATATAAACACATAATATCCTATGAGCTTTTTATAATTTGTATGATATAAATTTTTTTATAATTTGTATGCTAGATGAGCTGCCAAAATTTTTATATACCTATATTTATAACTAATTAGTCCTTGAAATGAATGGAATAACTGACCCTCGGGTCAATAACACTTTTTTTGGGGGGGGGCGGGGGTAATTATGGGCTGATGTCCCACACAGCATACTAGCATTAACTCATCATTGGTGTAGCGTGTTGGTTGGGGTATTAGTTGATTTTAGCTATTAAGATCACGTTCCGTGGGATTAAGTCGAGTAATCATTTTTTTATTCAACTGATTTAGGAGTCAAGCATAGTCAAGCCCTAGGGTCAATACCGTTCTACGTGATATATATAATGTTGTTATCAATCAAATATTGTCTTAATGTCCATTTAATGTTTGACCGACGATTTGACACACTAACTTAATATGTAATATATTTCTATAATTCTGAACTATTAGGCTAGTTGAAATTTGGTATTTAAAATATTTAACGATTTTTATTATCTTATACGCGTATGTTTGTTTGTTTTTAATGTAAAGTGTAGGCCTATGCAGCCAGGATTTTGGGGGGTGACGGGTTGGGGTAATATTATGGCGGTGACAACATCCCAGTGTCTCCTTGTGGTTGACAACATCTCAACAGTTGATTGGTCCACGATAGACTAGTTCAGACATCGGCTACAGGGGCGGGGTGCTGTAGGTGACACCAATTGAACACTGATTTTTATATGACCAATCACAATTAGATGACTTGTGAAAATCTGCATTAACAAATCACTCGATGACATTGAACCGTCCAGCTTGGCCAAGGACAAGCCCTAAAATCATGCCACGCTATGTATGGCATGGACCAACCTCCCCAGTACTACACTCAAAGACAGTTAACCAATGTTGTTTAAATATATCATCGACGGTGGGCAACACTGCTTCAGTGTTTTGTGTTTTGATCTGACTTGTTCAATGCTCGCCCAACCAAATAATTTTGAACTTTATTATGTTTTTATCTCTTTTCATAAACCGATCGTCCAATAAATACAACGCGGAAATATACTTTTGTAATTATAATGGTAACATTTGATCTTGTATTATAAGCCCAGTAAACACACGACATTTGTATAGCATTTATTCAACGTCGGCCCAACGTCTTCGACGTTGCTCCAACATTGTATAATAGTTATACAAATGTTGTATGTTTACGGGGAGGTGACATAACTGTTGTTATTCCATAAACTAGCTAGCATTACACAGTAGTTAATTTGCAATGAAATAGTGAAAAATTCACTAAAGATATTCAGCTCATTTAATTCCACAATCGTATGCATATATTCCATCCCATACAGGGGTGTCCTTGTTAGTATGAGCCAATGCACAATAAATTTGCAATTTAATTTGTTTTTATCTTTTTTATCAACCCGTCATTCGAAAAATGTGGAAATACACACCGGTAATTGTAAATGTATTTGTAATTGAAAGTTTCCAGCGAATTATAATTGTAATTGTATTTGTAATTGAAAATATCCGAATGATAGTAACTGTAATTATAATTGTAAATGAAAAATTATGAAGGGCTGTAATTGTAATTGCATGTGTAATTGAAAAAAGTAATTGACCCCAGCCCTGACTAAAGTTGTGAGCTATGACAACAATTATCTTCTTGTTGTGTTGTCAATGCATCATCACCATTGGGAACTAGATTCAATTCCGCCTGAAATTGAAAGCTCAGATTTTATGTATTTTATGTTTTATTCCAACCTTAACCTTTCAAGCCTGAATTTTCCATTGTCATCTTCACCTACTACAAGGCGCGAATTGCTGTCGCAATTCGCGGCTTGTAGAGGATGAAGATGACTTGAAGAGGGTGACAAATTAACGAAAATTACCATGTATTGGTAAAACAGTTTCATGTTAAATTTCATTCTAAAACACTTAGTTGTAAAAAAATCGAGTAAGTTTTCAGGGATGTCAAATTATGCTTTTATGCATCGAGAGGGTTTAAAGAGGTAACCCTTTCAGCACTATTTCTCTTTATTTGCTCATTGGACTTTATGTCCACAAATATACAGGCCTACAATAATTGTCCTAATATGCAATTGTGGATAAAAATTGTGTACATTAGGATGTCAAATAGAGGTGGCCAGCACCCTTACTACGTTTGGCATTCACAATAATATTTATATACAGAATAATTACACTTAAGATTAATTTTATATGTAAATGATAACACCCCTTGGCTATGAAAGGGTGTATCTACCAGTTTGTAAAGATACAGATACACCCTTTCATATCCAAGGGGTCGATATAAGATGTATGTTTCGACAAAACCAAAGATAAAATAATTACAACTAGATTCTGTTTTGTCAACCGCTAAAATCACTGTTATTTGGAATGAAATGTGTGTTTAAATATCAAGATTTGCACATGTTTGATCTTAAATTAAACAAATATGAGTGATTTACAGCCACTTAAAGTTGTGGGTCGCGGCAGCGAGACACAACTTCAAATGGATGAAAATGTTAATTGAATAACTTAGCGTTAAAAGGGTACGACATTACTTTTTCTGATTTACTTTTTCTGATTTGATGGTTTTGATTTGGTAAGCGAGGGTTGATGTATAATTTGATTGTTTTGATGGAGAGCTGGGGTTGATACATTATTTGATCGTTTTGATGGAGAAAAAATGAAATGAATCGGGCTTTAGGCCACCTTTGTGCACATATTGGCTAAACTGGGGCAGGAGCACTTCCTGAGGATGGTGAGATGATTGAGATGACACTGTCCTCCAGACACAAGATTCGAAATTTGAGCCCTGTCGGTCTGAGGCCGAGCACGCTACCTCTCGGTCACGGAGGCGTTTTGCTGGAGAGCAAAGAGTGATACATAATTTGATGGTTTTGATGCAAAGAGCAGGTGTTGATACACAATTTGTTCGTTTTGATGTGGTGGGCATGGGCTGATACGTAATTTGATGGTTTTGATGCCGAGAGCAGGGGCTGATACGTAATTTGATGGTTTTGATGCCGAGAGCAGGGGCTGATACGTAATTTGATGGTTTTGATGCCGAGATCAGGTGTTGATACATAATTTGATGGTTTTGATGCAGAGAGCAGGGGCTGATACATAATTTGATGGTTTTGATGCAGAGAGCAGGGGCTGATACATAATTTGATGGTTTTGATGCCGAGATCAGGTGTTGATACATAATTTGATCGTTTTGATGCCGAGATCAGGTGTTGATACATAATTTGTTCGTTTTGATGTGGTGGGCATGGGCTGATACGTAATTTGATGGTTTTGATGCCGAGAGCAGGGGCTGATACGTAATTTGATGGTTTTGATGCCGAGATCAGGTGTTGATACATAATTTGATGGTTTTGATGTGGTGGGCATGGGCTGATACATAATTTGATTGTTTTGATGCCGAGATCAGGTGTTGATACATAATTTGATCGTTCTGATCTAGAGAGAGAGAGCAGAAGTTGATAAATAATTTGCTCGTTTTGTTGCGGTGAGCGTGGGATAATACATAATTTGATGGTTTTGATGTAGAGAGCAGGGGTTGATTTATAATTTGATCGTTTTGATGTAGAGAGCAGGGGTTGATTTATAATTTGATCGTTTTGATGTAGAGAGCAGGGGTTGATTTATAATTTGATCGTTTTCATGCGAAGAGCAGGGGTTGATTTATAATTTGATCGTTTTCATGCGGAGAGCAGGGGATGATTCATAATTTGATCGTTTTGATGTAGAAAGCAGGGGGTCATACATCATTTGATGGTTTTGATCTGGAGAACAGGGGGTAATACATAATTTTGAAAAAGGGGGTCCGATGGGGATTTGGTTGTTTTCATGCAATGGTGCTAAATGTGAATGGCAAAATATGATTATTTTAGTCTTTTTAGCTAAGGACAGTGATTAACAGCGCCGAAATACTTTCGTATAAACCATGGAGACCAAAGGGTTCCAATTTAAAATCATAATTTAACCCTTTGAGCCCTCACGATGCATTAAAGCATCATTTTACATCTCTGAAAACAGACTTAATTCTCCCACAACAACGGGTTTTAGAACGAAAATTTCCGTGAAACTGGTTACCAATACATGGCAATTTTCTTCAATTTTCAAACCACATCAAGTCATCTACATCCACTACAAGTCGAGAATTGCGACAGCAATTCGCGGCTTGTAGTGGATGAAGATGACAATGGTAAATTCAGGCCTGGAAGGGTTAAAAATGACTTAGTTAGTTCTTTTAGCTTCTTTTGAATACATGTTATGTATCTACGGCCATTATAAATATTTTACTTCTTTCAACGCGGGGATCCACGATTTAGGAAACCATCCGAGTACATTCTGTGTCAAATACGGATGTTTTGCGAATTCAGGGCAATGTTTAGCCGAATTTGTTTTCTTGGGGACGGGAGGGGGGGGGGGGGTACGTCCACCCCTCTGGATCCACCACTGGTGAGAGGCGACTGCACATAATTCATTTTTATTTCCAGCATCTAAATGGCCCACTTTACAGCGCCGGCCCAGACAGTTTACAAACGCCCTGAAGGACGTAGTTACTTATGTATAAAGGCCAATAGCAGTAACTGCTTACTTAAAAAGTATGCAGTTTCTGCTGTTTGTCTTTCTAGGGAAGCATGCGAATTAATTCAGACATAACAAATTAGACACCAGATACGCTTCACCCTCTGCTTATACCAGTTTTATTAGATTTTACGAGTTCGGCTATAAAATTTGGCATGACATGTATATTCTGCCAGTCAATTTGTGCTATTAGTTTGCTCGTAAAATATGGGGGGGGGGGTCATGTTATATGTCTAAACGTTAAATGCGTACGTGATATTGTGAAACAAAATAATTTACAATATATTTCAGGGCATTTATTTATATAGGTCCCCTTTCACTCAAAATAAAACACACATACAAATAAAATATTAAAAACGATAATGTATTCAACTCTGATTTACAAATAAATATGTACATAATATACATCCAGTTGAATGTGGTACAAACATAGATTGTACCCATTAAACAAGTACCCAAAACGTTCCCATTAAACAAGTGATGTGATGTAATGTACCCATTATATTCCAATGCATATATAGACTGGCCTACCAAATATTACCATTATAATATGTTTATTGCCACATGTAGGCTATTTTAAACACAAAATAGTCACGAATCATTGCCAAACTATAATGATAACTTTAATATGACAAAATTATGGTATTATTCAAAGTTCATTCAATTAATGTATGAAATAATAATACACTACAACGTTTTTCAATTTTAGTGGGATAAAGGAGCAAAAAAACGTATCCATTGAATAATTTCTGTATTGTACATGTGCTGTGTTTTTACATAAGCCTATCTCACAAGACCAACTCAGACATATAACTATCATTAATAAATTATTGACGTACGAGCTACAGCAAGATTGCGACATAGGCATGTACTGAGCTGATACAAATATACGTTTATTGAGAAAATTGGGCCATTTCGTGTCGTTTTTCATGAATGATTTCTCTAGCCTTAGCTGCAGCACTAGTAGACTTACATAAGGCTGGCCCTGTACTGTACTGGAGGGGGTCATTTCGTAGAGTTATTTAGGAATGATTCCTGTAGCCTTAGCTGCAGTCATTTTGTAGAGTTATTTAGGAATGATTTCTGTAGCCTTAGATGCAGTACTGGTAGACTTATATAAGGCCGATCCTGTACGGTATGGTTGGTATACAGGTCATTTCGTGGAGTTATTTATGAATGATTTGTGGACCTTAGATGTATTACTGTCAGACTTATATAAGGCTAGCCCTGTACTGTAAGGTTACAGAAGGAGGTCATTTCGTAGATTTACTTATAAATGATTTCTGTAGCCTTAGCTGTAGCACTGGCAGACTTATATAAGGCTGGCCCTGCACTGTAGGGTTGATATACAGGTCATTTCGTAGAGTTATTTATGAATGACTTCTGTAGCCTTAGCTGCAGCACTGGCAGATTTATATAAGGTTGTCCCTGCACTGTGGGGTTGGTATACAGGTGGGGGTCATTTCGTAGCGTTATTTATGAATGATTTCTGTAGCCTTAGCTGTATAACTGGCAAGCTTATATATGGCTGGCCCTGCACTGTTGGGTTGGTATAGGCCTACAGGTGGGGGTCATTTCGTAGCGTTATTTATGAATGACTTCTGTAGCCTCAGCTGTAGCACTGGCAGAGTTATATAAGGTTGTCCCTGTACTGTGGGGTTGGTATAGAGCCTCATGGGGTTGACAAACAGTCTGCCCTGAGCCACATTGTTCAGCAGTCTGTGAGATGGACCTCTAAACCTCCTTAAGATGCTGATCCGGATGGGCCGTCTACCTCCTCTGGGACTTCGTCTAGACCTGCTGGCTTTGGTGACACTGCCAGTGACACTGCCAGTGCTCCTGGTGTGAGGTCTAGCTACCTCAGAGCTACTGCGGGTGACCCTCACACGACCTGTCAGCGGGGAGTCTCTCACATAGTCAGCACCACCAATATCTCTCAGCGAGGAGGCTAATTCTCTCGCGATGTGATCACCACCAATCTCTGAAACGAAAGAGAAATAAACAGTAAATTTGCCAGATTGACACATGTTTTGATTCCCAACATATTTTAGGACATTTCACAGCACTCTTTTATATAGGTGGTTATTTGTTCACTCACAATAATGATTTCTCGAAAAAATATTGGCCTTTTAAATAAAAAAAACACATACAAATGAAATACTAAAAACGATTATTTATTCAACTCTTATTTACAAATAGACATGTACATAATATACATTCAGTTGAATATGGTACAGTCATAGATTGTCCATGTTCCCATTAAACAAGACTTAGTGATGTCCCCATTATATTATAATGTATATGTAGACTGGCCTACCAGATATTACCATTATAATATGTTTATTTCAACATGTAGGATATTTTTGCACACAAAATAGTCACGAATTTCTCCCAAAATATAATGATCTAAATACTTTGATATGAAAAAATTGTGGTATTATTCAAAGTTCATTCAATTATGAAATAATAATACACTACAACGTTTTTCAATGGTAGTGCGATAAGGGTACATAAAACACGTGTAATTATGTATTAACCTGCTAAAATAAAATAATTCAATTTTTCACCGACCTGTAGAGGACTTTGATAATATGTGTCCAGAACGTCCATGAATGCTATGAGTATGTTCAGCTGGTAATATGTGAATGGGGTGTTGATGAATGGCATATCTGGATGGAGATATGTGATCATGACGTTCAAATGGGGCCTGTTTAGCTGCAGATATTGGTGATTTATGATTCTGATGTTTATGAATCACACGTTTTGCTGGAGATGCAGGTAATGCATGATTAGGTGTGGAATATGTTGATGGAAAGGCTGGTAATACGTGATCAAGATGTTTAGCACTGGAATGTCTTGCTGGAGACATTGGTAATATGTGATTATGACGTTGAGATGGCGCCTGTTTAGATGCAGCATTTGATGATACGTGGTTTTGATGCTCACGAGTCACATGTCTTGCTGGAGATACAGGTAATGCATGATTAGAACGTGCAGAAGTGGAATATCTAGCTTGAGACGCTGGTATTATATGCTTAGGACGTTTATGAGTCGCATATCTTGCTGGAGAAATTGGTACTCTGTGCTTGGGGCGTTCGTGGGTGACATATCTTGCTGGAGACACTGGTAATATGTGCTTATGACGTTCATGTGCGGTTTCTCTTGCTGAAGATGAAGGTATTTTATGATCTCGTCTGTGTTTCGCCGCCTTTCTCAGCCTTGGTAGCATGGCCATTACATAGCGTACAATCCTCTCAGAAGATGCTGATTTCACCGCAGGATAATTGGAACTGCCTGAAATAAAAAAAAATTCGTATGAGA
This sequence comes from Flabesymbios commensalis, assembly GCA_964017125.1. Classification (NCBI taxonomy): domain Eukaryota; kingdom Metazoa; phylum Annelida; class Polychaeta; order Terebellida; family Flabelligeridae; genus Flabesymbios; species Flabesymbios commensalis. The sequence goes on from OZ024910.1 coordinate 83,445,218, forward strand.
AAATATCGTCCCCTTGGAGCTAGAAGGTGCTAAACTGCCACTTTACAAAGTGTCAGTTTAGTACCTTCTAACTCTAAGGGCACGATATGTAAAAATAAAGGGGAGTACTTTAACCCCCTCAGCACGGGGACCGTCTTTAGAATCAAAGATTCAAAATCAAAGATTCTGACGTCTAAAGACGATCCCCGCACTGAAAAAAAATTAAAAATGTATAATGGTGGTATCCCCATGACATAGGTATTCAAATGAAAGAAAGAGCTAACTAAGCCATTTATGATGATTTCAAATTGAAAAATAATTGGTCTCCATGCATGGTTTATAAAAAAATATTCCAGCGTTGTAAGGAATAAATGGATCTCACTAAAGCATAGACAACTCCGTGCAAAGCCAAATGGCAATAACTGTTCATACTTCAAAAGTGAGAGGTAGCGGCTGTTGCTAGATGATTGCCTTTGTATTTCATCAAGAATTAATTTTGAAACCGAGGTTGTTGACAAACAATGTGCAAGAAGGCGTTGATAAAATATCATGTCAGATTAAAATTGCCTCGTGCCACCTTTTGTTCACGTTACAAAAGCAGGGTGCCACCTATTATATAATATTGCAATGGCTCACACATGATATAACTGACATATAGTGCAGTTCAGACTACAGTAAGAATGCGATATGGCGTGATAATGATACACGTCTCATAGTGAAAACCACTGAGTTTGAGAATGGCTAGAAAGTTTATTTGAATTATTGAAAAATAAAACTTTTAAGTGTTCGTAATACATTTACAACAACCATTTTCAACTAAAATCAACATTTTAGACAGTAAAAAATACTAGCTCATGTTGTAATTTTTTACAATTCTACCAAATTTTCATACGTAACTCTTGTAGTCTTATATTACTGAATTGTTTGATTTTACTTTTCATTCATTCGAAGCTGGAAGAATTGCTCACGAAATTTCAAGCTTGAAAAATAGACTTATCCCCACAAAAATATCCCAAAAATAGACCTATCCCAAAAATAGACATATCTCAAATTGAATTATTAAATGAACCAAATACTTTATATAGTTCTTGGATGAACTGAGCATCATTACATTTCATCACAAAAAATTATTTTAATTTTTATTTGTACAAACTATTACATATGGTTCTAGCATGACAAGGATTAAACTAATCATATTTTCGTGAGCTCCCAGCAAACAGGAGACATAGACCCATTGTTGTTTTAATGTTGGGCCGACGTCGAAGACGGCGGGCCAGCATTAAAACAACAATGGGTCTATGTCTCGGGTTTGCTGGGTTGACCCTTTGCCCTCTAAGTTACCTAGTTTAAATTTTCACCCATTTAAAATACCGCGACCCACAACTTCAAGTGTATGAAAACTACTCAAATGTGAGACTAAATATTTGCAAATCGTGATGTTAGCAGTAACCGAGAATTACTAATTAGCGAGATTTACAATTATGAGTAAATCAGGCCGTAAGTTTGACAATTTGAGTGGTCGTACCGCAGTGCGCATGTGTGTAGTGTGTCACGTCACGCCTTGGCTGTAGGGCGCCGCAGATTTGCAGTGGTGAGTAGAAGAAACACTGATTGTGCAGGAAGTGATGATCGACGCCTGCGCAGTGGTCAGACCGGAAGCAGCTTAGCAGACAGTGTATGAGGGAGCAGCCTGTACAGTGTACAGTCGTCTGGTTGCCACGGTAACCAGGCATTATGTCTATCTGAACCTGTGATGAATCTGTGAGAGATAAAATGACATGCAATAAAAACCTGGCATTAATTTTAACCTGTAAGAGATAAAATGGCATGCAATAAAAACCTGGCATAATGTCAATATGTCAATTTGAGCCTGTGAGCCGGGCGATCCTGTAAGAGATTAAATGACATGCAGTCACGTTATAATTGTAATAATTATAATAATAATAATAAACTTCTATAGCGCCTAAATCCTCGGTGATCCGAGCTCAGAGGCGCGACAAACACAATCGTAATCCGACTCATAGTTCCAAAAACCTTTTGCGTTTGGCGTCTGGGCCAACCGGACCACCGAGAATTTAAGTCGGAAAAGCCTGACCAAAAAAATACGTTTTCAATTTCTTCCGGAAACTAAATTGTGTTTTCGCAGAGCGAATTTCTAAAGGAAGTTCATTCCAAAGTCTAGGTGCAGCAACAGAAAATGCCATGCTGCCTACCGCGATTCTGACCCGTGGAACATTCAGCTGATCTAGATCACTGGAACGATGGCTGAAGCATGTTTCGAATATATACTGGTTGTCCACTGGTCAGAGCCTGGTACTAAATTCGAACTAAAGAAATGATTTGGTTGGCTCCTCAAATAAGCCTACTTCGAGTTGCAATTTTGAGAGGGAGGCGGTTCTACCCCCCCCCCCCCCGCCGCCCCTCAGTCCCCCTGGAAATACCACCACCTCAAAAGTACGTTTTAAGGGATTTTTTCATAAAAAAAACTGTGACTGTTCTTAATTGGAGCGCACTGAATCATTTGCCACGTTGCATTAAAAATACTTTTAGCTCATTATGTCCGAATAAGATTCATAGTGAGCGAGTGAGTGAGTGAGTGAGTGAGTGAGTGAGTGAGTGAGTGAGTGAGTGAGTGAGTGAGTGAGTGAGTGAGTGAGTGAGTGAGTGAGTGAGTGAGTGAGTGAGTGAGTGAGTGAGTGAGTGAGTGAGTGAGTGAGTGAGTGAGTGAGTGAGTGAGTGAGTGAGTGAGTGAGTGAGTGAGTGAGTGAGTGAGTGAGTGAGTGAGTGAGTGAGTGAGTGAGTGAGTGAGTGAGTGAGTGAGTGAGTGAGTGAGTGAGTGAGTGAGTGAGTGACATATAAATCTTCATCTTCATATTAACCCTTTCAGTGCGGTGGTCGACATTAGACGTCAGAATCTGACTTCTATTAAACAAATATATAATAACATAGGCGCTAACTAAGACATTTATTGTATTTATAACTGTGAATATTTACAAATGTTTGGTCTCAAATTCAGCAAATATGGGCAATTTTCACCCACTTGCAGTTGTGGTTGAAACCTCGCAACTTCATTTGGGTGAAATTTAAATTACCTAATTTGGCGCTTTTATCACCCTGACGTCTACAGACGTCAGATTCTGAAGTCTAAAGTAGATCTCCGCACTGAAAGATTAAAAATATTTTTAATGGTTTTAGATCTATAACATAGGTATTCAAGTGAAACGTAAAGAGCTAACTAAGACAGTTATGATGATTTCAAATTGAAAAACCCTTTTGTCTCCATGGTTTATATAAAAATATTTCGGCGTTCAACGGTTTAACATCTGGTTACTCAAGTTCCAATCAGCACAATAGACTACTAAATTTGAAATCTAAAATAAATATTCTGAACCTAACTCTTACAACGCTGAAATATTTTTGAATAAAATATATGAGACCAGATGTTTTTTTCAATTTGAAATCATTATAAATGTCTTAGTTAGCTATTTCTGCTTCATTTGAATACCTATGTTATGGGTCTACGGCGGTTATAAATTTTTAATTCTGTCAGTGCGGAGATCGTCTTTAGACGTCAGAATCTGACGTCCATAGGCGTCAGATTCTGACGTCTAATGTCGCTCCCGCGCTGAAAGGGTTAAATATATTACATAAGAAGGCTTAATAAATACCTGCTGACACATGGTTATTCGGAAGACGAGTCAGAAACAGACAGCCACAGACGGTATACAGCCAGGAAGCGTCCATTTTATCATGATCTTTATGAAGCCACAGAATGTTGTTATGCCTCAGATGTCACGGTGGGTGGTGATAATGAGATTCTTACAGTGCCGTCACGGTCACCCATCGCCTGTCACACTTGGTCACGCATGGGTACACTATAAGCATAGCTACACCTTATGGCCCAACAAATAGTGCAGTCATTATAGAGTTCAACACGGAAAAAATCGGCACAGAATTTTGGTTGATGGGATGCTCTCCATCGGGGTCCCAATAATCACAAAAAAAACTTAGAGTAGGAGCTAACTGCATAATTCAAAATGTTCAAAATGACACGCCAAAAATAATAGCACGAACATTGATTTTTAAAAATGAAAACTTGCTATTTTAAAAAATTGACATAAAGTTGTTGTTTTTTAGTTACATACTATCCACTGGGGCCGGCAGCGATGGCTCATTCATATCGACTGGGGCTTGTTACCTGGAGATACTAGGTTCGCATTCCGGTGGGGCCGGATATTTGTCATCGTGGTTGTGCATATACAGTCCCCCAAACTGTTCAAAGGTATGTAGTGTTCAGTGCTGTCTATGGTACTGTGCACTATAAAGAACCCTTGAGGTCATTCGATATAAGCAGGGCATAGTCCCGACTTCAGACTTCTTTCTGTCGCGATATTGCCATGATTATACAGAAAGCGACGTAGAGTAGTATTGATTGATTGACTTCGCGGTGGTCTGTACTGGTTCCCGCTTACAACGCTAAATTATTTTGATAAAGAAAGTGGATACCAAAAAAACATTAATTTTAAAAAGTCATAAATGGCTTACTTAGCTTTTTCCTGGGGATCCACTTTTGACGTCAGATTCTGACATCAAAGTGGATCCCCGCGCTGAAGGAATAGGACATTCAGGGGCGGATCCAGAGGGGGTCAGGGTGTCAATTTACTTTAGATTTAACACGGCAAATACATTGTCTACGTGACATAAGCTTATTTTTTATTATCACCTCCGACAGGAACGTTATGTTTTTTTTGGTTTGTATGTGTGTTTGTCTGTCTGTCCGTCCATCCGTCCGACGACTTAAAAAATAATGAGCGGATTTGCATGAAACTTTTATAAGGGGTGTGTCTCGGACCAAGGAACAATCGGTTAAATTTTGGGGCTCATCCGGATTACGATCTGGATCCAGAATCCATATTCCGAATGCGGATCATGGATCTGGATTTCGATCCGAGCCATGCTTCGGATCTGAATTCGGACCCATGATTCGGATTTGGACTTCGGATCCATTAACCTTTTCACTACCATACATGACGGAAATTTCCGTCGTCATTCGTCAATGAACGTAACCATAAAATGACACAAATTTTCGTCAAATATATACTACATTTATGTATTTTTCGTCATTTGAAGCTGGAAATTGCGTTAGCAATTCCAGCTTCAAATGACGAAAAATAGAACTCGTACACCAGTATATCTGGATCCTGGCATGCACCCCGGCCTGGAAGTCAAAGGGTTAACCGGCGTGCGCACCTGGATCCGGATTCCGCTCCGGATTCCGGATTCCGGATTCCGAATCTTTTAGCAGAGGTGTGTCTCGGTCCATGGAGCAGTCCATTAATTTCAGCGGATGGTTGCAGTCTATGACTGACTGTCTGGCTAGATTTATAATGGGTTTCATGGTGAGTAAAGTGGGACCAATTGTTTTGTAAACCTTGTCATGTCAAGGGCGGGGGCCCTAGAGTAGTGGTTAGCACCGCTGCCTTTCACGCTAGAGTTCGGGGTTCGGTTCCCGGTCTCGGCGGTTTGAAAGAAACAAAAAATGTTTCCACGTGTGAAAGTCAGTATTGTGGGGAGCCTCCGTGACCGAGAGGTAGCGTGCTCGGCCTCAGACCGCCAGGGCTCGAATTTCGAATCCTGTGTCTGGAGGACAGTGTCATCTCAATCATCTCACCATCCTCAGGAGGTTCTCCTGGCCCAGTTTAGCCTATATGTGCACAAAGGTGGCCTAAAGCCCGATTCATTTCATTTATTTTGTCATGTCATAAGTAACCAATTGGTGGCCTTGAGGGGGGTAAGTCGTCTTACCCCCCCCCCCCCCGTGTACACGTTGTTACACGTAGCTACAATGGTGGCCCAACGTCTACAACGCTGGGCCAACATTGTAGCAACATTGGGTAAACGCCTTCACAGGAAACACAAAACTTGTGTATAACATTTATACAATGTTGGACCAGCGTCGAAGACGTTCGGCCGACGTTGTATTAATGTTATACAAGTGTTTTATGTTTGCTGGGTTGTTACGATACAAAGGATAGCAGCAGTAACTGCTCACCTCTTTTAGTAAGCAGTTACTGCTGTTTGTCTGAAGCAGTTACTGCTGTTTGTCTTCGCGCGGCAGAATACGACAAAACCCTCCAGGCCCCTGAAGTAGAGCGACGATAACAGCAGTGTGTAGACCTGACATTTATGTATATATTATGCTGATTGACCCTTTAAGCTCGGGGACCGTCTTTAAAAGTCAGAATCTGACGTCTAAAGACGCCAGTTCCTGACGTCTAAAGTCGTTCCTCGAGATGAAAGAGTAAAATATTTATTATGGCCGTAGAACCATTAAATGGATATTTATATGAAGCGGAAAGAGCTGACTAAGATTTTTATGATGACTTCAAATTGAAAAAAACCCTTTGATAATTTGGTTTACATTTCGGCGCGTTTAGGGTTAAGTACCATTAGTATATTTATTCCCACCTCAGGCAGTATGACTGCCCACCGTGAGAAGTATGGTATTCTGTAGCTGGCATAGCTACACGTCTGGGCGGGGGCGTAGTATTCTGTGAAAGTCAATGACCTCGACCTCCTTTGTTTTCACCGAGCTGGCTAATACAATGAAGTATGGGGGAGGGTTCTTATAACCTTGTTTTCACCGAGTGACGTCACTGCGTTTCACAGAATGAAGTATAGGGGAGGGGTGTTATATAACCTTGCGGGGATCGACTTTAGTCGTCAGAATCGCTAAAGTCGATCCCCGCACTGTAAGAGTAAAAATATTTCTAATGGCCGTAGACCCATAACATAGGTATTCAAATGAATCGGAAAGAGCTGACTAGGACATTTATGCTGATTTCTATGTGAGAAAACCCTTTGGTAGCGATGTTTTTTTACAAATTAATTCAGCGCTTTAAGGGCTAAGTTCAATAAAATGTTTCCTTTCGACCCTTGCAGTATTATGGGGGGCCTGAGGGCCCGAGAAGTAGTTAGCTCGGCCTCAAACTGCCAGAGTTCGAGATTCAGATTATCTTTGAGGGGGGGGGGGGGGGGTTTAGACTCACAATGAAACTAGGCCTATGTCATGTTGTCATGTAGCTTTTTTAACAGAACAGTTTCTATGTGGAATTCTTTACAATCTAAAGTACGTCATATTACTAATTACTCTTCTTTCATATCCAGTTTAAAAAAATTACGTTTGACAAAATGATTACCAGTTTTGGCTCAAGTGTAGTACTCGACACCAAAACTGAATGACGGGTGCTGAATCAAATGTACTGAAACATAATCTGATGATGCTGGTTTTGGCAGGGGTCCATATAATCACTGATAAATTATTTCAGGCATCCTTTCAGAAGTTTAGATTAGTTCACCATGTATAAAATAAATAAATTAGTGTTATTTCAACGGATGTGGACCCATGACATTGGTATTTAAATGAAGCGGAAAAAGCTAACTGAGACATTTATAATGATTGAAAATATCCCTTTGGTCTCCATGGTTTATACAAAAATAAAACAGCGGTGTAAGGGTTAATAAAGACGACGCCAGTCGTAGCTGATACTATTCACCAGGTGACGCTCATTCTTACTGTCTCTGTATTGAGTGTGTGAATTCACCTATAAGATGACACTAGTCATGGCTGGCGCTATTCACCAGGTGGTATTTATCCTCATTGTCTCTGTAGTGAGTGTGGGGATTCCCCTTAAAGACAAAACTAGTCATAGCTGGTGATATTCACCAGGTGGCGTTTATTCTCATTGTCTCTGTAGAGAGTATGGAGATTCCCCTTTTAGATGACACTAGTCATGGCTGGTACTATTCACCAGGCGGTGTTCATCCTCGCTGTGTCTGTAGTGAATGTGGGGATTCCCTTTTAATACGGCACCAGTCATGGCTGGTACTATTCACCAGGTGGCGTTTATCATCACTGTGTCTATAGTGAGTGTGGGGATTCCCTCTTAATACGGCATCAGTCATGGCTGGTACTATACACCAGGTGGCGTTTATCATCACTGTCTCTGTAGTGAGTGTGGGGATCCCCCTTTAATACGGCACCAGTCATGGCTGATACTATTCACCAGGTGGCGTTTATCATCACTGTGTCTGTAGCGAGTGTGGGGATCCCCCTTTAATACGGCACCAGTCATGGCTGGTACTATTCACCAGGTGGCGTTTATCATCACTGTGTCTGTAGTGAGTGTGGGGATTCCCCTTTTAATACGGCACCAGTCATGGCTGGTACTATTCACCAGGTAGCGTTTATCATCCCTGTGTCTATAGTGAGTGTGGGGATTCCCCTTTAATACGGCACCAATCATGGCTGGTACTATTCACTGGCGCTTAATCTTACTGTCTCTCAGGTGGCGTTTATCATCACTGTGTCTGTAGCGAGTGTGGGGATTCCCCTTTAATACGGCTCCAGTCATGGCTAGTACTATTCATCAGGTGGCGTTTATCATCACTGTGTCTGTAGTGAGTGTGGGGATTCCCCTTTAAACCTTTCCATTGCCAAATTATTCAATTTGAATTTTCACCCACTTGAAGTTGTGTCTCGCTGACGCGATCCACCACTTCAAGTGAGTGAAAATTATTCAGATTTGACAAAATGGAGGTCAACTCTTGCTGATTGGTGCCACATTTTATCTTTAACATGTTTAAAATGTGGTACTTAATGTGCTAATGAAACATGAAAACCCGAATATATCCAGCATCGGCGGTCAAAGGGTTAAGATGACACTAGTCATTGCTGTCACTATTCACCAGGTGGCGTTTATCATCCCTGTGTCTGTGGTGAGTGTGGGGATTCCCCTTTAATACGGCATCAGTCATGGCTGGTACTATTCACCAGGTGGCGTTTATCATCACTGTGTCTGTAGGGAGTGTGGGGATTCCCCTTTAATACGGCACCAGTCATGGCTGATACTATTCACCAGGTGGCGTTTATCATCACTGTGTCTGTAGGGAGTGTGGGGATTCCCCTTTAATACGGCACCAGTCATGGCTGATACTATTCACCAGGTGGCGTTTATCATCACTGTGTCTGTAGGGAGTGTGGGGATTCCCCTTTAATACGGCACCAGTCATGGCTGGTACTATTCACCAGGTGGCATTTATCATCACTGTGTCTGTAGGGAGTGTGGGGATTCCCCTTTAATACGGCACCAGTCATGGCTGGTACTATTCACCAGGTGGCGTTTATCATCACTGTGTCTGTAGGGAGTGTGGGGATTCCCCTTTAATACGGCACCAGTCATGGCTGGTACTATTCACCAAGTGGCGTTTATCATCACTGTGTCTATTGTGAGTGTGGGGATTCCCCTTTAATACGGCACCAGTCATGGCTGATACTATTCACCAGGTGGCGTTTATCATCACTGTGTCTGTAGGGAGTGTGGGGATTCCCCTTTAATACGGCACCAGTCATGGCTGGTACTATTCACCAGTTGGCATTTATCATCACTGTGTCTGTAGTGAGTGTGGGGATTCCCCTTTAATACGGCACCAGTCATGGCTGGTACTATTCACCAGGTGGCATTTATCATCACTGTGTCTGTAGGGAGTGTGGGGAATCCCCTTTAATACGGCACCAGTCATGGCTGGTACTATTCACCAGGTGGCGTTTATCATCACTGTGTCTGTAGGGAGTGTGGGGATTCCCCTTTAATACGGCACCAGTCATGGCTGGTACTATTCACCAAGTGGCGTTTATCATCACTGTGTCTATTGTGAGTGTGGGGATTCCCCTTTAATACGGCACCAGTCATGGCTGATACTATTCACCAGGTGGCGTTTATCATCACTGTGTCTGTAGGGAGTGTGGGGATTCCCCTTTAATACGGCACCAGTCATGGCTGGTACTATTCACCAGGTGGCATTTATCATCACTGTGTCTGTAGTGAGTGTGGGGATTCCCCTTTAATACGGCACCAGTCATGGCTGGTACTATTCACCAGGTGGCATTTATCATCACTGTGTCTGTAGGGAGTGTGGGGATTCCCCTTTAATACGGCACCAGTCATGGCTGGTACTATTCACCAGGTGGCGTTTATCATCACTGTGTCTGTAGGGAGTGTGGGGATTCCCCTTTGATACGGCACCAGTCATGGCTGGTACTATTCACCAAGTGGCGTTTATCATCACTGTGTCTATTGTGAGTGTGGGGATTCCCCTTTAATACGGCACCAGTCATGGCTGATACTATTCACCAGGTGGCGTTTATCATCACTGTGTCTGTAGGGAGTGTGGGGATTCCCCTTTAATACGGCACCAGTCATGGCTGGTACTATTCACCAGGTGGCATTTATCATCACTGTGTCTGTAGTGAGTGTGGGGATTCCCCTTTAATACGGCACCAGTCATGGCTGGTACTATTCACCAGGTGGCATTTATCATCACTGTGTCTGTAGGGAGTGTGGGGATTCCCCTTTAATACGGCACCAGTCATGGCTGGTACTATTCACCAGGTGGCGTTTATCATCACTGTGTCTGTAGGGAGTGTGGGGATTCCCCTTTAATACGGCACCAGTCATGGCTGGTACTATTCACCAGGTGGCATTTATCATCACTGTGTCTGTAGGGAGTGTGGGGATTCCCCTTTAATACGGCACCAGTCATGGCTGGTACTATTCACCAAGTGGCGCTTATCATCACTGTGTCTGTAGTGAGTGTGGGGATTCCCCTTTAATACGGCACCAGTCATGGCTGATACTATTCACCAGGTGGCGTTTATCATCACTGTGTCTGTAGGGAGTGTGGGGATTCCCCTTTAATACGGCACCAGTCATGGCTGGTACTATTCACCAGGTGGCGCTTATCATCACTGTGTCTGTAGGGAGTGTGGGGATTCCCCTTTAATACGGCACCAGTCATGGCTGGTACTATTCACCAAGTGGCGTTTATCATCACTGTGTCTATTGTGAGTGTGGGGATTCCCCTTTAATACGGCACCAGTCATGGCTGATACTATTCACCAGGTGGCGTTTATCATCACTGTGTCTGTAGGGAGTGTGGGGATTCCCCTTTAATACGGCACCAGTCATGGCTGGTACTATTCACCAGGTGGCATTTATCATCACTGTGTCTGTAGTGAGTGTGGGGATTCCCCTTCAATACGGCACCAGTCATGGCTGGTACTATTCACCAGGTGGCATTTATCATCACTGTGTCTGTAGGGAGTGTGGGGATTCCCCTTTAATACGGCACCAGTCATGGCTGGTACTATTCACCAGGTGGCGTTTATCATCACTGTGTCTGTAGGGAGTGTGGGGATTCCCCTTTAATACGGCACCAGTCATGGCTGGTACTATTCACCAGGTGGCATTTATCATCACTGTGTCTGTAGGGAGTGTGGGGATTCCCCTTTAATACGGCACCAGTCATGGCTGGTACTATTCACCAGGTGGCATTTATCATCACTGTGTCTGTAGTGAGTGTAGTTTAGTAGATAAGGTAATCTATTGTGCATTTTATGATTAAAGCATGAAATTTCCACCACTTGTAGAACATATCCTAAGGGTCATTTTTAGATGTGGAGGTAAACTGGATTTGACCTCTGATGACCTCTAGATGTCATTGACCTCAAAAGGTCAAAATATTCACTGGCAAAGCCAAAAAGTAGTGAAAATTATATATAACAATGTCTATGATTTTGTTTCTGTGTCCCAAACGTGTGTCAAATACTCGACTTGACTGTTCTGAATCATAAACATAACACCAAGGTCATGTCAAGGTCACACCAAGGTCATCTAAAGGTCAAACTGGCAAAAAGTAGTTAAAATGTCCTCTTTTTTTATCAATTTCCACACTGTGTTTGTGGAGTCATTTATTACAAAGGACTGGTTTTGACATATTCTTCGTCCTATGTATTTTCCACACACATTTTATGACATTAACGGCAGTATCAACCTTGGGAAAGAGGCTATCTTCCACTTATTACGCTCCTTCCTCACTATTTAGTTGAGCGGGCCAAATTACAAATATGCAGCATTGTTAAAGATTAGTCTGGGCTCCCAAAGCTAGATATTGATAAATAATTGGGTTTATGAAGTTTGACATAGGGTGGGGTTGTGTTTTACTGGAGTATCATCGGAAAGCAATTTGAAGGTCATTTCAAGGTCAAACTGGCAAAAACTGTTACCATGATCACATCTCTTCTTCAGAGCTGTTCCAATTTTTTTTCGAACGTGTCTTCACTTAAAGGAGTCTGAGCTCCAGTCTGGTGATTGCACATGTATACAATTTTTCTAGAATCACATCTATCTACATCAACCTAACTGTATGCAGGTGAGCCATATCTGATAATTTAAAGACAGCTCAGTTTTATTATTGTAATTTCCCTTAATGTAATTGGTTTCATGTCTATTGGTTATACATTTACTAGCATCCATGTAGCAATCATATGTCTCCTTCAATAAGTTTGGTCAACAAATCAGTGTCTTCTAATTCATCACAGGCAATTTATTAAAATATTTCACTGAATTTTAAAATTGCCGCCACAAATCAACTTCATAATTTATTGTGGCTGCAAAAACTCAAACTTTGCAAGAAATTAGTCAAATTTTACAATTTTCAACATACAGGATACTATAATTAATTTCTAGGCTACATCAATTTTTCAGAAAGCTCGGCAAAATATCGATGTCATGACTGCCACATTTTCTCGTTAAATTAAGACCCTGTCACCATGATATATATAAAACCGATTATTCCATCGTTCTGTATCCAATTCATACTGCATTATTTTCTATTAGGACATTGCGCTTTTCCTCCACTTGTCGGCAACAATTGCATTATTACTAGACTAAACCTTTCATAGCCATCAAATAGGATATATACTATTACCTACTTTGCACATCTACCATTCCGTTATAACGGTTTATTATTTCGTTATAACGGTTTACTAATCTGTTATAGCGATCTACTGTTCCGTTATAATGGTCTAGTATTTCGTTATAACGGTCTACTACTTTGTTATAACGACATACTAATCCATCATAGCAGTGTACTGTTCCGTTATAACGGTCTAGCATTTCGTTATAACGGTTTAGTATTTCGTTATAACGGTCTACTAATCCGCTATAACGGTCTACTATTCCGCTATAACGGTTCATTATTGCACTATAGCGGTTTATTATTCCGTTATAAATGGCTGGTATTTCGTTACAACGGAATAATATTTCGCTATAACGGTCTATTATTTCGCTTTAGCGGTCTAGAGTTTCGCTATAACGGTCTACTAATCCTTTACAACGGTCCACTAGTCCGTTATAGCTATCCACTAATCCATTATAACGGTCTACTAATCCGTTATAACAGTAAACTATCATTTTATAACGGTCTAGTATTTCGTTATAACGACCTACTATTTTGCTATCAACCGTTATAACGAAATGGTAGACCGCTATAACGAAATACTAGACCGTTATCAAGGTCATAACTAAATACTAAACCGTTATAACGACCTACAAGACCATATTCACGAAATACTAATACTAATGGCTAATATCCCGTTATAATGGTCTAGCATTTCGTTATAACGGTCTAGTATTTCGTTATAACGGTTCATTATTGCAATTTAGCGGTCTATTTTCCCGTTATAAATGGCTAGTATTTCGTTACAACGGAATACTATTTCGTTATAACGGTCTATTATTTCGCTACAACGGTCTAGTTTCGTTATAACGGTCTACTAATCCGTTATAAAGGTATACTAATCCGTTATAACGGTATACTTTCATTTTATAACGGTCCAGTATTTCGTTATAACGGTCTACTTTTTAACGAAATAGTAGACCGTTATAACGAAATACTAGACCGTTATCAAGGTCATAACTAAATACTAGACCGCTATAACGACCCACAAAACCATAATCACAAAATAATAGACCGCTATAATGGGATAGTAGACATTATAAAAATTTGGTAGACCGTTATAACGAAATACTAGACCGTTATAACGGATTAAACAATAAATCCACTTCCGTAGATAACCTTGTTTTGGCTGATATCGATTTTTCTCTTTGAATCATCCATGTATGTCCTGTTATCTGCGCAGATGCTCTTATCCTTGAGAATTCATAACGGTCTACTATTTCGTTATAACGGTCTATTAAAGGGACTGGCCCAGGCTAAAATCATAAAAAAAATCGGTGATTTTATTTCGGGCTCCTAATATGACCATATGATGTAAACAGTTTACTTATCTTTTATAGCAGTCTACTAACTCGTTATAACGGTCTAGTATTTTGTTATAACGGCTATAACTGATTAAAGGGACTGGCCCAGGCTAAAATCATATATCTAGCCTAACTGGTGAATGCGCAGCACAAAAATTAAAAAAAATTGCAGTTATATTCTTTGGGCATGTTCACATCATATGGTCATATTAAGAACCCACAATAAAATCACCGATTTTTTTCATGATTTCAGCCTGGGCCAGTCCCTTTAATCAGTTATAACAAAATACTAGACCGTTATAACGAATTAGAAGACTGCTATAACAGATAAGTAAACTGCTATACCGAGCTACTAGACCGTTATAACGAAATACCAGAATGCTATAACGAAATACGAGACCGTTTTAACGGATTAGTAGACCGTTATAACAGATTCGTAGACCGGTATAACGGATTAGTAGGTATAGCGGATTAGTAGACCGTTATAACAGCTTAGTGGGCCGTTGTAACGGGATAGTAGACAGTTATAACGGATTGGTAGACCGTTATAGCGAAATACTAAACCGCTACAACGAGTTACTAGATCATTATAGCGGAATAGTAGACCGTTATAACGGTAGACTTAACAGTCATAAAGAAATACAAGACCGCTATAACGAGATAGTAGACCGTTATAACGAAATACTATACAGTTATAACGGATAGTAGACCGTTATAACGGAAGACTTGACCGTTATAACGAATTAGTAGACTGCTATAACAGATCAGTAAACTGCTATACCGAGCTACTAGACCGTTATAACGAAATACCAGAATGCTATAACGAAATACGAGACCTCTTTAACAGATTAGTAGACCGTTATAACGGATTAGTAGACCGTTATAACGGATGAGTAGACCGTTATAATGGATTAGTAGACCGCTATAACGTGATACTATACCGTAATAACAAAATACTAGACCGTTATATAACGAAATACTTGACCGTTATAACGGAATAGTAGACCGCCATAACAAAATACTAGACCGTTATAACGGAATAGTAGACCGTTATAACGGATTTGTAAGCCGGTATAACGGATTTGGAAGCCGTTATAGCGTAATACTAGACCGTTAAAACAAAATACTAGACCGCTATAACGGGAAAGTGGACCTTTATAACGAGATACTAGACCGCTACAACGGAATAGTAGACCGTTATAACGGAAGACTTGACCGTTATAACGGAATAGTAGACATCTTTAATGGATTAATAAACCTGTATAACGGATTAGTAGACTGTTATAACGGATTAGTAGACCGTTATAACGTGATACTAGACCGTCATAAAAAAATACTAGACCGTTATAACGGGATAGTAGACCGTTATAACGAAATACTATACCGTTATAACGAAATAGTAAACCGTTATAAATAGTAGACAGTTATAATGAGATACTAGACCGTTATAACGGGATGGTAGACCGTTTTAACGGTATTTCTAGACCGTTATAGCGGATTAGTAGACGTTAAAAGGGATTGAAAAAAAATCTGATTGTCATAAAAAAAACTTATTGTCATAAAAAAAATCTTATTGTCATTAAAATATTTTATTTTAGCTGATATAGTTTTTTTCCTTTGAATTACCCACACCTGTATTGATATCTGGGCGGATGTAGAACTCTTATCCTTGAAAAAAAAAATGGCTGCCAAGAAGTCGCAGAAATTATTATGCTTTTGCTAATTTTTCTTATTGAAAATACCTCTCTCAGAGCATTACAAGCCGTGATAATTACTTAATAGCACATCATTACACATATAAGACAATAAACAGTAATAATATACTTGTTCACTTGTATCCTACATAAGGGGGGGGGGGGCACCTTCAATTACAAGGGAGGGGAACTATTTTTTAAATATATATTTCCAAACTAAATTTTCGCGAAATAAATACTCGTTCAATGCTGTAAATAAATATTAAAATTTGAAATAAATAATTATTTCAGCTTATGAGCAACATAATTTAATAATCTCCAAAAAATCGGGACTTATTTATCCGGCATCATTAAATGACTTTTAAATTTGTGAAGCCTCGCTTTGCTCGGGTCGTTTGCCTCCAGAGGAAGGCTAGATCCAAATTTGTAGACTGAAAAATACATAAGGAAGTGAAAGTGTGAAAAATATACCCCCCCCCCTCTCACAGATAGGCGAATATGCTAGCGAATGTGCTTATCAATAAAAATATTTGAAATTCGCTCACAATTCGCAACACGCGCCGAGTATTTGTAAGCGTCGGTAACAAATTCGGAACGTTCGCGAAATAGATACATATTGGTTTAAATGTGTGGTATAGCCCTAGTCACGATACCGCGAAAACATACTAGTATAGGACTATAACACTGTGAATAACATCATATCGCTGTATATTTTGAAATTTTGATTAGCGTTGCCTCTCACTCTTGTATAAACCAATTGATGTACAAAAGGCTACAGTTGACATACAAAGAGGGCGCCATTCGGCTTCCCGAGATTGGGCTTCCAAGGTCAAGTTAAGATCATTTCAAGGGTGTGTGTTTTCATATCGATGTCAATGACACCTAGAGGTCACCAGGGGTCAAATCTAACTTACCTTCACAATTGAAAATAAAGATTAGGATATGTGTTAAAAATGGTAGAAGTTTTCATGCTTTAATCATGACATGCACAATTGTTTCATTGTGGTAGTTTAAACACTATTCTATGACCCTAGTATTTTGCCAAACTTTCTGAAAAAATTGATGCAGTCTAGAAATTAATTCTGGTATCCGGTATGAAAGTAAAAAACATCTTTTTCATGATCTTCGACAGTTTGACCTTGAAATGACCTTGATATGACCTTAACGGTTTTTTTCGACGGTACCCCAGTAACACATAATCCCAACCCATGTCAGACTTCATATCCCATTTATGTATCAATAGTTTGCCATGGGAACCCAAACTGATGTTTAACAGCTGCTGCACACTGTCATTTTGCTCGTCCAATTAAACATTGGGGAAGGGGTGTAGTCAGGGGAATACTAAGGGTGTATTTTCCCTCCCCAAGTTATATACTGCCCTAAATCTCCCAAAATGCGCATGGTAAAGATATCTGACCAGGACTGTGTCAAAACCAATTTTTTGTAATAGATGACTGCACCACTAGTATTGTTTTAATTGATCAAAAGTGGATATTTTTGCTATTTGTTGACATTTTGACCTCCAAATGACCCAAAATTAACCTTGACATGACCTTGGTGTTATGTTTTTGATTAACATCGGTCTCTTAGAGTATTTGGCACGCTTCTGGAATACAAACACATCATATAGGTAGGGTAATGCACAATTTTCATCACTTTTTGGCTTCGCAATTGGATATTTTGACCTTTCGAGGTCAATGACCTCTAGAGGTCACCAGGGGTCAAATCTAACTTACCTCCACATCTTAAAATAAACCCCAGGATATGTACTAATAATGGTGGAAGTGTCATGCTTTAATCGTAAAATGCACAATTGTTTCATTATGGGAGCTTAACCACTACACTAGTGTGGGGATTCCCCTTTAACCCTTATAGCGCTGAAATATTTCTGTACAAACCATGGATGCTAAATGTTTATTTTTCAATTTGAAATCGATTTGGTAGCTCTTTCTGGTTCATTTAAAGACCTATGTCATGGATCTACGGCCATAATAAATATGTTTACAGTGTGGGGATCAACTTTAGACATCAGAATCTGACGTCTACAGCCGTCAGAATCTGATGTCTAAAGTCGATCCGCACACTCTAACGATTAAGACGACACCAGTCATAGTTGATAATATATACCAGGTGGCATTTAGCCTCACTATCTGCTATGGTTGGGGTTGAAGGGGGGGGGGGGTTCCCCTACACTCTATATCTACTAGGATCCTAGCTACTCTGGTGTTAGAAGAAGTTACCCTATCTGAGTTGCCATGGTTTACCAATAAATAGTCAATAGTGGGTGAAAGTACCCTATCTTCTTTATCTTGGCATGCTAATAATATAGAGTCGATAGTGGGAGAAGGTACCATATCTTTTGGCTATTGACCTGCTAATGGATGGTCAAGTATTGTAGGAGAAGGTGATTAAAACATTGTTGGTTGTGGAAAATAAGTCTATAATAATTATTATTATTTAAATGATCAGTCGTAGCTGAGCATATTTACCAAGTGGCATTTATCCTCACTGACTTTGACTCTCTGTAGCGAGTGTGGTGATTTCTGGGACACCCTTATCCCGTTGATGATGCACAGTAGAGCACTACTTGAATATAATATAAGTTGAATGTACTTTAACTTACTTAAAGTTGTGGTTCATGCAAAAAAAGTAACATAAGACAATGCAAAAGTGAATGGGACTCAAATCCAGTATTTATTCTCACGATATAATTATATAAAACATCAACATGACTGACACAGTGGATACAATAGCAGATGTTGTAAAGTGTGATTTAAAGGGACTCAATCAGGCTAAAATCATAAAAAATCAGTGATTTTATATTGGCTTTTTAATATGACCATATGATGTAAACATGTCCATAGACTAGAACTGCAAAATTTGTTAATTGTTGTGCCGTGCATTTACCAGTTAGGTTAGATATAGAGACGAAATCGATATTTGACACTCAAAATTTACTATCATAGTGCCTTAACCTTTAAAGCGTTGAATTTTTTTTATAAAAAACTTGGAAATCAAATGGTTTTTTCATCGTAAATGCCTTCGTTAGCTCTTTCTGATTCATTTGAATACCTATGTTATGGGTCTACGACCATTAGAAATATTTTTACCCTTACAGTGCGGGTTCGACTTAGACGTCAGAATCTGACGTCTACAGACGTCAGATTCTGACGACTAAAGTCGATCTCCGCACTGTAAGGGTTAACTCTTACAACAATGAATTTGTTTTGTATAAACCATGGAGCCCAAAGGGTTTTTTCAATTTTAGATCATCATAAATAATTTACTTAGCTCTACCAGCTTCATTTAAATACCTATGTTATGGGTCTACGACAACTAGAAATATTTTATTTCTTTCAGTGCAAGGACCGTCTTTATACTTCAACTTGAGGCACTACACTAGTTTTGTGCCAATTCCCCATATATTAGCTGATTTAACTAAAAAAAAAAAAATCGAACTGCTCCCCATCCTTTTCAAAACATCAAGATTTTCATATTTTTGGTCTCAAATAAACAAAGATATGAGTAATTTAATTGTATGGTTAAACATCAAAAATTAAAAATCTTTGGTTTCGAATTAAGCAAAAATCAATCACTTGAAGTTGTGGGTAGTGGTGGAGAGAGACAACTTCAGAAAGGCAAAAAATTTAATTTAATTTAGCGCTTTAAGGGGTCAATACATATAATTTATGGAATAAAAATGATATACTCCTCTAAAACAAAGACGTTAAGCCTTACAGTGCGGGGATCGACTTTAGTCGTCAGAATCTGACATCTGTAGACGTCAGATTCTGACGACTTAAAGTCTATCCCCGCACTGTAAGATCAAAAATATTTATAATGGCCACAGCCCCATAACATAGGGATTCAAATGGATCAGAATGTGAAAACGATAACATTTATGATGATATCAAATTGAAAAATTACATTTTTACAAATTAATTCAGCGCTTTAAGGGTTAAGGGGTAACCATTAAAGAAAATTAATGATAAAAATGATATACTCCTCAAAATACGGACAAGTAGAGCTTTCATTTGACATATTATATTTCGTTATTTTATAAAACAAATCCCGAGTAGCCTACGTCACATACGTAAAACATTATAATGTATTCCTACAGTAAAGGTCTGTTCACGCTAGAGAGAAAGATTAATGTGAATCACTAGAGAATGGTAAGCGAATGATTTGTACAAATCATTCACTCCTATCCAAACGGGTCGTCAAAATGTTATCGGTTTAGAAAAGAAGAAAATTCCTTATTGTGCAAATCATTTGCTCTAGTATGAACGGGACATCACAAGATGTGTGGATTTAAAAGCAAGCCAATGATTCACGCAAATTATCCGCTGTAGTGTGAACTAACCTTTACGCTACACTACAAGCACAATATTTATGAGCGTAACATAAATTTTGTGCAAATCTTGTAAAGTCATTTGTTGCATTGAAACATCAACGGCAGTAAAATCAAATAAGATGACATGTGATTATACCTTAGGCCACAACTAACCAGTAGCACATGTTTTTTGTGGATTTCCCCGTCTATTATTAATCGATTTTATTTATTTTTTTGTAAAAATCATATCTGAACGGAATCCTAATATCCCTGAAAATTGTGTGAAATTGTATGCAGTATTTCAAAAGTTAGACCATTTGACATGTAGTAAATTGAAATTATGACGTCTTACTATGGCCCATTCAAGTAATTCTTGAATTTTATTACATGTCAAATAATCTAACTTTTGAAATAGCAAATGTAATTTTGCACATTTTTTGTCGACGTTAGGATGTGACTTGAAAATTGCCTGTGCTAAATTTCAAAGAAACCGGTTCATAATTGACCCCAAGAAATCAACAAAAAACATGCGCTACAGATTTACCAAAATAATTGTGGCCCAGGGTATAGTGATGTAAATATCCACCTGTAGCAGTGTCACCTGCCCGCGTAGCCTACAAACACTGCTGTCTTTGGTCCCTGCCGCGGATATAGGCGACGTTCCAGCACCAGGTCAATGGGGAATCGGCTTACACCAAACCATGGCGGTTATAGCAGTGTCACTTGCCCGCATACAAAACACTGCTGTCTTTGGGCCCTGCCTCAGATATTGGCGACGTTCCAGCACCAGTTCAATGGGGAGTCTCTCACACCAAACCATAGTGGTTATAGCATATTTGAGCTCGCCCGCATACAAACACTGCTGTTTTTGGGCCGTGCCTCGGATATTGGCGATGTTCGAGCACCATTTCAATGGGTAATCCCCTCACAGCAAACCATGTTGTTTATAGCTTATCTCAGCCCGCCTGCGTGCAAACACTGCTGTCTTTGAGTCCTGCCTCGAACATTGGCGAAGATCCAGCGCCAGGTCAAAGGGGAATCCCCTCACACCACAAACCATGTCGTTTATAGCATATATGAGCTGGTCCGCGTACAAGCACTGCTGTCTTTGGGCCCTGCGTTCCAGCACCATGTCAATGGGGAATCCTTTCACACCAAACCTTGTCACTTATAGCATATTTGAGCTCCATCCCACTAAAAAATCTCAAGATTGATATTATCTTATATTTCTCTCGTTTCCATTAGAAAAATTTAGACTGGTCTAGACTTAAAATGTTTAAATAGAATTAAGAGAAAGCTAACACAAGATCATCCTCAACTTTTTCTCGCTAATCACGGGTTTAAACAATTTTAATCTTTTTTATTTAAACATTAAGATTTGCAAATCTTTGGTTTCGAATAAGATAAGTAATTTTCAACCACTTGTAGTTGTGGGTCGCGGTAGCGAGACACAACTTCATGTGATCTAATTTAAATTAAATAATTTGGCAGGCAAAATGGTTTTACATGAGATGGTCCTGTGATATATCTCGATGGTCAATGTCTGATTTGGAGCCGGTGTCATTTGATTCATCAGCTCGGCCTCAGGTTACACCTATTGAGCTCAAATTTCACAGCCGAGCTTCAAATCAATCTAGACCCAACCATAAACACTCCATATTCCCAGCAACATGAGGCGTTGACACAATGTCAGGGTACTGTTGGGCCAGTGTCGCTAGAGGTAAACATATTTAGAAGCGGATCCAGAATTTTGAAAAAAGGGTGGTTCGATTGAAAAAATATATATTTAGCTAGCACATACTGTAGATCTGGTAATATTCGCGAGGTTTTAATTTTCGTGAATTTCGCGAGGAGGACAAATCCGCAAATTCAAGAATCCTGCAAAAATTATTGTTATAATAGTGGTACTAAAGAAAAATTGAAATTTGCTAATACTACACCCCGTGAAAAGTCCCCAAATCAGACATTCGTGAAAATTTGAACTTGATACTCTAAATTTAAAAGGGTAGTGCCTCTACTTGAGGCACTACCCTGGTAAATTTAGAGTGTCAAATATTGATAACTGGGCAATTTTGATCGCTTTTGAAGCAATTTAGTTTTAAAAAAGTGTGTGGGGGGGGGGTAGGATCCCCATCTGGACCTGCCACTGATATAGGGTCGCCGTGTTTTGGTTGTGTTGTTATATTTGAGCTCATGATCTATCTTTGACATCATTGTCTGACTTGGAGCAAGGCGTATATGATAAGTATCCCAGCAGGCAATGCGATGATAGTAGTGATTAAAGTGTAATGTAGATGTCGCCACCAGACGAGGCGATGTCCCAGGGTGCACAACGCTCTTTGCGTCACTATTATGTTTGTAATTGACGCGTAGAGCGTCAGACTTCCACCGACGCCCGCCGTCCAAGCAGTGTATAGTATGACGTCACGCTGAGGGGTGCATGCGCGCAGCGTCTGTGTGACCAGCAGCACAGTCGGCACGTGACCAATCACATGACCCCCTATCAGGACGCACAGACAGAGAATGACGACCCCTGGAGCCGTGGTGACCCCCGTGTCAGAGGTTACGCCTAGCCATGCCCACATGACCCCGGGCAGACCAGTGTTTTTGAGAGCTCCCACCCATAGATGTAAACCCCACCATCTGATGACGACACTCCAGTCTACATACTGCAGCATCTCCACGGCACTGCGTCTGTTCAGCATAGTGTCTGCCAGCATTGCCAAGATGGCCGCTCCCATCGCAGTCAAACCTGGAAACACAAAACATAGAGATAAATCACCACAGTGAGTAGAGTCATCGACTGGATTGGTGCTCTGGAGAAAATCCACCGAAAAAATAAAAATCAACTGAAAACTGCAGCATTTTTATGATAGGCCCAAAGCTACAGTCACACTGGGATACCGCTGAAATCATCTATGAGCATCTTAATTGTGGGTGAGCGTGGATGAGGTGACACGTAGGTGGCATACACACGTGGTGTGCGTACGCCACCTACGGTACATGTTCATTTATCCACACTTCCAACGGTGTCTCTACACATACAGACGCTCACTCCCGGAAACCGACGAATAGAGACGGTCTGACGTGATGGCGACGCTCGGAGACGGTGTGTGTACGCTCACCGCACGTCTAGACGGAATGCATCCACCACGTGACGGTCTGCCTACACTCAGAGACGGTGTGTGTACACAAATGTGTGGCAACCCACGCATGCGCTTATACGACACTATGAAAGTCTGCGCTCCGTCGCAAAAGCCCACGATACCTACAGTGTATGTATGATGCATACAGTGTATGTACACCATCTCGATGCGTCTCTACGCTGATTCACGGATGATTAGGCCCTTGCGGACACGGATGGATGCGCTTACTGTGTAAAGTGATGCTGTGACCGCCTGGAAATGTACGATCACGGACGCTTACCGATGCTGATTCCCGGTGCGGGGCTTTTGCTTCTTCCGCATGTGACTGTGTCAATCTGTGCCCCAGTTAATGGGCCTTAAACAGATTTCTGCCTATATTTTTCTTCATACAGCAGATTATAATTATTAGTAGTTATTAGCAGGTGGCTAGGTTAAAGGACTATAGTTGGTTTAGACTAAAATATTGTAATGAGTAGGGGTAGACCAGTGGCTAGACTAGAAGACATGTTTAACATATTTTATTGAGGGGCGAACTGGTGGCTAGGCTAAGACTATGTTTAACATATTGTAATCTGTGGAGGACGTCAAAATTTCCTAGGGTTATTTTGGCAATTTTGATCGATGTTGAGTAGACTCCCCCCTCTGGATCAGCCATTGTGCCCCAGTGTCGTAGAAACCTGGACCAGCATCACAGAAACTTTGATTGATTGTTTCTTGCCTGCTGGACTGCTGCCCTCCCAACCGATACAAAACTTTGACCCAATGTTGTATCGATGTTGGGCCACCGTCTCCGACGCTGGCCCAACATCAATACAACATTGGGTCAATGTCTTGTGTCGGCTGCCCTGCCACATTCTGTGAATGCCTACATCCATCTACATTGTACTTGTGTTTATTGATTGTAGTTGTTACTGTTAGTAACCCCCCACCCTCCCCTCTCCTTCTGGGCGTTCTGTGAAGAGCTGTCACAGGAGAGAACAAGTCCCATAATCTGTCCCTGGTGACGCCACACAACCCTCCCTAGAGAGATCACAAATGAAATAAAATGAATGGGGTTTTAGGCCACCTGTGTGTACATATATGTAATGAATCGCGCTTTAGGTCAACTTTGTGCACATATAGGCTAAACTGGGCCAGGAGAACCTCCTGAGGATGGTGAGATGATTGAGATGACACTGTCCTCCAGACACAGGATTCGAAATTCGAGCCCTGGCGGTCTGAGGCCGAGCACGCTACCTCTCGGTCACGGAGGCTCCCCACAATACTGACTTTCACACATGGATGGGGAAGGAACATTTTTTGTTTCTGTCAAACCGCCGAGACCGGGAACCGAACCCCGAACTCTGGCGTGAAAGGCAGCGGTGCTAACCACCACCCTAGGGCTCCCGCCCTGTGTACATATAAGCTACACTAGGCCAGGAGAACCTCCTGGGGATGGTGAGATGAATGGGATGACACTGCCATACAGACACAGAATTTGAAATTCGAGCCCTGGCGGTCTGAGGCCGAGCACACTACACAAGGCCTGACAAACGTTAGTGAAGTGTTCAGTGAGTTATCGCGTTCCTTTGGCAGTGACGTCTATCGTCATGCGGCGCCAGAAAGAAATCCTGAGGTGAAAAAAGGTGTTCCAAGAGAAAACATTTTAGTCCCATTATCTGTTCCTGGGGACGTCACGCAACCCTCGCTAGAGAGTTCACAAGGCAAACGTTAGTGAAGTGTTCATTGAGTTTTCATTTTTCTTTAGTAGGGCTATTATAATAATAATTTTCGGGCGATTCGCGAATTCGCGAATTTGTCCTCCCCTGAAATTAAAACCTCGCGAATATTACCAGATATACAGTATTTGACAACGACCCCAATCGTCATGCGACGCTAAAATGAAATCCTGGGCGCTCTGTGAAGAGGTGTCCCAGGAGAAAACAAGTCCAATAGTATGTCCCTGGGGACGCCACACAACCCCACCCCTATACTTGTACTTGTGTTTATTGATTGTAGTTGTTACTGTTAGTGTTACTGTTAGTCCCCCCCCCCTCCTGGCAGAACTGTAACGAGAGAAAATAAGTGTCGTAATATGTCCCTGGGGAAACCACACGACCTTTCCCAAAGAGTTGACATTTTAGTCCCATAATCTGTCCAAAGGGACATCACACAACTGTCCCTGGAGAGTGTACAATGCCTAACAAACGTTAGTGAAGTATTCAGGGAGTTTCAGCGTTACTTTGACAATGACGTCAATCGTCATGCGGCGCCACAATGAAATCCTGGTACTCTGAAGTAATGGCGGACACCTAGTGTATTTGTTGCCAGTCGGAATGTGTATTTACTAACCCTTATCCTGCTGATCACGACTATTGTCATTTTTAACCCTTTGGTTGTCATTATTATCCCACGAATTTGAGCAGTTTGGGTCACTGCATATGTGTGTACCAAGGAAAGATATCGGCCGCAGCGGGACTCGAGTCAACAGCGCTACCAATGAGCTACCAATCACCATCCTCAGGAGGTTCTCCTGGCCCAGTTTAGCCTATATGTGCACAAAGGTGGCCTAAAGCCCGATTCATTTCATTTTACCAATGAGCTATCCTGGCGCCAAATAAAATCCGATGCCATGTTGCGAAGGGTTGTGATAAAATAAATGCAATCTGATGTATTTATGTGACAAGGGTAGGCCATCACATAAGGGTTAAATAACAAACCCCGAAACAGCGTCACGTATAATATAAAAAACCCGACAGCGTCTCGTAGGTCTATTGCAGAAGGGGACGTGGCGCAATGGCTAGAGCGCCTGACTGCCTCGACAGTCATGCATGCGTCCAGGTTTCGAACCCTGCTGATATTTTTTCAAAGAAATATTCTTGTTCCTCCCTTCCCAATGTGACTGGGTGATCACTTAAATTGCGGCCTGGGCGAGATCAGTGTATCGCGACCCACAACTTAAAGTGGGTAAACATTATTCAAATTGTTTAACCCTTTAAGTCCTCATGATGCATTAAAGCATCATTTTACATCCCTGGAAACAGACTTCATTTTCCTACAACAAAGGGTTTTAGAATGGAAATTTCCATGAAACTGGTTTACCAATACACAGATAAATGGCAATCTTCTTTACTTTTTCACCCTCTTCAAATCATCTTCATCCACTACAAGTCGAGAATTGCGGGAGCAATTCGCGGCTTGTAGTGGATGAATATGACAATGTAAAATCAGGTTTGAAAGGGGTAATTTTAAATCAAGTCTTTGTAAATCTTGATGTTTAAACACCAAGTTCATTCCCAATATCAGTGATTTAACGTGTTCATATTAAAAAAAAACAGATTAAAACGATTATGTTCGTGATTTATTTGCAGTGTAAATGTTAAGATCTGGGTTACAATCGACTTTAATAATTATAGACCAATGATGTCATTACAGATTCATACATCTTTTCCCTGCTGCTGTGGTTCCCATATTGATTATTCCCCCACATTCAAATGGTTTTCCTCAGCAACGGAACATTGTAAATAAATTGTTTCATGGTATAACAGATAATTAGATATTATACTTCATTATATAACACTGACTTGTTACTTTATGCTAATTTTGATATCAAATTACTGAATGTGGTATCGGGATAATGCATTTTTGTAGTTAAATATAAAAACTTGTATGTGCATACGGATCCTTCAAACAGGGACAGCTTTTGCTTTCCGATGAATCTTCATCGGCAACTGGGTAATGTTGTTGGCGGCGAGATCCGTGCACTGGAAGTTTTTTAACTTCACATACAAAAAAATGTAAATGTTAAGATCTGGGTTAGGGGTTATGTTAAGTTAAAAGAAAGCCAAACATCCGAAAAACCTCAAAAGTGGGTGGGTGGGTCAAGCACCAAATCGGATTTGAAAAAAAATACTTTCACGATCTGCTACACAATCTACTGTTGGTCACTGTTCGTGCAACATCGTGTTTACCTCTTTTTGCCGTGTTCTGTTCAATGTGTTTTTATCTGTACTTGTCCAACATTTTTCATAAAAAACGGATAGGGGGGTGGGTGGCGTCTGGCTAATGCAGTATTATCTCGTTTTTATTATTTTTTTTAAAGTCGCTCAAGCCGCACGTCTGGAGAGAATGGGCCGGAATGACGGGGCCAGTAGCCATGATAACAAATCTGTCACTTGTCTCCTGATCAGACTGATAATGATTGATCTGTGGAAACACTGCCCTGAAAGGCAGTATAACTCCTGACTGGGAAAGTGGCAGAACAGTGTCCATAACAGTATCCGTACCTTACACAGGACGGAACAGAGTGAGTGAGGGGATAATGCTTCACATCGCTTTCTGCACAGTCATGGCAATATCGCGACAGAAAGAAGCCCTATGTCAGGACTATGCCTTAAAATATTCTTACCAAATGACTTCAATGCAGCAAGACCAAAGAACAGTGTGGAACACATATTCTGTGTAAACATCATTCATTTTCAAGGATTGCAAATAACAATATTGCCACAAGTTGATTTCCTATAAATTTATAATTGCATACATATATACAGGCATACATAGGCCTACATATATATCTACATACACATATTAAGGATAATTACAAAATGCAATATAAAACCATGGAGACCAAAGGGTTTTTTCTATTGAAATCATCACAAAGGACTCTTTCAGGTTCATGTGAATACCTATTTTATGGGCAATTATACGGCAATTATAATTTTTTTCTACACACAGGTATTTTTTTCCTTTTTTGATCGCGGGGATTGTATCAGTAGCATTCCTAATTTTTCTGAACCGCAGAAATACCAAAAGTAGATCTACTACAAGATACAAAATAATTCGAAGTTTTATTTTGTAAAAAATCATTAAATAATATCGCCATTAGCATATGAAAATACTTCTTTTCTTTTCAGCATTGAGAAAAGATGTAAAATAAAATAATCATGATAAGTAATTCTGTAACTATTTCATGACTAAGTGGTGTTATTTCTGACAATATAATGGTATAGTGTTACAGCGATGGTATGTATGGTATTCTCCCCTGACATGATACATGAACATAACGCCCCTCAGCCTCTCTGTCGTCACGATATTTAGGTTATGTAGGCTACATAACCAGGCTGATAACCATACATAGTGTGAAAAAAATAATATGAAACACCACTGGGGTGTTTGATACTTTTTTATTGTCCTTAGATGGCAGATTTTGACATTTTTCAGTTAAAATGTCATATCACAGCATAACGAGTTCAGTCAGGTGGTAAACGACTGTGTGCATGGTTTCCATTTGTTAGCACGGACAGACAGGTGGGAATTTTCTAATTAATATATCTATGATATTGCACAAAAGGTGTACGTGTCTATTTATTATATATAATCACCTTGGGTATAAAAGGGTGGGTGCTTCTGCCACTTTACAAAGTGGCAGAAACACCTTTCAAGCCCAAGGGGGCTATTAACCCTTACAACGCTGAGACTTTTATGTATAAACCATGCAGACCAAGGTGTGTTTTTTTTCAATTTCAAATAATCAGAAACGTCTTAGTTAGCTTTCTCTGATTCATTTAAATACCTATGTTATGGGTCTGCCGCCATCATAAATTATCTACGGCCATTATCTATGCTTTTACTGTTTCAGCGCGGGATAGACATAAGACGTCAGAATATGACGTCTAGACGTCATATTCTGACGTCTGAAGTCGGTCCCCGTTATTCACCACCCATTTTATGACGACAACAAGTGAAACCACGTCCTTCCCTTCATGCATGTGTATTTTCATTCCTTTGGACAGATTGATCTTGTGTTTTTATGTTCATTGGTAGTGATAATATAGCGGAAACTTGATTTCTGTTGATCAGCTGCGGCCAGTTACAGACAGGTGAAACTGCTGTGTGGCTTTCCCTCTTTGTTATGGATCTACAGGTAGAAGGGCTAGATTGCAAAGTTACACCAATATTAAACCAACATTGGTATGGTTCAAAGGTCCCCCCCCAGTCCCCGCCCAGCACACACGAGGCACTAAACTACGAAGCTGGAATCAGCATTAACTCAACATCTTTGTTGTTTGTGAAAAATCCAGGGTTTTGGTTACCCGGTATGACTGGGCCGCCTAACTCATTTACTGTGCGAGGCCCAGTCACACTGACCGCCATTTTGTTGACACAGCCAGCTGTGTAAACAAGACACTCGCGCTGCCTACCAAAAAACTCTGATGCCAAGAAATTGAGACGAATATTTCAAGTGCCTATGAAAACTATGCCATTTTCAGAAGGGGTAAAATTGTGATTATATCGGAACTATTACATTTAAAAATGGAGGTCACTGTGTCAGAGCCTTGCGATGTGATCAGGGTAGGTTTTGGTCATGATCACATCAGCAAAACAAACGAGTTTGAACCAATGTTGGAATAATGTTGGGCCAGACTCATGCCATTTGCTTACTTGCCCAGGGGACACAAGACGTTGGATCAATGTTGGTTTAACGTTGGCGCAACATCGTAGACGGTGGACCAACGTTAAACAAACTTTGATTCAACGTCTTGTGTGTGCTGTGAGGGTTGATATGGCAAATAAACCTGCAACCACTTGTTGAGTCCAGTCACATACATTTGAAACTTCTAATATATTTGCAACTTATCCATTTATTATCCAGTCAAAGGTAGGCTAGAACCCTAATTGAAAATTGTAATGAAACGTTTTTAAATGGATGTAGATGTAAAATATCTGGAGGGTCGTAATTTTAATTGAAAAAATTAATTGCCCCCCTCCCCAGCACTGGCCTCGTCGACGATAGGACCAAATTATGCCATCATAACGTGCCATTCGTAGGCCATAAACTTGTGTTTTACCTACAGACCATGTATTTTGTAGGCCCATAGAGTTGTGGAGCGGATCCAGTTTTTCTAAAAAGGGTCCGATATATGAATTTTGTTATCCATAATCCTCGATCATTTTTTATTGAGGTGTAAAGCAGTGTTTGTTTGTTTGTTTTTCTCAGTTGATAATCGCTCCGATAAATTTTCATGAAATAAATAATTGTCTTAAAGACATGTTGTAAATAAATATTTAATTACCCTCAAAAAAAATAACCTCGTTTTACTAGGCATCAATAAATAAAATTTAAATTTGTCAAGCCTTGCTTCGCTCGTCTCCTTTACCCCCACATCAATACTAAGCCTAGTTTGTGATCAAACTTTGTATACAGAAAAAAAAAACAATTCTAAGAAAGTGAAATAAATAGTTTGTTCGAGGCAGAGTGTGAAATAAAGGAGGTAAAATACATAATTTGTCCAGTTCAAAAACTACAGCATTCCCTTCTTAGCAACTGAATGGTGGCCCCCTAAATGCTTTGAGGAATCGTGGCGGTTCAAAGAGATCAGCTGAAGTCATCCAATCATAGTAGTAATACACGTGACCCAGGGACTGCCTGAGACTGAGCTGACAATTCTGACATTAAGGTTAATCAACTTTTACTGTAACAATAAGAGACACTGATCCAGGGTCCGCCCGGGATGAGAGCAGCCGTCTCCATGGCAACGCGTCATCAGGGGTACTTCTCACTAATGAGCGATAATGAGGGTATTATTGAGAGCATCCCCACTGGGACGAAATATTGATCCAAAGTTGATTTAATGATGGCCCAGCGCCGAAGACGCTGGGCCAACATTAAATCGACGTCGGGCCAATATTTCCCGGTTTATACACAGCTAGCATGAGACATCGCGCCAATGTTGGTATAATGTTGGCAAACCGTCTGCAAGGCTGGCCCAGCATTGTAACAATGTGTAGTGCTTGCTCCAGGCATTCATTAACCGCCAACAACGACTATAGTACATAACCCTTGAAGTGCGGGGATCCACTTTAGACGTCAGAATCTCCCCGCGCTACAAGATTTAAAATATTTACAATGGTCATAATCCCATAACATAGGCATTCAAATGAATCAGAAAGAGCTAACTGGCGAGGCAGTCAGGCGCTCTACCTGGAGCGCCACGTCCCCTTTCCCGGTTTATAGTAGGCATATGTCTATTTAGAAGTCTGAAATGCTGCATGAAACTCTCTATCAACGAAACTTGAGATGAGATGCCAAGCTCTGGCTGCCTGTATAGCATGTCATAATAATAGGAAGGCCTGATTATAGGGAACTGTATTTTGAAATCAAGATAATTTAATTTACTTTATCATGCTCACAGCAGTTATTCACCAGTTCATACTAAAAATACATAAGTCAGTCCTGATTTCAAGAAATATTATTGTATAAACCATGGAGACCAAATGATTTTTTTAATTCAAAATCATCATAAATATCTTAGTTAGCTCTTCCCGCTTCCTTATGTTATGGGTCTACATGGTCTATGACCAGATTCTGCATGATGTCTAAAGACGGTCCCCACGCTGAAACGGTTAAATAATCTGACACCATGGCCCATCGTTTGATTCAGTCTATTACATGCATCTTCTATAGTGACTGGCTTGATACAGCAGTAATAAAATCACCACACTACATCATGATCACCATCTCTCCTTTACCAGCCTGACCCTTACAGTAGCCAGCTTCAGATTCCCTGGATACTATCATGACTATACTTATACAGCTTATACTCTTTGTACACAGATGAATATCAATATAGGTGCTGCCTAGCTTGCAGATACTTCTCCACTTCTAGCGCAGCACGACCAATGTAGTATATAATCAGATAAAATTATAATGATATAAAGTATATATTTTTGCATCTGTTTTATATATATTGGTCAAAGCTAAATAAAATAAATGACTATTGAGCTATTTCGCTAGCTAGATCATATTCGCGAAAGTCTGCGTTCATGGCTCAATGGAGTATTCCGATAACAATAAACATGGATAAGGAGTTGTTGAGGAGTAATAACGATGGATATAATATTCGTGTTAAAGGGTCTTATTTGCCAAAGGGTCGTATCTGCCACTCTGCATCATTCTCAAACGCTGCAACCCTTAAAGTGCTGAACTTGTTTATTAAAACCATATCTGCAAAAGTTATTTTTTCAATTTGAAATCATCATAAATGTCTCAGTTAGCTCTTTCTGGTTCATTTGAATACCTATGTTATGGGTCTACGGCCAATATAAATATGTTGATTCTTACAGCGCGGGGAACGACTTTAGTCATCAGAATCTGACGTCGGAAAGACGTCAGATTCTGTCGACTAAAGTCGATCCCCGCGACGTCAGATTATGTGGACTAAAGTCGATCCCCGCGCTGTAAGGGTTAAAAGGCCAGTTGGAGAAGACTTTTAATAGGAAAAATAAAAAAAAATTATTAGGAAATGTCTAAAGAATCACGCCATCAATATCCACATGAACCCGTCTTGGGAAACAGTTTGTGAGAACCTTTGGGTACTAAGACCATTTAATCATGTTAATATTTCGCCATACAAATTTTATAGTTTCATTATTGAATTTCACGATCGACTTTAGACGTCAGAATCAAAGACGTCAGTTTCTGACGTCTAAAGTCGATCCCGCACTGAGAGGGTTACAATGTTTATACTGGTCGTAGACTCACAACATAGGTATGCAAATGAAACAGAATCAGCTAATTAAGACATTTATGATGATTTCAAATTGAAAAAACCCTTTGTTCTCCAAGGTCTATACACACATATTTCAAATTCAGGATCCGCTCCTGACGAGAATGGCTGCCGTTTATGGCCAAAAGCACTGCTGACATACAGTAACCCCCTCTGGTGGCCTCTCCCTGATTGATTAGGTTGCCTCCCCGGTTACCAATGGTTACCACTGGGTGCTATTCTGATTATCATGGGAACTCTTCAGCTAGATTGGTCGTTTACGGCACACATGTTCCCTTGGAAATGTTTCCTTTGTGTTATTATCTGGGCGGATATGGTAAATGAATGAATGAATGAATGAATGAATGAATGAATGAACGAATGTATGAATGTATGAATGAATGAATAAATGAATGAATGAATGAATGATTGAATGAATGAATGAATGAATGAATGAATGAATGAATGAATGAATGAATGAATGAATGAATTAATTAATTAATTAATTAATTAATTAATTAATTAATTAATTAATTAATTAATTAAATAATTAATTAACTAAATGACAAATGAAAGAAAGAACGAACGAACGAACGATTAATAGAAGATAGCGGGATAAATATATTAAACAAATTAGTTAATTAGCTTTATATGAGTTGATTTTGTGTTACAGAACCATTAAAAACTGAACTGAATCTAATCAAACCCAGTGAACAAATCCAGTTGACTCAATGCTGGTTGAATTCTGGGCCACTGTTTGCGAAGCTGGCCCAACATTAAGCCAGCACTGGACCAACGTCCCGTGTCCACTGGGAAGGCAGCGATCTTTATATAACGGTCCACCACGCTGGTCCAACATTGGAGCAAATATACCTAGACCGAGGCGTTCACCCAACATTAGGTGAACGCTGGGCCAGCTTCGCAGACGATGGACCAGCATTGAGACAGCATTGTGGCTGAGCGTTTTTTGTGTATCCGGGGCATGATATCTTTTTATTCCAAATTAATTATTGTTTTATCAGGTGTATTATTTTTTACTGTTGGCGTAAAAATAGTGCCTACCATTGTTATTGCAAATAAATTATTGTTTAAAGAGCGAGAAATGGTTTATTTCACCCCCGATTACATTATTACACAAAAACTGCACCCGGTCTAATAGACAATCGGTAATAGTTGCATCATTAAACATGTTAAATGTCATTTTTGGATTCATGCATGCTGCAAACTATGGTTGATTTGACAAAGGGGGATTGTTCAAAATGATATCTAGTTTTTCAACAAGTTAATATCAAGCGATTTTTATATAAAGAATTCAAGCACTTTTAGTCAACGACCCTGAACAATTCGCAAAATTTGAAATTAACTGCAAAACTAGCTTCGAATGAACTATCAAATTAGCTTCAACGTATTCATAATTTTCATTGTGAAATCTATTTCATTATTACTCATCAAACTGTTTATTTCTTATCTTAAGTTGTTCTACATGGATTAACCTTTTCAAGCCTGAGTTTACCATGGTCATCTTCATCCACTACAAGCCGCGAATTGCTGTCGCAATTCTCGACTTGTAGTGGATGAAAATGATTTGATGTGGGTGAAAAATTTAAGAAAATTGCAATGTATTGGTAAACCAGTTTCATGGAAATTTTCGTTCTAAAAACCTTGGTTGTACGAAAATTAAGTCTGTTTTCAGGGTATGTAAAATGATGCTTTATTGCATTGTGAGGACTTAAAGGGTTAAGATTAGCTAAGATACTCCTAACTTTTATAATAGGAGTGAGATAAAGTTAAGATAATCTCAAACCCATATCCTGTTACATAAAATAATTTAATTTTTCACTCACTTGAAGTTGTGTCTCGCTACAGCGACCCAGAACGTCAAGTGGTTGAAAATTACTGATATTTGTTTAATTTGACACCAAACATTTGGTGTTTAATCACTTATTTCATTCTCACTTGTTGTGATTTAATAGGTTAAAGAAACGGATTAACCCTTTAACCGCCGGACCCGATTATATTCGTTTTCTACATTTTTCATTAGCACATTACACATCAAAAGTAAAGTTGCAGGTTTATAGTCTGATATCAAGTCTGAAGACTTATCATCCGACTTTACATCTTACCCCTTGGTCACTGGACCTGTTCATTCGTGTGCCATTTCAACTCCACGGAGAGCATACAGTCCTGCAGCCGTTTCGGCGCATTGAACTTATCGTACACATTGCCACCTCTGTCCTACCAGGTACTCATTTTCACCTGAGTCAAGTGAAGCATTTGAGGGTGAAGTGCCTTGCCCAAGGACACAACATCTTAACAATGTCCCAAGATTGAGAGGGGAGAAACATGATATTTCTCTGAAAATTCTGCACCAAGCGGGATTCGAAACCGCACGGCAGGCAGCGACATCGGCAGAACGCCACACTCTAACCATTGCGCCATGTCCCTCTCAACGTTTAAACATCAACGTTTAAACATGTTAAAGATAAAGCGTGACATCAGTCAGTAAGATTTGAAAATAGTTGACATCCATTTTGTCAAATCTGAATAATTTTCACTCACTTGAAGTTGTGGATCGCGTCAGCGAGACACAAATTCAATTGGGTGAAAATTCAAATTGAATAATTTGGCGGTTAAAGGGTTAAAAACGACTATTGTCGTGATCAGCAGGCAAAGGGTTAATTGTAACAGTTTTAGTCTGCTAAGACCGAGGGCGGGGGCCCTAGGGTAGTGGTTAGCACCGCTGCCGTTCTCGCTAGAGTTCGGGGCTCGGTTCCCGGTCTCGGCGGTTTGAAAGAAACAAAAAAAATTCTTCCCCATCCACTCCTAAACTCAGTATTGTGGGGAGCCTCCGTGACCGAGAGATAGCGTGATCGGCCCCAGACCTCCAGGGTTTGAATTTCTAATCCTGTGTCTGGAGGGCAGTGTCATCTCACTCATCTCACCATCATCAGGAGGTTCTCCTGACCCAATTTAGCCTGCATGTGCACAAAAGTGGCCTAAAGCCCGATTCATTTCATTTTTTGCCAAGACCGAATACTTGTATATATACGTCTTCAAGCAAATTTCAGACTAAAAAAACATTACAAAGATATGTAACATATCTTGTGGTAGATGCTCAGTTAAACAAATAATGCAATTTGGAGATGTCTATTTTTCATAGTATTAGTTTCCATTCATTTAAAGCTGGAAATTGCGTTAGCAATTCTAACTTCGAATATATATTTTTCAAGAGGTGATTATTTACCAAAATTATTTAATTTGAGAGAGTGTACTTGATAAAAAAATGACATTATTATTTTCAGAAATTTGAAGCTGGAAATGTGAATGCGCGGGGATCAAATTTAGACGTCAGAATCTGCAGACGTCAGATTCTGACGTCTAAAGTTGATTCCCGCGCTGTAAGAGTAAAAATATTTTCTAATGGTCGTAGACCCATAACATAGGTATTCAAATGAATCAGAAAGAGCTGACTAGGACATTTATGATAATTTCAAATTGCAAAAAAAACGCTCTGATCTCCATAGTTTATACGAAAATATTTCAGGCTTAACGAATTTAAATGTCCTCACCTATGTCAAAGTGTATGTGATGTGATGAGATGAGGAGGACAACAAACATGGCGGCCGTGAGGAGAATGACGACAGCCAGAAACCACGGGGAATCCCCACTATCCTACTATTGTATTCTGGGGCCCCCATGTCCTGTGTATAATTTAAATTTTCACCCACTTGAAGTTGTGTTCCGCTACCGCGACCCACAACTTCAAGTGACTGAAAACTACTGATATTTGTTTAATTTGACACCAAACATTTGCGAATGTTGATGTTTAACCCTTTAACCGCCAAATTATTCAATTTGAATTTTCACCTACTTGAAGTTGTGTCTCGCTGAAGCGATCCACAACTTCAAGTGAGTGAAAATTATTCAGATTTGACAAAATGGAGGTCATCTCTTTTCAAATCTTGCTGGTTGATGTCACATTTTATCTTTAACATATTTTAAATGTGGCACTTAATGTGCTAATAAAAAATGAAAACCTGAATATATGCGGCACCGGCGGTTAAAGGGTTAAGGGCTCCTTTCATTCTCAATAACTGTGATTTGATTGGCTGATAAAACAGATTAAATAATAATATTAATATTATAGTCGTGATCAGATATTTAATATACTCACCTATGTCAAAGTGTATGTGATGTGATGAGACAAGGAGGACAACAAACATGGCTGCCGTGAGGAGGATGACGACAGGCAGAAACCACGGGGAATCCCCGCTAGTGGCAGCCTCACTCTGACTGCCCTGCTGGGGGTCTGATTCCTGTGACGGAGGCAGAAAATCCACCATGGAGACCCCGGCCAGCGCCCTGTACACCCCGCCCCGCGCGCACAGCCTTACCCCCCGAGCCTCCATGCCCACCGACAGGGACGGGGTGCTTCCCAAATTAGCCACCCCTGTAGAGGTCAACGAGGTCAAGGCGTTAGGGGTGTATTCCAAGGTGAGCTGGTTAAGGGCACGATCACATCTAGCGTCACCTTCAGAGTCTGAGTCTGAGTCTCCGTCTGTCACTTCCTGGGGGTTCTCAGATCCGCTCTCGCCATCATCTCGCTCACTATCGCCGTCTTCTCGTGTGGACAGACTGGGAGAGTTACTACTGGAGATTTCTAAGATGTCGTCCTCCGGTATGGTCTCCAGCGTGCAGGGGGGTCTCTCGTCACGTGACCCGCTTGGCCCCTCATACAGGAGGTCGGCCATCTTGAGGAACCCGTTAGAATGTCCAAACTTCATGTTATTATTGTCCCTGGTGAGTCCAGCCATCTCCTGTTCACTATGGGATGGCTCACTGATCAACTTGTTATCCCGCCTCTCGCGCAGACGAGAGTACAGCGTGAGCATGCCGAGATTGATGATGAAGGTGAGGAGGGCACAAGGCAGCAGGTACATGACTCCTGCCCTCATGTCAAGGTCACTGTGTCTGTATTCTGGACCGGAAGTCTGAGCTGATAACACCATCATGTGAGGAGCTCCCAGAATGCTCCACGCTGCTCCGAGGTTACCAGAAGTTGCCATGGTAACCAGTATTATATCCTGTTCGTATCGCGCGCGTTCCTGGACTTCCCAGATTCTCAGTACCAGTGGCGTCAGCACCGCCACCGTGGCGTCCCCAGTAAACATGGCCGCCAAGGTGAAGGTCAGCAGGCTCACGCGCCAGATGTACCCTGGGAAGGCTAATGACGCGGTTAACGTGTGACGTAATAAGCGGAATAATGCCCGCTCACGTACTACGTACCACAGTAAGATCTGTACCCCCAGCACGGCCAGGAGGCTGCTCAACGTACCACGTGATCCTATGACGTCATACACGTCTTGTTGCGTCATCACCTGCGTCAGCAACGTCAGCATAGATCCCAACAGCAGCGCCGGCGTCACGCCTAGCGGGATGTGCTTGAACTCCAGCATTATAAAGGGGATCATAATGACGAATATAATGCTCCCCGTCACCACAACGTGTGTCTCCCCTAGTGTGACGTCATCAACGTCACGTGACGTGTTAGAACACACGTCAACCAGAGTATCCAGTACCACCTGGTGAGTAGTCTCAGCAACACCAGACGTAAACGTGGTGACGTCAGATATATTCCACGCCACATCACTGGTCGTGACGTTATCTGCGATTGACGTCTGACTTACGTTAGTCGTAAGTGAGTCGTTAATCACAGATAACGCGTTACTTACGTTAGCCGTCATAGTTACGTTTACAGTAGTGACGTGATCGTCATAAGTGTAGGTGTCATATTCTGACGTGACGCTATCTTGACTGTAAGGCGGCGATGCTGAGCTGGGGACCGCCATCTTGTAAAAATAGCTGAATGAGGCCAGGTCAAAGGTTGGTCATCAGGTCATCTCTGTATGAGTGGCATTTCTGAAACCAGAAACAAATAAAATATAATATAATTATATTGAAATGAAATTAATGGGGTTTTATGCCACCTTCGTGCACAGATAGGCTAAACTGGGCTACGATATATATTGAGATCAATTACGTAGAAAGTAGGCCTACCCAGGTGACTGATTGATTGATTGATTGATTGATTAATTGATTGATTGATTGATTGATTGATTGATTGATTGATTGATTGATTGATTGATTGATTGATTGATTGATTGATTGATTGATTGATTGATTGATTGATTGATTATTTGATTGATTGATTGATTGATTGATTGATTGATTGATTGATTGATTGATTGATTGATTGATTGATTGATTGATTGATTGATTGATTGATTGATTGATTGATTGTCTGCTATTACCAGGGTAAATCATAGTTACTGGGAATGAAACGAATGTTTAAAAATCAATATTTCAAAATGGTTTGATGTGTGTAATTTTCAGCCACTAGAGGTTGCGTGTCTGGGGGATGAAAATTCAAATGATATAATCCAGACAAGTTAAATATGCCATAATCTGACGTCTATAGAGGTCAGATTCTGACGTCTGAAGTCGGCTCCCGCACTGAAAGAATTACAATTTTATAATGATCATATAACATATGACATAAATTTTGATAATAGGTTCATAACTTGGGTAGGCCCTATTCAATTTCAATTTAAGTGTTACGGAAATAGCTAAATAGAACATTTATAAATGATGATTTCAAAGCGAAAATAACCCTTTGTTATCTTGGTTTATACAAAAATATTTCAGCGCTTTAACAGTTACAGCGCGGGGATTCTGACGTCTGTAGACGTCAGATTCTGACGTCTAAAGTCGATTTCCGAACTGTAAGAATTAAAATATTTATACTGGCCGTAGACCCATAACATAGGTATTCAAATGAATCGGAACGAGCTAACTAAGACATTTATGATGATTTCAAGGTGAAAAAAACCCTTTGGTTGCGATGTATTTTTGCAAATTAATTCAGCGCTTTAAGGATTAAGGGTTGGGCCATTTAACGTGATGTGCCTCAGATAGAGAAAGGTTCATCCTATCACTGGGAAGCGGTGAGGGACACGTGAATCCTTTCACACAACTCAATATCCGCTGATGTCTTTATTGAACGACAACCCTGCTGCCCTGCTGTGCGACGGCAAAAAGCAGTAACTGATTAGTTGTAAAGTGGGCAGTTACCACTGTTTGCCTTTGTAAATCAGCACATCATCCACCC
This sequence comes from Flabesymbios commensalis, assembly GCA_964017125.1. NCBI lineage: Eukaryota > Metazoa > Annelida > Polychaeta > Terebellida > Flabelligeridae > Flabesymbios > Flabesymbios commensalis. The sequence goes on from OZ024910.1 coordinate 83,485,224, forward strand.
AGCTAACACGATACGTTGAACCAATGTTGATTTAATGTTGGCCCATAGTCTGCGACTCTGTCCCAACATTAAACCACTATTGGTTCAATTTCTAGTGTTTGCTGGGCAAGTTCATGGCCCCGATGGCTCATTAATTCGTATCGACACGGGCTTGTAACCTAGAAGTACCAGTGCAGGGTCAAGTCCCGGTCGGGCGGGATATTAGTCATCGTGGTTGTGCATATACAGTGCTCTAAACTGTTCAAAGGCATGGGGTGTTACTGTACAAAGCTCTCTGTGCACTATAAAGAACCCTTGATGCATTTCGAAAAAAGAGTAGGGCATAGTCCCGGCTTAGGGCTTCCTTTTGTCGCGATATTGCCATGATTGTGCAGAAAGTGACGTAAAACAATATTCACTCACCCTATACCTATATCATATGGCATCAGTGGCGGATCCAGAAGGAAAGTCAAAACTAAATTGCCTCAAAATCGATCAAAATTGTCCAAAATGTCGGTATTTAGCATTCAAAATATAGCACTAAAAATTTACTAGGGTAGTGCCTCAGCTGGAGGCACTACCCTAGTAAATGGTGAGTGCCTCAAGTTGATGTTGAGTGTCAATATTTGCTGAGGAAAATCATTGATTAACACCTAAATTTATATTTTTAATCGGACCCCCCCCCCTTTTTTTTAATTCTGGATGCGCCCTGGGGCTTCCACGATGAACTGCTAATTTTGTCCGGTCGTGGCTCGAAACTTTATTCACTTTATTCAGTTCAATGAGTAATGTGTTCGCCTTTTGGCGAACGCATTATTCATTGAGTTACTTATAAAAATTAAATAAAAAAATAGTTACTACGATAAATTATATTAATTTATTGCAGAATATTATTCATAATAAATAAATGTACGGTACATTATACAATTTGAATGAGAATTAAATGAGTTAATCTAAAAGGAAAGAAAATTAATCTGAAATGAAAGAAAATTATTATCTAAAGAGCTATTATAGCTATGATCATGATTGTGTAAAGTCATTATCCTTAAATTTTTATTTTATCATAAAATTATGTGATATACGTTATGTCAATAACCTTATGAAAACTGTTATCGGTACATTTAATTCAATGTTACCTCAATATTACACTAACAAATAATACAAGATAGATATAGAGATGCAGTTATAATATGTAATGGCAAAACGTGTGCGAAACGTGAATCCAAAGTACGTACAGAGTCGAAGCCTTTTTTAAGAGTTGAGCCGGAGAACCACTTTCAGAAACACTCTAAACATACTTTGTTTTTAATTATCTTCTTTTTCGATATATATTTAGAGAAAGGATAGTTCCGAAAATATAAGTAGCAATATATTAAAAATTCTGACTGGTATTGTTATATCAGATTTAATGAAGTATGAGAATCAGGCAGATGTGATAATTATAAATCACTGAATATTCAATCATTGCATAAATCTATGCACATATAATTATGCTAGTAACATAAAGTAAATCAAGTTACATGTTTTCGGAGTGGTAAGCATAACAGTTTAATACGCTTTATCATATTAGATTTTTTGACTGCTAGAATCAAAACAAAATGTAACCTTTACGTGTTTTTTTTGTGGCACCATTCTTAATAATATAATTATATATCTTCATGTTCGACATGTTTGGGGTCCCGACTTAATTTTTTTTGTGCCAGAATGTAATTTTAGTAGCTGCCTTTGCTATTTCCTTGCATTGAAGATAATGTTTATGTAATAATTATTTAAAAAAATGGTAATAAATTGGATAATATTTCAGAAATTCGTTGATAATATATATCATGGGGGGGGGGGGTGAAAATAAATGGGTGAATAAGTGACCCAATGACTAAGGTATTCGGACACTTTTTTGCACATATAAATTATGACTAAACTGGACCCGGATAACTTTCCGTGTACATGGTGTATTTAATAGAGCTGTACCGATTTCTGTATTTTCAAGAGGTGAAAATTGTGGTATAGCTAAGGGTATGAAAATCACACGTAGGCCCCTTCTGCATATTCAAGGGTCAATAAAATAACCCAGCTGTATCGTGTCTTTATTCAAAGGCTGCTTTGTGTCTCGAACGTTAGGCCTAGATGAGTGTGCTGTGCAAAAAAAAGGGTTTTCATGTTTTTTAGACAGTGACAGATAGTTTGTTAAAACTTTTAGGCTATCCCGAGCATTGTGTCTATTCAGAAAGAGTGTGTTATTGTCCAAATCTGTATAGGCCTATTAAATGGTATGTTTATGCCAGAAACTGTATAGGGCCTAGTTATTTTCGGCGAAATTTGTATATTCAAAGGCCACAAATTTATATTCAAGACTAAGAGTTTGACTATCCTGTGTGTACACCGAACCCAAATTTTCACCGAGGGCCCCACCCCTATAGGGGATAACCTCCTGAGCATGGTAAGATGTATCTTAATTGGCACTGCCCTCCACACAGTATCCTAAATTCCGTTCAGGGCCTAGCACACAACCTCTCGGACATGTAGCAGATAACTTATGCTATGTTTTTATATTTTGTTCGGTAAAATCGAAAAAAAATCAAGTTTAAACTGTTTATTTTTAAAATATAATGGTGCTATCAGTTTTCTCGTCTTAAATACTATACAAATCGATATATTATACATGTTTTTTTGTTCATTATTTCAAAAGTTATGGTGAAATAGATAATATCTTGGAAACATGGTCGCCATTTTGGATTTAGTCAATTTTCATAGATTTAAAGAGTTAGAAAAAAATGCAATCCCTTTTTTTCTCATCACTATTATGTTCCAAATGGGAATAAACAAAAAAATCACTTTTAACAAACATTTTGCACGAAAATACATAAGGGCATATACTATACTGCCGTACATTGCATTCTAGTACAGCTACAGTGCAATCCAAGTACAACTACTCGTACAGTACGATAAGAATCTCATAGTGAAAAATCACTGCACATAGTGTGAGGCCCCGATAACTCATTCGATCCGGCTGTGACGCGAAAATCAGTGGTACTGGGTTCGAATCCCGGCCGGGTCGGATGTTTGTCATCGATGTTGTATATATAGTGCTCCAAGCTGTTCAGTAGTACTAGTAGTAGTAGTAGATCATTGCTTTACGTCACTTTTCGGCACAAATGGTCTTTTAAGTGACATTGTAATACAAAAAAAAACGTTGTAGTCAATTGACGAGATGATTGATGTACAGATGATGATGTGAGGGTGGGGGTGATAGGGTATGGTTATATTGAAAGCGTTTTCCTTCGCTCGCCCAATAAGGGGTTCTGGGCATGTCTAGGGGATATACCCCCAGACATGCCCAGACGGCCGGTTACTTGGGTTTCACTGTGCAATTTAATGCTGAAACTCCGTGGCATTTCGTGCAGCTCGGCTATCCTCGGGTCGGATAAACCTCAGAGTAACAATAGGAAGGGTAACTCCATTCATTCCCCGTGAGAGACCTATTGATGTCTTCAAACACGCTATTGCCGGTTATTTAAGGCTACTACGGGCTACATCAGTGCATTCACTGATGCGGGTGCTGCATTGGCTCCACTGTTGAGCGGAGGAACCAGGGTACGCCACTGGAAATCCGCCCGAAGATAATGGCCAGATACGGGGAGGCTGATACTACTAGCAATCATCCCAGTACCCCTCCAAGCTGTTCAAATGTCTGGAGTGTGCAAAACTTTCTATGGAACTGAAGTCATTCAATAAGAGTAAGACATAATATTTATAATAGTTCCGACTTTGGACTGCCTGCAGTCGCGATATTGCCATGATTGTGCAGAAGGCGACGTAAAGAAATACCCACTCACCTAGTCCTAGTCCTATAGCGTGTACAGTGCAAAGATATAACAGCCCTGGGCGATATTAGATCACATAGTTGATTTTATCGCCCGAGGAACTGACACTCAAACTATTAACCTCAGCGGCAAAAACATATTATGGGACGAATTGCAGAGCACCCCAATAAAAGAGGCCCTGAAGCTATGTCAGCTGGCTTCCCAGCAAACACCAAACATGTGTATAACATTTGTACAACGTTGGCCCAACGTCATTGACGTTGGTCCACATTGTACAAATGTTATACAAATATTTTGTGTTACTGGGTTGCGTGTCATGGTGCTTTGCAGTAGCCGGGCGATATATGGGGAATATAGGGGAGCATGCGCCTGAGGGGGTATCTAAATAAATCATTGTCGCCTGCTCACTGTGTTGTACTCTATTCTGACGTCGTGCAAACAGCAGTAATTGCTTCCTTAAAAAGTAAACAGTTACTGCTGTTTGTGTTAGCAGAGCAGCATAAATGCGAAGTAGGACGACATTCTGGACCAGATTATAGTTGTAAAATGTGTTAAGAAAGCCTGGGGGGAGGGGGGGGGGGAGTATTTTTATATAAATATTTCTGAGACCGATTTTTCATGAAATAAATAATTGTCTGAAGGACATACTGTGAATAAATATTTAATGGCCCAAAAAAAATTTAGGTATCATCAAAATATAGTGGAAATATAGGAGAGCATGCGCCAGAGGGGGTGGCTAAATAAATCATTGTCGCCTGCTCACTGTGTTGTACCCCTATTCTGACGTCGTGAAAACAGCAGTAACTGTTTCCTTGAAAAGTAAGCAGTTACTGCTGTTTTTATTCAACCACTTGAGGTTCTGTTTCGCTACCGCGATCCACAACCTCAGGTGGTTGAAGATTACTCATTTGTTTAATTTGAGATCATACATTTATAAATCTTGATGTTTTAACACCAATTCCATTCCCAATATCAGTGATTTGATCGACTAATAAAACAGGTTGAAAACGACAATAGTCATCAGCAGGAGAAGGGTTGATAGAGGAACATAAATGCGCAATAGAACGACATTCTCATCTTCATCTATCAAGTTGTCTGGTAGCGGCACCAGTGGTCTGACTCTCAGACCGGATGCGGCAAGATGGGCATTCTGGACCGGATTATATGTGTAAATTGAGTTATTATCATGATCATTAACCCTTTGCTAATTACGATTATAATCGTTTTTTATCTGTTTTATTAGCTGATCAACATGTTAAAGTACAGTTATTAAAAATAAAATGTGTGCTTAAAATTCCAGATTTGCAAATGGTTGGTTTCAAATTAAGCAAATATGAGTCATTTTCAACCACTTGAGGTTGTGGGTCGCGGTAGCGAGACACAACCTCAGGTGGTGAAAAATTAAATAAATTAATTTAATTAATAAAATTAACCGGATAAGGGTTATATGTCAGCTTACATCCAAGCGATATGTTTACACTTGAATAAAATCAGACGTCTAAAGCTGCTGGTACCGTTACGTGTAATATATCAGGAATATATCTTTTTAACCCTTAGAACACTGATGTCGACTACAGTAGATATTCTGTGTTTTTGATAACACCCATATAACCAGTTGTTAAAAATTAAATATGCTTCCAATCTTGAAACACTGATATATGTTGGGACTTAAATTTCACAAATAACACAAATTTTCAGTCACTTGAAGTTGTGGATCGCGGTAGCGAGACACAACTTCAAGTGGATGAAAATTTAAATTTCTTAGCTCAGTGTTCCAAGGGTTAACACATAACCCGCCGAATTAATTAATACATTTCAAGTAGTTGAAAATTATTCACATTTTTTAAATTTCAGATCAAATATTTACAAATCTGGATGGTTAAAAACACACTCTACCCCCTCCCCTCCATTTATTGCAGATGTGACAATGGCACTCAAATGATTAAAACCACAGAACTCCCCTGGACATTGTGATCAGCAATCGTTGTACCATTGAGGGCGGGGGCCCTAGGGTACTGGTTAGCACCGCTGCCTTTCACGCCAGAGTTCGGGGTTCGGTTCCCGGTCTCGGCGGTTTGAAAGAAACAAAAAATGTTTCTTCCCCATCCACGTGTGAAAGTCAGTATTGCGGGGAGCCTCCGTGACCGAGAGGTAGCGTGCTCGGCCTCAGACCGCCAGGGCTCGAATTTCGAATACTGTGTCTGGAGGACAGTGTCATCTCAATCATCTCACCATCCTCGGGAGGTTCTCCTGGCCCAGTTTAGCCTATATGTGCACAAAGGTGGCCTAAAGCCCGATTCATTTCATTTGTACCATTGAGCTGGCCCAGAGGGCTGGTCCATGCTCCTAAATTCATCTACACTTGTACCGCGCCTACATAACGGTCTTTTAGCCTGTCTACCTTCGAGAATTACTGTCATTATCAGAAAAACAAAGAACCCGTGCCTCAGGAACTAGAGAGCTTATTAGACCTCGCTCTCCTAAAACCAAAGCTGGTTCTCGTGCTTTTTATGTTGTTGCTCCATACCTCCGGAATTCCTTTCCTGCAGAAGTGCGAACAGCTGAGACGTATTCCATCTTCCGCAAAAAATTAAAGACACACTTCTTTGCATCTTGTTTCCCATCCTAATAGTCTAACATCATGTTGCTCTTATTTTGATGACTTTGACTGACCCTGGACATGATTCTTGACTATGATTTGGTTTGAAGAGCCTCTGAGCTTGTTATACAGGGATTTAGGCGCATGAGAAGTTGTATCTATTCATTCATTTATAAAGCCCGATGAGCTCTACATTCTTAGGTGTAAAAAGGTCGAGGCCGATCGAAGGCCGAGGCCTTCTTCACAGCTGAGAATGTAGAACTCCGAAGGTTTTAAAGACTTAAAACACATCCGAACATAATGAGGATCCGTCATAATTAACATCTCGGTCACACCTGATTGATTATAGTACCATAGTCATTGGCCTGCGCTTGGTCAACAATAACTCTCCATTCCCGGCTGAGATTGAGAATGTAGTGGTCGACAAAGAAAATAATGTAGTGGTGTGTTTTTATTCTGCTTTTAGTGCTGCTTTGTTTGCGTAGTTAATCCCCACGTTATGCCCACCATGGCTTATGGTATGTTTGCAGAAGGAATCATCGCCTCCCAGACGGGTGCTTTTCTCCTGTTTGCCAACATGATCAATTCCTGTTCATGATTTGTCGTCTGGTCTATTAGGCTTCCCACAATCACCTGCGCCACCCACAATTCCCCGCGCTGACTAATGAGTACACTTCCACCCGTAGTGGTCGGAGAGAGAACACTGTAAACTAATGAGATGGGCAACTCAGACATAGGGACAAAAAGCGCCGTGATTCATGAGACGCTGTTCGTCTAACGTTGCTGCGACGTCGGCCCAACACTTAAGTCAAGGAGAAAGAACGAAATTAGATAGATCGTAGATCTGAATGCTATTCAGATCTACGAATCTATCGTAATTGAATTCTTTCTTCGACTTAAAATACACAAAATATGTATATGTGCTCCAAGAATTGACGGATAAAATAGTCAGTGTGGTTAACCAAGAAACATTAGGCATGTAGTGTCATGGTAAAACCTGCATAATAATCACTGTGTCCGCCGGGGCCAGTATGAAAAATAACAGTAGATTCGCAGATCCGAATCTACTGTTTTAACAATAGACTCACGTCACCGGTGTATTTTAACTAAATTGAGGACAACGTCATCAAGCAAACATGATAGTGAGTGAGTTCGACATGCACTATAAATAACCCGTGAAGCCCTTCGATAAGAGTAGGGCATAGTCCCGACTTTGGGCTTCCTTCCGGGGAGATATTGCCATGATTGTGCACAAAGCGACATGAAGCAATATTCACTCACGTCCATCAGTTTAAGCGGCATAGTCACATCATGATAAACAATCTTTTAGCCATGCTGGACAGGATGGTGTCTCGTACAAAACATGCGAGTAATGTTTATTGAATAGAAGTGTTGAGTCGAGAGAAGGAAGACACACAATGAAGAAGGTAAAAATGACTTATTTAGGTTCAAGTTAAAAGGGGAAAACAATGTGCATACTGCTTTAAAGACGAGAATGACGAGAAGTGCACAAAAATCTATTCAATTTTTTTTAAAGACCAGGGGATCATACCTCATTTTATTGTTAATGTCGCCACATTGTCTTAGATGTAACGATTCATGCTGAATAGTGATGTTTGTTTTAATATATATATTATATATTAATAATATACAGGTATATCCCCTGATGTCGTACAAAGAGAAGAGGGGATATTCACCCTTTACTCGCTTAGCTATCTTATTCTTATTTACTCGCTTAGTTATCTTATTTATTTTCACCCACTTGAAGTTGTGGATTGCGGTAGCGGGACACAACTTTAAATGGGTGAAAATTACTCATATTTGTTTAATTTGGAACTAAACATTTTCAAATCCTGATGTTTAAACACACATTTCTATTCCCAATAACATTGATTTAATCGGCTAATAAAACTGATTAAAACGACTATAATGGTGATTCGCGCTTAAAGGGTTAAAGGTCACATCTATCCCAGCTAACACAAGGCATTGACCCAATGTTGTTTTAATGTTGCGCCGAGGTCGAAGACGGTGGGCCAACATTAAAACAACATTGGGTCAATGCCTTGTGTTTGCTGGGATTGCAATTACTACATGACAAAGGCCGGTCTCGATGTCTCATTCGGTCCGATTGTGGCTCGAGACTCAGAGGTACTGGGCTCGAATCCCGGGCGGGGTCGGATATTTGTGCTCGGGGTTGTGCATATTCAGTTCGCGAAACTGTTCAAAGGCCCGGAGTGTGCTAGTCCCGGCTTCGGGCTTCCTTCTGTCGCGATATTGCCATGATTGTGCCGACTATGCCCTATTCCTATTTCGAATGACTTTTTTTTCATTTGAACCCTTCATAAACGCCCCCCCCCCTTCTGCGCGTTGAACAATATTAGCTGTTGGCTAATTTGTCTGGCCAGCATCGTCCAATTAGATATGAAAGGGTGTATCTGCCACTTTGTGAAGTGGCATATACACCCTTTCATATCCAAGGGGACGATGTGTTATCAGATTTCATTGATTTGACCTCATCATAAACACCCCTGCGTGTTGAACAATATTAGCTGTTGGCTAATTTGTCTGGCCAGCATCGTTCACCACCACCCACCTGTCCACTTCCCATGAAGTGCTTAATGGAAACACTTCACCGTCTGCATTAGCTAACAGCTGAAACCCCGGCGCTCAATCTCAGGTGGGCGGGGGCTCTAGGGTAGTGGTTAGCACCGCTGCCTTTCACGCCAGAGTTCGGGGTTCGGTTCCCGGTCTTGGCGGTTTGAAAAAAAACAAAAATGCTTCTTCCCCATCCACACGTAAAACTTAGTATTGTGGGGAGCCTCCGTGACCAAGAGGTAGCGTGCTCGGCCTCAGACCGCCAGAGCTCGAATTTCAAATCCTGTGTTCGGAGGACAGTGTCATCTCAATCATCTCACCATCCTCAGGAGGTTCACCTGGCCTTGTTTAGCCTATATGTGCACAAAGGTGGCCTAAAGCCCGATTCATTTCATTTCAATCTCAGGTAATGCCCAGCAGACACAACACACTGACCCAATGCTGGCCTAATGTTGGCCCAACGCCTTGCGTTGCTGGATGGTGTTTTTTCAGGGGCGGATCCAGAAGTTTGAACATGAGGTCTGAAGTCCCATATCATCCCCCTCCCTAAATTAGTTTTTGAGTTTTTGCGGTCACAAATAAATAAAAAGATGACTTGTGGCGGCCATTTAAATTTCAGTGAAATCTTGAAAATATCACCCGCACATCCCCATATCATGGGGAATTTGCTTGCAGAATTTATAAAATTTATAAAGTTTTTCAGTTTTTGCGCCCACAAAAAAGTGAAGTTGATCGGTGGCGGTTATTTTTAATTTCAGTAAAACCTTGAAATAATACCTGCACATCTCCATATCATGGGGAATGTGATTGTAGAATTTGAATAATTTTGGAGTAAGATTTTGAGACCACAAAAAAAACTTGTACCGTGGCGGCCATTTAGAATTTTGGTAGCAACTTTAAAAACTCATTTGCACATCTCCACATTTGCACATCATTTTGCGTCCACAAACAATTTTGAAGTTGATCTATGGCTGCCATTTTGAATTTGGCATCTTTAAACTCACTTGAACATCGGGGATGTTGTTACGAATCTTATTTTTGAATTAAAAAAAATTGACTACTAGTCTTACAGATTTGCGCTCACAAAAAGTGTTGTTCAGTATTGACCAGTCAGTAACGCGTTTTGTGATAAATTCTCAAACCGTCATTGCCATTATTTCGAGCCATTTTCGTCTCCACATTTGCACATCTTTTTGCGTCCACAAAAAAATTTGAAATTGATCTCTGGCAGCCATTTTGAATTTGAGTATCATCTTTAAACTCACTTGAACATCGGGGATGTTGTTAGGAATTTTATGTTTAAATTTCAAAAAAAATTGACCATTAGTTTTAGAGATTTGCGCCCACAAAAAGTGTTGTTCAGTATTGACCAGTCAGTAACGCGTTCTGTGATAATTTCTCAAACCTTCATTTCCATTATTTCGAGCCATTTTCGTCATAAAAAGTCACAATAGAGAGACACTTGGTCCCAGAACAATGTGTTGGTATACGGTTAAATGGGCCGGGCTTCGTGCACGCACGCACGCACGCACGCACGCACGCACGCACGCACGCACGCACGCACGCACGCACGCACGCACGCACGCACGCACGCACGCACGCACGCACGTACGTACAGAAGTCGCCGGTCATCATGTTTGTGTGTATTACAATTCATGGCGCCAACATAACAACTTATCAGTCTGATTTCGCGTTTTAGCGAGTGTCCATCCACTTTAACATTTTAAACATTTTAGAACCAATAGCTATCCTAATATATACTTGCTTGATTGATTGATTGGTTAATTGTTTGCTTGATTGATTGATTGATTGATTGATTGATTGATTGCTCACTTGCTTGATTGACTGACTTATTGATTGATTCTTTTATTGATCTATTGATTTACAGATATATAGATTTATAGATAGATTGATTAAGTGATCGATTGAGTGATCGAATGCTTTCTTGCTTGATTATTGGATTGGTTGATAACTTGATCGATCGAGCCATCTATCCATCCATTATTCAATCATGCAATTGATTGATCAATCAATTGTTTGATTGATGGATAAAGTGTTACCAGTCAAAGGGAAGTCGTTCATTTTCCGTAAATCAATACAACCCAGCCATACGATCTGAAATATCAGGAGGGAAAGAACATTGCTGAGCGAAATTGGATGAAATAGCTGATAATATCGCCCGGGCAACTGACACCAGACTATTAACCTGGGTGACAAAAACACATCAGGGGACGAATTGCAGAGCGTAAGTAAAAACGGCCCCTAAAGCTATGTCGGCTGGCGTGGGTGCCATAGCGCCCTGCAAAGACAAACAGCAGTAACTGCTTACTTGAAAAGCAAGCAGTTGCTGCTGCTTGTCTTTGTGCGGCAGCGTGAGTGTCATTGAATCTGCTGGTAAATGCGACGCTGGCCTAAGGGGGCCACCATTTAATCTCCAGGGGGGGGGGGGGGTGAAGTATTTGTGAAATAAATAATTTCGGGCAGACTCTGCGTGGAATAAATTATTTACTTCAATAATGTGTAATGAAATTTGAAATTTTCAGTGCGACACCGAGCCGGGTTGAAATATCCTCCCCCCCCCCCCCGGAGATTGAATGGTGCCCCCTCACGTCACCATTTGGTCTCGTGTTAGCTTGGATGTTGCTGTGGAAACTTACCAAAGGAGAACATCAGTAGCTGTTTACTTTTCGTAGACGGTGGACCAATATTGGACCACCATCGGGTTGATATCTCGTGTTTGTTGGGACAGGAGTATCGTATCAAAAGGAAACAGCAATAACTGTTGTTTGTTTGTGTATGGCGGCCTGGAGGCAGAAGTAGGATGAGGTGGATGGGCGATATATGAGGCAGATAGGGGAGCTGAGACAGGGTTGGTACATCTGCCTATTTCCCTCTGCCCTCCAGCCTGACACCCTCCCCCCCCCCCTCTACTGTCACACCCGCAAACAGTAGGGTCCTAAGCATTAAACCGATGTCTTGAACACTATGCAGTTACTGTTGTTTGTGTGTGTACGGCGGCCTGGAGGCAGGAGTGGGATAAGGTGGATGGGCGATATATGAGGCAGATAGGGGAGCTGAGACATCTATATTGTCGTCTGTCCTCCAGCCTGACACCCCCCCCCCCCTCTCTACACCCACAACAGCAAACAGCAAGCGTTAAATCGATGTTGATTTAAGGTTGTGCCAGCGTCGTAGACGGTGGCCCAACAATAAATCAACATTGGATCACCTTTTCTATCAGTGTTTGCGTCAGTGATGGTGCTAAACCAGCAAACTCTTTAAAACTAGAAAAAAACATGTTTTAAAAAGTTGTTTTGTACGTTAATACGCTTTCTAGAGTGTATTTCACCTACTATTTATAATAATATTAATATATATATGTAGTTTTTTTATCTCTGGTTTCAGCGCAGGCAACAGTTCTATATGTGTTTTAACACATATTCTATATGTGTTTTAACTTTGCTACGTTTTGTATCTGTATTTCCAGCAAACACAAAACATTTGTATAACATTTGTACAACGTCAGCCCATAGTCTTCGACGTTGGTCCAACATTTTACAAATGTTATACTTTAATGCTTCGTGTTTGCTCGGTTATATATTTAATCTGTAAGTAAGTAAGTAAGTAAGTAATTGTTTATTAAAGTGACCAAGTGATGCTTAGGCCCCTACTGTTTGCGGGTGTATTATATATTATATAATTGACTGTTTGTCTTCATATAACAAAATCACTACAGGGCACATATGAAAAATAGCCTGACTGCTAATAATGGCCACCCTGTATAAATGTGTCTCGAGAAATAAATAAATAAATAAACACAATATATGGACGTACTGTTAGTTTAATGTTGGACCACCGTGTACGGCCCAACATAAAAATAACATCGATTTAACGTCTCGTGTTGGCTGGGATATACTCTGTCACACGCTAAGCTAATGCCCCCATCACACCAGGCCACGTTTTCGCCTCGTTCACAAAAAATATATAGAAGTTGATTAAACCAAGAACTTTATATAGAGTTCTTGATTGAAGTTCAATCAAGAACTCTATATAAAGTTCTTGGTTCAATCAACTTTGATCATTGAACGCAATGCGGACGTGGTCAAAATGTAAAATAAACAGATTTTAAGTTCATACTACGTCCTTTCTGAGTCTTCACCGCGTCTTAACTATGTGTCCACGCCAGGTTTACACTGCGTCCATTTTAAACAAATCTTGGAAGAATTACTGTTAGCCCCAGTACCCCTGAACTAGAATAATTAACCTGAAAAAACGCTGAATTAAATAATTCAAATTTTCAACCACAAGATTAAATTACAGTTATGGGGAATTGAATTAGTATTTAATCAAGATTTGAAAATTTTGGTCTCATTAATAAACATAATTATGCGTAATTTTCACCCATTGGATGTTGTGGGTCGCGGTAGCGAGACACAACTTCCAATGGGTGAATTTTTTTAATGTAGAGCTTCAACCCTTTCAGCGCGGGGACCGACTTTAGACGTCATAATCTGACGTCCATAAACGTCAGAATATGACATCTAAAAACGATAAATATTTATAATGGCCGTAGACTCATAACATAGGTATTCAAATAAAGCGGAAAAGTCGATAAATATTTCTAATGGCCGTAGACCCATAACATAGGTATTCAAATGTAGCAGAAAAAGCTAACTAAGACGTTTATGATGATTTCAATATGAAAAAGACAACTTTGTTTTCCATGGTGTATACAAAAAAAGGTCAGCGTTGTAAAGGGTAAAGGGTTAACCTGATAAAGTGGGTGCGTCATTTCAACCGAAAAAAAACAAGATAAACAAATGAGTAAGAGTGAAGGCGTGGTTAGGACGTACTGATGGTGTAATCCCAGATACAGGCGTCCCTCATCCGTCACAACGCAGCCACACTGTATGACTGATAACGATATCAAATACGCGTGGCAGGAGCGGAGGCAGAATTTATTAAACGGGGGTGGAGGGTGTGGGTAGTGATTCTGGGGGCAGGAAGTTTAAAAATTTCGGATATATTGCAATCTAGCGTGTAAGTATAGTCCAATATAAAAGACATGAAAACGCGTGCAAAATAAAGTTTTTTGGGCAATTATTTAGACAATCCTTAATTCTGCTGACAATACGCTAACGCTGTTTCCAGCTTCAAATGAAAAAAATAAACAGCTGAAAAATTTCATTTTGATTAACTTGATTCCATTGATTTCAGTGACATTTCATTGGCTTGAAACTGACTTGAAAGCGTAATAAATCGTCCCTTTGGATATGAAAGGGTGTATCTGCCATTTCATGAAGTCGCAGATACACCCTTTCATATCCAAGGGGATGGTATATAGGTTATAAGGTCCTACCAGACAAGGAATAAAAAAAGAAAAAAACAGGCAAATTCTCACATTTATCTCTCTTTGTGAAAAATAAACAACCCCAATATTTAATTATTTCATTTTAAAAATGACTTGAAAACATAACAAAATCGTCCCCTTGGATACCACTTCGTGAAGTGGCAGATACACCCTTTCATATCCAAGGGAATGGTATATAGGTTATAAGGTCCTACCAGACAAGAAATAAAAAAGGAAGAAAAAGAAAAGGAAAACCAGGTAAATTGACACATTTGGAAAACGCAGGTAAGTCAGTCATCATATTTTCAAATAAAGCTTGACTTGCCTTCCAGCATGTCACATGAATCCGACCTGACAATCTGCATATCTATAAAAACTGGCTTGAAATATGAAAGGGTGTATCTTGAACTGAATTGGCATATATACCCTTTTATATTCGAGGGGATGGTATATAACAGTCAAGAAATAAAAAAGGAAGAAAGTAAAAGAAAACGAAGACCAGGTAAATTCGCATGTTTATTGGGACACGTGCATGTAGGGACGTCAGTCATCATATCCGGCACAAATAAAATTTGACGGTCTTCAAGCATATCTTGGAAAACCCTCTCGATCCGACCTGAAATATCTGCATATCTATAAAAACTGGCTTGAAATCATAGGCCTATATCTACGAAAGATTAAAAAAAGAGAAAAATAAAGATGGGAATAAGGCAATACTGGGAATTTCTTGGAGACCAGTCATCATATCCATACAATGAGTTTTTCTGCCTTTCAGGACACTGTGAAAAACCGTCCGGATATACACTATGCAGACTCATGATACAAAGTAAAAAAACAAAGCCATTTGTTACTGGTCTCCCGTCATCCTTACCTAGTGAAAACAAACCACTTATATGACACTTGTACAATGTTGGACCAACGTCAAGGCCGTTGGGCCGGCGTTGTACAAATGTTATACAAATGTTTTGTGTTTGCTGGGTAGTGACTGTCACGTGATCTATTATTCAGACTGACCAATGAGAGCTTGACTTATTATCACATTCTGTTCAGTGGTTTTCACTGTGAGACTTAAATCAGTATCAGCCCATATCCCACTGATGTCATAGTTTGAGCTGCAATGGATGGCAGTAATATATCAAGTGCGACATTTTTCATGATATAGAACTATGGTAAAATACAGCACTCGTCCAATGAATACATTGAAAGTGTTCGCCGAAAGGCTCACGCCTTACTCACTGGACGAGTGCTATATTTTTCCATATCGCACTCAAACTGTCACCGCATGCATCTATTATTCAACCAACAATAGAGCTTGGTGGGCATCTTGAGCAATGGCAGTCTGGCACCTGATATCACGTGTTTTATTATTCTACCACCAATGACAGGTCGTGAACAGGTATGAAGAGGATGAAGGACCTAGCTATGCCTCACACTGCTCAGTGCTAATCACGACAATAGTCGTTTTCAATCTATTTTATTACCGATAAAATGAAATCAGCGTTTAATCATTAGATTTGCAAATGTTTGGTCTAAAAATAAGCAAATATTAGTGCTTGCTGTGTAGGTGGCACCAGCGAGTCAGGCCATCCATCACTCACGTGATAGTTTCACGTGACAGTATCCCGTGACATGATAACGGGATAGGATCATGAAGGCACTGTGATTTTAATTGATCTTATATATTGCTCAGAGCACCTTGAAGCTTCATACCAGGCCGAAAGAAAATAAACGACAAAAATATATCTCTATATCTAGTCTCACCACGCTAAATAAGGCCAAATCATGGGAGGTGTTTACTAATGATAGAATTATCACACAAAATATTTTTATTGCGGCTGTTCCAACCTCTGGTGAAACAAAAAAAAATAGGAAGATTTTTAAATTTTGTGGAAGGATATCATGATGATCCTGCAGGGATACAGTGGGTTAATAGGATGTGTGTCTGGTCGGTGACAGAGGGTGCCTAATTTGAACTGTGGTGACATTTTACAGGCTCGGGGGCGTAGCTCAAAATCTGTCTGGTCAGCATACCCATATCGGACCTGTTTGTGAACTAGGACATCTCAGGTTTTATCCTGATATGTTTGAGAGGGAGAAAAATGGTGAAATCGGCCTGTGGAATTAAGGTAGTTCACATGTGTGTCAATAAGACTGGCATTCGGGGTGGTGAGACCAAATCTGTGAAACTGGTCTCGATTAGCATTCGTAAACTGTGATTGGCTAGCCACAATTTGAAAGCTCATTTCTAATAGGCCGATTGCGATTTTAGTTTCCACGACCTACTTTTTTTACAAAATTCAAAACGAACCGGAAGTATTAAATAGGTCAGGTCAACAAGAGAGAATGACTACCGGTGAATCGAGACCTTAATGTGCTGGTTCCGTGATGTATCTATTACCATGAATCCTCAGCATTACACTGAGAGCGATAGATACATGGTGTCAAGGTCAAACTAGATGTCCAGCGATTATCCAATAACCTGACCAAGGTCACGGCAACGTGTGGTCACTTATGTCTGACTGATGTGAATCAGCATCATTCAGACAAAATTCCCATTTTGCATTTTGAACCGCAATGTATGACACTTAGCCTATGTCATGTGTGAGAAAATACAAACGATATGGGAAAATACAGCACATATCCGATGAATAAGGTGTGAGCCTTCTTATACGAGCGCTGTATTTTCATATATTGCACTAAGATGGACACTTTTCGCACAGCTAATCACCCACTGGAAACACGATTATTCATAACACCTAGCCCTACCTAACACCTAGCTGTGGTCACTATTATGTCCGACTAATGTAAATCAGCATCTTCCCCGACGATGGTCCAGCCTTGAACCAGAGTGTTTTCAGCGTCTCCCATGTTACTCTTATGCTTAACATTTACAGCGCTAAAAATATGTTAATAAACCAAGAAACCAAAGGTTTTTTTCAATTTTGAACCACCATAAATGTTTAGTTAGCTCTTTCCGATTCATTTGAATACCTATGTTATGTGTCTACGACCATTAGAAATATTTTCACTCTTACAGCGCGGGGATTGACTTTAGTCGTCCGAATCTGACGTCTACAGACGTAAGATTCTGACGACTAAAGTCGATCCCCGCAAGGGATTAAGGGTTAATATTCTGCTTTTAACCCTTAAGGTGCGGAGATATTTGTATATAAATCATGGAGACCAAAGGGTTTTTTCCAATTTGAAATCATCATAAACGTCTTAGTTCCTTCCACTTCATTTGAATAGCTATGTTATGGATCTACGACCATTATAAATATTTTAATTCTTTCAGCGAAGGGTCTTTATACATCAGGATCAGACGTCTGTATCTTTCAGTGTGGGGACCGTCTGTAGACGTCAAAATCTGACGTCTACAGACGTCAGATTCTGACGTATAAAGACGGTCCCCACACTAAAAGGGTTAATACACGTATGAGAGGGCTAATACATGTCTCTCAGCGTTGCACCTGCTCCTCTTAGCAAACTCATCAATAAATAACAACAGTAGTTTGTTTGGAGGCAAAAAACGTTTATTTTTCTGGGCTCTCCGTGGCAACACAGATCACGTGCTTAATCCTAATTACCCTCCACTGTCTCTCACCGGTAAACATGACACGTTGGTCCAATGTTGGTTCAATGTTGGGCCGACATTGCAGATGATTGGCGAACATTGTACCAGCATTGGACCGACGTCTCTATGTTTACCGGCAGCTCCCTTAATTCTAGCAAACATGAGATTTAGACCCAGTGTTGGTTCAATGTTGAGCCGACGTAGACAACAGTGGGCTAGCATTGAACCAGCATCGGGTGAACGTCTTGGTTTGCTGGGATATGTCTTGCGACAGCCCTGTATTGGATAAAAGTCTCGTATTTGCTGGGATATTTCTAGCGACTGCAACGAACGATCGTCGACGGACGGTCAAAATGCTGATTTAATGCTGGGCCAGCGTCGCAGACGGTGGGCCAGCATTGAAACAACATTGGACCAACGTCGTGTCGAACGGACGGACGGATGGACGGTCAGACGAAGGTATAAATTGATGAAGAAACAATATGGTATACATAGACGAGCAAGTGAGTGAAAATGAAACGAGCTTTTTAGATTTGTGAAGATTGCCGACGATTTTACGAGTGCTCGTATCCTTCCTCTACATGTTAAAGAGGGGAAGTCAACAATTTTTTCATTTTCGTAAGCGGCGGGAAATAGGTCACGAGAAGTTTGGAAATTCTGTGAAACTCAATGACCTCGACCTCCTTTGTTTTCACCGAGCTGGCTAATACAATGAAGTATGGGGGAGGGGGTCTTATATAACCTTGTTTTCACCGAGTGACGTCACTGCGTTTCACATAATGAAGTATGGGGGAGGGGGTGTTATATATCCTTGGGCTCACCGAGTGACGTCACTGCGTTTCACAGAATACTGTACCACGCTGTATTCAAGAAAAATACCCCAGCAAACACAACACTTTGAACCAATGTTGGTTTAATGTTGGCCCACCGTCTACGACGTCGGCCCAACATTGAACCAACATTGGTTCAACGTGTCGTGTTTGCTGGGACTAGCCCAACATTACATTGCGTAAAAGTTTGCAAATACGTCTCTAGCATTAGAGCATAATCCAGCAGATTTCTGTTTGCTGGGAGCGGGATCACCTGCCACACAATCCATGGAGCCACATTTCCGGTTGGCAGGAGAAGCCTATTGCATAATCTGATGGTGATCTCACAAAGTCCGTACGTGATCGCACATGTCCAGGGGCGCGTTTTTTGTACGTTATTTTCCAGATTTCTCGTGGCCCGAATCATGCCGCTTACGAAAATGAAAAAAACTCGTTGCCTTTCCTCGTTTGACTCCCTCTTTAACATGTATAGGGAGGATACGAGCACTCTGAACCACTCGTTGAATCTTAACGATCCTCATATGCAAATGAGTTATATCTTAGCGATGATAGTGAAACGGCCCCCTGGGCCCCGTTTTATCAAGCTGAAAAGATACGAGCTCGTATTAATAGCTCATTTGCATATGAGGATCGTTAAGATTCAACGAGTGGGTCAGAGTGCTCGTAACCTCCCTATACATGTTAAAGAGGGAGTAAAACGAGGAAAGGCAACAAGCTTTTTATAATCTCGTAAGCGGCAGGCAAAGGTCACGAGAATTAATAAGATCTCGTATCTTTTCAGCTTGGTAAAACGGGGCCCAGGTCCGTAATAACAGACTATGTGCCCTTAAGGCTTACAGCGCGGGGATCGACTTTAGTCGTCAGAATCTGACGTCTGTAGACGCCAGATTCTGACGTCTAAAGTCGATACCCGCACTGTAAAAGTAAAATTTATTTCTAATGACCGTAGACCCATAACATAGGTATTCAAATGAATCAGAAAGAGCTAACTAAGACATTTATGATGATTTTATATTGAATAAAACCCTTTGGTCTCCAAGGTTTATACAAAAAGAATTCAGTGCTTAAAGGGTTATTACTGTTGCGCCACAAACATCCGATGCACGGACGATCGATCGCGTTTTAATTTTGCACTACAGGGTGATCAGATGATAAGGTCGCTTTCCGCGAGTCCACATTTCCTACTGATAAGAATGCTGCAGTGCAAAGCCAATATAGGCATACTGCATCGTCGGGAAGGCGAGATGGGCTCATATCAGCACAAGTCACCACATCAAGCCCGAGCTTTTAGGCGATGGTTTGATGTGGTGACGAGTGCTCAGATCATGTCGCCGTACCAACGATGCAGTCAGTATCTTTTCTCGTATGAAAATCTATCTGAAGCGGCCAAACAAACTTAGCAGTGAAGTGTATAGAAGAGAGTGCGAGATAAGCTGAAAAAGAAGAAGAAAAGAAGAAGAAGAAGAAGAAGAAGTGTTTATTCAACCATGGAAATAAGTAAATGAAAGATGAGTGAAACAATTTACAGGGTGGTTTGGGAGACCTCCATTAAGACCACGAAGTCGCTAGCATGGAGGTCACCCATGAGGCTGATCTCACCATACGTCTCGTAGTGAAAGCCAACAGCATGAGTACGAGAATAGACAGTCAGGGACGCATTACATATCTGGAGGGCTGGAGAGCTTCTGTTAATTGCATTTTTTTTACTTCTGCAAGAAAAAAAAATTGGGGAGGGGGAGAGTGAATTTTTTTCTGCACACATTTTCAACAAACACTTTTTTTGAATTTTGTGGCGACACACTTTTTTCGCATATTTTCTTCCAGATAGGTAATGCTGCTCAGTGTATAAGGCAAAATGTATTTCGGCTTTGTATTATCAAACACAGTCCTTGTTCACATATTTCCTACCACCGTTGAAAATCTGTTCAGTAACTTCTCACTTGCTTAGGGGGGGGGGGCAACTTTCAATTTCCAGGGGGAGGGCTGGAGTATTTTTTAAATAAATAATTTAGGCAGACTCTGCATAAATAAATAATGAACTTCAAGAACTGTTCAATATAAACACGTAATAAAATTAGAAATCCCCAGCGCACCGCCGAGCTAGGATGAAACATAGACCTCTAGATATAGACTAACAACAGGCGCGAGATCGCCGTAAACTTACGGCGCGCATGCGCTGCTAAGAAAAGGGATAACTGATTTCCGGTCTACCTTTCATGCTGGCTATTTATGTTTTTCATCTGCTCGATAGGCGAGTAATTTGGGCTATTTAGTCACTATAATTTAAATTACTGAACCAACTAATTGTTCAAAATAATGTAATGTTTTATGTTTATGCTAAAAATATACATTAAAAACAATGACAATTGAAGTTTACAATTTAAATTAGACGCCAAAGTGAATCTGTTTCAAACTTGACTGTAGTGTATATCACCAAGCCAGCATGTCAGTAGACCTTAATTCGGACAATTGTCATATTGAATTTAATACATGTATTGTTGTTGGACATGGTGTGTATACGTCTATGATCTATGTCCACATAATTTCACGAGAGAATAATACTTTATGGGCTTGGATGTTTTATTCTTGTTGTAATATTTAAATACTATTGATAATGAAGCAGAAGGAACTATTATAATGTATTCATTTATCAAATACATTCGTTACGATTTGAAAGATATTAATGTTAATAATTAATTCGACTGTGATTGAAATTGTGGGGATCAACACAATGTTTACATACCCATGAAAAAAACGATCAAAAAGCACATCGTTGACAGTTTACAGCGGAAGTAAAAATGAAATGAATCGGGCTTTAGGCCACCTTTGTGCACATATAGGCTAAACTGGGCCAGGAGAACCTCCTGAGGATGGTGAGATGATTGAGATGACACTGTCCTCCAGACACAGGATTCGAAATTTGAGCCCTGGCGGTCTGAGGCCGAGCACGCTACCTCTCGGTCACGGAGGCTCCCCACAATACTAACTTTCACACGTGGATGGGGAAGAAACAATTTTGTTTCTTTCAAACCGCCGAGACCGGGAACCGAACCCCGGACACTGGCGTGAAAGGCAGCGGTGCTAGCCACTACCCTAGGGCCCCCGCCCTACAGCGGAAGTAAACTATCCCTTTTCTCGCCAATTCTCGCAGACGAAAGCTCATACACATCAACCAGTGTCGTGAGATTTGAAGTCGGTTGTCCATTCCCTCGATGTCTATGGATGAAATAAATAATTTGTCCGGGACAAAAAACTCCAGTATCCCCCCCCCCCCCCCTGGATATCGAATAGTGGCCCCGTTACTTATAGGTAGTTACTGCATTTGAGCTTTGCATCAGATTTTGACGTCTAAAGTCGTTCCCCGCACTGAAATAATTAAAATATTTATAATGGCCGCAGAACCATAACATAGGTATTCAAATGAAGCGGAAAAAGCAAACTAAGACATTTATGATGATTTCAAATAGAAAAAACCCTTTGGTTTCCATGGTTAATACAAAAATATTTCAGCTTTGTCATAACATATGATGACATATTCTGATGATTCCTCATTTCACCAGTATAACTGCTACATCCTACTAGGCACACGACGTTGTTGTGACGTTGAATCAACGTCATTGACGTTGATTCAACGTCACAACAACGTTGTGTGCCAGTGAGCTATGGGGCACCATTCAATTTCCAAGGTGGGGTGGAGTTTTTGTCGCGGACAAATTATTTATTTTAACCCGGCTCGGTCGCTTGCTGATAATCTTAAATACTATTACATTTATATAGAACAGTTCTTGAAGTAAATTACTTATTTCACGTCCTCCCGAATTTTTTTTATATTTCTAAAATACTCCACCCCCTTACCTAGAGATTGAATGGTGGCCCCCCGAGCTGTAATACTGCCTCCTCCCGTGCTTGCAGCAGGATTACATGATAAGATCACACACATATTCCCTGGTCTCTCATTTCACATCAATCAAACTTTGCATGACATCTTCTGGGTGAACATCAGATGTTGACCCAATGCTGTTTTAATGTTGGGCCAGCGTCATAGATGATGGCCCAAACATTGAAACAACACTGGAAACATTAAAACAACACTGAATCGCTGGTGTATGCTAAGCCACACATGTAGATTAAATGCTGTTTCAATGTTGGGGCAGCGTCGAAGATGATGAGCCAACATTGAGCCAGCATTGGATCAACGGGTCGTGTATGCTGGGCTAGTCACCGGGCATGTTGAATAACTGCTGTTTTAATGTTTGGCCAGCGTTGCAGACGGTGAGCCAACCTTAAACCAACATTGGGTGAATGTCTATCATTTGATGGGATAAGACCAAGCAGTGGCGGATACGAAATGAAATAAAATGAATCGGGTTTTAGGCCATCTTTGTGCACATACAGACTAAATCGGGCCAGGAGAACCTCCTGAGGATGGTGAGATGACACTGCCTTACAGACACAGGACTCGAAATTCGAGCCCTGGCTGATCCAGAGAGGGAGTCAACCAATGTTGTTCAACTCTTACAACGCCTAATTATTAGGGCTTTTTTAATTTGAAATCATCATAAATGTCTTAGTTAGGCCTTTCCGCTTCATTTGAATTCCTATGTTATGGGTCTACGGCCATTAGATA
Source organism: Flabesymbios commensalis (assembly GCA_964017125.1). Taxonomy (NCBI): domain Eukaryota; kingdom Metazoa; phylum Annelida; class Polychaeta; order Terebellida; family Flabelligeridae; genus Flabesymbios; species Flabesymbios commensalis. The sequence goes on from OZ024910.1 coordinate 83,508,599, forward strand.
TATTTTAATCTTACAGTGCGGGGATTGACTTTAGTCGTCAGAATCTGACGTCTACAGCCGTCAGTTTCTGACGACTAAAGTCAATCCCCGTCTACAGACGTCAGATTCTGACGACTAAAGTAAATCCCCGTCTACAGAGGTCAGATTCTGACGACTCAAGTCAATCCTCCCCGTCTACAGACGTCAGATTCTGACGACTAAAGTAAATCTCCGTCTACAGAGGTCAGATTCTGACGACTAAGGTAAATCCCCGTCTACAGACGTCAGATTCTGACGACTAAAGTCAATCCCCGTCTACAGAGGTCAGATTCTGACGACTAAAGTAAATCCCCGCACTATAAGGGCTAAGCCAACATTGGGTGAATATCTAGCATTTGATGGGATGAGAAATGAAATGAATCGGGCTTTAGGCCACCTTTGTGCACATATAGGCTAAACTGGGCCAGGAGCACCTCCTGAGGATGGTGAGATGATTGAGATGACACTGTCCTCCAGACACAGGATTCGAAATTCGAGCCCTGGCGGTCTGAGGCCGAGCACGCTACCTCTCGGTCACGGAGGCTCCCCACAATACTGACTTTCACACGTGGATGGGGAAGAAACATTTTTGTTTCTTTCAAACCGCCGAGACCGGGAACCGAACCCCGAACTCTGGCGTGAAAGGCAGCGGTGCTAAACACTACCCTAGGGCCCCCGCCCTTGATGGGATGAGACCAGACAGTGGCGGATCCAGAGAGGGAGTCAAACAATGGTGATTACCCTTCACAACGCTGAATTATATATGTATAAACCATGGAGACCAAAGGGTTTTTTCGATTTAAAATCATCATAAATGTCTTAGTTACCTCTTTCCGATTCATTTGAATAGCTGTGTTACTAACTGTGTACCTCGCCTTAAATTTGTGTGATGCCTGCGCCATAGAATCCTTCTATGATATGGCGAAATATAAATATATTGTGAACATTGTGAACATAAAGCTACACATTTTGTGACAAAAGGAAAATTTAAGGGATAGATTAAAAGTTTCTATATTTAACATACAGGCATTACGGCGTGATCAAATATTTTGTTATTTTTAAAATTATCTTCACAACCTCAGCATCCAATATACTGACAGATTGGCAGCTGTTGGACCAATGAGCCTATAGACCTATACAAAAAACATTATTAATATTTCATGTCACAGATTCTATTCCGGTCGAGACCTTTAGAGATCAATATATTCTACAGTTATTATTGTTATTGTATTTTGAAGTCCAACCCTTACAGCGCTACCGCGATCCACAACCTCAAGTGATTGAAAATGACTCATATTTGTTTAATTTGAGACCAAATATTTAAAAATCTCGGTGTTTTTAAAACACTTATTTCGTTCCCAATAACAATAATTTAATCGGCTTATAAAACTGTCGTGGTTAGCAGGCAAAGGGTTAATGCATATATGAGATGTAAATCTGTCTTTATAAAAGAAAATTAAAACAATTGATCAAACAATGACGCCTTAATTCATTGCGCAATCAATCGTACGCGCACCAGATTTTTTAGGGCACAACTTTGCGGATGGCAATGATTACAGACTCAGTATCGCACACAGTCTATTATTACGGACTAAATCCCCAGCCAACACGAGACATTCACCCAATGTTGGATAAATGCTGGGTCACCGTCTGCGACGTCGGGTGAACGTCTCGTCTTAGCTGGGTCGTGGCACAACGATGCCGGGAAGTGATATATCATCTGCGACACAGCCGTGGACAGGCCCACACAGTAAAGATGTGGGCCGTGGATTGCTATATGTGTTCCATCCAGGAGAATCAACGTATTTCAACATGGCGGAGACTGAGAGCTATCTTGGACCCAGGGTCCGAAAAATACCCACTGCATTTTGATGACGTGGCGGTAAACGACTTGAGCATGCGAATATGTAGGTGAAATGTTGTTGATTCTAATAAACATATTAGGTTCCTGTTTAATCGTGACCAAGTCTTAAATATAACCGTCCTAAGGAAAGTCCCACGATTTTAGAGGGCGCAACCTGCGTCTGAAACCTTCAGTTTCAAGTCCTGTTCCAGACTAGGGCTAGTTCCAGACACATTGGGGCTACTAACCACACAGATATGACCGCGCATTCCAATGAAGTGTGTCACAACAACATGGAGTGAGACCACACACTTCCTTTTATTTGGTCATAAGAATGAATGAATAAGGAAATAAATAAATGGGGTCTTAGGCCACATTTGTGCACATATAGGCTAAACTGGGCCAGGAAAACCTACTGATGATGGTGAGATGAATGAGATGATACTGCCCTCCAGACACAGGATTCGAAATTCGAGCCCTGACGGTTCGAGGTCGAGTACGTTACCTCTCGGCCACAGAGGCTTTCCACAATACTGAATCTTTACGAGTGAGCGGGAAAGAAACATATGTTTCTTTGAAATCTAAATGCCGGAGTGGGCGAAACAAGAAGGAGATGAAGCATGTTATCAAAATGGTGAAGGGGTAGTGTGTATCTAACAACAACACCAAACATTGGGTTAATGTTCTGTGTTTACCCGGGAAATAGTAGACGTTGAAACAATATTGCTTTATTGTTGGGCCACCGTCTGCGACGCTGGCCCAACATTAAAAGGGGGGGCAGGTGTTTGATTTTTTTTGCATATTTAGGATAATTTAGGGATTTTTTGTGGAATTTGGCAAAAAATAGGGGGGGCTCGCCTTCAAGACCACCCTGGATCCACCCCTGGACTCACATGAATGTGGAAGACAAGCCGACCACAGTAAACACTTTATGTTTAATGTTGGACCAGCGTCGGCTTGAGTGGCTGTTATGAATGTTGTTGTGTCTCGTTTCTGTATCGTGTTTGTTGGGGTAAGCTTACAAAAAGAGGAACTGCTGACGTTACAGCTTTATGACTTTCCACGGAAGTTGAACCACTTGACATCATCCTGAAAGAATGTGACCGTGGAACAATGGATCCACCATTCACAAAAAATGGACCCATTGCTGATATAATGTCGGCCCAACGTCTTCGACGCCGATCCAACATTATTCCAACATTGTCAACGTGTCGTGTTTGCTCGGGAGGCAGAATTATCAATAGACGATGGTCTACTTTTGACTACCATGCACCACTCCCCCCCCCCCCCCCCCACATCACAACAAAAATACGTTTTTTGGAGCCCTGGGATATACTGAACACGCACCTCTATATAAGTCGCCAAAATAGAGTTTGTATTCCTATATTTTCAATGATAACATTTCCTCTTTTATGTTACCAGTAGACATCTTATTTCTGTCATTTATGAAGTGGATATGCGCGCTCTATTCATATGAATAATATCCAATGAACACAATCATACTCAGCGTTTTATACTCTTTTGTCCAATGGAGCAGAATGATATTTTGACTTATTGTGGAGGGGAGGATCGGAATTCTTTATTAATTGTTCTCAATAAAAATAATGAAGACGATTTTTCTGATATTACATTTCTATTTCAGAGCATATAATGCCAACCAAATATTACAACGTAGACGATGCGATTACAAAAAATTTGTTTTTAAACATATATATATATATATTTGTTTTTTTCATTATCTTGAATGTAATTTCTGGCAAATAAATGAGTTTTGACTTTGACTTTGACTTGATTTCATGTTTAGTATATCAAGGCTCCAAAAACTTAGTTTCGTTGAGATATGGGAGAGTCATTTATGACGATTTAAAATTGAAAAATAAATATATTAAAATATTTCAACGCTTTGAGGATTAAGTCGGTTGGTAAAACCAGGACCAGCGGCCCACCGCACTAAACATCTTAAAGGTGATATACCACCCCTTATATGGTATGAATAATTATGTCCTTATATGGGGTGATGGGCTATCATGTGACCCTCTCAGAGGTTCACATGATAGCCAATCACCCCTTATAAGGAGACACTTGTGCCACATCTTGTGGCAACATTGATTTATTTGTCACAAATTTATTCATACTATATAAGGAATGATAGATCACCTTTAAAATTAAGATTATCTTAACTGTTAGGATGTCTAGTGGAATGGGTCCTTCGAGTATACAGTGGCGGATCCAAGGGTGGGGGGGAGGTTTTAAACCCCTTCCCCCTCTCAGAAAAAAATCATCACCTTATTTAGGGGTTTCCTTATGATTTGGTGATATACTGAGTGAGAAACAGTGCCCAATATGCCTTAGATTGCATGAGAAAGCCTATGGAAATAAAAAATTTCACCGGGGGCGAGCCCCTCGACCCCTTTACAGTAAAATATTTTTTCTTGTCAAATTATACCCCCCTCCCCCTCACTGAAAAGCTAGATCAGCCCCTGGTATATTTCGGCGCAAATTTGACACTTGTTTTGTTTCCGGACACATAAAGAGGAGGCGCACACCGGCAGCGTGTCCCTCCAGAATCCCTCACTGGTTATATATATTCTGGAGCTCTCTGGGCTGGTAATTTGCTGCCTCCTCAGGAAACTGACCAAATCCTGTGCAAATCAGGACAAGTGCCGCCCTGCGCCTCCCCTCCTCTCCTCACCGCCCTGCGTCTCTTCTCCTCTCCCCTCATCTGTCTTTCTTCTCTCTTTTCTTTCCTCATTTCTTGCTACACGGTCAGCCGCATAAGCCTATGTCTCCAGACTCTCTATCTCTCCAGAGAGTCTGGACAGTTGCCTTTCATCTGTAAAATTAATGAGGGTTTTCGTATGGAATGAATGATTTGGGTGATGAATTTCATTTATTGTTTGCCCATGTTTTAACGAAGCCCGTGAACATACATTAAAAAGGTATTAGTTGGATCTCAGTTAGCTGTATCATTTGATAATCTAATGAATGTGAAAAGCACCATACAGCTGGCGAATTTATGTAAATATTTACAAAATTAATGAATGCATTCAAGCTCGTTGTATAGATATTACGAATAGTACCATAGTAATAATAATTATTATAACCCTGTGCAAATATTGCATTATAAGGTGTAATTGTCACCACCATACGTGCCCCCCTGGCATATATACATACATGTCTGTACATTTCTTCACTATAGGCCTAAAGATCTTATGAATACACTCATTACTGTCTTACTGATTTCGTGTGCAAAACATCATCCACCCAGCAGACACGAGACATCGAACCAATACCGTTTCAATGCTGCGCCATCATCTGCGACGCTGGCTCAGCATTGAAACGGCATTGGCTCAAAGTCTCGTGTCTGCTGGGCGTCTTGTATAAACCCTTTCAGTTCGGAGTTTAGATTAAAAACGAATTTAGTCGTGCTTTGCACATAAAGGGTCACATGTTGGTATCAGGGAGTTTTACCAGTAAATCTACATACCCAGCAAACAAAATACCTTGAACCAATGTTGAGTCAATGTTGGCCCATCGTCTACGACGCTGGGCCAACATTGAACCAGCATTGGTTCAAGGGTTTGTGTTCGCTTGGTAGGAGCACCATCACGTGTCTGCGGGGAACAAACCAAATATGGGCATCACGCAGCAACAGGTTAATGCGGAGTAAGCACGCACCATGGTACAATGAACCCGTGATTGTCAATGTCAGTGAATACTCCACGTCTAAAAGCATCTCTCTAGCTTATATTGTACTGTGCGGATATGAATAAAAAACCACTCATCTCTGTATATATCCCTAAATAGATTCATGAAAGAAGTATGGATATGAATAAAAAATCACCCCATAGTCACTGCAGAGCATACATCCGCAAATATATTCATGAAAAAAACAGCGCTATCCATGCAAAAATAGGGGCCTACAGATGAAAGAAAATTATCTCTGACTTCGTAGAAACTGCTGTGAGCACAAAAAGTGGCACTTCAAGACAGGTGGCTGCCATGCATGACAGAAGGAAGCCCGAAATCGGAACTATGCCGTACTATGCCGTACTATCCAAGGGTTCTGCATAGTGCACAACGCCATAGACAGCACTGCACACTCCCGGCCTTTGAACAGTTTGGAGCACAACCAAGATGACAAATATCCGACCCGGTCGGGATTCGAGCCCAGTTTCGAGCCACAACCGGATCGAATAAGTCATCGGTGACAGTATGTTTATTTGGAAAAAATATATAATTTCAGAGAATGATCAAGTGGAGCTTGCCACATAAGACTGGCTGCTCATAGCCGGTTCTACTATAGCTCAAGCAGGGTTCGAGTAAATATATCGACACGGTACTTGGGTAGAAATACAGTGAAAATGATCAAGTACAGGTACAGTACAGTTTTTTCTCAAATGTACTTGGGTACATTTAGATTACAAGTACATTTGAAGTGTACTTGGGTATAAGTACCAAGTTCATTGGCGTAATGATCGATATGTAATAAATATATACACAAAATATAAATCTAGCTGTCCAATTGGAGATTGGGACAGTGCACATATAAGAGTGGCTATTCATAGTCGGTTCTACTCTACTAGTTCAGTTTTTTAGCAATATACTGTAGACCTGTTAATATTCGCGAGGTTTTATTTTTCGAGAATTTCGTGAGGAGGAAAATTCGCGAATTCAAGAATCTCGCGAAATTCATAATACCGCTACTAAAGAATTCCTCTTGCTGACTATTGGTAGAGCTGACTGTCCATCTGTTGCTGATTGCTTGACGGTTGAATATGAATACTAGTAGATGCCGACAATAACGGTCAGGCATACAAGCGACCAGTCCCAAGAGACACTGTGTGCTGGACACTGCATAGGCCCAGCCAACACAAGGTGCCTAACTCTTGTCTCGCCAAAGATGTAGGCATACACATATAATTTATATACGGTTTCAAGTAACAAAAGCAAGAAAATGCCATTAAAATTGATCAAATTAGTTAACCCTTTAACCACCGGTCCCGATTATATTCAGGTTTTTAATTTTTAATGATCATATTATATACTACCTTTTAAAACATGTTAAACATACAACGTGACATCAATCAGCAAGATCTCGTCAAATATGAATCATTTTCATTCAATTGAAGTTGTGGATCGCGTCAGCGAGACACAATTTCAAGTGCATGAAAATTCAAATTAAATAATTTGGCGTTGAAATGGTAAAACAATTGTGATACATTCTCCAATGTTATTTGAAGGATGTCTTTTTTTTCACAAACGAAAATATTGTTCGTTCAACTTTAAATGAACAAAAAATAGAAGCATACTTTAGCAGCGCAAGGTTTGTTATATTTGGAGAACACATCCTCAGATCTCGAGTGGAGGCTGATACTGCTCATAGATGTCCGGAAATAGCCGTCACGCATACAAGCGACCAGTCCCTAGGGACAGTGTATATACAGGACATGTTTTGCCGAACACTCACTGACAACACAAGGTGTTTAATCAATGTTGGCTAAATCATGTGTTTATATTTTTCATCATTTGAAGCTGGAATTGCTGAAGCAATTTCCAGCTTCAAATGAATGCAATTTTTCCATAATTATTAAGAATAGACATCTCCTAAATGAAATTATTTAATTATACCTTTACTTAGACAACTAACCAGTTGCGAATGTCAATTATCAACCGATTTTCATGAAATTTTGTAAATATCATTTTAACAGAATCATAATATCCCTGAAAAAGTTAGCCCATTTGACATGTAGTAAATTTAAATTATGACGTCCTCTATGAGCCCATTACCCTAATTCTGGAATTTTATTACATGTCAAAAGATCTAACTTTTGAGATAATCAACATATTTTTTGCGAAATTTCACTGATGCTTGGATTTGACTAGAAAAATGGACAGTGCAAAATTTCAAGGAAATCGGCTCAGCATTGACGGATAAATCGACGACTAAAGTGTCTACTAGAAACTAGATTATCACTTTCAGTATTTCATCTGGTTTGAAACATAATTAACCCTTTCTCCGCTAAACACGACTGTAGTCGCTTTTAATATGTTTTATTGCAGGTTAAATCACAGTTGTTAACAGTTTAAGGGTTTAAGTGTTTAAAACGTATACAACAAAGTCTCAGCAAAACGTATACAACAAGGTCTCAGCAAAACGTATACAACAAGGTCTCAGCAAAACGTATACAACAAGGTCTCAGCAAAACGTATACAACAAAGTCTCAGCAAAACGTATACAACAAGGTCTCAGCAAAACCTATACAACAAGGTCTCAGCAAAACGTATACAACAAGGTCTCAGCAAAACGTATACAACAAGGTTTCAGCAAAACGTATACAACAAGGTCTCAGCACTGCAACAGAGGGGTTAATATTTCTGGATAATACAGCTTTAGGGATGCTGCAAAATTCCAAACATCCAAAAAAAATTGGAGGTAGGTGGGTGGGTCCAGGCCATTTTGGATAGAAAATTGGAAAACCCCCCTAAAAATTAGAATCTTTGATGATTGTTGGTTTCCACAATTTTTTTGGATGTCTGGAGTTTTTTTAACTTTGCAAGGCCCCTTAGATCTGGAGTGAAGACGGTAGTAGTAGATCTATCACAGTAATAGCCGCGTCACGCATCCAAGCGACCACTCTCCAGGGACAGTGTGTGTGGGACGCTGTACAACATTTAATACCAACACTGAAATATTTTTATACAAACCATGGAGAACAAAGTTGTTGTTTTTATTTGAAGTCAGCAAAAATGTATTAGTCAAATCTTTCTGCTTCATTTGAATACCTATGTTATGGCGAAGTTAATGGGTTTATAAAGGGCGATATTTACTTCATGTTAAAGAGACTAACTAAAATTATACAGTATTTTTCAGGGTGGTCGCCACATCACTAGAAAATAGCGCTTGCTTCAAGTTGCTTGTAAAATTTCATGACAAAAAAAATGGGTGAGAATTGACTGAGCAATCAGCGAAAATCATTCACCACGGTTAATATGAATACTACTGTATACCCACTGGTCACACGACGTTGTTGCGACGTTGAATCAACGTAATTTACGTTTATTCAACGTCGCTACAACGCCGTGTGCTCAGTGGATAGTATAATAGATCTATCCCGAGTATAACAGTCACGCATACAAGCGAGCACTCCCCAGGGACAATGTGTGCGGGACGCTGTACAACACTCGCTGCCAACACAAGGCGTTCACCAATTGAATGTGTCTCTTTCTCATTCATTTCAATGTGGAGTAGATGCCAGACAGGACCATGCGAGCGTGGACAGGACGCTGTACAACCGAGATCCAGACGGAATCCTTTATCAGTGGTCGCATAAACACAGACATGTGGAGAACTTCTTTACACGTACATGTATCTTACATGTATACCCAACAAACACGAAACATTGACCAAATGCTGGGCTAATGTTGGCCCAGCGTCGTAGACGGTGATCCAACATTACCCCAGCATTGTGTCAACGTCTCGTGTTTGTTGGGTAGGCCTATTCACCAACAGACAACAGCAGTTAGTGCTTACTTTTAAATTAACTATTAATGGCATAACACTGTAAATTGGTTGGAGTAAAGCTGGCGTAATTGTGGTTGAACGCTGCAAAAATTGACATCGGGCAAGATGATTATTGTCACTGGATGACAAAGCTGCTGTAAATCTGAGTATGTTACATGTCACAGTCGTCTGTACTCACACACTTCTAGAGAATTGTCGACATTGAAAGTAAGCTTTTTGTTGATTATTCAGTCAATTCTCAAGCGAAATTCTAGTGAGTATTTCAGAAGTTAGACCACTTGACAAGTAAGACAATTCTGAGAAGAAACCAGCAATAAAATAATATATGAGCTAATTTCTAATTATGATGCCCTTCTATTAGTTATGGAGGGGCGTCATAATGAGAAATTTTTTACAATCATGTCAAATGGTCAACTTTTGAGCTATACAATTTCTTGAAAATCGCATGAGAATTGACTGAGTAACAACGAATAACTAACTTTCATTTGGACAATCCTGCACCGTTGAGCACACTATAGGAGTGACTGTAATCAAGAAGTTTACAAGGGAGTGAGGGATATGAGGCCTATCCCAGCAAACACGAGATATGGACCCAACTTTGTTTCAGTGTTGCTCCACCGTCTACGACGCTTGCCCAACATTAAAACAACATTGGGTTAACATACCGTGTTTGTAACCCAGTAAACACAAAACATTTGTATGACATTTATACAATGTCGGCCCAACGTCTTCGACGCTGGTCCAACATTGTATAAATGTCATACAAATGTTTTGTGTTTACTGGGAAGGTATCCATGCAGCAAACACCCTCAAAAACGAAATTATGAACCGATCCCGGTGTGATGCCGGACCAGCATGAAACCAACATTGGTCTTCGTAATGTAGGTGAACATGGTGAGTGTGGATATGTAAACGGTGATCATTTGAGTGCGATTTGGGAAAATACAGCACTCGTTTAATGAATACGGTGTGAGCCTTTAGGCGAACATCTTATTCATTGAACATGTGCTGTATTTTCACATATATCACACGAAAAATGACCACCGTTTGATTTACTCACACGACCAAGTCACACATGATATAATTGCCATACATTGCAGTTCATACTACAGCTAGAGTGCGATATGGGCTGATACCGGTATACGTCTCATTGTGAAAACGACTTCACAGAGTGTGAGAATTCTACTTACCGGGAGTGAGGATTGTCACTGGATCTTGATGGATCCAAACACGCCATGTATCAGGGATGGCTACATGTCTGTACTCAGTACTGTCAGTACCCAGACATTGTCTGTATCCACGCGTCGCACACAGTGAGGAATGGTTACGGCGCCTTCCTTGTTATAGATAATCCCTGGCACACAGTCCCCAGCCACAGGGATCCTGTAAGGGTGGCACTATTAGTAGGAGCTGCTGGTCCTATCCTGACGCGTGTCGTGTCTCCCGGCTACTGACTGTCAGGATGGGGGCCGTGCACTGTAACTAACCACGGCGACTGACACAGGCAGAGCGGGTAGCCGTGGACAACCCGGGACGTGTACGTGTGGGTCGTGGGTTGATGAATTCGTTTTACCGGGGAAATCAACGTTTTTAACAGCAAACACAATACTTCGAAATAATGTTGGTTTAATGTTGGCCCACCGTCTGCGACGCTGGCCCAACCTTAAACCAGCATTGCTTCAATGTGTCGTGTTTGCTGGGTGTAGCCGTGGACAACCCACGACGTGTACGTGTGGGTCGTGGGTTGATTAATTAGTTTTATTGGGAACTAACGTTTTTCAACGCAGTTAGGAAGGTCCACGGGGGAGGGTCTGCTGCTGCTAGCACAGCTAACACCAGACGATGGTTGGTCCAATGTTGTTTTACAGCTGGACAAGCGTCTACGTGTTTTCTGTGAGGCCGATGCCACACACACCTTGACAAATCAAAGCCAAACAGCAGTAACTGCTTACTTGAAAAATAAGTAGTTACTGCTGTTTGTCTTTGAAACATTTAGATAAGATCGTCCACCGGGATCTGTGCACGTTTTTGTATCAGTCACGTCTTGGGACCGAGTGGGCTGCTGTTGCCTGGCCGATGTCACACTCACCTGTACTACAAAGGCAAAAGGCAGTATCTGCTTACTTGTAAGCATATACTGTCGTCTGGCTTTGCACGGCAGATGTGTGATAAGGCTGATCTAGAACAATATGTCAACGTCAACACACAAATCACGAGACGTCAGACCAATGTTGTTCCACGGTTGGACAAAGCGTCTCACGTCCCGTGTTTTCGGGGAGGCCGAGTCCCACACACCTTGACTGGTCAAAGACAAACAGCAGTAACTGCTTACTTGTAAAGAAAGCCGTTTCCGCTGTTTGCCTTCGAGCTGCAGGATTCTCTTCTGCCATCGAGTACTGGCATACTGACCGCCGCGCAAAGACAAACAGCAGTAACTGCTTACTTAGAAAAGTAAGCAGTTACTGTTGTTTGTCTTTAAGTTGCAGGATTATCTTCTGCCATCGAGTAATGACATACTGACCGCCATGCAAAGACAAACAGCAGTAATTGAAAAGTTGGCAGTTACTACTGTTTGCCTTTCAATGGCATTACATCCACTGATCCAGAACAATACATCAACGTCAATGCTGATGCTCAAAGGGGAAAACAGTGGCTGCTTACTTGAAAAGTAAGCAGCTACTGCTGTTGCTTTACATACCATGTGATACGCAGGTGGCTTTATCAAACCAAGGAAAATAGAATCAAATGTAAGATCTTAACCATTTCAGTGCGAGGATCGACTTTAGACGTCAGAATCTGACGTCGGTAGACGTCAGCTTCTGACGTCTAAAGTCGATCCCTTCACTGAAAGAGTAAAATATTTATTATGGCCGTAGACTCATAACATGGGTATTCAAATGTAGCGGAAAGAGCTAAATAGGCCATTTATCATGATTTCAAATTGAAAATAACCCTTTTGTAAATTGGTTTATTTAAAAATATTTGGTTAAATCGAAGTGTCACTGTTATACTTGCTGTTGCTGAGTGACCCTTCATATCATATATCAGTGTATATAGGCCTGTCAAGTTGAGATGATGTGCCTGGAGCTTCTGGAGAGGCCCACATCATAAAGGTGCGGGCCGTGGATTGTTGAATTCATTTTACTTTGAAAATTACCGTTTTTGAACATGAAGCTGAGAGATTTCCACCCAAGCCAGAAAAATGCCCACACACATTATAACTACGCAGCGGAAGACGCAGTGAGCATGCGTAAATGTAGGTGAAATGTTACTGATTCTAATAAACCTTTTATCGACCTGATTATTCTCAGTCACATCTTAGATATGAACGTCCAGCAGGATCTGTACAGGTTTTTGTACGGGTACAATCTGTGACTGTCACCTCGAGTTTCAGTCACGTCTAGGGACATAATGCCTGCCTGTACGATGTCACATTCACCTGAACTAAAAAGGCAGAAGTAAATATCTGCTTATTTCTAAAGTAAACAGATACTGTCTTTTGCCTGTGGAACAGAGCAGTGCGGCTGCCTGCTGGATATTATCGCGAACACTTGATCTGATTTGGTGAGGCAAAATGCAGTATCTTCTCAGTTGTAAAGTAAGTAGATACTGCCTTTTGCCTTGGCAAAGCAGTAGGCCGATCCAGTGTAATATGTCAATGTCAACACAGCAAACACGACAAAATAGCCTATAATTCACAGCAAACACGAGGCGCTGACCCAATGTTGTTTTAATGTTGGCCCACCATCTTCGACGTCGGCCCAGCAATAAAACAACATTCGGTCAGCGCCTCGTGTTTGCTGGAATATTTTGGAATGTAAGCACTTAGAAAATGAATACCGAGCGAGACGAGATCTCATCCCATGACATAGGTACTTAAATAAAGCGGAAAGTCCTAACTAAGACATGATGATTTGAAATTGAAAAAAAACCCTTTAGTCTCCATGGCTTAAACAAAATAATTCAGCATAGTAGGTTAATAATGATATTATTGAAGGTAATTATATTGAGCCTCAAGTGTTTATTCAAGTAAGCAGTTACTGCTTTTTGCTTTGGAGCGGCAGTTACTGCTTTTTGCCTTTGAGCGGCAGTTACTGCTTTTTGCTTTAGAGCGGAAGTTACTGCTTTTTGCCTTTGAGCGGCAGTTACTGCTTTTTGCCTTAGAGCGGCAGTTACTGTTTTTGCCTTTGAGCGGCAGTTACTGCTTTTTGCCTTTGAGCAGCAGTTACTGCTTTTTGCCTTTGAGCGGCAGTTACTGCTTTTTGCTTTAGAGCGGCAGTTACTGCTTTTTGCTTTTGAGCGACAGTTACTGCTTTTTGCCTTTGAGCAGCAGTTACTGCTTTTTGCCTTTGAGCGGCAGTTACTGCTTTTTGCTTTAGAGCGGCAGTTACTGCTTTTTGCTTTTGAGCGACAGTTACTGCTTTTTGCCTTTGAGCGGCAGTTACTGCTTTTCGCCTTTGAGCAGCAGTTACTGCTTTTTGCCTTTGAGCGGCAGTTACTGCTTTTTGCCTGTGAGCAGCAGTTACTGCTTTTTGCGTTTGAGCGGCAGTACTGATTGATCTGCCGTCATTGCTGTCACTAGTGATGTCTCACCTGCTACAAAGACAAACAACAGTAACTGCTTACTTAAAAAGTAAGCAGTTACTGCTGTTTTATTTTGAGCTGCAGGATTCTCTTCTGCCATCGAGTAATGGCATACTGACCGCCGTGCAAAGACAAACAGCAGTAACTGCTTACTTGAAAAGTAAGCGGTTACTGCTATTTGTCTTTAAGCTGCAGGATTCTCTTCTGCCATCGAGTAATGGCATGTCTTCCGCCGTGCAAAGACAAACAGCAGTAACTACTTACTCGAAAAGTGAACAGTTACTACTGTTTGTCTTTGCAGAAGACATGCCATTTCTCGATGGCAGAAGACAATACTGCAACTCAAAGTCAAACAACAGTAACTGCTAAGCAGTTACTGCTGTTTGTCTTTGTGTCGTTGCTGTCAGTAGTGCTGTCGCTTTTGCTGATTTTATGGGTTCTGCTGAAACTGGACGAGCGACCAGATAACGGATATGGTTCAGTATTGTCAACAAATCAATGGATAATTGATGGAGATGCATGGATTAAAAGATGAAGATTCAAGATTATTTATTGTCATAAATTCATATCAACAAAAACATTCACAAAATCACATTAATCATGTTAATACACTGGAAATCTGGAAATCTAACATATTAAACTGAACAATATTATAGAAAATATGAAATATCTGTATTAACAATATACAGAACAAGATTGATAAACAAAATGACAAAAAGGACAGAATATCGGGTGACATTATATGCCCTCTCATTAATTACAATAATAATATGTCGACCCCTAGGAAGCAAGGGGCTATATGTCCCACTCGTTAAAGTGGAAGACACATCCCCGTGGATCTACAGAAACGACAATACACGTGCTATGTGCATAAAACGTGCAATCAAATTATAATAATAATAATAATAATAATAATAATAATTATAATAATAAATTATTAAGTAATTAACAAATTAATTCATGAGCCAGTATTATATCTAGGGAGTTCTACTATTGGGAATATTATGGTATAACAAATATTTTTAAAGTTAATATTTGAAGGTACATATTGAACAATTGGTATCTAGATTAACAGATATATGATTCCATATCGATATAGCAGCAGTTCTAATAGACTGTTCAGATAATTTGGTTTTATACTTACAAGCTACACGTAGATTATGTGCATGTCCAGTTGGATAGTTATGAACATCAGAATTTTTTACAAACATGTCGCTAAATAAAGTAGGTGATGTAGGTAAAGTAGGTTAGAATGGATGGATGGATGGATGGATGGATGGATGGATGGATGGATGGATGGATGGATGGATGGATGGGTGGATGGGTGGATGGGTGGAAAGGATGGATGAATGGATGAGTCGGTGGATCAAAGAATTGAATAATGAATGAATAGATGAATGAATGAATGAATGAATGAATGAATGAATGAATGAATAAATGAATGAATGAATGAATGAATGAATGAATGAATGAATGAATGAATGAATGAATGAATGAATGAATGAATGAATGAATGAATAAATGAATGAATGAATGAATGAATGAATGAATGAATGAATGAATGAATGAATGAATAAATGAATAAATGAATGAATGAATGGAAGAATGAATGAATGAATGAATGAATGAATGAATGAATGAATGAATGAAGGAATGAAGGAATAAGGGAATGAAGAAATGAAGGAATGAAGGAATGAAGGAAGGAAGGAAGGAAGGAAGGAATGAAGGAATGAAGGAAGGAATGAAGGAATGAAGGTGAGAAGGAATGAAGGAATGAAGGAATGAAGGAATGAAGGAATGAAGGAATGAAGGAATGAAGGAATGAAAGAATGAATGAATGAATGAATGAATGAATGAAGGAAGGAAGGAAGGAAGGAAGGAAGGAAGGAAGGAAGGAAGGAAGGAAGGAAGGAAGGAAGGAAGGAAGGAAGGAAGGAAGGAAGGAAGGAAGGAAGGAAGGAAGGAAGGAAGGAAGGAAGGAAGGAAGGAAGGAAGGAAGGAAGGAAGGAAGGAAGGAAGGAAGGAAGGAAGGAAGGAATGAATGAATGAATGAATGAATGAATGAATGAATGAATGAATGAATGAATGAATGAATGAATGAATGAATGAATGAATGAATGAATGAATGAATGAATGAATGAATGAATGAGAAAAACAATAATCTATCTGACCGCACATTATGAGCAAAACTATACAAATTATTATTGTCTCCCTAGTCCTTGGTATGTATGAGTATTTTAGAATTGACCCACCATATGCAGTAGTTGTTGTTACAAAGGCTCCCTAATTTCCTTTGATTTCTCATTGACGTTTATTTGTGATATATTCTCTACTTCCATGAAGCTGCTGTTTTGCAGTCACTGAAGCCGTGAATGGGGCACCCTTATGACCGGCCGTGGACAGCCGCACACACTAAACGCATGGGTCGTGGACTGCTAAACTCGTTTAATCCGGGAAAACGAGTTTTTTTCACATGGCGTCGCCTGTCAGCAATCGCCACCCCAAGTTCTATTCCAAAAACTGCCCATAACATTGTAACAACTAGGTGGAAAATAAGCTGATGATGCGTATATTTATGTGAAATATTACTGATTTTAATCAATTTATTATCGACCTGATTAATCGTGGTCAAGTGTTAAATATGAGAGTCCACAGGACGTTTTGCACGTTTTTGTATGGTGCTAATCTGTAGCTGAAACGTTTATTTTCAGTCACGCTGTGGGGAGGTAATGACCATATCCCACGATCGATGATCCAGCGTGAATGAAGGAGACCAAGACAGCAAGCACAAAACCTCGAATCAATGTTGGTTTAACGTTGGTCCAGCGTCGTAGACGGTGGACCAACGTTAAAACAACGTTGTTTCAGGGTATTGTGTCATCGCTGCAAACACCGTATATGTATGGTGGTTTAACGCTGTCCCATCGACTGCCAAGCTGGGCCGACATTAAACAACCATTAGGCCAACGTGTCGTATCTTTGGGCATTGCGTGGGCTGCCCTGAGTAGGGACTTCCACCCAATGGTGGTTTAATGTTGGCACATCTTCTGGGATGCTGGGCCAACACTGAGCCACCCTTGGGCCAACGTCTCACGTTTCTGGGCCTGGTCTGTCGTTTGCTGAGTGGAGACGGAAGCTGGGATTCCATTATCAAACCCTCTAAGACCCACAGCGGTAATAAGCCGCGGTCAATAATCAGGTATGATAAAAACGAAATGAATGGGGTTCTAGGCCCCCTATGTGCACATATAGGCTAAACTGGGCCAGGAGGACCTCCTGAGGATGGTGAGATGAATAAGATGACACTGCCCCTCAGACACATGATTCGAAATCCGACCCCTGGCGGTCTGAGGCCGAGCATGCTACCTCCCGGTCACGGAGGATCCCACAATATTGCATCTTAACGAGTGAGCGGGGAAGAAATATTTTGTTTCTTTGACACTTGAATGCCAGAGCGGGGTTCGAAACCGCGATCTCCGTCTTTCCAAGTAGGCAGGTTTAACCACTGCACCAAGGCCCCTCCAAACCCTCTCAGACCCATAGCGGTAATGAGCTGGGATCAATAAGCAGGTATGGTGGGATTCATAGCTCTGGAGACATTGACTTAATGCCGGATTGATGCTGGGCCAACGTCGTAGACGGTGGGCCAGCATCAACCCAGCATTGCGGCAACCAAACTCTCTCTGAGCTACTGTGTTAATGATCTTGGATCAGTGAGCTGCCGCATGCTAGAAATACAGTCTAGACACACCTAACATTAGGATTAGTTTTTATATGAAACCATCCTATACTAGTCTGCACAGAGGAAAATTGCAGTATTTGCCAACTTTAAAAGTAAGCAGATACTGTCTTTTGCCTTTGCACGGCAGTCTAAAGCCCCCTTCGATTCGCACTGATCTCAAAATAGTTTTCTGCTCCGGTTTGCTTCGGTTTGTATGCCGAAACGAACGCCGTGAATTGATAGTTGCACAGTTGCCACCAATCTAAAAACAGTTTGAGCCAAATAAAAGAAACGCATGGTATGGCAAGCTGGTTCAATATTCAACGACCAAACCATGCAGGCAGGTTTGATGGCTTCGTCGATCCGGTTTTAGTTTGGAGAGATCTGGTGCGAATCAATTCTGAATTGGTAAACCGGTTTAAGATCGGTGCGAATCGAACAGGGCCTAAGGCATCTAACATCTTTAGGACTATTCTTTACATAGACCCTTTGATACCTCATAGTGGAACGGCTAAGTGGAACAATCGTTCAAATTGGGAAACAGACACCAAATTGCACGTGGATCCACATGTGCTTGTACTTTTACGTTGAAAAAAAAGCACGTTAGCCAAGCAAACATTCAAAATGGCCGCCATTTTCAAACGACTGGCAACGATGTTTTTTATATTTTGAAGATGTTTCAATGAAGTAGTGGGAAGATCATGCGCCAAGGAAATGCATTATTGTCAAACCTTGAGAACGCAAAAGCATGCATTAACTATGCCCCATATATTTCTGTTAAAATATGCCGAATGCGGCCAATATTTTTGACATGAAACATCACTGACTGACATATACTTTTAATGTTCTAATTTAGGTTGAGATGGTCATTAGCGCTGACAACACGGAAGTATTTTTGTATAAACTATAGAGACCAAAGGTTTTTTTTCAATTTGAAATCATCATAAATGTCCCAGGATGCTCTTTCCTCTGTATGCCTATTTTATTATGGGTCTACGACCATTAAAAATATTCTTTCAGTGCGGGGACCTCCTTTAGACGTCAGAATCTGACGTCTGGAGACGTCAGATTCTGACGTCTAAAGGAGGCATCAGAGCTCTAAGGAATAGACACAAAATGGCTGTATAGTGGGCATCAGAGCTCTAAGGGTTAGACACAGAATGGCTACTATAGTGGGCATCAGAGCTCTAAGGGTTAGACACAGCATGGCTACTATAGTGTACATCAGAGCTCTAAGGGTTAGACACAGAATGACTACTATAGTGGACATCAGAGCTCTAAGGGTTAGACACAGAATGGCTACTAGGCCATATAGTGGGCATCAGAGCTCTAAGGGTTAGACACAGAATGGCTACTATAGTGGGCATCAGAGCTCTAAGGGTTAGACACAGAATGGCTACTATAGTGGGCATCAGAGCTCTAAGGGTTAGACACAGAATGGCTACTATAGTGGACATCAGAGCTCTAGGGTTAGACACAGAATGTCTAGTATAGTGGACATCAGAGCTCTAAGGGTTAGACACAGAATGGCTACTATAGTGGACATCAGAGCTCTAGGGTTAGACACAGAATGTCTAGTATAGTGGGCATCAGAGCTCTAAGGGTTAGACACAGAATGGCTACTATAGTGGACATCAGAGCTCTAGGGTTAGACACAGAATGTCTAGTATAGTGGGCATCAGAGCTCTAAGGGTTAGACACAGAATGGCTACTATAGTGGACATCAGAGCTCTAAGGGTTAGACACAGAAAGGCTACTATAGTGGACATCAGAGCTCTAAGGGTTAGACACAGAATGGCTACTATAGTGGGCATCAGAGCTCTAAGGGTTAGACACAGAGAGGCTACTATAGTGGGCATCAGAGCTCTAAGGGTTAGACACAGAATGGCTACTATAGGGGGCATCAGAGCTCTAAGGGTTAAAACACAGAATGGCTACTATGGTGGGCATCAGAGCTCTAAGGGTTAGACACAGAATGGCTACTATAGTGGGCATCAGAGCTCTAAGGGTTAGACACAGAATGGCTACTATAGTGGGCATCAGAGCTCTAAGGGTTAGACACAGAAAGGCTACTATAGTCGACATCAGAGCTCTAAGGGTTAGACACAGAATGGCTACTATAGTGTACATCAGAGCTCTAAGGGTTAGACACAGAATGGCTACTATAGTGGGCATCAGAGCTCTAAGGGTGAAAACACAGAATGGCTACTATAGTGGGCATCAGAGCTCTAAGGGTTAGACACAGAATGGCTACTATAGTGGACATCAGAGCTCTAAGGGTTAAAACACAGAATGTCTACTATAGTAGACATCAGAGCGCTAAGGGCTAAAAACAGTATGGCTACCATAGTCCACATCAGAGCTCTAAGGGTTAGACACAGAATGGCTACTATAGTGGACATCAGAGCTCTAAGGGTTAGAGACAGAATGGCTACTATAGTGGGCATCAGAGCTCTAAGGGTTAGATACAGAATGGCTACTATAGTGGACATCAGAGCTCTAAGGGTTAGAGACAGAATGGCTACTATAGTGGGCATCAGAGCTCTAAGGGTTAGACACAGCATGGCTACTATAGTGGGCATCAGAGCTCTAAGGGTTAGACACAGAATGGCTGCTATAGTGGACATCAGAGCTCTAAGGGTTAGATACAGAATGGCTACTATAGTGGGAATCAGAGCTCTAAGGGTTAGACACAGAATGGCTACTATAGTGGGCATCAGAGCTCTAAGGGTTAGACACAGAATGGCTACTATAGTGGACATCAGAGCTCTAAGGGTTAAACCACAGGGAGGCTATTATAGTGGGCATCAGAGCTCTAAGGGTTAGACACAGAGAGGCTATTATAGTGGACATCAGAGCTCTAAGGGTTAGACACAGCATGGCTACTATAGTGGGCATCAGAGCTCTAAGGGTTAGACACAGAATGGCTACTATAGTGGGCATCAGAGCTCTAAGGGTTAGACACAGAATGGCTACTATAGTGGGCATCAGAGCTCTAAGGGTTAGACACAGAAAGGCTACTATAGTGGGCATCAGAGCTCTAAGGGTTAGACACAGAATGGCTACTATAGTGGGCATCAGAGCTCTAAGGGTTAGACACAGAATGGCTACTATAGCGGGCATCAGAGCTGTAAGGGTTAGACACTGAATGGCTACTATAGTGGACATCAGAGCTCTAAGGGTTAGACACAGAATGGCTACTAGGCCATATAGTGGGCATCAGAGCTCTAAGGGTTAGACACAGAATGGCTACTATAGTGGACATCAGAGCTCTAAGGGTTAGACACAGAATGGCTGCTATGGTGGACATCAGAGCTCTAAGGGTTAGACACATAATGGCTACTATAGTGGGCATCAGAGCTCTAAGGGTTAGACACAGCATGGCTTCTATAGTGGGCATCAGAGCTCTAAGGGTTAGACACAGCATGGCTTCTATAGTGGGCATCAGAGCTGTAAGGGTTAGACACAGAATGGCTACTATAGTGGACATCAGAGCTTCAAGGGTTAGACACAGAATGGCTACTATAGTGGGCATCAGAGCTCTAAGGGTTAGACACAGAATGGCTACTATAGTGGGCATCAGAGCTCTAAGGGTTAGACACAGAATGGCTGCTATAGTGGGCATCAGAGCTCTAAGGGTTAAACACAGAATGGCTACTATAGTTGGCATCAGAGCTCTAAGGGTTAGACACAGAAAGCTACTATAGTGGACATCAGAGCTCTAAGGGTTAGACACAGAATGGCTAATATAGTGGACATCAGAGCTCTAAGTGCTAGACACAGAAAGGCTACTATAGTGGGCATCAGAGCTCTAAGGGTTAGACACAGAATGACTACTATAGTGGACATCAGAGCTCTAAGTGCTAGACACAGAATGGCTACTATAGTGGACATCAGAGCTCTAAGGGTTAGACACAGAATGGCTACTATAGTGGACATCAGAGCTCTAAGGGTTAGACACAGAATGACTACTATAGTGGACATCAGAGCTCTAAGGGCTAGATCTTTATTGATCTGGTTAAGCTAACTGGTTATCGACCGGTAGGGGTCGTGATTTCATCAGGGTAATTGGTTTTAGACGTATCCACTTTCAACTGTCCTGTCATGCCTGTAGCCGACAAAAACCGACCTCTCTCTCACTTCTCATTGCAGTGATTCAAATTGTATACTATACCTTATCAATCAGGTTTCAAATCGAGTATGTGGTAAATGCACAGTCAATCCTATGCCTAATAATCACGACTATAGTCGTTTTTAATTAATTTTACTAGCCTATTAAATCACTATTATTGGGAATGAAAGGATGAAAGATTTGAAAATGTTAAGCAAATTAAACAAATTGCTTAATTTTCACCAATTTCAAGTTGTGGGTCGCGGTAGCGAAACACAACTTTAAGTGGGTGAAAATTAAAGATGATAAGGGTTAATAGAATAATTCAGTTTTAATATTTTCAAAAATGTAGAAAAAAATCGTCATTTGAAGCTGGAAATTGCGTCAGCGATTCCAGATTCAAATGAATGAAAAATTGGAACAAACAATTCGCCACGAATAAATTTATTGATTCTTCTGTTTTATTTATTTATCTTAAGCTTTTTAATTAAATAAATTTCCCGCGATTTTCATACTGTGGAAGAGCAAAACAATAAAGCAAGATGCTGGATGTATCAAGAAATATTTCACTTTAAGATGGATTTTTTTCTTCTATGTAAATATTATTGTTAAAATCGATTAAGGGAATATATCATGACAAATTCCCCAACCATATCAGGCGTGGATCCAGAGGGGGAGGGGGGGGGGGCGCAGGGGGCGCACGCCCACCCGTTTTTGTGCCAAATTGTTAAAAAATCCCCTTAAATTGGCCTAAATATGCCAAAAAAAACTCGCCCCCGAGCCACCTGGACCCCTCCTTTTTCAAATCCTGGATCCGCCCCTGCATATTTGAAGAACATTACCTTTACTCGGTCTGTATTTAGGGTCATTTTTTACTTACTGTTTGCTTAATGTTTGCTGATTTTTCCCTCAAATTCACTCAATAGTAAAAAAAATTAAACTGAACATGGATAATTCACCCCCGAATAGTATGTATGTATAAATGTATGAAGCCCAACGCTTTTAGTTTAAAAGCTATGAAATCATTTTGAAAGCTATTGTGAAAATTATGCAAATAATGTGTTTTCCACGTCCAAACAAAAACTAACTGCAACATTTTATGTTGATATGATATTTTATATATATATTCAAATTTGTAAAAAAAAATAGTCATAGCACAAAAAACCTATGGGAATCATTTTTTGTATATACAATACCACACTCTCATATAAACAGCCTCTCCACCGCAAGCGTGTACTGCTGAATCAGTGAAATAAATACCATTTTATAGATAACGTCGCGCGCGCTCCAAATCTCTCCTAAATCCCTGTTATAAACCAAGTCACATCCCCTAATCTACGCCAACTTCCGGATCCCGTTGCTAGGATACGATGAGGCCAGCGTCCCATGAAATATGACACCCCTTAGGGGTCCAAACAGACAGGCGACGTTGTCCCGATAGTGGATTGATGTTGGTCTACCATCTGCGACGCTGGCCCAACATTAAAATAACATTGCGTCAGCGTCTCGTTTTGACTGGGATGTCTAATTTCGTGTGGAACCACGCGAAGGGTGCTGAGAGCGAGATTATGGCATTAGGATCTCAGTTTAGTGAGTTCTTTTTAGCCTACCATTAATATGGCTTCAAGCCCATTTTTTATGTTAAGGAGGTCACCATTTTATCTCCGGGGGGGGGGGGACTGAAGTTCTTGTCACGGAAAAATGATTTATTTCAACCTGGCTCGGTGGCGGGCTAAAAATATTTAACTTTATTACATGTTTATATAGAACAGTTATCAAAGTAAATTCTTTATTTCACGCAGAGTCCGCCCGAAATTATTTATTTAAAAAAAAATCCCCCCCCCCGAAGATTAAATGGCGCCCCCCAGGTAAACTTTTTCCCGCTAAATTATATCTTTAAATTTGCATCCACCTGAAGTTGTGTCTCGCTACCGCGACCCACAACTTCAGGTGGGTGAAAATTACTCAGATTTGTATGATTTGACATCAAACATTTGCAAATCTTGACACGTTATTTTCCCAATACCAGTAATTTGATTGGCTGATGAAACAGATTTAAAACGACTATATAATAGTCGTGATTAACGGCGAGATGTTAAACGGGCATCAAATCTCTTGTAAAGCCATCGATGCTTCTTTCCACTATCCCGTTGTCTGTGTCGTTTCAATGTTGGGCCACCGTCTGCGACGCTGGCCCAGCATTGAGCCGACACAGACACAATGTCATCATTGTGTTCAACCCTTACAGCACTGAAATATTGCTATATAAACAAAATGAAATAAAATGAATCGGGTTTAGGTCACATTTGTGCACATATAGGCTAAACTGGGCGAGGAGAACCCCTTGAGGATGGTGAGATGATTGAAATGACACTGTCCTTCAGACACAGGATTCGAAATTCGAGCCCTGGCGGTCTGAGGCCCAGCACGCTACCTTTCGGTCACGGAGGCTCCCCACAATACTGACTTTTACACGTGGATGGGGAGGAAACATTTTGGTTTCTTTCAAACCGCCGAGACCGGGAACCGAACCTCGAACTCTAGCGTGAAAGGCAGCGGTGCTAACCACTACCCTAGGGCCCCCGCCCACTATATAAACCATAAAGACCAAAAGTTTTTATTCAATTTGAAATCACCCTAAATGTTTTAGTTAGCTCTCTCTGCTTCATTTGGCCATTAGCAATATGTATTCTTTCAGTGGAGGGATCATATTCTGACGTCTAAACTCGATCATTGCACTAAAGGCCTAATGCAACGATGGGCCAACATTAAACCAGCATTGGTTCAGCATCACGTATCTGCTGGCTATTGAACCCGTTGCTAGGATACGGTGAGTCCAGCATCCCATGAAGTATGACACCCATTGAGGTGGGATTTCCTCGTTCTCTTTGATCCATTTATCCCCGAGCTCTATTGTCCCCCAGATACAGCCCCAGATAATGCCCCCCCCCCCCCCCTCCATATAGCCCCAGATAATGCTCTGGGCATCCCCATATATCTCTTGATCCCGATTTCATTGTGAACCTTCACTAATTTGATTCATAAATCCATTTTTATTCCCTATATAGATTGCTGGGCTTTTCAATATTAATTACAAGTCAGTTTAGCCCTTGAAGTGCTGAAATATGTTTGTATAAAACATGGAGACCAAAGGTGTTTTTTTTCAATTTGAAATCATCATAAATGTCTTAGTTAGCTCTTTCCGCTTCATTTGAATACCTATGTTACGGGTCAAGTAGCCTATGCATATTTAAATTATTTTAGCGCGGACCGTCTTTACACGTCAGAATCAGACGTCTATAGACGTCAGATTCTGACGTCTAAAGACGGTCCCCGCCCTGTAAGAGTAAATCTCTACAGCACTGAGCTATTAACACCTTCACTACCATACATGACGGAAATTTCCGTCGTAATTCGTCAAGTTAAGTAACCATACATGACGGGAATTTCCGTCGGATTTACTCTGGCTACACCAGGATCCCTGGATCCTGGCATGCAACTCGGCCTGGAAGTGAAGTGGTTAAGTTTTAATTTTCAGTCACTTTGAGTTGTGTCTTGCTGCCGCGACACACAACTCCAAGTGACTGAAAATTACTAATAAAATTAAAGTGACAATGAATATTTGAAGATTTAAGGCCCATTTTCCATTTTCAACAACTGGCCACACACATTGTTTATGAACACACAACGAGGCTACTCTGCACGACATCGGTGCTCTAGGGGTTAAAATTAGATCCAATCCATATATATATAGGCCTAGTGGTCAGTACTGTGGGAGGACTAAGGGACGTGGCGCAATGGGTAGTCAAGCATGCGTCCGGGTTCGAACCCCGCTGTTCCAGTGTGGGGTTTTCAGAGAAACAGCATTGTTTCTCCCTTCTCAATGTGACTAGGCGATCACGTTAATGGCGGCCTCGTCGACCTAAGGTTAAGACCAGTGCATCGACGTTAATTTCGCACAGGGCCGCGCGCTGCGCGCTCCTCACACTCAGTACTGTAGGGCTCTGAGAAGAGTCGTTTGCTTTGACATGTCAAGCAATGAGCCATCACATCATTGCAGGAGGCGGTGTGTGTCTAAGCCCTTAGAGCACTGGAGTCGACTACAGTAGACATTCTGATAAAAACCCCTGATAAAAAGCTGTTCAAAGTAAAATATGCCTTCAATTTTGAAACACTGATACTTATTGGGACTTAAGTTTCACAAATCACAAACATTTTCAGTCACTTGAAGTTGTGTATCGCGGTAGCGAGACACAACTTCATGTGACTGAAAATTTAAATTGAATAGCTCAGTGATATAACGGTTAACCTCTTCACTTCCAGGCCGAAGTGCATGCCAGGATCCACGGATCCTGGTATAACTATAGTAAATCCAACGGGAATTTCCGTCATGTATGGTTACATACATTGACGAATGACGACGGAAATTTCCGTCATGTATGGTAGTGAAGGGGTTAAACAATGAGGTTTTTATCCTTCCGTTGCTAGAATAGGCGGTAGTACGGCGGACACGGATGGCTGGCTAAAGATGACGGTTCAAATGATGTGGTTCCGTGCTCAATACTCAAAGACAACAGAGCATATCTCAAAGGGGTCAGTCCTTGCTCTTTCCTCTGGGGGCTGGTCCTCAATGGCTGTTTCTTCACGGTTCTGCAGTCCTGATTCCTTGTCTCCTGGACTTTTGACGACAACTTGCATTGTACACATCACCTACCTCAACAGTACCCGGTATGATTGGGCCACCTAACTCATTTACTGCGCGAGGCCCAGTCACACTGACCGCCATTTTGTTTCCACAGCCAGCTGTGTAGAAACGACACTCGCGTTGCCTACCAAAAAACTCGGATGCCATGAAATTGAGACGAATATTTCGAGTGCCTACGAAAACTACGCCATTTTCAACAGGCGTAAACTTTTGATCGTTTTAGAACTATTACATTTAAAAAAGGAGGTCACTGTGTCAGAGCCTTGCGATGTCATCAGGGTACCTCAACAGGTGAACGGGAGAGGCACTATACGGTTGATACCAGAATACCAGAACTAAACCTTAGACCAGAATTAAACAGTAGGGGAGATTTTTCGCTGATTTCCCCACAATTATCCATCGATTTTCATGAAATTTTGCAAACTTTCAACAGAATCCCAATATCCATGGAAATTTCGTAAAATAATATACAGTATTTCACAAGTTAGACCTTTTTTGACATGTACTAAATTAAATTTATGACGTCCTTCTATAAACATATTACACCAAACCTGGAATTTTATGTCGAATGGATTAACTTTTTAAGATTAAATACAATTTTGCGAAATATAAGTTATAGGATTTGACTAGTAAATGGTCTTTCAAGAATTCCAAGGCAAGCAAAATGAATAATTAACGCGTTTTTATAAGTCTTTCAGAGGGCGGTCGCTGATATGCGCTGTAAGAATTAAAATATTAAGAGCTGACTCGGACATTCATGAAATATATTAAGAGCTGACTCAGACATTTATGATATATATTAAGAGCTGACTCAGACATTTATGAAATTTATTAAGAGCTGACTCAGACATTTATGAAATATATTAAGAGCTGACTCAGACATTTATGATATATATTAAGAGCTGACTCAGACATTTATGATATATATTAAGAGCTGACTCAGACATTTATGAAATTTATTAAGAGCTGACTCAGACATTTATGATATATATTAAGAGCTGACTCAGACATGTATGATATATATTAAGAGCTGACTCAGACATTTATGATATATATTAAGAGCTGACTCAGACATTTATGATATATATTAAGAGCTGACTCAGACATTTATGATATATATTAGGAGCTGACTCAGACATTTATGATATATATTAAGAGCTGACTCAGACATTTATGATATATATTAAGAGCTGACTCAGACATTTATGATATATATTAAGAGCTGACTCAGACATTTATGATATATATTAAGAGCTGACTCAGACATTTATGATATATATTAAGAGCTGACTCAGACATGTATGATATATATTAAGAGCTGACTCAGACATTTATGATATATATTAAGAGCTGACTCAGACATTTATGATATATATTAAGAGCTGACTCAGACATGTATGATATATATTAAGAGCTGACTCAGACATGTATGATATATATAAGGATCATTTCTGATGACGGAAAAGCGCCCTTTGTTCACTTAGTTTATATGAAAATATTTCAGCGCAAAAAGGGTTAGGGTAAGGTGGGGAAACCCCGGGATATATTCCTTTTCTGAACTAGGTTGGACCATGACCATGACTTAGACGATGCTGATATTTATTTTTTACATTTAGTTATTGTATCACATTCATCAATTGTGCCTAGTTAAAACACACCCCTAAATTACACTAAATTGTACAGATCAATTATCATTGTACGCCTATGGTAATAAAATCAGTCAGGTGTGACCGAGCTGTTAATTATGAAGGATACTCACTATGTTCGGATGCGTTTTAAGTCAGTTAAAACCCTCGGAGATGTATATTCTTAGCCAAAAAAAAATGAAAAAGGCCACGGCCTTTGGCCTCGGCCCTTTTCACAGCTAATAATGAGAGCTCCTCTGGCTTTATCCTATGCAGAGCAGCAAGAAAGAAATTAATTAATCTTTCATCAACCTATTGAAAAATAAGGACGTAAATCTTATCGTGCCCATTTGTGAAACCGGCACATGGCGACCAACCCGCGAGATAATAACTACCCGTGCAGACTGTCAGGGGCGGATACAGGATTCATCAAAGGGGGGTCAGCGCAGACTGTTATATTTGCTGACAATCAGATATCATTTTGTCTGAAAATAAGATGTGCGAGCTGTATCACCATGGTTCGTGTTTTTACATTACAACTTATTATATATATTGTGTGGTAGCGACATAGCTTTGTCTTAACGAGGGTCTCATTTTCATGCTAGATGTAACATTATTTTACATGTTTATTACCAAAATAAAAATAATACTCCTGAATCAGTTAAAGTGCAATATTGCAAGTTAAACAACTATAACTGCTTACTTTTAAAGTAAGCATTTACTACGGTTAGCTTTTCTATCCGTTTTGATTTCTTGACACAGTTTAGATCCATTGAAACCCAGCCAAGCGACGCTTACCAAGTGCTGGCTCAACCTGTTAACCATTTCAGCGCGGGGACCCACTTTAGATGCCAGATTCTGACGTCTAAAGTCGGTCCCCGCGCTGAAAGAATTAAGCTATAATGAAGCCGAAACAGCTAACTAACCCAGCAGACTAAAGATGTAGAATCAATGTTGGTTAAAAGTTGGTCCAGCGTCGTAGACGGTGGACCAACTTTAAACCAATATCGATTCAACGTATTGTGTCTGCTGGGTAAGACTGTTATGATGCTTGATGGGGATCGACTTTAGATGCCAGATTCCGACGTCTAAAGTCGGTCCCCCCGCTGAAAGAATTAAGATATAATGAAGCTGAAACAGTTAACTAAGACATGTATGATGCTTTCAAATTGAAAAAAAAAACTTTGTTCCCCATGGCTTATACAAAAATCTTAATGCGTTTTGCGGTTTATAGTTGGGCCGACGTCTGTGACACTGGCCCATCACTAATCCAGCGTGTAAACACGTTGTTAGTTTTGTGATTCCAGTGAAGGGTTTTATTTGGCAGGATCGAGTACGCTGCACTTAACTCCCCTCTAGTGGGAGGAAAATGCAAATGCGTTGATAGGAAAAAAGGATTTTGATACAAGTCTGGCGCAACGTTGGGCCAATGATTAAAATGTTGATACGGCATTGACCCAGCGAAGTGGGCTGTCGGTGCCCCGTGCGGAGAATCGTGTGCCAGAATATGGTTGGCAGCCAGTTGATCTTATCTCTTACAGCGCCGGAATCGGCTTTAGTCGTCAGAATCTGACGTCTGTAGACGTCTGATTCTGACGACTAAAGTCGATACCCGCACTGTAAAAGTAAAACATATCTCTAATGGCCGTAGACCCTTATGATAGGTATTCAGATGAATCGGAAAGAGCTAACCAAGACAGCTATGATGATCTCAAATCGAAAAAAACACTTTGGCATCCAAGGATTTTATATAAAATCTCAGCGCTTAAAGGGTTAATCCAAATCGATGAAAAACCAATCTATTCCAAAAAACTACAGCCCACACACGAGATGGCGCAACGCCTACTCTGATCTGCAAAGTCAAAAGGCAGTATCTGCTTACTTGAAAAGTAAGCAGATACTGCCTTTTGGTTTTGCACGGCAGTACTGGATTCATGATTTAACATGGGTAATATTAGAACTGATATTAGCTTGCAATGTAATGTTCTGAAATAACTGAATAAGTGGGGGAATAAATGCTGAATGAATGAATGAATGAATGAATGAATGAATGAATGAATGAATGAATGAATGAATGAATGAATGAATGAATGAATGAATGAATGAATAGATGAATGAATGAATGAGTGAATGAATGAATGAATGAATGAATGAATGAATGAATGAATGAATGAATGAATGAATAAATGAATGAATGAATAAGTGAGTGATTGAGTGAGTGAGTGAGTGAGTGAGTGAGTGAGTGAGTGAGTGAGTGAGTGAGTGAGTGAGTGAGTGAGTGAGTGAGTGAGTGAGTGAGTGAGTGAGTGAGTGAGTGAGTGAGTGAGTGAGTGAGTGAGTGAGTGAGTGAGTGAGTGAGTGAGTGAGTGAGTGAGTGAGTGAGTGAGTGAGTGAGTGAGTGAGTGAGTGAGTGAGTGAGTGAGTGAGTGAGTGAGTGAGTGAGTGAGTGAGTGAGTGAGTGAGTGAGTGAGTGAGTGAGTGAGTGAGTGAGTGAGTGAGTGAGTGAGTGAGTGAGTGAGTGAGTGAGTGAGTGAGTGAGTGAGTGAGTGAGTGAGTGAGTGAGTGAGTGAGTGAGTGAGTGAGTGAATAAATAAATGAATAAATTAATAAATGAATGAATGAACGAACGAACGAACGAACGAACGAACGAACGAACGAACGAACGAACGAACGAACGAACGAACGAACGAACGAACGAACGAACGAACGAACGAACGAACGAACGAACGAACGAACGAACGAACAAACGAACGAACGAACGAACGAACGAACGAGCGAACGAACGAACGGACGAACGAACGAATGAACGAACAAACGAACGAACGAACGAACGAATGAACGAACGAACGAACGAACGAACGAACGAACGAACGAACGAACGAACGAACGAACGAACGAACAAACGAACGGACGAACGAACGAACGAACGAACGAACGAACGAACGAACGAACGAACGAACGAACGAACGAACGAACGAACGAACGGACGAACGAACGAATGAATGAATGAATGAATGAATGAATGAATGAATAAATGAATGAATGAATGAATGAATGAATGAATGAATGAATGGATGAATGAATGAATGAATGAAGGAATGAAGTAATGAAGGAATGAAGAAGTGAATGAATGAATGAATGAATGAATGAATGAATGAATGAATGAATGAATGAATGAAGGAATGAATGAATGAATGAATGAATGAATGAATGAATGAATGAATGAATGAATGAATGAATAAAAGATTGAATGAATGAACAAATAAATGAATAAATAAATGAATTAATGAATGAATGAATGAATGAATGAATGAATGAATGAATGAATGAATGAATGAATGAATGAATGAATGAATGAATGAATAAATGGATGGGTGAAAAATATCCTAAGTTGATATTGATCGAAATTTTAGTTGAATTATTTTAAAACAGAGACCGTGATTACGTGATAACTATCACGCTTTCCACACGACATGCCGTGACGTGCAATCCTCTGTGATCTCAGTCCATTCTACACGCAGCACCATCAGAACCTGAATACACGATAAGCGGGATTAACCACTAAGTCTTACCCAGCAAACACAAAGCATTTGTATAACATTTATACAATGTTGGACCAACGTCGAAGACGTTGGGCCGGCGTTGTATGAATGTTATATAAATGCTTTGTGTTTGCAGGTAAAGCCCTGAAATATGTTTGTATAACCAAGAGACCAAATGGTTTGTTTTCAATTTGAAATCAGCATAAATTGCTTAGATTCTGACGTCTATAGAATACTGATTCTGACGTATAATGTCGATCTCCTCGCTGAAAGGGTAAAATATTTACAATGGCAGTAGACCCATAACATAGGCATTCTAATGAAGCGGAAAAAACTGACTAAGCCATATATGATTATTTAAATTGAAGACAAATCATTGGTCTCTTGATTCTACGCTTTAATCACGCTTATTGTGTATTCCGGATCGGCTTTAGACGTCAGAATATCACGTCTAAAGATAATAGATTATGACGTGTAATGTCGACCCCCGCGTTGAAAGGGTGAAATATTTATAATGGTCGTAGACCAATAAAATAGCTATTCTAATGATGCGCAAAGAACTGACTAAGACAGTTATGATGATTTCAATTGAAAACAAATCATTTGTCTCTTGGGTTATTCAATATTTTAGAGTTTGATTATTCAATCCCGCTTATCGTGTATTTAGGGCCGATTATAGACGTCAGAATCTGACGACCATAATCGGTCCCCGCGCTGAAACGTTTAAAATGAAATGAATGGGGTTTTAGGCCACCTTTGTGCACATGTATGTAGGCTAAACTGGGCCAGGAGAACCTCCTGAGGATGGTGAGATGAATGAGATGACACTGCCCTCCAGACACATGGGCCTAATTCGAAATTCGAACCCTCGCGTATGCTACCTCCCGATCACGGAGGCTCCCCATAATATTGAATCTTTACGAGTGAGCGGGGAAGAAACATTTTTGTTTCTTTGAAACTTGAATGCCAGAGCGGGGTTCGAACCAGCGATCTCCGACTTTCTAAGCAGGCAGCGTTAACCTCACCACTGCAACATGGCCCCCACCTTAAAGGTTTAAAGGGCCAATTAACCCTTTCAATCCTGAATTTACCATTGTCATCTTCACCCACTACAAGCCGCGAATTGCTGCCGCAATTCTTGACTTGTAGTGGATGAAGATGATTTGACGTGGTTTAAAAATTACAGAAAATTACCACGTATTGGTAAGCCAGTTTCATTGGAATTTTCGTTCTAAAACCCTTAGTTACAGGAAAAGTAAGTCCGTTTTCAGGGATGTAAAATGATGCTTTAAGGCATCGTGGGCTTAAAGGGTTAAAGGATGTAGCATCCATGGCGTCCATCCATTTGTCCATTCGACCTGGAGATAAGCAATACACTTTCCAGATTTGCAGTGTTATTATTCGAGTAATACATAATTTGCACACTCTGTGCAGTGATTTCCACTATGAGACGTATATCGGTATCAGCCTATATCACACTCTGTGCTGTGGTTTTCACAATAAGACGTATATCGGTATCAGCCGATATCACACTATGTGCAGTGGTTTTCACCATGAGACGTATATCGGTATCAGCCCATATCACACTCTGTGCGGTGGTTTTCACTAAGAGACGTATACCGGTATCAGCCTATATCACACTCTGTACAGTGGTTTTCACTATGAGACGTATATCGGTATCAGCCCATATCACACTCTGTACAGTGGTTTTCACTATGAGACGTATATCGGTATCAGCCCATATCACACTCTGTGATGTGGTTTTCACTATGAGACGTATATCGGTATCAGCCCATATCACACTCTGTGCAGTGGTTTTCACTATGAGACGTATATCTGTATCGGCCCATATCACACTCTGTGGGGTGGTTTTCACAATGAGACGTATATCGGTATCAACCCATATCACACTCTAGTTGTAGTTTGAACTTCAATCTACGGCAGTTATATCATATGTAACTTGATCGTGTGAGAAAAAACAAAAGTTGTTCATTTTTTGTGCGATATAGGAAAATACAGCACATGATAAGGTGTTCGCCTAAAGGCTCACACTTTATTCATTGGACGAGACAGACAGACAGACAGACAGATTTATTTTGACCAATAAAGTCCTGTATTTTCCCATAACGCACTCAAAGGAACACCGTTTGCATATCGTAATGTTTGCTCATTTCAAGTAATTGCTATTACCGTATTTCTTATTTTGCACATCGATGTTATTGTTATTTCTCTTTTAAATGATAAATGCGCAACTCGAAATTTTTATAGATTTACGTAATATAAGTCTATGGACATTTTAAAAACGTAAGAACATAAATTAAAAAAATGATGATTTCTGGTCTGATTGTGTCGGCTTAATATTGCATGGGTGACATGTTGTAGTTAAATATTTTATTCAGATAACGTATACTGTTAGGGTAAGTTCCATTACGTATTAAAATGTCCTTTCTTTGCTGAGCAGAGAATGTTATTACCAGGCAAACGCATATTCACACATCCTTCGCTTTTTACTTTAAATCATGTTATGAATGTTAGTGGAACTAAATTACTAAAAACTATCTAAACTCATACAAATTATCGTTAAGAATGTGAATGGATTAAAAAAAAAGGTGTAATTCTACTGGAATTCCACCTGGTAAACAAATGATAATGTAGGCCTATATATCTCACCTGTCTTGCAACAAGATTAGGAGAGTAAACGTGATTTGATGTGTTACCAGCAGGATATGAATTAAAGTGTGGCCACAAAACTTCGCCCCATTTGGTGATGAATGCATTGAGAGCCATCTTATGTATGGAGGAAGTCTGCCCAGCTGCCTGTGGCTAAACGTGTAGAAAAAGCAGAGATAGAAAAGACAGGTGAGAGTGAGACGTTATATTTAGAGACCTCTATACCAACCCCGTCAATATTTTGTATTAGCCGATTAAATCACTGTTATTGGGAATAAAATGACTGTTTAAATATCAATATTTTTAAATATGTTGTCTCAAATTAACAAATATTGGTATTTTTCAGCCACTTAATGTTGTTGATCGTGGTAGCGAGACATAACATTAAGTGGTTAAGAAATCTCACTCACTCACTCACTCACTCACTCACTCACTCACTCACTCACTCACTCACTCACTCACTCACTCACTCACTCACTCACTCACTCACTCACTCACTCACTCACTCACTCACTCACTCACTCACTCACTCACTCACTCACTCACTCACTCACTCACTCACTCACTCACTCACTCACTCACTCACTCACTCACTCACTCACTCACTCACTCACTCACTCACTCACTCACTCACTCACTCACTCACTCACTCACTCACTCACTCACTCACTCACTCACTCACTCACTCACTCACTCACTCACTCACTCACTCACTCACTCACTCACTCACTCACTCACTCACTCACTCACTCACTCACTCACTCACTCACTCACTCACTCACTCACTCACTCACTCACTCACTCACTCACTCACTCACTCACACACTCACTCACTCACTCACTCACTCACTCACTCACTCACTCACTCGCTCGCTCGCTCGCTCGCTAACTCACTCACTCACTCACTCACTCACTCATACATAAAATACCACTAAAATGTGTAACACATCTTGTGGTAGATGCTCAGTTAATCAAATAATTCAATTTGAGAAATGTTTATTTTTCATAAATAATATTATTTTTCGTCATTTAATGCTGGAAATTGCGTTAGCAATTCCAGCTTGAAATGAATGACAAATAGAAGCAAACAATGCAGCAGCAGAAGGGTCAACCCTTATGCTGCTGAGTTAATTTAATTAAATTTTCAACCACTTGTAGTTGTGTCTCGCTACCGCGACCCACAACTTCAAGTGGGTGAAAATTACTCATATTTGTTTAATTTGAGCACACATATTTGCGAATCTTGATGTTTAGACACACATTGCATTCCCAATAACAGTGATTTGGTTGACTAATAAAACAGATTAAAACGACAATAGTCCTGATCAGCAGGATGAGGGTCAGGATATAGTTACAATATCCCACTTCAATAGATGACAAACCTTTGTGAATTTCGCTAATTAATTTGTCTGAAAGCCGACTATTATAACGTTAAATAAACGGTGCAGACATCGGAATAGTCTCGATTTCAAGGTTGAGCTAATAATAATATAATGATAAACGCGAACAATTGTACGTAATCCTAGTTACGGACAGAAAAACAACCCGACACGACCAAAACACAACCTCTTCTGCCATAAGTAATACATAAATGACCAATATAATATCAAAGCAGGCATGTAAACGCTCAATAAAACCTCTTGTACAACGGCAAATGCTGGTACAACGGCAAATAGCAGTAACTGCTCACTTTTCAAGTAAGCAGTTACTTCTGTTTGCCTTTGCCACTGATACAAAGGTAAACAAAAGTAACTGCTTACTTGAAAAGTAAGCAGTTACTGTTGTTTGTCTTTGAGCGACATAACACGATTTCAACGCGTGGCTTATGATAAAAGATAAGATAATTCTTATCAATTTCTGCTGTACACGATCGTGTAAGACATTTTAAAATGCCACGATTATGTGAAGCGCTCTTTGTATTGTGTCTGTTGGTAGTCGGTTCGAGTCCAGTGCCCTGACACAGGTCGGACTGGGTGGAGTGTGAGCCGGGTACTCTGAATGTGATACTGTCGTCGCCACATGGAGGGTACTACCAGCCGGAGTATATCCGAGACAGAGATGCCGGGTGTTATATAGAAGGGGAGTGTGTGTGGAGTCATGATTGCGAGGAGAAAAACCACGAACTGTAAGTAAACTATGGACGGACAGAAATCCCGGGTGTCATATAAACAATGACTAAGAATCTATTCAGCTATTTTATATTTTTCAAACCAGCAAATTTTCACCTACTTGAAGTTGTGAATCGCGGCAGCGAGACACAGCTCCCAAGTACTAGATTTCGCCAGCTGAAAAGGCCAAGTTTTAATGGCTCTCAGTTTCATTGCATCCGATTTTCTTCGTAGGCGGCGCTAGTGTATCGTTTTTACACAGCTTTCTGTGTAAATAAAATGGTGGTGACCGTCTCCGGGCCTGTGGCGAAGTGAGTCAGACAGCCAGGTCATGCCGGTTAAATGGCGGTCACTGTGGCCGGGTCTGTCGCGAAGTCAGTCAGGTAGCCAGGTCATGCCGGATAAATGGCAGTCACTGTGGCCGGGTCTGTCGCGAAGTCAGTCAGGTAGCCAGGTCATGCCGGATAAATGGCAGTCACTGTGGCCGGGCCTGTGGCGAAGTGAGTAGACAGCCAGGTCATGCCGGATAAATGGTGGTCACCGTCTCCGGGCCTGTGGCGAAGTGAGTCAGGCAGCCAGGTCATGCCGGATAAATGGCCGTCACTGTGGCCCGGCCTGTCGCGAAGTGAGTCAGACAGCCAGGTCATGTCGGTTAAATGGCGGTCACTGTGGCCGGGTCTGTCGCGAAATCAGTCAGGTAGCCAGGTCATGCCGGATAAATGGCAGTCACTGTGGCCGGCCCTGTGGCGAAGTGAGTCAGACAGCCAGGTCATGCCGGGTAAACTTCAAGTAGGGAAATATTTAAACTCTGTAGCGTATAACATTTGTACAATGCTGGACCAACGTCTTCGACGTTGGTCCAACTTTGTACAAATATTATAGAAATGTTTTGAGTTTAGTGGGTACAGGGATAATATATAAGTTGTGTGATTGCAGATGTTCTGCCATAGTAACACAGGATGAAAACACTCAAGAGGTGACTCGTCAGATGCGTCAGGAGCTGTTCACTATCTGCGGAGAATACCCTCACATGGTCATCAATACACTACACAGGGTAAAGTTTGATGCCAACAGGTCAGTACCCAGCCGTGACGTCATCTCTCTCGATTGTTGTATTCGTTTTATACGAAAAAATCACATTGGCGGTGACTGAGAGCTATCTCGACCCCAAGGTCCGAAAAATGTCCATAACTTTAGGCGATGCGGAAAATGAGCTGAGCATGCGGTCTCGATCGTAGCTGAAATGTTACTGATTCTCAAAAATACTATTTTCGACCTGATTATTCGAGGCCAAGTCTTAGAAATTATCGTCCAAAGAAATGTCCCACGATTTTTTTCGATTTTTCGATTTGTTTCAGCAACTGGGGTTAGTCAGTAAATGAAATGAAATGAAATGAATCGGGCTTTAGGCATATAGGCTAAACTGGGGTTAGTCAGTAACAAGCCCCAACGTGGCTCAAACAAAATTGAAGGCTTCAGCCACAGATTGCACCTATATAAAATCGTGGAACTTTTCTATGGACGGTCATATCTAAGACTTGGCCTCGATTAATCAGGTCGCCAGTGGGTTGATTAGAATCAGTAACATGTCAGCTACGTGATCGCATGCTTAGTTCATATTACGCACAGTCATCAAAAAATTATGGGCATTTTTCGGACCTCGGGTCGAGATCGCTCTAAGTCACCGCCATGTTGAAAAACGGTGATTTTTTCTGGTAAAACGAACACAGTAATCCATGGCTAGACAGTACCCAGAAAACATGAGACGTTGACCTAGTGCTGTTTCAATGTTGGGCCAGCGTCGCAGACATTGAAACAACACTGGATCAAGGTCTTATGTTTGATTGGTGGATGTTCTGAGACACAGAAACATGATTAGCAATAATTATTGTGCTATAATCGGCAATAGCAAAACTACTTAATATTTGCCAAAAACATGCATCCAGAGACGTTCAGTGACCTTGAAAATGGGGTATGGACATTTTATTCACCGCCCTATCATTAACGATTGCGTAGTTATAACAATATTTACAAATTATGCTTATGATAATTTGCCTAAAATTTGCATACTAAATAGAAAATTAGCATATTAAATATGTATTTTTACATACATGGCGATCTGAGGTATACTACGAACGCGAGTATATATAAAATAATTGAAAATGAATGAAATAGTTTAGTAGGCTATATTAGCAAAAACGTCATTTTTATTGTGCAAATGGCGGCCATTTTGTTTTTCTTCAATCTGAAGGCTTAAAAATACAATTTCAGCTTGGTATACAGTGGGTTCGGATTCAGCAGGTCGACATTGTGTAAAAACCGTTGTATACTATACTAGCTACTAAAAAATGCGTTAACAAATTTTAATTTGTGGAAATGAAACCAGGCTATTTCTGTGGAGTCTAAAAATAGTCACTTGTAATTTTATTTTAGAGAAAAATCAGGTCAATATTTATAAAGTAAACCCTTTCAACTCGGGGATCGTCTTTAGACGTCAGAGTCTGAAAGTCATATTCTGACGTCTAAAGTCGTTCCCGCGCTGAAATTATTAAAATATTTAGAATAGTCATAGACCCATAAAATAGGTATTCAAATGAAGCAGAAAGAGATAACTAAGACATTGATGATGATTTCAAATTGAAAAAAAAACCTTTGATTTCATGGCTTATACAAAAATATTTTGGCGCTGTAAGGATTGAAGATACAGTTAATATACTGTTATATATTACTTTATTATATAATTTTATTTCTCTAATATATGGTTGACAGGCCTCGTAGAGTTCACTTCAACCAAAATTAATAACATTTTACTCAATTGATAATAATAATGCTATAGTATCACTGTCTTGCATGTTTTCAACTGGAAAGTCAAATAACAAAAAATAAAATAGTATAGTCATTATATAATGTATGTATTTAAACAGGGACCTCGCCGAGGCTGCCTTCGGGGTGCAAGAGGTGGAGGAAGCATGGTACTCTTACCATCAATGCATAGACATCGCTAAGGCTTATATCACCCGTCACCAAGGTGAGTGAGTGACCAAGAGTCGAACCCAGTACCTCTGTGTAACCAAAACCTGCCGTGGGTTATTTTGTAGAGGTTACGTAAAGGGTTACATACTTCATAAAAGATTTGCAGAAAATAACATTTTAATCTATAATCTTTAAAATATTGTACCGTTGAGCACCTCCCGGTTTTGTTACAAACCGGGATTATTTATTAACCCTTTCAGTGTGGGGATCGTCTTTATACGTCAGAATCTGACGTCAGATTCTGACGTATAAAGACGATCCCCACAATGAAAGAATTAAACATTTCTAACGGCCGTAGACCCATAACACAAGTATTCAAATGAAGCGGAAAGTGCTAACTAAAGACATCTATGATGATTTAAAATTTGAAAAAACCTTTGGCTCCCATAATTTATACAAAAATATTTCAGCTTTGTAAAAGTTAAGTCTGATGTTTTTTGACACAGGTACTTGACAGTGTTTTGACATTTTTTTATCACAGGTACGGAACTGTTCCTTGATAATGTTTAGACATTTTAATCACATCGTCCCCTTGGATATGAAAGGGTGTAAGATCTGCCTTTTTGCAAAGTGGCAGATACACCGTTATATATCCAAGGGGACGACATGTATGCTACTGTTCCTTGACAATGTTTTTACATTTTTATGACAGGTATGGGACTGTTCTTTGACCTTCATGGTCATAATCACACCAATGACTGGACAGAGCTCGGCTACCTGGTGGACGGAGATGACCTTGACACTGACCTCTACCACAGTGAGAACACCTCCCTCCGTAACCTTGGCCATCATACAGTAGGGATCCATGACTTTGACGATGTCCTACGAGGGGATGTCAGCTACGGTCACTACCTGGAGGCTGAAGGGTTCGAATCAGTGCCCTCGCCGACTCACCCCGGGCCGGACGGGGAGTCATATTTCTCAGGGGGGTACAACACTCAGCGACACGGGTCACGTGACGGGGGTGTTATAGACGGCATCCAGATTGAGTCGTCAATCCCTGACTTACTGGATTATATGGTGTATGGATATCATCTGGTTAAAACCACTGCTCACTTCATAGACCAACATTATCCTTAGTCATTGGATACAAAATACTGGATTATAAATTATAAAATAAATTATTGTTATATAAACCATGGAGATCAAAGGGGTTTTTTCCATTTGAAATCATCATAAATGTTTTAGTTAGCTCTTTCCGGCTCATTTGAATACCTATGTTATGGGTCTGTGGCCGTTAGAAATATTTTATTTCTTTTATTGTAGGGACTGTCTTTATACGTCAGAATCTGACGTCTATAGACGTCAGATTCTGACGTATAAAGACGGTCCCCGCGCTGAAAGGGTTTATAGACGGGATTCAGATTGAGTCACCAATTTTGACTTACTCGATTATAAGGTGTATGGATATCATCTGGCTAGAACCACTGCTGAATTCATGGACCTACATTACCAATAGTCCAATCAACACACATTATGCATAATTAAATAATTCAATCAATTTCTTTAGATAAAAATGGCTACCAAATGATATGGTGTATATGGGTAAAACCAAAAATTGGGGTAATTTTACGTAAAATTAGTGTCCCCAGGACTTAAAAGGTCCGCATTTTAATTTAAATATAGTAATATAAGAAATAAATGGTGCAACTTCACGTTTACGCATTATTACTTTATAATGTTTAGAATATTTGTAAAAAAATATATATATATATGGTTTTATAAGAACTCTATGTCATGGAAACGTGGAAAATGACATGTCCCCAGATAAAATTCCACTATTTGAAATTTCACTGTTTCAATTCCACTGTCAGAAATTTCACAAATACACAATATAATTCTAATAATTACATTTCATGGCTAGACATTGTTCACTTAAACTAATCAATGACTAAAATTCGACTTAAAATTGATATCGATATATATAATTTTGATGAATATACATGTCCCCACATTTGCACTCTACTCCGTTACCATCATT
This sequence comes from Flabesymbios commensalis, assembly GCA_964017125.1. Lineage (NCBI taxonomy): Eukaryota > Metazoa > Annelida > Polychaeta > Terebellida > Flabelligeridae > Flabesymbios > Flabesymbios commensalis. The sequence goes on from OZ024910.1 coordinate 83,550,065, forward strand.
GTAGCATGCCCCATCAAGTGACAAATCATGAAGTAAAATTATATCAAGTGTAGTTTGACACACTGAAGGGCCTTATACGAGTTTTTCACCTTGAAAGACTTAATATTGTTGAGTGACAAGATATTCGAAACAGATATTACCAAAAAGTTAGAAAATATGCTTTTGTTTTTACTACTCCGTTTCTAGCTTTGTTGGTATAAAAACGAGTTCGGTTTTATGCTTGCATGCCTAGAACAGATGCTATGGGGACTATTTCCACCCGTCTGATATACCTTTGAATTATTGCTCATATATTTTCATTAACCCCAAGAATACTTTTTATTTTACTACTCCGTTCCACTCTACTCCGTTACCAAGAAAAGGGAACGGAGTAGTGAATTGCCAAATTTCTGGGTTTTACAGTCATAATGATTAAAAATTAAAAATCCCCCCCCCCCTTCACAAACTTAATAATTCAGTATTTTGGGGAGCCTCTGTGAACGAGAAATAGTGTGTTTGCTTTCAGACTGCCAGTCGTAGGTCTAGACGATAGTACAATCAGATTCATCTCACTATCCTTGGTGGGTGATCCTGATTCAGTGTAGTCTGTTTGTCCGCATACTCATACTCATACTGTTTTTTTTGTGCATAATAAGGCATTATGTAAAAAATAAGAAGGCGCCCGCTGCAATAGGTTACATAAGTGAGTGAAAATATTCTGACCCCGCTTTTTGCTGATATCATGAGAGCAGGAAGCCCGCCTCCTATATTTAGGGGATAATGCCGCGATGTTATTATCCTATGGAATACTTGCTGTTTGTTAATTTATAAACAGTGCTAAGCACACAAGAATAAAAAAATATTTATTATAATTATATTTATATTTAACAAAAATGTAAACTAATTAAATATCTGATATTACATAGTTAATTATACCTCTTGTAAGTCAATATCACATTTTAAACAAGTCATCTGTTCGTGACGTCAAGGCTAATGAATTATCACAATTAGATCATCATAGCGATACAAGCTCTTTGAATCCTAGACATTATTAAGGTTTGCTACAAAATTTAGTAAATCATGACTTTTACTGGCTTTTCATGACCAAAATGCGTTGGGGGCTTGTCTCTTTGATTTTTCGGTTAAATTAAAGTCAATTCATGGGATTTTGAGAGCAAAACTCTTCACTTTCCCCTGACTTTGCCAAAATTTGTTTTAACGTAAGGTGTTTTCCTTGACAACTCAGGGTTATGATAAACAATTCTGCCTTGTCAGGTTATTAAGGTGTCGTGGCAACCTCGATTAATGTCATTTCATTATTAGCTTTATAATTTAAAGTACATAATGTACTTTATTGCCATATAAATCTACAATATTTCAATTTAATTATCGGAAGACAATAATACAATGCAGAATGGAACAAAAACCTATTATTTACCTTATAACATCTTATACAGCTCTAATTTAGTTGTGAACGTATGTATTGTGGAATATAAGGTTAATCCCGGGCGGATCCAGTGGGGTGCTCAGGGTGCTCGAGCACCCTCCCCCCTTAATTTCCTAAGTGGTAATTTTCTAACAATAATTTCATATACAATTAATCCACCAGTGTCCGACATGTTGGTGCCAGCCCCCTCCACACCTGAATGTATACCCCTTCCTAGTTTAAGGACTGGTGTCTGGAATGCATCATTGGCGCCATTGACAGATTAAAGACTCAGATCAGACAGTGACCTGGGCAAGTGCTAGCCACATCGCCCCTATGTGGCGACAGAAGTAAAATCTTTAGGATGCAAATCTTTAAAATTGACCATTCAGAGCACCTAAAAGTAGGAATTTGTTGCGACTGGTGTTCTTTCTTCTGTCCACCCTTAACTAGTGTGAGATAGACACATTTTTCAAACATTCATTATTATTTTTTTTGAAAAGAAACAGAATAAAATATAACAACTTTTTGTTAGTCTTGGCCAATAATTGAAACGTTGAGCAAGACTTGAAAACGTCATGGGAAATAAATATGCTAAGATTGATGATAATTATCATGGACTACCTTGAAACAACGTTGTTCCAAAGTAGATATGCTAAGATTGATAGTAATTATCATATATTACCCTACCCTATGATAATTATAACACATGCCAAAGCTGGAAGCTCAAAAAGGCACCCTGTCCAGCGGCACATCCCCAGTACTTGAGTGCCCCCCCCCCCTCTCGGCACAATACACAGTAGGCTATGGGGATCGCTTGAAACGGACAACGACTTAGACATGGACGTGCTGCCCTCTCAAGAAATTGATATAAATAAAATAATAAGGACCACGAGATAAAGATTATTACCATGATTCTTTCACCTGGGTGATGGCGAATTCATTTTTCTAGAGATATCATCTCTGAAACTCAGTCTTGAGAACAAGTGGAGAAAAAACAGGATCGCTATTTCAATTTTCAAAATTTAATTGTTTTAAGGCCTATTTGAAATTGTCGTATTTTTTCAGTGCAATATATAAACCTCCGGTATAGTCACTGACACGAAATAATTCAGATACAGCTGGGACTCAACAGTTTATTTTTTACCACAAACGAAATCAAGGATAATAATTGAAAATTGGCAGTAAAGTTGTTTTAACAATGTGGAAGAACAAGCAATACTAACAAAAATATGTGATATAGGCCTAAGTGATGATGAGCTGGAATATAACATTTGCACTAAGAAATATTCAGCCATAGGGGAGGGTGGCAAATTAATAAAGGTGAAATAATAACAAATATCTCAGGAATTTTAAGTGATCATTAGTGAACGTTGTAAGCATTTTAATGGTCCACAACTTTTTTCAATGACATGTTTTCACTTTTAATAGATGATTGTTGCATAATTAGGCCCTACATAATTGCATAAACGGCATTCCACAAACAAGGCTGCATAATTATTATCACAATGAGGGTGACCCAACGTTTCCTTAATACTATCGTTGCTCCACCGTCTGCTACGCAGGCCAAACATTAACACAACAATGGGTCGACAGCTGTTTATTTTTATTTAGCTTATTTAATATGTCTAGTAGATCGCGCTCGCTATTAAATGAACTAATGATTATGTTTATGTTTTTTTCCAATTGTGTGGTTGTATTAGCTTAAATAATTGGACTAGAGCAGGCTAGGTTAATCTGTCATTAAGTTAAAACTGACATTTCAGCCGGTATCTCATATCTTTGTTTTACAGCAAAGATACCACGAAATCGCACTATGAGATGTTTATTTTTTTCAAAATTTTGCGGAGGCATGCCCCCCCCCCTATAGGTCCCTGCTGTTGAATGGTTTCTTAGAAATCTGAGCACCCCCCCTTAAAGGGACTGGACCAGGCTAAAATCATCAAAAAATCGGTGATTTTATTTCGGGTTCTTAATATGACCATATGATGTAAACATGTACATAGATTAGAACTGCAAATTTTCCTAATTTTTGTGCTGCGCACTTACCAGTTAGACTAGATATAGAGACGAAATTCCCGCATTTCTTATTTTTGACATGGTTGTCAATAATTACAAATCAGGAATTTCGTCTCTATATCTAGCCTAACTGGTGAATGCGCAGCACAAAAATTATAAAAATTTGCAGTTCTAGTCTATGTACATGCTTACATCATATGGTCATATTGAGAACCCGGAATAAAATCACCGATTTTTTGATGATTTTAGCCTGGGCCAGTCCCTTTAATTTATTTCTGGATACGCCACTGGGCTTATTGCACGACAAGTGAACGGTGAAACTTAGGTGCAAACATTACATCTCAACGTCAAACAAACCAAAATCTTAAGTTATGTGTATATTTTTTGGGGTTATTTAGTATCTATTCTACACCCCCTGGCAATGTAAACCTACAAAAAGTCATTTTGACTATTCAATGATATGCATATTCGCTGTGTTTTGTCAAATATTTTTTGTCACCTAAAAGTGTAATGACAATCAATTGAAGAAAAACTTTGCTATGATTTGACATTGCGATGACATTAACTTGACTATGATATGCTATTTGATACACTGCAGTGTAGACGCTAATTCTGTAAACATGATATGTACAAATATTGATACTCTTTTGCTATGCCCCATTTTGTTACATTACATTACTATTTTTAGTATTGTTTAACTAAATTTATAACAGTGTCTGTTCAAGGGCTGGAGAACGGATTTAGAAATACAATTATCAGGATAATATGCTATGCCATTGTTGTTGACCTCATGTAGTCTAATTATAATACAGGTGGTTACTAACTATACACACTATATATAATGCTGCTAACTTAAAAATAGGTAAACATCTTAGAGGTATAGAATATCATTGATATCGAGAACGTGTAAGGTCGATGTCGGGAAGTGCACCATCGGTGTATATGAACAATTATGCACTCTTGTGCATCAATGTTATCATATAGAAGTGACAGCTGATATTTCAAAAAACATTACATTAGAAGCGGTGTAATTCAATATAGATCTATTTGTTTTTGAGTGAGTTAAAACATTGTTCTGTCGATCACGTGTGGATATGCCCTAATTGTTCAGCTAAAAAATCTGTTACGTAGATGGGTTGTGTGTGCTATACATAAACAGATGCTCTACTATGTAATTAGCATTACCAGTATTGAGACATTGGATAAATAGGTAATGATATAACATTTTGAAGCTATATAAAGATATACAAACAAAGGTATATGATGTGTTTTATTGTATAATTTATGTCGACAACATGTGGTTAGATGAAAAAATATAGTCTTTATCTAATGATAAATTCATTAGTTTCATGGCGGCCATCTTGAATGATTAACTGTATTGCGTGAACATTATATCGATTACATGAGATTTGGTGAAATAATATCAGCGCTATCTGGAATAATGATGAATATATGACTAGTGATTTCATGGCGGCCATTTTGAATTTTGCATGATAATAATGTGAAATAAAGTATCAGCTTTTTATTGTATTCCTTGATACCGAAAACATATGGTTTGGTAAAATAATATCGTTTTTATCCCAATTATTACCGCAAATATGATCAGTTTAGTGATTTCATGGTGGCCATTTTGAATTTGCATGATAATGATATCGAGTGAAGGTATCGTTTGTTTTATTGCATTCCTTGATAGCGAAAACATATGGTTTGGTGAAATAATCTCGTCTCTATCTCAATTATTAACGAAGATATGATCAATATGGCGATTTCATGGCGGCCATTTTGAATTTTGCATGATAACGATGTCAAATAATTGTATCGTTTGTTTTATTGCATTACTTGATACCAAAAACATATGGTTTGGTAAAATAATCTTGTTTCTATCTCAATTATTGATAAAGGTATCATAACTTTAGTGATTTCATGGCGGCCATTTTGAATTTTGCCTGACAAGAGTGTTTTGACACCAATTTGCGAACTCCATCAAACTTTTTCTTATTCTGTAGTTTATTCTGAACATTTTGATATAGGTGGCATATTTTGACCATCAAAATCCCACGGGAATTTATTTATGAACACAAGCATCCCCACTAGTCTGTAGACGTCAGATTCTGACGACTAATGTCGATACCCACACTGTAAGAGTAAAAAATATTTCTAACGGGCGTAGACCCATAACATAGGTATTCAAATGAATCAGAAAGATCTAACTAAGACATTTATGATGATTTCAAATTGAAAAAACCCTTTGGTCTCCATGATTTATATAAAAGTATTTTAGCGCTTCAAGGGTTGATATGGAATAAAATTTTCCGAGCGCGCTCGCGTTTTTATTTTATTAAGTCAGATTTCGCACAATCACTAAATACGAAACAATTACATAGGCATCCTATTCATCCTTAGCTTCTCTAGAACACACTTCCCCTTTCTTCCTCATAACAAAAAAAATCTATCACCTCTTTTTCTTAGTGTATCATGAATACTGTTCGGGGTTTAAAAGCCGAGGACTAAATCAGGTTGTCATGTCAACGACAGACAATAAGCGCTCCGAGGACCACGTGAACTTGCCATTGTAACAAAAGACAATAACGGTTTCCTGCAAGACATTGGTCCAATGCGGGTCAGCAGCAGATAGTGGCCCAGAATTTCGGCCACATTGGCTCGGTGGCTCCTGTTTGCTGACCTGGTAGATAAAGCTGGGCCGTATCCTCGTACAAGTTACGATATATCATAGGCTTCGGATTGGTCGAGATGGCCATCTCGACCAATCCTAAGCCTACGATATATCGTAATTTGTACTAGAATTCGGGCTCGTATGCAATGACCATCAGCACTAAATGCAGAGTTATGGAAAGTGACCGATCTGAATCAATCAGATTATAAATCCCGCCTATATATAGACAATCAGTGATAGATTATAGCTTGGCAGACACAGTTTAGCCATTAGTATGAAAAATATAAGTGAAAACAGGTAATATGGTATTATTCAGAAGCATTGCAAAAGTCTCTTTACCAAAATGACTTCGGCTGTTTTCTTTACATGGATGGATGAATGATTTAATGAATAACAAAATGTATACATAAATGACTGAATCATACAACGGAAAATTATCGAACTATCGAATGAACAAATGGACGAATAACTGAATAAATGAATAAAGAATTCAATGAATGAATGTATGAATGAATGAATGAATGAATGAATGAATGAATGAATGAATGAATGAATGAATGAATGAATGAATGAATGAATGAATGAATGAATGAATTGATAAATAAATAAATGAATGAATGAATGAATGAATGAATGAATGAATGAATGAATGAATGAATGAATGAATGAATGAATGAATGAATGAATGAATGAATGAATGAATGAATGAAAGAATGAATGAATGAATGAATGAATGAATGAATTGATAAATAAATAAATAAATAAATAAATGAATGAATGAATGAATGAATGAATGAATGAATGAATGAATGAATGAATGAATGAATGAATGAATGAATGAATGAATGAATGAATGGATTGATGAATGAATGAATGAATGAATGAATAAATGAATGAATGAATGAATGAATGAATGAATGAATGAATGAATGAATGAATGAATGAATGAATGAATGAATGAATGAATGAATGAATGAATTAATGAATGAATGAATGAATGAATGAATGAATGAATGAATGAATGAATGAATGAATGAATGAATGAATGAATGAATGAATGAATGAATGAATGAATGAATGAATGAAAGAACGAACGAACGAAATCTCCATTGAATTTCGCTTCTGTTCGCGTGCTGTCGTCGCCAGCGTTTTGGCTCTCGTGTTCACGTTGGTCGGCTTAGGGCATAAATCATACTATTAATATAAGGGAATGGAACAAGATTTTTTATAACAGTGACTCTGGCGTCAGGACAAGTGAAAATGTGAACAGGATTAATAACTACTCTGCTTATGTGGATATTATATTGTCCCCATTACTCAGAAAATACATGGGGACAATAAATTTACTAGGGTAGTGCCTCAAGTTGAGGCACTACCCTGTCATATAATGTAAAATACCGACCAATCTAACCTCCCTCCCATGGATTCTCCACTGCTACTGGTAAATATAGAGTTACATTTGGGTGGCATCATGCATAAGTGGGCTAAAGAATAAAACGAATAAATACAATTTAACACAAAAAGGTAACAAAATCAGTGACCAAATGGTATAACCCTCAATGGAAAAACTCGTATATTGATCAAGTTGTTGCTATTAATGACATATATTTTCATTGTTTTTTTTTAATGTGGGTTAGCCCACTTGTGCATGATGCCATCCATTTGTGAATTCTCAGAGCGTAAGAGAGCCAGAAAACTATATTGATTCTGTGTGTATATAACAAAAAAACAAGCGGTCCCAAACCAACCCCTTGGTAAATACCAGGCCTTTTAGGTAAGTGAAGTGGAATAAAGGTCAGTCATGTTTGACATCAAGAGGGGGGGGGGATAACTGCATATCAGACACGAAACATTGCTTACAACGCTTACCCTACATTGAGTCAACATAGAGACGCTGGCCCAACATTAAAGGGACTGTCCCAGGCTAAAATCATAAAAAAATCGGTGATTTTATTTTGGCTTCTTAATATGACCATATGATGTAAACATGTCCATAGACTAGAACTGCATAAGTTTTTTAATTTTTGTGCCGCGCATTCACCAGTTAGACTAGATATAGAGACGAAATCTCCGATTTCTAATTATTGACAACCATGTCAAAAATAGGAAATACGGGAATTTCGTCTCTATATCTAGCCTAACTGGTGAATGCGCAGCAGACAAATTAGAAAACTTTTGCAGTTCTAGTCTATGGACATGTTTACATCATATGGTCATATTAGGAAGCCAAAATAAAATCACCGATTTTTTTATGATTTTAGCCTGGGCCAGTCCCTTTAACCATTAACGCTTAAAGCGCTGAATTATTTTTCATAAACTATGGAGATAAAAGTTGTTTTTTCAATTTGAAATCATCATAAATGTCTTATTTAGCACTGTATGAATCATTTGAATACCTATGGTATTGGTCCACGGCTATTGGAAATATTTTTACTCATACAGTGCGAGGATCGAGTTTAGGAGTCAGAATCTGATGTCTACAAACGTCAGATTCTGATGACTAAAGTCGATCCTCGCACTGAAAGGGTTAAACCACTAATCACGACTATAATCTTTCCTAATCCATTTATTTGGGAACGAAAAGAGTGTTTAAACATCAATATTGATATAATCTTGATATAATATTGGTAATTTTCACTCACTTGAATTTGTGGATCGCTGTAGCGAGGCACAACTTCACGTGGCTGAAAATTTAAATCATCTACCTTAGAGCTTTAATGATTAAATCAACAACCTGTGGTGCTTGATGGGTGCTGTTTCAACTACAATAACCCTTTCAGCGCCACGTCTGTATTTATAGCCTCCATAATTTTGAATCCGGTTTACAAATGTCCACAAATTTGACTTCATTAGCATACATAGACGTTTGGTCTACCTTGACTGAGAATGATTGTAATATAGTCTGTGTGTCAGTACATGTGTTAAACCTTTCACCGCTAAGCACGACTTTAGTCGTTTCGGATCATTTTTAATAGCGATCAATTCACTGTCATTGGGAATGAAATATGTTTTTGAACATCAAGATTTGCAAATGTTTGGTCTCCAATTGAACAAATATGAGTAGCCTAAGCCATGTCATACACAACTTCTAGTGAGGAAAAAATAGACTATCAAACTTAGCGCTTTAACCTGTTCAGCGAGGGGACCGACTTTAGACGATAGACGTCAGATTCTGACGTCTAAAGTCGATCCTCGCCCTAAAAAGAATAAAACATTTATAATGGACGTAGACCCGTAACATTTGAATGAAGCAGAAAGAGCTAACTAAGGTATTTATGATGATATCAAATTGAAATAAACCCTTTGATCTTCGTGGTTTATACACAAGTCTTTCAGCGTAGTAAGGGTTAATGTTAAATAGAAAATGCTACCACACAATGAATAAAATCAGAATTTTTGCATCTACATTTTGATCACATCGGTATATATTATATATTTTCAGTGATGAAATATCATTGTTGGGATGGACCACAGACATATAACAGCTTCGTTGACTAGTGGGGATGCTTGTGTTCATAAATAAATTCCCGTGGGATTTTGATGGTTAAAATATGCCACCTCTATCAAAATGTTCAGAATAAACTACAGAATAAGAAAAAGTTTGATGGAGTTTGCAAATTAGTGTCAAAACACTCTTCCCAGGCAAAATTCAAAATGGCCGCCATGAAATCACTAAAGTTATCATATCTTCATCAATAATTGAGATAGAAACAAGATTATTTTACCAAACCATATCTTTTTGGTATCAAGTAATGCAATAAAACAAACGATACAATTATTTGACATCGTTATCATGCAAAATTCAAAATGGCCGCCAAGAAATCGCCATAGTGATGATATCTTCGTTAATAATTGAGATAGAGACGAGATTATTTCACCAAACCATATGTTTTTGCTATCAAGGAATGCAATAAAACAAACGATACCTTCACTTGATATCATTATCATGCAATTTCAAAATGGCCACCATGAAATCACTAAATTGATCATATTTGCGTTAATAACTCGGATAAAAACGATATTATTTTACCAAACCATATGCTTTCGGTATCAAGGAATACAATAAAAAGCTGATACTTTATTTCACATTATTATAATGCAAAATTCAAAATGGCCGCCATGAAATCACTAATCATTTATTCATCATTAATCCTGATATTATTTCACCAAATCTCATGTTATCGATGTAATGTTAATGCAATACAGTTAATCATTCAAGATGGTCGCCATGAACCTAATGAATTTATCACATATAAAGATACACTGTCCCCATTTAAACACTGTCGCGTTACGCTGAAAAACCTGCCCGAGCGGCAGTTTCGTTTAAATAAAACAAGTAATCATTTCATACAGGGGGAGGGTGGTGGAAGGGGTCGGGGAAGGCCACTTGCAGTCGGCATGAATCAGCACACGGCGTAGCAGTGTGTAGGCACACACACTGCTACGGAGTGTAATATAAAGATAAAGACTGGATTTTTTCATCTAACCACATGTTGTCGGCATCAATAATACAATAAAACACATCATACCTTTATTTGTATATCTTTATATAGCTTCTAAATGTCATTACCTATTTATCCAATGTCTCAATACTAGTAATGGTAATTACATAGTAGAGGATCTGTTTATGTATAGCACACACCACCCATCTACGTAACAGATTTTTTAGCTGAACAATCAGGGCATATCCACACATGATCGACAGAACAATGTTTTAACTCACTCAAAAACAAATAGATCCATATTGAATTACACCGCTTCTAATGTAATGTATTTTGAAATATTAGCTGTCACTTCTGTATGATCACATTGATGCACAAGAGTGCATAATTGTTCATATACACCGATGGTGCACTTCCCGACATCAACCTTACACGTTCTAGATATCAATAATATTCTACACCTCTAAGATGTTTACCTATTTTTAACAAATTAGTAGCATTATACATAGTGTGTATAGTTATTAACCACCTGTATCATAATTAGACTAAATGAGGTCAACAACAATGGCATAGCATACTATCCTGATAATTGTATTTCTAAATCCGTTCTCCAGCCCTTGAACAGACACTGTTATAAATTTAGTTATACATTACTAAAAAATAGTATTGTAATGTAACACAATGGGGCATAGCAAAAGAGTATGAATATTTGTACAGATCATGTTTACAGAGTTAGCGTCTACACTACAGTGTATCAAATAGCATATCGAAGCCAAGTTAATGTCATTGCAATGTCAAATCATAGCAAAGTTTTTCTTTAATTAATTGTCATTACACTTTTAGGTGACAAAAATATTTGACAAAACACAGCTAAAGTGCATAATATTGAATAGTCAAAATGATTTTTTGTGAGTTTACATTGCCAGGACTAAGGGGGTGTAGAATGGATACTATATAACCCCGGAAAATATACACATAACTTAAGATTTGGGCTTGTTTAACGTTGAGATGTAATGTTTGCACCCAAGTTTCACCGTTCACTTGTCGTGCAATAAACCCAGTGGCGTATCTAGAAATAAATTAAGGGGGGTGCTCAGATTTCCAAGAAACCATTCAACAGCAGGGACCCATAAGGGGGGGGGGCATGCCTTTGCAAAATTTTGAAAAAAATAAACATCTAATAGTGCGATTTCGTGGTATCTTTGCTGTAAAAGAAAGATATGAGATACTGGCTGAAATGTCAGTTTTAACTTAATGACATGTTAACCTAGTCTACACTAGTCCAACTATTTAAGATAACACAACCACACAAGGGGAAAAAACATAAACATGATCATTAGTTCATTTAATAGCGAGTGCGATCTACTAGGCATATTAAATAAGCTAGATAAAAATAAACAGCTGTCGACCCAATGTTGTGCTAATGTTTGGCCAGCGTAGCAGACGGTGGAGCAACGATAGCATAATCAAACGTTGGGTCATCCTCATTGTGATAATAATTATGCAGCCTTGTTTGTGGGATGCCGTTTTTGCAATTATGTAGGGCCTAATTATGCAAAAATCATATATTAAAAGTGTAAACACGTCATTGAAAAAAGATGTGGACTATTAAAATGCTTACCACGTTCACTAATGATCACTTAAAATTCCTGAGATATTTGTTTTTATTTCACCTTTTTTAACTTGCCACCCTCCCCTATGGCTGTATATTTATTAATGCAAATGTTATATTCCAGTTCATCATCATCTAGGCCTATATCAAATATTTTGTCAGTATTGGTTGTTCTTCCACATTGTTAAAACAACTTTACTGCCAATTTTCAATTATTATCCTTGATTTCGTCTCTAGTAAAAAATAAACTGTTGAGTCCTAGCTGTATCTGAATTATTTCGTGTCAGTGACTATACTGGAGGTTTATATATTGCACTGAAAAAATACAACAATTTCAAATAGGCCTTAAAACAATTAAATTTTGGAAATTGAAATAGCGACCCTGTTTTTTATTCACTTGTTCTCAAGACCGAGTCTCAGAGATGATATCTCTTGAAAAATGAATTCGCCATCACCCAGGTGGAAGAATCATGGTAATTGGCGAATAATTTTTATCCCGTGGTCCTTATTATTTTATTTAAGTGCTTGAGAGGGCAGCACGTCCACGTCTAAGTCGTTGTCCGTTTCAAGCGATCCCCATAGCCTACTGTGTATTGTGCCGGGGGGGGGGGGCATTCAAGTACTGGGGATGTGCCACTGGACAGGGTGCCTTTTTTGAGCTTCCAGCTTTGGCATGTGTAATAATTATCATAGGGTAGGGTAGTCTATGATAATTACTATCAGTCTTAGCATATCTACTTTGGAACAACGTTGTTTCAAGGTAGTCTATGATAATTATCATCATTCTTAGCATATTTATTTCCCATGACGTTGTTCCAAGTCTCGCTCAACGTTTCAATTATTGGCCAAGACTAACAAAAAGTTGATATATTTTATTCTGTTTCTTTTCAAAAAAAATAATAATGAAAGTTTGAAAAATGTGTCTATCTCACACTAGTTAATGGTGGACAGAAAAAAGAAGACCAGTCGCAACAAATTCCTATTTTTAGGTGCTCCGAATGGTTAATTTTAAAGATTTGCATTCTAAAGATTTTGCTTCTGTCGCCACATAGGGGCGATGTGGCTAGCACTTGCCCAGGTCATTGTCTGATCTGAGTCTTTAATCTGTCAATGGCACCAATGATGCATCCCAGACAACAGCCCTTTAAATAGGAAGGGGTATACATTCAGGTGTGGAGGACACTGGTGGATTAATTGTATATGAAATTATTGTTAGAAAATTACCACTCTGGAAATTAAGGGGGGGGGGGGGGTGCTCGAGCACCCTGAGCACCCCACTGGATCCGCCTGGGATTAAACTTATATTCCACAATACATATGATCACAAGTAAATTAGAGCTGGATAAGATGTTATAAGGTAAATAATAGGTTATTGTTCCATTCTACATTGTATTATTGTCTTCCCATAATTAAAATGAAATATTGTAGATTTATATGGCAATAAAGTACATTATATACTTTAAATTATAAAGCTAATAATGAAATGACATTCATCGAGGTTGCCACGACACCTTAATAACCTGACAAGTCAGGATTGTTTATCATAACCCTGAGTTGTCAAGGAAAACACCTTACGTTAAAACAAATTTTGGCAAAGTCAGGGGAAAGTGAAGAGTTTTGCTCTGATGATCTCATGAATTGACTTTACTTTAAGCGAAAAATCAAAGAGACAAGCCCTCAACACATTTTGGTCATGAAAAGCCAGTAAAAGTCATGATTTACTAAATTTTGTAGCAGCCCTTAATAATGTCTAAGATTTAAAGAGCTATTATCGCTACGATGATCTAATTGTGATAATTCATTAGCCTTGAGGTCACGAACAAATGAATGTTGCTTAAAATGTGATATTGACTTACAAGAGGTATAATTACCTATGTAATATCAGATATTTAAATATATAACATTTTTGTTAAATATAAATATAATTATGATAAATATTTTTTTATTCTTGTGTGCTTAGAACTGTTTATAAATTTATAAACAGCAAATATTCCATAGGATAATAACATTATCCCCTAAATATAGGAGGCAGGCTTCCTGCTCTCATGATATCAGCAAAAAGCGGGGTCAGAATATTTTCACTCACTTATGTAACCTATTGCAGCGGGCGCCTTCTTAACTTTTACCCAATGCCTTAATATGCACAAAAAAACAACTCCCTTTTTTAGACCCTAGAGCTGCAAATGAAACATGCGTGACTAATGAAGCCAAACTCTTTCAAGTACGTACTTGCTTGTGTCTTAGTGATGATTACATTTTATTCTCAGAAATTTGTTGATAATATAGTCATTTTTAGCTCTGCGAATGAATGAGTGAGCCTCGGAACAATGAGTATGCGTACAAACAGACTACACTGAATCAGGATCACCCACCAAGGATAGTGAGATGAATCTGATTGTACTATCGTCTAGACCTACGACTGGCAGTCTGAAAGCAAGCACGCTATTTCTCATTCACAGAGGCTCCCCAAAATACTGAATTCTTAAGTTTGTGAAGGGGGGAGCATTTTTAAACCACCATACCAGAGTGGGAGACTGGCCTATTGCATTCACCACTACACCAGACCCACTGTTGCATGCATTTATGTGCTTTTTGGGGGGATACAAGATAACATTCTGCATAAACGTTTTTTATCTGATGTAGTATTTCAGTCAAGATCTTGATTTCTAAAGAATGAATTTTGCTTTACGTTGCTTTCGCAACAATCATGGTAATATCGCGACAGAAGGAAACCCGAAGCCGGGACTATGCCCTACTCTTATTTCGAATGACTTTAAGGGTTCTTTATAGTGCACAGTACCACAGGCATCACTGTACACTCCAGGCCTTTAAACAGTTTAGAGCACTGTATATGCACAACCACGACGACAAACCACGACCGGGATTCGAACCTGGTACCTCCAGGTTATAAGCCCCTGTCGATACGAATAAGCCATCAGGGCCGGCCGTTAATTTCTAAAGCGAGAAAAATTAAAAACGGTGCCATTGTATTCCCTAGTAGCAAAAAATCAAGCCTCTGTTTGAAATATTGAGGAAGATATGATAACTTTTGTTATGATGTTATGGCGGCCATTTTGTTTTTTTTATGATACATGTAGTGATGTCGTTAGAAGTATCGCGTGTCTACCGCATCCCTTGATACAGAAAACATGTCGTTTGGTGAAAGAAACTCGTCTCTACTCAATTATTGACAAGTACATGCTAACCTCAGTGATTTCATGGCGGCCATTTCGAATTTTGCATGATAATGATGTCGAATAAATGTATTGTTTGTTTTATTGCATGCCTTGATAGCGAAAACATATGGTTAGGTGAAATAATCCTGTCTCTATCTGAATTATTAACGAAGATATGATCACTTTAGTAATTTCATGGCGGCCATTTAAAATTTTGCATGATATTGATGTCAAATGAATGTATCGTTTGTGTATTGCATTCCTTGATACCGAAAACATATGGTTTGGTTAAATGATCTTGTCTCTATCTAAATTATTGGTGAAGATATGATAACTTTAATTATTTCATGGCGGCCATTTTGAATTTTGCCTGATAAGAGGGTCTTGACACCCATTTGCAAACTCCATCAAACTTTTTCTTATTCTGTGGTCAATTCTGAACATTTTCATATAGGTGGCATATTTTACCCACTGAATTCCCACGGGATTACACATGCTCCTGCACTATACAGGACGTCATGGTTTGTGACATAGCCGCGGTACATGCTTTATACACATTGTACTTGTTGGTGATAGATTTGTGAAGGGCGCTCTGTGATTCTGACATTAAATCTATCTGTAGACTGTTGTAACCTGATAGCATAGACACACTTGGAAATTACTTAGCTATACAAATTAGGAACTAGGGATAATAGCTTAGTTAACAAGAAGGTATGGCTTGTGACATAGCCAGATCCCCCCCCCCCCTCCCCACTTTTAACACCCCAGCAAGCACAATACATTGACCCAACGTTGTTTTATTGTTGGGCCACCGTCTGCGACGCTGACCCAACAATAAAACAACATTGGGCCAATTGATCGCTTTTGCTGGGACTGCACTCACTTACACTTATTGGTGATAGATTTGCGGAGGGCGCTCCGCGATTCTGACACTAAGTCTATCCGTAGATTGTTAGTAATCTCATATCAGGGACACGAGTATACCATTCTGGTCAACTTCAGTTGGAGTGTGTGTAAACTCAGCGACATAAGTGTTTGTGTGTGTGGGCGGGGGGTGGGGGGGGGGGGCTCTATATATCACAAATAGAGAGGCGAATAAAATAAAAGGATTTGTTCACAAATCGCCTTGCGATGCTATGAGTTCAACTTAAATGTGCGACCTTTTCATTCACGAAAAGCTATCTCTAAGCGGCATTAACCTTTTCAGCGCGGGGACCGTCCACAGACGACAGAATCAGACGTTGAAAGTCGACAGTAAACCCAAAACATAGGTATTCAAATGAAGCGGAAAGAGCTGACTTAGAAATTTATTATGATTTCAAATTTCAAAACTTTGGTCTCCATGGTTTATATAAATATATTTCAGCGATTCAAGAGTTAAAGGGTTAACATTTGACGAGTTAACTACATCTGAATACTGATAAGCATTGAATAATGTTAGTGTTTCCCAGAAAACACAAAACATTTGCACAACATGTGTACAGCGTCGGCCCAAGGTCTTCGACGCTGGTCCAGCATTGTACAAATGTTATACATTTTTTTGGTGATTATTGGGTTAGTAGGTGTTAATGGACACTCTAGGACGACAAGGGCTAATGGCAGCAGGCAACATATTATATAGGCGGGTAAACATTGTGTACGCATGCGAAAAATATCATATCGATTAATAAATTCCTCTGTAGCAAATTTGTTAGTTTTATGCAGCAGAAATAGCAATATAGTTTTTACATGTAAGCATGGCATGCCCATTAACCCATTGAAACCTGAATTCATCATTGTAATCTTCATCCACTACAAGCCGTGAATTGCTGTCGCAATTCTCGACTTGTAGTTGGTGAAGATTGCTTGAAGGGGTGGCAAATGCAAAAATATGCAATAAATATTTGTTAAAACAGTCCCATTAAAATTGTCGTTGTACACCCCCTATACTTGTAGGGAATTCAGTCGTTCTTCAGAGATACAAAATGTTGCTTTGATGCATTGTGAAGATTTAAGGGATCTCGCATTATGACTACGCTCACTAAAAATACAAGATGTTGTTTTAATGTTGGTCCAGCATTGTAAACGGTGGATCAATATCAACCCTTACAACGCTGAAATAGTTTTTATAGAAACCAAAGTTTTTTTCTTCATTTTGAAGTCATCATAAATTACGTCTTATAGTTAGTTATTTAAGATTCATTTGAAAACCTATGTTATGGGTCTACGGCCGTTATACATATTTTATTCTTTCAGTGCGGAAATTGACATTGGACGCGAGAATTTGACGTCTATAGAAATCAGATTCTGGGATGAATGATGCACATATGATTATGTGAGCGTGGGGTGATAGGGAATGGTGCGTTTTTTGGAATGTTTCCCTTCACTCGCCCAATAAGGGAATCTTCACATATCTAAGGGATTACCCCCGGGCATGCCCAGACGTCCAGAAACTCGTTTTTTGTTCAATAGCGGCTCCTCCAGCCTCGGGTCGGATAGTCACCAGAGTAACAATAGCTAAGAGTAACTTCCTTCATGCCACGTGTGAGATATAATGGCTGGTTCAGTGGTTAAAGCTGCCTGCTTGGAAAGTCGGAGATCGCGAGATCGAACCCCCGCTCTGGCATTCAAGTTTCAAAGAAACAAAATGTTTCTTCCCTGCTAACTCTTAAAGATTCAATATTGTGAGGAGCCTCCGTGACCGAGAAGTAGCGAGCTTGGCCTCAGACCTCCAGGGTTCGAATTTCGAATCTTGTGTCTGGAGGGCAATGTCATCTCATTCATCTAACCATCCCCAAGAGGTTCTCCTGGTCAAGTTTAGCCTATATGTGCACAAAGGTTGCCTAACCCCCATTCTTTCCATTTTCATTTTTCTTTACCTCACAATCCCCAGATTATTGCTGGAGATTTTTCATTATCGGGATTATAAATGGGTTGACATAAATAAACGTATGTCATTTCTTAGAGAATCAGAATACTTAGTGCGAATGAGCCTTCACACTAATTAACCCTTTCAAGCCTGAATTTACCATTGTCATCTTCATCCACTACAAGCCGCGAATTGCTGTCGCAATTCTCGACTTGTAGTGGATGAAGATGACTTGATGTGGTTTAAAAATTAAAGAAAATTGCAATGTATTGGTAACAGATTTCATCGAAATTTTCATTCTAGAACCCTTAGTTGTAGGGAAATTAGGTGTGTTTTCAGGGATGTAAAATGATGCTTTAATGCATCGTGAGGGTTCAAAACGATAAACTCTTCTCATTTTTATTCATCTTAAGACTGTCGCAATTCTCACCCTTACCCTTTAGGCCCTCACGATGTATTAAAGCATCATTTTACAGCCCTGAGAACTGACTTAATATTCTCACAACCAAGGGTTTTTGAATGAAAATTTCTATGAAACTGGTTTGCCAATAGGCCTACATGGCAATTTTCTTTAATTTTTCAACCTCTTCAAGTCATCTTCATCCACTACATGTCGAGAATTGCGGCAGCAATTCGCGGCTTGTGGTGGATGAAGACAACAATGGTAAATTCAGGCTTGAAAGGGTCAAGGGTTAAGTGTGTTCAATTGATGGGAATATATTGCATCAACTGAAATTTGAGAAATCATTATAATCGATGCAAGGTATTATTAATAAATTTCTTTTACCCAAAATATCTCATATTTGATATATCTGCGACATGGGACTGAAGAGGTTGAATGTCACTTTAAATAGATTGGGAGATAAAAGGTATTGGACTTAGACTTTATTATTTTGCAGTTGAAAAGGTGTATCTGCCAGTTGGTAAAATGGTCGATACACTCTTTTAACTTCAACTTGGACTATTTATATGGCCACATGAATGCCACTCTATCTAAGCCTATGATTACAAGATTTACATAATAAAGACTGTACTCACGCTAGTCACGCATATTTGAGAAAAGTGATCTGAAGGTGATGATTAGGATCACTGGAGAGACATGTCCTCGTGGCGTACCTTGACCCAGTACCGCCTGACCAGTCCAGTTTAGCCTATGTGTGCACAAAAGCCCCATTCATTCATTTATTTATTCTTTCTGGTCCGGTGAATCCAGAGTCATCCGTATCAGTAGTGCATACAGTCGGTGGTAGGCTGCTATGGGTCATGAAAGCCGCATTCATTCATATCTTAAATCCACAGTGAAGTCACTATTACTCCTGTCGCTTAGTAAACATGCTGGGGTCAATTGTTTGATCTTTTTTCGTTTCTTTTCAAGTCTAAAGGACGTAACTGTCACTTAGTATTAGTAGCAGATGCACCATTCGTGATGACCATCAGTTCTGAAAACCGCACTTTTGCACAGTTATTCAGTCATATCTTAACGACGCTGGACCAACTTTGAAACATGATTGGATTAAATTGCTAAATCTGTTAGTGTAAATGCAGTGTCGTCAGTAGGGTTCTCTGGCCCAGAAAAGTACGATTCACACACCTTAAGCTGTGCAGCAGAGTTAAAATACTTTGTTTTGATTAATATTGTTAAATGCATGATGTCTATATGTATATGTTATATTTGTATTTTATAGTAACGTCAATATTTCCTTGTCTTTGAGGTACACCAGGGCAACTATGTAAAATAGCACCTTCTGCTAATCAGTTTTACCCTGAATAAATATATTTTATTATTATTATTATTTATTATTATTTTTAACTGTACGCTGTCATCTGTGAGGCTCGTCTGTCGTTATTGTGTCTGTTTTGGTCAAGACCGACACAAACCTTTATTCGTTCATTCATACTAATTTGTCATCATTAATAACAATGCCTAAACGTTTCAGATGTCTATTTTTAGCCATCAATACCATATTCGTCATATCTATATACTCATCGTAATATAGGCTTTACCTCAGGATATGACTCACATAATCGGTATGTCGCTTTATATCTAACAACTAAATTATATAACACTATATATAACCCCACTCTACAATAGCATCCTCTGTCAACTGGTCAATGAGACTGTTGAATGGTTAGGCCTATTGTGTTCTTGCTACTCTTTACCTAGATATTCCTTTTTATGTATATTAATATCCATATTCGCCATGTAACTTCCTAATAATATACCTCAGTATGCTACTCATATAATTCATAGCCTCATCTATAGGCCTCACTTCATATCCTTCTATACACCATTAACTCATAGTAGCCGTATAACTAGCTACAGTCACTGTCGGTGAGTCTTTCTGAACGATTTCAGATCCTGGCATCAAGAGTTGATCCCCGCACTGAAAGAATTACTATCAAATGTATAATGGTCGTAGACCCATAAGACGAGTATTCAAATAAATCAGAAAGAGCTGACTAAGACATTTATGATGATTTCAAATTGAACACCCTTTGATCTCCATGATTTATGAAAACTCTTTCAGCGCTGTAAGGGTTAAGACAGGCGTATTGTGCTTCAGCTATAATTTGATCCATCAGATATTATATTTATATATATATTATATTTATATATATAACTTGATATCCGTGTATATTGCTGTGGCAGGTGTAACTGCACCATACAGAATCCTGCTGGTGGGCTGTCTACGCCTTGCTGCCACAGGTGATCATGATTATCGCCCTGAGTGCTGCTCGGTTGTCCACTCTCTGTTGACATATCTGATTGTATTTATATAGAACACTCGTCGACAGGTGGCTGAATAAGACACACCCTAGCCCCAGTGGCTGAGAACGTGTATAACACAAGAAGATATTGAGCCAGTGTTGGTTTAATGTTGGGCCAGCGTCGTAGACGGTGGCCCAACATTAAACCAACACTGGCTCAATTTCTGATGTTAGCTGGTGTACCCAATACCACCCACAGTAAGTACAACAATATATGTATTATCAATATAGATAAAATGCTGAGTTGATTATTTGTTTATAATTTATCATAAAATATAATCCTACTGACTAAACATCAATTTATATCACAAAATCCGGTATCTGAAAATGTGAAAGAGATTGCAAACAATTGTGAATGATTTTGTAAAGTGCTTATCTTTTAAAGGGTTAAACCGCCTCGTGGTGGGAGGGTAGTGGTTGGTGTTCAGAGGGTTAATTAGATGAAACGCCTTTTCAATGAAAAAGGTATTATAATTAACCCTTTGAGAGCTACAGCAAAGAAACTCACTTACGGGAGAGGGGGGGGGGTAGTCTATGAGCCGGAGTGTAGGATTATGTTACGTGAAAACTATTAATCTAACCATTGAATTTATAGTTTTATGTGAAAGAATAGGATTTCAGACCACTTCAACCCTTTCAATGCTAGGTACGAGTACAGTCGTTTCTAATTTGTTAGATTAGCTGATCAAATCACAGTTATTGGGAATGAAATGTGTGTTTAAACAACAAGATTTGTTAATGTTTGGTCTCAAAATGAACTTGTGGCTCACGGTAGCGAGACACAAGTTCAAGTGGTTAAAAATTAAATGCTTTTAAATGTTTACATTAGCCATACGCGAATCAGATTCTGTAGTCGTTGCCACTCGCCAATAGCTCCTCCTCATTTTACTTGCGCAACACAGCGATTGCGCAATCAATGAACGTGACCTCGGCTGATCTTTGTCCCATTTCGCTGGTGTCAGCAGTCTGTTGTTTTGTGACTTCTGATCAATATACAGTGAATGGCATATTTACATAATTAAAATGACTTATTATGACGTATTAGGGCCTACTGTTGGCCATGCATAAAAAAGAAACACATAGCTTTGCATAGGGGCATGCTGTCTTATTCAGGTTTCAAAGCAAGAAAATTTCTTCCCCGCTTATTCGTAAAGATTCAATATTGTGGGGAGCCCCCGTTACCGAGAGGTAGCGTGCTCGGACTCAGACCGCTGGGATCTAATTTCGAATATTTTGTCTGGAGGACAGTGTCATATCATGTATCTCACCATCATCAGCAGGTTCACCTGGCCCAGTTTAGCCTATATTCGCTCAAAGGTGGCTTAAAACCCCATTAATTCAATAACTCTAAACCACATGACGTTGTCGTGTGGATTCGGACTATCCTTATAAATGTAAACAACAGTGCCCCAGCAAACACAAAACATTTGTATAACTTTGTACAACGCGGCCCAACGTCTTTGACGCTGGTCGACGTTGGTCCGACATTGTACAAAATAAATGTTATATAAATGTTTTGTGTTTGCTCGGGCAAACGTCTTCGACGATGGTCCAACATTGTACAAAATAAATGTTATACAAATGTTTTGTGTTTACTCGGGCAAAACTCCAGTTTGTGGGCGGCACTTTCACATAACCCTATGACCCATTCCGGGACAAAGATCAGCTGGAACCAGGGGAGGTATAAAGAGAACTTACCTTCTGAGCGCCGTACCTGGTCATGGAGGGTTTATCCCCGTAGAGTCAGTTCCATGTCTATTTATTCCTATCACCTGTACAAGTACAGGTTAACTGTGTGTGTGTAATAATACGTTGTCAGATAGAAGCAGCATGCATGATGTAAACTATATCTTGTCTATATATAATACCATGTTGTCAGTTAGCAGCATGATATAAACAGGTAAGCTATATCTATATATATATATATATATACCATAATACCATGTTGTTAGTTGGAAGCAGCATGCATGATGTAAACAGGTAACTATATATCTGCCTATTTGTACAGTTCACCCTAAATCGACAAGCAAAATAAACTACCATTCACCCATGGCTGGTTCAATGTTGGGCAAGCGTCGTGGACGCTGGCCCAACATTGATTCAACGATGGGTCAGTGACTCGTGTGTGCAACGCTGGTTTAATGCTTGTGACGCTGGCCCCACATTAACCCAGCATTGGTTCGACGTTACTTGTTCAGTGAGGTGGTTATTTTGGCTGTGAGCCATCCTGGACCATTATGTATTGTGTGAGCGGTGTTAACACGACCATATACGGCGACACCCTCCCCCCCCCCCCGCCATGCACGAGCCCCTGTATGCACTATATGCTGAGTGAGTGACTGAGTTAGTGAGTGAGTGAGTGAGTGAGTGATTGAGTGAGTGAGTGAGTGAGTGAGTGAGTGAGTGAGTGAGTGAGTGAGTGAGTGAGTGAGTGAGTGAGTGAGTGAGTGAGTGAGTGAGTGAGTGAGTGAGTGAGTGAGTGAGTGAGTGAGTGAGTGAGTGAGTGAGTGTGAGTGTAAGTGTTATGTGTGTGACTGTGACTGAGTGAGTGGGTAACTGAGTGAGAGTGTGATTGAGTGAGTGAGTGAGTGAGAATATGTGCCTGAGTGAGTTAGTGAGTGAGTGAGTGAGTGAGTGACGAGTGAGTGCGTGAGTGAGTGAGTTAGTGAGTGAGTGTGTGACTGAGTGAGTGTGTGTGTGCGAGTGAGTGAGGTAATGAGTGAGTGAGTGAGTGAGTGAGTGAGTGAGTGAGTGAGTGAGTGAGTGAGTGAGTGAGTGAGTGAGTGAGTGAGTGAGTGAGTGAGTGAGTGAGTGAGTGAGTGAGTGAGTGAGTGACTGAGTGACTGAGTGAGTGTAAGTGTGTTTCAAACGAAGAGAAATTTGTTAACTATGACATTTATGATGATTTCAAATTATAAAACTCCCTTTAGTCTCCATGGTTTGTATAAACATATTGCAGCCCTGTAAACGTTATTGCTGGGAAATGGGGTCAGTGATTGCTGATAATGAAAAGCTTTTATGATGTGATTGCCACACATTTTGAGTGAATATTATATTAACCCCTCTGCTGATGAATTGTTTGTTCCTATCTCATTCATTTGAGGCTGGAATAGCTAACGTAATTTCCAGCTTCAAATGACGGAAGTGTGATTGACATCTGTTTTACATGCGGAGGAGGGCAGGAGACATGGTGATAATTAGCCCAACGCATCCTGTCAGGACAGGATGGCCCAACGTGACTGACACAGATGAGTGAACATCTGAATACAATGGGCCAAAGTTATAAATACAAAATACTGTCATGTTACGCAACACATTAACCCTTTCAATCCTGAATTTACCATTGCCATCTCCATCTACTACAAGCCGCGAATTGCTGTCGCAATTCTCGACTTGTATTGGATGAAGATGACTTGATGTAGTTTAAAAATTACAGAAAATTGCCATGTACTGGTAAACCAGTTTCAAGGAAATTTTCGTCATAAACCCTTGGTTGTAGGAAAATTAGGTGTGTTTTCAGGGATGTAAAATGATGCTTTAATGCATCGTGGGGGCTTAAAGGGTTAACACCACAAAATACCTTCTTATGACCTTCTAATTGCTACAGATCACCCATAGCGCATTGATTATCAAAATATGGCGTTGGTTTGTTACACAGCTTAGTATAATTCTATAAAATGTAATTTTTCATTTATGACGCATTAATTTCCACAGTATTATAACACAAAAAATGCTCGTCACATTTTGATTTCCAAGCTGGTCTATGCAATAAATATACAGGTTATCATTGGCTGTAGTCTACTGTACCCATTAGAGCTGAACTATGACTAATATGTTTTATCCACATGAAGTTTTAAAGTTTCTAAAAAATAGTTTGAAATTTAACTCACAACGTAGGCCTTGTAGCACAGATTTCCGACAGATCTAAGATATTTCTCTACCGAAAATTAATTAGGTGCTAAAAAAACACTGAAAAGTATACTATAGTCTAGTCGTCATCGGCGTTAAACCTATACAACTAATATAAATTACTAATTATAGTACATTTTAATCTTTTTTTTTCTGGCCCGTATTCGCATACATGTTACGATATATCGGAGGCTTCGAATTGGTCGAGTGTTGAGTAAAAAACAACCACAACATGAAAATATTTACACTTTTTATTTTATTGCAAATGAAATATATATTTGCAAAATTAAATTAATATAAACAAAGAAACTCTCAGCTAAACATTTGAGCATGTTATATATGCATCTGGTTTATGTACATGAGGCGTGGTGCGAGACTTGATGACAAGTCGCACCTGCTGTATGTACATGAGGCATGGTGCGAGACTTGATGACAAGTCGCACCTGCTGTATGTACATGAGGCATGGTGCGAGACTTGATGACAAGTCGCACCTGCTGTATGTACATGAGGCATGGTGCGAGACTTGATGACAAGTCGCACCTGCTGTATGTACATGAGGCATGGTGCGAGACTTGATGACAAGTCGCACCTGCTGTATGTACATGAGGCATGGTGCGAGACTTGATGACAAGTCGCACCTGCTGTATGTACATGAGGCATGGTGCGACTTGTAACACTTTGCCTTGATCACAAGTCGCACGTAGTATATGTACATGAGGCGTGGTCGACTTGTAACATATTGACTTTGTCACAAGTCGCATGTACTGTATGTACATGAGGCGTGGTGCGTCTTTTAACATACTGACTTGGTCACAAGTCGCATGTACTGTATGTATATGAGATATTATGTGTATTACCATTCACACCTGACCAGGTCATGCTAGGAACGTATACATATTTTTTTGGTTTGTACAAAGTATATATTACGTAGTTTACATTTCATGACAAATAATTTTACATACATACATACATAGATTTTATATACAATCTATATACATATATACACAAACGACCTAGTATATATAATATTGATATATTTATATGTACAACTTTGAATATTGTTGACCTACTATATACAGAGCTCTAATATTGCTTAGTTTATGTACAATTGGAACTATTTGAACTTATGTACAATTTGAACTACATGTGTATTAGAACTTATGTACAATTTGAATTATTTTTGACCTACTATATATTTTATTTATATATGTACAATTGAAAATATTTTTGACCTAGAGTTGACTATATATATAGAGTTGGTTATATATACACTGTTCTGAATAATTCATGTATGTATGTACAAGTACGAATATTGATGGATACATTTATGTACACACGTGAAATATTATTGCATTTTTCGGCTCCTTAAATCTATGCTTTCTATGTACAGAATCACATACCTCAAACAGACTCTGGAATAACTACAGCATGGTACACTATGAAGCAAGTGTATCATTATAATCTTCCTTACACAATTTACTCTGATTTCATTCACCTTGAGGTGGGAATTGCTCGCAATTCCCACCTCAAGGTGAATGAAATCCGGTAATATTACTTAAAACATACCATATTGTGTATAAATAGGACGGTTGTGTTTCACGTGTTTGTGTTTTATCACAGATGATCATATATCACAGACTATATATAATATCAGCTCTTGTATCACAGATAGTGCATTTGCAATATAATTCTTCAAACCAAAAATGGATACACTTAAAATAACTATTATACAAGCATGCAAAATACATATTCTGTGTCAGGAATAATGTAAATTTATACTGGAACTAAGAAATAACATATCTGTTCCACTGGAATAAAGAAAACTACTTAGAAGCGACATAATCAATGTAGGTCGTTATACTCCAATGAAATGATCAATTGTCGTTTACTTATCTTATTTCAACATAAATAACTTACAAGAAATGAGGATATGAGATCGTAAACTATGGGGGGGGGGGGGGTGCAAAACATATTGTAATATACATGACAATATAGATTCTACAGAAAATACTTTTAATTCCACGTTTTACTTCCGTTGGATAAACTGAGTCACAGGGAAAATTTCATTGAAGCAAAAGGCAGTTAATTTACCTACCTGAGAAGCACAAAACTAGGACATCATAATCAAACATTTTGTTTTCTGCTCGGGTATTTGTTTCACTCACATATATTGGAGATGGGCATATGAGCTTCGGCTATCAATAATAAATAATTAACCTACAAATTATGTAGAATATGTTGGTGGTTCACGTAAAATTTGAGTAATTGTAAAAACACTTTTCTTTTTTGCAGATGACACGTCTTTGATTTATGAATAGTTGATGAAACCAAAACGTAAAAAAATACAATAATACCTATACCTTGTAGAATGACAAACATGTACACAGCTTTTTTTGTAATCTAATCCTCTCTTTAAACATAATTCTAAGAGGTGTATCTACCACTATCTACTGAAATCGTTGGGTGGATTGTGGGAAGTACAATTAAAATAAAAATGGGGGGGGGGCAGATAGTGAAAGGTAGACACGACTCTGCTTGCTGTAGTTGTGGCTTCTCCAGATAGGTGAAGCTTCTGACAGCTGAATAAATTAGGGTGCATGTTTATGTGAGGTCTTTTATAGCTTATTCAGGTTCTGTAGTTGTAGTTTCGATTTACATGCCTTCGTTAAAATCATGTAAATTGAGAGAGATAGTAGCAGTCCGGGATATGTAATGTTCCGCGCAAAATATTAACCAATGCTGTTAAAAACAACATTGGATCAACACATAGTGTGACTTTAGTGGTGGAGCTCAGCGGGTGATGCTGTGTGATTGTAGGTTAGCTTCAGTAGGACTCTCTCTTCACCCTGTGTGAGGTTCTGGCACCGAAGGGACGTCTTCTAGGAGCCCTTGGAGGCGGACGTGAAGGGGAGTGATGCCTGTAATGTGGAGGAGGAGGAGGTGGAGGTGGGGGTCCATGCATGTGTCCGTGAGGTCCAGGCGGGACGTGACGTGGACGCTGGCGGTCATTCCACGGTGGCTGCTGCATGTTGCAGTTGCTCATACCATTCCAGAAGATGGTGTGCATCTTGGCGAGGACTGGTTGACAGAACACCTGCCGGTAAGCATCAAAACCACACTCTTTGTGTCCGTCACTCAACACAAATCCTACAAAGCTCGCATGGAGGCGGTGTGGGCCGCGGCGAACCTTAATATTCCAGTTCATTTCAACGGCCATCTCTACAAAGTTTGTATCAATGTACAATGACCCAAACGTGGGTGAAACTCTGATGCGCTTACGTCCGGTCGTTACTGTGACGTCACCAGTGGCACTCTGATAAATCTTGACACCATTAGTGTGTATACTGATACTACCATCACCGTGGTAACGGTATTTAGATCGTTGAGCAATTCGTTCATATTCTTCCACGAGATGAGGTCCATAACCAGAAGCAGAGAACAGCAGCGTGACTGATGTATCCTTGGTGAGATCAGTGAACTCAGGTTCGGCGACCTTAAGACCCGCCGGGACCAGCTCAAAGCATGATGAGCCAGACGCAAAGAGGAAGCTGTCGGAGGTCATGCGAGCTCTCCTGTCGTAAAACACCTCTGCTTCCACAGTGGTGCCATGCTGGTACAGCTTGGCACCGGCATGATAGATACATGATGAGTTACCACGGCTACTCGTGGCAGCCACTGATTTATGTCTATGGTTAACAACGCGAACTGTTCGGTCTATTGTCATCTCCACCGCCACGTCATGTTGGAGCAGTACAGTGAGAAGTCCAGCTGGCGAGACATAAACAGTAGGGTACACCATGGGTGAGGGTAAAACATCCACCTCTGGGGTCGCTGGCACAGGAAGTTTGGTATCACTAAATGCACTATGTACAGGTGCAGGTAGTACCGGGGTACATGGTACCGGGGTACATGGAACGGAGGTACATGGTAATTGCAAGGGAACCGACTGTACACCACGTGACTCACACCTGCTACCGGCATCAAACATACCAGGGGCCATTATCTGATATGAGTGGTCATAGGGTAGTATATATCCCGGGGTTATTGCTGGATACCCTCCTGTGGCTGTTGGTAGTGGGGTGCTGGGGGTTCGCGGGGTAGCTAAACAAGACCTCACCATTACCCCAAGATCTGTCATAACCAAGCTATCAGTAGATGGCACAGAATGAGGGGGCATCACTCCAGCTTCCAGCACGTTCACATCCAGGGGTTCTGCAGGAGGAGGGGGTGTGGCAGACACCCCACTAGTCAGGTAACCATCAGGTAGCATACCAAACATCTGAGCTGCACCTGCCTGCCCCGGTAGCGGCATGGCAGTCACTGCACCTGCACCTGCTTGACTGGCCACATGTACAGCACCAGCCTGGCCAGTGATCACTCCTGTCTGTGACGTCATGTCCTGCTGTGCATGCTGGGACTGTTCAGTAGATTGCTCACCAAGTGTGCCGTAGTGTGTCGGCGGGTTCGGATAAACCATTGTCTGCTGAGGAGGTTGTGACAGGTACTGAGTATTCTGGGGAAATCTGAGATCTACAGGGAAAGTGCCTGTCAACTGAGAGTCTGTTGGATAATTGCAGGGTAAAAGTGAATGTTCACAGTCTGCAGGACATGACACAACCTCTGTGGGGTAACTGCCAGGGGCACTTGAGTTGTTAGTCTGCGAAGTTAACTGACCGCTTTGTTGTTCTGAGGGGCAGCTCCCTTGTTGTGCGGGATAACTTTCCGGTAACTGTCCATTCTGTTGTTCTGAAGGATAGATTCCTGGTAATTGTCCATTTTGTTGTTCCGTAGGATAGCTCCCGGGTAATTGACTGTTCTGTTGTTCCGTAGGATAGCTGCCGGGAAAATGACCATTCTGTTGTTCCGTAGGATAGCTCCCGGGTAATTGACCGCTCTGTTGTTCCGTAGGATAGCTCCTAGGTGATTGTCCATTTTGTTGTTCGGTAGGATAGCTGCCGGGCAATTGACCGTTCTGTTGTTCAGTAGGATAGCTCCCAGGCAATTGTCCATTTTGTTGTTTGGTAGGATAGCTCCCAGGAAATTGTCCATTTTGTTGTTCAGTAGGATAGCTCCCAGGCAATTGCTCATTTTGTTGTTCGGTAGGATAGCTCCCAGGCAAATGTCCATTTTGTTGTTCGGTAGGATAGCTCCCAGGCAATTGATCGTTCTGTTGTTCAGTAGGATAGCTCCCAGGCAATTGTCCATTTTGTTGTTCGGTAGGATAGCTCCCAGGCAATTGATCGTTCTGTTGTTCAGTAGGATAGCTCCCAGGCAATTGTCCATTTTGTTGTTCGGTAGGATAGCTCCCAGGCAATTGTCCATTTTGTTGTTCGGTAGGATAGCTCCCAGGTAATTGACCGTTCTGTTGTTCAGTAGGATAGCTGCCGGGTAATTGACCGTTTTGTTGTTCGGTAGTATAACTCCCGGGTAATTGACCATTCTGTTGATTCAAGGGATAGCTTCCCGGTAAATGACCATTCTGTTGTTCTGAAGGATAATTTCCCATTAACTCTCCATTATGTTGTTCGGAGGAATAGTCTCCAGAGAGCTGCACATTCTGTGGCTCTGTTGGATAATTTCCAGGAAACTGCCCATTCGGTTGTTCTGTCGGATAATGTCCTGGGAATTGTCCACTCTGTTGCTCAGTCGAATAAAGTAGATGGGCATTGTTCAGATTTAGAAGATAACTGCCAGGTTGCTGTGCATTTGGTGGGTTAGTATCTGGTAACGGTATATTTTGTTGATCAGATGGATAACTGGCAGGATACTGTGTGGTGAGAGAATAACTGCTGGTTTGTTGTAGATCGTTAGAATCTAAGAGATAACTGCCTGGTACATATCCCACCTGACTGAGCGAATCTCTTTGAGACTCATAGGAGCATTGTCCGGCTACCTCTTGGATATCACATACACCCTCCTCTGGTGGCGCCACAGACGCTTCTACTTCTTCAGTTTGTGATAATGCGGGGCTATCTGTCAACTGTGACTGTCCATGTGGACCTGATGTTTCATTATTCAGTCTAGGTGACTCTGTACATTCTTCCTTTATCGCTGTTGTCTCTGGAGTTGATTGTTCTCTCGTCGCTTCTGCCGTAGATTCATGATTAAGCTCTCCAGACTGGGAATTATCACTCACCTCTTCACAACCCTCTTTGT
Source organism: Flabesymbios commensalis (assembly GCA_964017125.1). NCBI lineage: Eukaryota > Metazoa > Annelida > Polychaeta > Terebellida > Flabelligeridae > Flabesymbios > Flabesymbios commensalis. The sequence continues at coordinate 83,581,076 of OZ024910.1, forward strand.
CAGCCACAACACTTTCCTGTAAAAAAACACAAATATAAAATCCTGAATATTTACATATTTAAGAGTAAGTCATACATTCCTAATCATTTGTAATTCCTCGGCATTTTAGGACTTTCAGGGCTCTGAGCAATAAATTTTATTTTTACCCACTTGAAGTTGTGGATCACAACTTCAAGTGACTAAAATTCACTTGGAATATTTTAATTTGTTACAAAAATATCTGTGCCACAAATTTGAGATTTATTTCACTTTTAAAAACACAAGTGCTTAAGAAAATACTGAGAAATTATATCAGTAATTCCAGCTTGAATCGTTTCTTGAATAAATATCTACAAGACATCTACAACATTAATTTTCTCATTGGGCACTACTCAACTCTACTCGGAGTCCAATTCAATCGATTTTCAACAGAAGTTAATTGTACAAACAGTGTGTCAACTAGATGTGACTGTTTTCGGCATGAAAACAGCAAAGAAGCATCCCCGTTAGATAGGCCTATTTTCTAAACTCCAAACCAGCCTTTTCACTCAGCTCAAGGACAGGAAAGGTTGGGGTCTCCTGTGGATAATGGCAGCATGCCAATTCGAGGTGTTGGCAGGTTGCCAGGTCCACTCAGCTCTGATGGCATCTGAAAAGTTCTAAACCCCCCCCCCCATGGGTTTGGTAGAAGGGGGATTCCCACGGACCTGGTTTTTGACCACATCATTATTATCCAAGCCAGAGACGAAGGTTAGCAGTATCTACACATGGACAGGTGACACTGCTGAAGTAGTGTAGATATTTCCAGGTCAGTTGATGAGCACTCAAGTATATATATATAAAAATAATGACCCCCCCCCTGCAATTATTTTTTTAATGGCTGCGGCAGCCATATTGTTTTTAAAGGATCCATCCCAAAAGTTAATCAGATCATCAGAAATACCTAGAGAACAACTCTACTAAATTTGAATGCAATCCAACCTACGGTTTATAAGTTATCGTGCCCACAAGCTTTTTTGGCGGCCATCTTGGAAAATGGCCGTTTATGGCTCGGTGCCCTCCAAAAAATATATCTGAAGAATAGCCCAGTCACATAGGTCATATGTTACCCCCCCCCCCCCCCCCTAAATTTCTGATACACCCGCGGCGAGGACGGCGACAGCGGCGGAGACAGAATAATGCTAAACACTATAAGCATCCCGATATTATTGGGGATGCTTAATTACCAACTCTAGAAAGAGAACTAGACTGGCATAGACACAAAGTCGAGAAGGCTTTCCACATATGCTAGCGACGCCTGGCCACGAGCAGGGAACAAGTAACAGGGAAAATCAGTTTTTTCGGCAACAGGTATCTCAGTCCATCTTGCGGTCATATCAGAAATTGACTGTTGTAAGACGAAATTGAAGAAGGAAAAAATATCTTTTCGAAAAATAAACAAAATTGATTATGAATCGTTTCATAATATTCTCAATTCGGATCTAATAAAGAAATCAGAGAAAGATCTATCGGCACTATGTCAACAGTATGATTCTGTCCTTAGCTCTATTTCAGTCAAACACGCTCTTGTAAGTACAAAGACTCTGCCCAAAAAACCACCAACTCCATGGATGACTCTGGAAATAATAAAGGTTAAAAGCCTTCGCCACAATCTCGAACGAACATGGCGCAGATCGCGCACACATCTAGATCGTTCTCGTTACAAACACAAATGCCACCTGTGTAATAGAATGATGACAAAAGCTAAATCGAAATATTTAGCTGAGGTTATTTCAGAAAATTCAGACAATCCCCGTCGTCTATGGAACTCAATAAATAACATTCTGCATAGAATTCCACCGCCAGCTTTGCCAGAATTCACATCAGTAAAATCACTCTGTGATAATTTCTTAAAGTATTTTGTGGATAAAATTGAAACTATCCGTTATAAATTTCCAGATAAAGTACGGAATATTCCACCAGTGCAAAAAACAGAAATTAGATCCAAAATGTACGTTTTTAAGCTCATCGTCAAAATCATGTGATCTGGACCCCATTCCTACAAGTGTGTTGAAAAATTGTCTTGACATATTAATAACTCCCATCACTGACACAACTAACATTTCAATGGACAGTAGTACATTTCCTCAAAATTTTAAAGAAGTCCATGTAAGACCATTACTTAAAAAAACATCTCTTCCTAAAAACGAACTGAAAAATTACAAGCCTGTATCCAACTTGAGTTTCATTTCCAAAATCTTAGAAAAGGTAGTGGCCAATCGGCTGCAAACTCATATAAAACACAACCATCTATCTAATTCATTACAATCAGGAAACATCATTCTACAGAATCGGCAGTACATGATAACGATATCATTGTTAGTATGGACAAGGGTGAAGCTACAGCTCTGACCTTGCTTGACTTGTCGGCCGTCTTCGACACCATTGACCATGCTACATTAACAGATAGACTTTCTGATTGGTATGGGATATCTGGCCAGGGCCCGATTGCAGGAAGCGGTCTCAGTCTCAGAAACCTGAGACTGAGACCATTTTTGAGCTTGAGACTGAGACCGAGATCAAATTCGGTTGCAAGAAAAAAATGATGCCTGAGATGGTCTCACTGAGATCAAAATCCTGAGACCAGTCCAAGGTGGTCTCAGGATCCGAGCTCAAATATGTCTTTTTAAATATACAATTATATTGGTAAAACATGGCTTATGAAATGATATCTCAATGCTGGTCCGTAGAATATAGTCTATATTAGTATATTGAAACATTTAAAATTTGATAAAACGTATTGTAGGCTATGAATTACGACGGATGGTTAGCATTAAAAATAGACCTTGGCAGGCTTGAGAAAGTTGAGCAGGCTTGAGAACAACACTTCAAACAAGTTTAGCAGTCAAATCATGATTTAGGCCTAGCCTCTGTAGATGGTGCAGTGTAGGTATAGGCCTACATCCAGCACAGTGTAGGATATGCCCAGTAGGCCCACATGCATAGTCTATAATACTTAGAACTATAGGGGAGACAGGAACACAATAGATACGTAGTCCTATGTCCTGTTTTTTAAAAGCCTACTATAAAAAAGTTCAAAGTAGTTATAGTGGAGTATTTATAGACTAGCCTACCGTAGGCCTGCTCTATACATGTACTTAATATAGTATATGTAGTAGGCCTTAGGCCAGTAGCATAACCTAGCCCTAGCACTGTAGCAGCATATTATTCAAACATAATATTAATTTGTTGAATGTAGGTGTCATGAAATTTAATGCCTAGGCCTAGCCTATGCCTTAAAAAGTCTGACCCTAGATTTAGGCCTATGAGATAGTAGGCCGAATTCGTATAGAAAGCATCACTTCGAAATTTTAATCAGGGATTTGTCCGAAATAAAGCTACTTTAAAACAAAAAAACATATCTTAGCAGACACTAACACGTGTAACTGATATGTAAATGTTGTTTTGGGAAGAAAAATATATTTAAACCCAGTAAACATCCACTTTTTAAGTTGTTTTTTCGCATTGTTTTTAGCTGAGATAGGAGGGGCCTAATGATCTCAGCTGAGATAAGTGTGCCCTTGGCTTCTTGCAACGGACTCGGTCTCAAGATCTGAGACTATCTCAAGTGAGACCATTATCTCAGTCTCACTCCTGAGACTGAGACCGACATCGCTTCCTGCAACCGGCCCCTGGAGTGCTTGATGTATTTTATTCCGCCCTCCCCCCCCCCCCCACTTACACACACCCCCCTAAAAAATACACTAAAAGTTAATAAACTGTTGCACATACCTTAAGGGTTAAAATTCTGTAATTCATTTTTGACTGTATTGAAGGACAACTGAATTTTAGCTGTTCAAAGGCCAATTTCGGACACTTCCTGGTATCCGAGATACACCAAAAACTAATCAAGGCGAGAACAGGTTTACAGCTTCAATCTTCACTTAAAATAAAACAAATCAATCAATCTGTTCGGACCAGGTGTTCGGACGGTATCGTTGAACAACTGAATTTTATTCGCAATTTTGAAAAAATGGCTGCCAGGTCAAGTGAGGTCAACATTTTTCACGAAAAGAACTCCACATGCATATACAGTACATCAGTGAAATTAAAAAAAAAACAATCTGCATGGAGGCCTAGGCAAAAACAAAACACGTACACGGCTGCGGTCTGTCAATGCAAAAAAGAGTAAGCACACACCCAAAAGGTGGATGCTTAATGAATGAAAAATAGAAACAAACAAGTCAGCAACCTTTTGGTCAAGAGATGTCTTATACACAATTTAACATCACCAATCTAGTGACTCCATCCCAGAGGCGTAGAGTTATTAGCATATGTAGCCTACGCACAAGGCTAGCAATTTTTTGACATTTTGATTCCAAATAAGTTGCATTATGTTGTTTTTGGAATGCTCTAACATATCCCAGGGCTGTATTCTCGTACAACCAGATTTAAGATAAGATCTTACATAAAATCAAGTTAAGATAGTCATAGCTAGATGTAAGATTTAAAATTGTTATTCTCCAATGACGAATAATCTTAGATAAAATTGTAAGTCCTGTGTGTTTTACAACTAATCGGTCCGGATGCATTTCCGTTACAGAAACATGTTCTAGGCTAATTCATGTACCATGTCATATCACATGATGTCACCCAATAATATTATTTCAAATGTAATACTGCTATTTTTTTGGTGTTTGATATAATTATAAGAAATACGAAAAACTTTTGAACAGTTCTGGTCCTGGTTTCACCAGCCGGACTTAAGTCAAAATTAACTTTAAAAAAATCTCAACCAAATTAAGAAAATCTTAACTATATATCAACATGTGATCACGTCTCAACCAATCAGTGAGCTTAAGACTGACTCAAGTCTACTGACTCAAGTCAATGTAGGTGAAAAAATGTTCTAAAAGGGACTCGAATCAGATACCTCAGACACAGGCCATATGATTTAGACAATGGAAAACATTCTGCAACTCCAATTCCATTCTGCAACTCGGCCTAACGTATGAAGTCGAAAACAAAAATGCCAGTGTATGGATGGTGAGTATAGCTCATTGTAAAGTTACGACAGGTCAGAAGCTGTTGTAACTTACGATAATTTGCATCCTAAATATTTCGAGAATAACATTTTTGATAATATTAAACTTAGGATCCTAATATTTAAAATAATCGTAATATTATCTCAAATATTAAGATCTGAACTCTTTTAGAGAATACGGAAATTGTGGCGGATATTTTACAAACTAAATTTAGCAGAGATTCATCTAAGATAGAGGTGGCATACAGAACTGGAGAGACCAAATTTGTGAATGGACATAAAAAACAGAGACAATTTATCTTCAGGATTAATCATATTGATAATAAGTTCAAGATCTTTAAAATGAAGAGGGATTCTTTAAAAGAGGTACCATATATATTATATCACAGAAGATCAGACGGAAAAGGACATGAAGCATGACATCTGCAACTGATAGTGGAACAGGCGAAGCGTGACGGCAAACGTTAGAAATTCCGCAAAGGTGAACTGTACGTTGCCAAAGTCTATACCGCCTCCTCCTGGTGATGACCTGCCGGGACAACAACATCAAGTTAGCTACTCCGAAACCGGCTAGGGGGACGTCTGTCCTTGCGCCTCAGAACAATTAGAGCACGAGTACAATTTATTTGCACCCGAGAGCACCTATAATAATGCTTATCATGAACAATCTATCGCCATAACCGATGAAAACACTGATTCTAACGATATTAAAGGGGCCCCTTGGGATGAGACATTTCCAATGTTGTCAATTTTGAAAATTTAACTTATATGAAGCCATATACCTACTGATCTTAACTAAAAATACAAAAAAGTCAAAAAACAATTTTAAAGCACCGAAAAAGAGTGAAATAGTTATATTTCCAGGTCGTATATCGGGGTACTGGGATGATTGCTAGTAGTAGTACTTTTCGCCCCCATTCGGGGAGGGTCATTAGGGATCTGTTTCGTCTGTTGGATGCTGTTACGGCATTGTACGGAAGCACTAGTCTACAGCAATCATCCAAGGGCAGCTGCAGCCTCCTCGTATCTGGCTATAATCTTCGGGCGGATTGCCAGTGGCGTACCCTGGTTCCTCCGCTCAACAGCGGAGCCAATGCAGCACCCGCATCAGTGCTGGCGCTGATGTAGGCTGTGGTAGCCTTAAATAACCGGCAATAGCGTGTTTGACATTAGGTCTCTCACGTGGGATGAATGGAGTTACCCAGAGGGAATGATCCTTCCTATTGTTACTCTGGGGACTATCCGACCCGAGGATAGCGGAGCTGCGCAAAATGCCACAGAGTTTCATCATTAAATTGTACAGCGAAACTCAAGTCTCCGGCCGTCTGGGCATGTCTGGGGGTATATCCCCTAGATATGCCCAGAACCCCTTATCGGGCGAGCGAAGGAAAACGCTCTCAATAACCCACCATGCCCTATCACCCACACCCTCACATCATCATCTGTACATCATTCATCTCATCAATTGACTACAACGTTTTTATCGAATTACAATGTCACTTTAAAGACCTTTTGTGCCGAAAAGTGACGTAAAGCAAAGATTTACTACTACTACTAGGTCGTATATATCGCCATGTAAACAAAACAAGTCAGCAATATGCAGCCCTTCATACCACATATACCCACGTCTTGGCCGAGGAGATCAAAGCAATCACCGCTAATTGGTGTCTTATAGTCAGGACATGAGGTGATACACCTGCAACACTTATTGTCTGCCCAACGCTGGGCCGACGGCATCAACAGGTGGCCCAGTGCTGTAGGAACATTCAATCGTCCTTCAGCATGTGTATCATGATCTGGGGGATACACTACTTTATTACAAAACTAAAAACGAAAATTGACGTCATCCCAAGGGGCTGCTTTAATGAAACAAATTCTGCAAAACAAAGTCAAAACCTAAATTAGTGTGTATGTAACGTCCAAGGCCTAATAACATGACGTCTTAATAAGTTAAATCATCCCCAGCTTACGCAATTAATTAATCGACATGATGTGTATATGATGTGGTCTTACTCAGTGAAAAGTGGACAAACGGAAGGTGTTACCCACATCTGCCTGGATACAATTATAAGGCAATACACAGGAGAATTAAGAAGCGTGGCAAAGTCAAAGACTCCGGAGGATTGTTAATATTGTTTTTTAAATCAGAAGTCAGAGATGCCATTGAAATTTTACATAATTTTGAAGATCAATTTTTATGGATTATAAAGCGGTGATAAGTTACTGGGAAAATGATATATTTGTTTTGTATGTCTATGTTACGTCATTACATAACAAAGTCATCGTTGAGACAAGATCTGGTGGAAACACACGCATTTGATAATATAATAAATGTGATAACTAATTTCCATGTGCAATATGTTGAAAAAATGTCGTGTTTGATAGTTGGAGAAAGGAATTCGCGAACTGGTGAATCTAAGGATTATGTTGAAAATGACAATACTGGATATGTGCCTGTTCCAGATGCTTGTGATATAAATATAGAATTTGGTAAGTATCTTTACCAAAAAATAAGAACTACTCTCTGCGCCGTTATGCAATTTATTTAATTGTGTTAATAAATTCGGTCACTTTCCAAATAAATAGAGCGAAGGTCTTATAGTGATATGCTTATTATGATATGCTACTCATAGATTCACATATCGGTGAAAGTAACTGGTTCTCACAAACAATTACTGGGAATGACTGGCTTCGCTCATGTGTGGCTCAATAGTGGTGTTGAGAATGATAAACTATTTTTATTTAATTTTGAACAACGCTTACGCGACAATTTTGGACAGAAGGTCAATCTAGAATTGCAAGCCACATCAAGAGGTACATTTTATTTAATGTATAATGAACTTTTTTCAAAAATAATACAAATTATCTGGATGTTGTCAAGACATAGGGTGACACTAACAAGGCTACGCACCAGTAGGGCTGATCACAGGTTAGCTGTAGAAAGCGGGAGGTGCCATAAACCATAGTCTACCAAGAAGTCTTTGGCATAAACATCATGTGTTACTATTAATATTAATTACTATTAACCCTTTCAGGCCTGAATTTACCATTGTCATCTTCATCCACTACAAGCCGCGAATTGCTGTCGCAATTCCCGACATGTAGTGGATGAAGATGATTTGATGTGGTTTAAAAATTAAAGAAAATTACCGTGTATTGGTAAACCAGTTTCATGGAAATATTCATTCTAAAACCCTTGGTTGTAGGAAAAAAGGTCTGTTTTCAGGGATGTAAAATGATGCTTTAATGCATCGTGAGGGCTTAAAGGGTTAATAGAAGAAAATGTAGTAGGTGTGACGACTTGGAGGACATCCTGATAGAACCTGTTTGACATTTGCCAGACACTAATTACTTTAGCTAAATTAAGACGATTTCTTTACTTAATAATTTTAGTAAGTTTTTCTACCAAATTAACTTTACAGCTTAACATAATAAATTGTGCAATTTCAAGCCATGTCAGCTTAGATCCACGTGTGTGCATTTTTAAACGCTATATGTTGGCTGTAATTGTCCATTTAAAGTAATATTTGTCTCGTGTCATAATTATTGATTAATGTAGCCCTATACTGTATACTTTTCATATGAATGGGACGTTATGCTTCTTACTTTATTCCTAATTATTATACTATGTTACTAAGATATGTGTCCCATCTGCAAAATGCAACACGAATTTCAGCAAGATACATGAAAAACGTGCCCACGAGAAAATGTTCACACCGACGGTGACGACAACAACGATGCCGATCTCTCAAAATTAATTAAATAGCGGACTAAAGATACCACAACAAAAACTATTTTATTGAAAATATATAACATGTAGGAGCCAGGCGCGAATCCAGAGGAGGGCGCACGCCCACACCTCTTTGCGCCAATTTTTTTAAAAAGTCCCCTAATTTGCCCAAAAAATCCTGGGGGCGAGCCCTAGAACCCCCTGCGCCCCCTCCTTTTTCAAATCCTGGCTCCGCCCCTGGAAGCTGTAGGTTATTGATTTATTCAATAATGAGTATGCCCATTTTATTTTCTTATATTTCTGCATGTACTGTGTGATGTGACTGATTACGTGCGGATAGATTACACAGGATGTTTGTCAAATATTGCCTAAAGGGAAGATGTGTTGATAGGATTAGACCTCTTGTTCCCCCAAGTCTGGTTCGAAACTGGAAAAGGCAAAAGAAAAGCCAGACCAAGGGACCTACACCTTAATCTTATCCAGTGTCTCACCAACAATAGGCTAAGACTATACCCAGAAAACACCGGGCCGCTTATCAATTTAAACATGGTTCATGGTCTATGGCAGCACCACGGCCGCGGCCGGTTTGGGCTACCATTACGCTGCCCGGGGGGGGGGGGGGGGGTTGTACGTGAGGGGGTTAAACCTCTTCATGCCAGGATTTGTATTTAAATATGAGACCTTCTAAGGTAAATTCTAGAACTATATTTCCCAGTATTTAGATTGACGACGCATTGGTACAGTTAACAATATTGGGGGGGGGGGGATGGAATCCGACACCTAAAGAATCATGAGTACAAAGCAATATATTCAAATCTAAAGTTTTAATACAGATCATTTAATACAGATCGTTTAATACAGATCATTTACCAAATAGTGCGATATTATAGTGATACCAAGTAGGCCTACACACCGTAGGGCCTAGTGGATAGACTGTATTGGTCTACACAATGAGTCTTAGCACTAAGAGTAAAAAACACTTGACTTTTAATTGAGTTGTTAGCCTACTTATACTGTAAACTACCTCACATTTTGCAATATTGCTAGAACTAAAAATGTTACAATATTGTTAAATAGAAATATATATTATGGAGGTCTAAAACAAAATTACATCAATTATACCAGGATCTGGTGAAACAAATTGTAAAAACTTTACAATCTTTTGAAAAAGTCATGTTTTGTGTTATTTTGCTTTTCAATTTACACCTAGCGCCCATTCACCTCGAATTATTATGTTATATTAAAACGAAGAATATACTTGGAAAGAGACTACAATTAATTGCCATCATTTTGGTATTTCAAATATGACAATATACTATTGTCACATAATACTAAATAATAATCAGATGCCAATCTATATGAGTCAAAAATAGCTAAGGTGTTATATTGATGAAGGTAATTACAATGTTCCAATGGGCACCATTAATATATCTGAAATATATTTTTTAATATCTTCATCAAGGTAAACAAAAAAACATAACTCCATGGAGGATGGTTTACTTTTAAAAGATTACGAGTAAGATATGTGGTCAATATTACAATATTATATAACAGTCCAGCGTAACATTTTGGCAAGTGTGTATTTGGACTGCTGGTATACATAATATTTGTTTCCAAACGAAAAAAACCTAAGTGTTGCAATAAACATCATGCCCAATTGTTCTTGAAAAGTTGGTAAAAGTAGAGTAATATTGTTTATAGAACATAGATCTCGATATATGAAATAGTGCTTACGCATGTTACATTTGTCCGTTAAAACCTAAACAGAAATAGCTCTGCTTCCTTACTGCCTTAAATAGTCTACAGTTCCATGATGCCACGTGATACATGTGATATGGCTCCCGATATTGATATACTGTAGTACTATGTAAAGGAATGAAACTTTCAACCAGATTTGCCAGAATAATACCGAATTAAAAATAATCTGTAAAAGTCCGTCAAAAAGTAACATGCGTAATTTCCGCCGACCAAGAACATCCACAAATGGCTACGTGTTCAGCAAGGAGTTCACAAAAAACTACTGAGGACACTCTCCCATCACATCATCACTTGTTGTATTAGAATGGAAGAAGGACAGCATAAAAGTAAACAACACCCTGTCCGTCAATAACGTGCGTAAGCATCAACGTCAGTTAGGCCTATTTGTTTATTTGCATGCAATAAAAATACAGTTACAATATGTACAATAAAATACACATATAATATAAAATTAATAAAATTGCATAAAAGTATTTGTGTGTATAATAATTTTGCATGCTAGGAAGTGGGATAGGCAGTATATACCCAGTAATTCCACCCCTGTTAGTTTCGACATTACGAGCATTGTCTACATAATGCACACTTACAGACATGAACCCATGTGCAGGTATCGTTTACATTAAAATTAGATTCTAAAATATCGATAAAATATGTAGTTAAAACCAAGTAATGTGCTTGCATTTTTAACACTCTCGGGAAGCTTGTTCCAACTATATACAACTCTGTTAAAATAAAATTTTCTAGATTGCTCATTTTTACATCGTGGTATTGGAAAATTTGATGATTCGGATTGTCTAGTACATCGCTGGTCATTTCTAAAATGTACACTGTCTGGAGGTAATGAGCGAGGATCTTGAATAAATTTGTATAGCTGACACAGGTCTGAAATATCTCGTCTGTATGATAAAGGAAGCATATTAAGTCTGTTGAGGCGATCCCGGTAAGTAAGTGGGGATTCATAACCGAACATAAATTTAGTAAAGAATCTCTGAATTCGTTCCAATGTCTGTTTCTGAGATTTCGAAAGGGAGTTCCATACTGGTGTAGCATATTCAAGTTGGGGCATAACAATAGAACTGTAAAGTTGTTGTAAGACACTTACAGGTGCTGAGTGACCTACAGTCCGTTTGATTAAACCTGTCAACTTTCTAGCGTTTGCTGTGGTGTATCTGATGTGTTTATCCCACGATAATTTTGTATCAAGAAATATACCAAGTTCTTTAACTTCATTTACAGTACTAAGGGTGACATCATTCATAGTGTACTTGAAAGGTTGATGTTGATTTGACTGATTGATGGATAGTACAAAACACTTTTCAATTTTAAATGACATTCCCCATTCTACAGCCCATTTGAAGAGGTGATTTATATCGTCTTGAAGTTCTTGACAATTCTGAACTTTTGGTATTCTACGGTAACACTTGCTGTCGTCTGCAAACAATGCTATCGTAGAAGGCCTCAATTTAAGGGGCATGTCATTTATGTACAAAATAAACAGTAGTGGGCTCAGAATTGAGCCCTGAGGTACACCACTAGTCACTTCTAGCCATGAGGAACTTTTACCCTCCAAGACTACACGTTGCTGTCTGTTTGTGAGATATGAATTTAGCCATTTTAACAGATTTCCATATATGCCGAAACTTTGTAATTTGTCAATCAGTGGGTCATGAGTGACTTTATCAAATGCCTTTTCGAAATCTAAATATACCATATCAGCTTGTTCTCCTTTAATGACAGATTTTTGAATATCATGTAGCACCTGTAGCAATTGAGTGACTGTTGAGCGCCCTTTCATAAATTCATGCTGTAGAGTATATATTTGGTCACGTAATAATGGATATATTCTGTTGAAGATACAACGTTAGGCTACTTTACTTGCCACGGACAATAACGAAATTGGTCTATAGTTAGTTATGTCAGATTTGTCACCTGATTTATAAATGGGACAAATATTTGCGCTCCGCCAATTTTCAGGAAATTGACCTAATTCTAATGATTTGTTTATTAAAGCACACAGTGATGGTGCAAGAGGATTTGCACACTGACTTAGAACGATGGGTGGAATTTCGTCTGGACCAGAAGATTTGTTTTTATCCAAAGATTTCAAAATAGTGTGTACTTCTTCAATTGTAATTTGGAAATTTCCTAAAGAGGGCAACTTACATTTTTCGACATCTGGACATTTATTATTTATATCTCTCTTGTTAAAGACAGACTGGAAAAAGCTATTGAACATGTTAGCAATATCCTGGTTTGTCTCACCAGTCTTACCATTAAAATGCATCAAATCATTTCTTATAAGTGTTCCAGTGTTCTATGTTGTCAGAATTTAGTGCTCTTTTCTTTAAACGATTTATTTTATTTCGTAGTTTAGCACATTCTTTATCGAACCACGTGACTGATTTTGAATTATTAACTCTTACTTTAGGAACGTACTCTTCGATTGATTTACTTAAAGTATTCATCCATATAGACAAAGCTTCATCAATATTCGTGGCTTCAATTACTCTATCTTCAAGGTTAGAAGTGTGGATTTTCATTTCAATGTCAGACCAATTTACATTCTTATAATTGTAAATACAGCGTGTGGTACACAAGCGCTTGGGCTTTGATGGGACAGACAGGTTAAAATTTAAAATTCTATGATCAGTTCTGAACTCGTCGTCGTAATCTGTTTTAATTTGAAAATGTTCAGTGAAATTTGTTAGAATAAGGTCTAAAACATTTCCATGGCGTGTTGACAGTAAAATATTCATTTGTTGGAAAGAGCAGTCTTCAAGAGTCTCACAAAATATAGTGTCATCGTATGATTTAGGTTCACCCATTCCATCGTTTTTCCATCTAATATGGGGGAAGTTAAAATCACCTAGTAAACATATTTTAGAATTATTTTTTGTTGCAGATGATAAAAAGGCTTGTAGATTTGTGTTAAATAATGAATTATTTGCATTTGGCGGTTTATATGTACAGATAAAAGTTATGTTACAGTTCTGGTTCAGTGTGACGTTAACTGCCAGGATTTCGTCTGTCACTGGTGTTTCACAAGTTGATGATGACAGTGAATTCTTAACAGCAATCAGGACTCCGCCTCCTATTTTGTCACCAGGTCTGTCCATCCTGTGTATAGTGTACCCTTGTGGTATCAGTTCACTGTTTGAGAGATTGGATGTAAGCCATGTCTCTGTTAAGTCGTTTCCACCAGCAACAACTGTGACCTTGTCATAGGTCAGTTCAGAGCGTAATAGTTCATCAGTGACATCACTAATTCTGGCGCCTGGAAGCAAGGCACTTGACTTCTGTGTGTTTTAATTTTGCAGGGAGTATGTCCTTTATCAGCGAGCTGCCGATAAGTATTTTTTTATTTATATGTTTGCGCTGCACCAATGGCGATGAGCCACATGAAGATGGTAGTCGCTCTTTCTGGTGACTAGCAGTGGGCGCAGTGTTGCGAGGCTCAGTCGTTACAGTACTTCGATCTGCCTACATGTAAATAACTTTGCTAAGATAGATAGGAACTATCACAAACTTCTCTGACATGATCACAGCCACGAAACTGTACAAAAACACACAACTACAATAACAAAATCGCACAGAACTTATAGTTTGAGTCAATGACAACAGATTTCCAAATTTAAAAAATGGTAAATTCGTATGTTACTATTTGACAGACAATGATTCGTGTGTTACTAGGCCTATTTGACAGACAGGCTGCTCCCCCGGCCATATTGTTTATTAGGCAAAAAAAAATTGTTTGTTTCCGGTAACCCGACCGACCCTAATTTTAGGTGTCGACCCTAGTTTTTTTTCAAGATCTGCCGACCTTAACTTTTTTTATCAATAAATAACAGAGCTAAAAATTTTGTTTTAGCATTCTGATCGGCACACAGTATAAAAAACGGTACTGTTTAAGCAGAATTTGTTTATTTTGCTTTGTTGCAAAAAAAAGCAAAAAAAAAAATCCGACCTAGGGGTCTACCTACCCTATTTTTAAAAAGTCCGTTACCGGAAACATACAATTAATTTTTTTAGGCCTTAAGCGTTGTTCTGTAGGATTCCAGTGTACATATAATAATGCAGCCGAGGTAAAAGTCCCTATGAAACACATACTTTTATCGTCTGCACTGTTGAAAAAAAAATTATTGCAAAAACAAAAATCCACTTTTTGTCTGCCAAAAGTAACATACAGAAGCGATAAAAATATAACTTTGATGTGATCGTGGCGAAATGTGTGTAAAGCAACTCGTCGTCAAATTAAAAATGATCAACCAGGATCGCATGATTTTCGGCGATTTCTCCGTCAATTTTGAGCCGAAATGTTTGAAATTTTGCGGAGGTCATTTTCTATTAAAATCCTAACAGGGGTAAAAATTTCGCAAAATTATATTTAATATTTCAAAAATTAGACCATTTGCCATGTGATAAAATTCTAGAATTAGTTTAATGGGGTTATAGATTAGAGGGACGTCGTAATTTCAATTTAGGCTTACTATACTAGACCTAGTCTAGGCCTACAGTCTGTTTCACCAGAACCTGGGAGTAGCCTTTTTTCTAATTTGCTCGGTCGCTCTTGAAATTTTTTTAACAAAATTTTTCTCGGATCATTTTTTCATGTTCCCGATTTCCGACCGACCCTATCAAAACATGTGCGACCTAAATTTATTTTATAGATTTCCATAAAAAAAAAAAAAAAAAAAAAAATTTTTTTTTAGGAAATCCATAAGTTAAGGGATGACTTACTTGCTGTAGTCAAAGTAACCAAAAAAAATGTTACCAAAAGGAGAGGGGGGGGTCAAAAGCGTCCAAAAAACAAAAAATCATTATGTAATGTACAGATAAGACATGTATGGAAGTGAATTTGGCGCCAAATAAAATAAAAAATAATTCTCACCTACCGATTGGTTGAAGTGACAAAAAATAAAATTAAAAATAAAATAAATTCCCTACCTACCCACTGGTTAAAATGACAACAAATCGGAAACAAACATATATTTTTTTTTGGCCTAACATCTCCGAAAATTCGGTGCAATTTTGTTGTGTATTTTGGAAGTTAGACCATTTGACATGTAATAGCATTCTTGTTTCACGGCAATGCCAATGGTGTTAAAGAGGGCTGTAACTTTGCAAATTTATTCCATGCCAAATGGTCTAGCTTCGCTAATACACAAAAAAAATCCACCAAATTTCCAGGGATGTTGGGGGGAGGTGAAAAAATAATCTGAAAAAAATTTTGTCAAAAAATTTCGAAGAGCGACCGAGCAAATTAGAAAAAGGCTACTCCCAGGTTCTGGTGAAACAGACTGTTATAGCCTAGATCTGATATCTACTTGTCAAATGGTCTAACTTTTGAAATACGCTAGATCTAAACTATAGGCCCTATAATTTTACGAAATTTTCAGGGCTGTTAGGATTTGAATAGAAAATGGCCTTTGCAAAATTTGAAGGAAGTCGGCTTAGAATTGACGGAGAAATCGCCGAAAATCATGCGATCCTGCTTAGGACATTAAAATTTAATTTTAACCTAATAATTTGACGGCGAGTATAGGTCTAGACCTAGAGCAAAGTGTAAGTTAAGGAAATATCTGTAGGCCCCCCCTATTCCTGCCAGTTTCTGTACTGTTTGAGAAAATAAAAGTAGACTCTATCTGAAGTTGGGCAATGCCACTTTCCGAGAGGCACGGAAAAGGCCCACTTCAGATTTTGTGATGGTCATTAATAAGATATCCCCCGAGATATCAGACACAGACATAGCCAAAGAGCTAAAAAACAAATCAGTACAGGTGAAAAGACTGATTTCAGCCAGGCATAACAACATGCCCTCACATAACGAGTCACAATGATGAGTCTGTGACATTCTGTCAGAACTATGTTGGCAACAGTGTGGAAAGCATCCTTGATCTTGCCCTTGCTTCCAGGAAGATGGGCCCTAATTCGCTGAATGCACAGTCAAAGGCGATGTAGAGAGTGACCATCTTCCAGTGCATATTAGATTGAATTCTCATGAGGTGGAGAAAGCTCTAACAAAAGCAGTTCACAGGCTTGACAAGGCAAATTGGCAGAAACTCCGCAAGGAACTAAAGTCAAAATTCACTTAAGTTCTCTGGGGAGTTGGTGACTTTCATGAGAGTCTCTTTTTCCAATCCGATATACATAGCTGAAGTTGTGTCACATCCCGTTAAGACATGTGCTTCAGGGAGTATGTTACAGAGTACCCCACATGAACTGAGAAATGTCATGCACAGGTAGGCCTATGTAACGTCGTTTATTTTGCGTTGCTGTAACGATTCCTGTCTGTATCCAAAGCTGTGAGGTATAAGACCTTATACATTTGCTGGTAATAATAAAGTGTCAAGCTAAGATTAGCACATCTCTATCGGTTGATCAAATAATTATTTGTCCTTTTTCATGACTCTTCTCAAATATTATATGGCTGCATCTATGGCACTGAATATCATCTTAGTATCAGCTTCTTCGTATGAGCTGAAGATATGACTTGGTTTTGATGTGCCCTCTGATGTGATATGGGTAACTTCTTCTCCATTACCGCCCCTAACAAGATAGTGATTTAGCTGTTTGTGAACGAAATCCTGGTGAACATTTGAAAAGTAACGACAAAGGAACTGTATCAGACATTGCTTGTTTTCGGAAATGTTGTATGTCAATAAAATATATATTATATTTACGCATAATAATTGTGTGTTATTGTGGGTTTTTTTAAAATTAAAATAATATACCAATAATATGCCATGCTCCTATCAAAAGCTATCCTGATTACTTCAGTACTGTACCCTGGTACCTGTCACTTGTGACAACCCGTTCTATTCACTGTTGGCTGAATGGGCAATCTGACAAAATGGCGGCCGCCGCCAGCAATCTTATTGTCTCCCTCGTTGTAGTTATCGTTCATTTTCTCAACTGTTTTAATAATTTCAGCCGGTTTCGATACAGTTATATGTATATTATGATGTTTATAACATATATTTGTATATTTAGTGATAAATAGCCATCTCATATACGACATTCGGCCTCTTATTGATCCTCTCTCGCTTTATATGTCTCCCTCGCTATTCATACCAACCCCTATCATGTGAGTAGGCCTATGTCTCGAGGTTTAATTCAATATTCAAATACGGGTAACATGGGTAGTAATTTCACATTTCCATGATATAGGGTCTACAATTCTAAACTTTTTTTTAAATTCTTTTATTTGGCAGTTTTGTATTAGAAGGTACTTTAATATCGGTCTTGGAAAACAAAGGGGGCAGCATGAACATAGACTAGGCCTATAGGTCGTACGCCCAATATCGCGAACCACGGTTTTTGCTATTTTAAAAATATTTACTGGCTGAAATTATTTTTTTTAACTTCTATTCAACTCACTAACATGTCCGGCGATCTCCAGGTATAATTTTTGGTTGAAAATTATTTTAACCTGGGAAATCCTTTCTTTGTTATGTATACCGATTTACCCGAATTTCACTTAATATCGCCCACCGTTTTAATGATGAATGACTTGCACCTGTCATCATACATGACAAAGAAAGGATCAGACGATGTAAAGTATTTTTTGCCGAAAAAACGGCAGAAATAGGCGCCGTAGACCTATAACTTGGCAAGTTGAATGGAGTTGGAAAAAATTGAATTTAGTCACCAAATATTTTTCAAATGGCAAAAAACGTGGTTCGCGATATTGGGCGTACGACCTTTAATGTTGAGAAGTTTCGTTTTGACCTGAAAGACGAAGGCACCTCCTGGTTTTTCATTAAATAATATTTGGTCGAGCTTAGCCTTGGGTTAGGGCATGGTCGAACTTCTAGCTATATACCTATTAAATTTAAACTCACTGATGGCGATGCCGATGACTCCGTGGCCGTGGACGGCGTGGGCGTGGTCGAGTTTGCCAGTGTCAGTGACGCTGTCACTTGCGTTGGTGTTTCTGTTGCTGCTGTGTTAGATTTATCACTATCAGTCGTGGTTGCCGACGTTGTTGTTGACGAGCTGTCACCGTCAGTGTTCTGGGCAAGTGCACGTGGCACCTGCGTTGTTTCGTCTTGTTCTTCGTCCCCTGAATCTTCATCTGAATCATTCACTCTGAATTTGACAGGTTCTATTTTGGGCGCAGTTGAATCTTCAGCTTGATTCATTGTAGACTATCTTTCAGATCAAAAATGGCAAGTAGTCTACCAAATGCAAATTGGCTAGACTTTACTTAATTATAATATTTTACAGAAGATTATATTAGGCTATATTGGAAGGCTGCAAGTCAGAGTATGACAGCGACACAACAATCATTTCACTGAGCTTGAAAACAAAATAAGACACGTTTTTTTCACAAGTCATGCCAGTCGTTGCTGTGTTACCCATTGGAAGCTACATGACGTCATAGTGATATATGACGTCATATTAAATAATCAGCTGTTTTTAGTACTGTCAATGTTAGCAAAGATGTACTTCCCAGTACATGACACACTATACGGTGATTCAATGTTGTTTTAAAGTTGGGCCAGCGTCGCAGACGGTAGGCCAACCTTAGAGCAACGTTGGATCTATGTATTGTGCTAGCCACGTGGCATCATCTAATTACGTTGCCAAGGTTACTGTATTATTACCATTCATGAGCAACTTATCACCCTGTTTTTAATCTCACTTTGTACGACAACACTGTCACTGGAAACATGATATTTAATTTGTATTATTTCAGTGTTATTCATGGTATTTGTCAAATAAACATGTTCTTTCTTATACATCACCTCTTATGTTATAGTAGGCGGCGGTCAACTTATAGTTATGCCTATACTATCTATAGTCTATTCCAGCTGCCAGCACCATCATTCATGTAGGCCTAGTGAATATTTACCCAATTAACATAATTGACATAGCCTATAGCATGAAGGCTTGTAGTTGAAGCACCTTATTTTACTAAAACCCCGTTATATTAGGCCTATATAATGTAATTATATGTAGGCTATGTGCATGTATGCCATATATGTTAGGTTTGAAACGACGTAGGCCTAGTACTTTTTAACAACTATGAAAAAACAGCTCATTTGCTAATTTGAATAATTTACGCTATAATTAGTATAATTTGTCATTCCGATAATAGTGCTACAGCTTTTTAACAATTATGCACGGAATAATTGTAAGTTGTAACCACAAGTTCCCGTATAAGTTTGACACGAGTAAGTGATTCGTGGTGTTGTTTGCATCAACACAACAGTCAATTTTGAACCAGGATCGCATGATTTTCGGCGATTTCTCCGCCAATTTTTAACCAATGTCCTAATTATTGACAACCATGTCAAAAATAGGAAATGCGGGAATTTCGTCTCTATATCTAGCCTAACTGGGCAATGCGCAGCACAAAAATTATCAAAATTTGCAGTTCTAGTCTATGTACATGTTTACATCATATGGTCATATTAAAGGGACTAGCCCAGGTCTACAATCATAAAAAAATCGGTGATTTTATTTTTGCTGCTTAATATGACCATATGATGTAAACATGACCATAGACTAGAACTGCAAAAGTTTTTAATTTTTGTGCTGCGCATTTACCAGTTAGGCTAGATATAGAGACGAACTTCCTGATTTCTAATTATTGACAACCATGTCAAAAATAAGAAATATGGGAATTTCATCTCTATATCTAGCCTAACTGGTAAATGCGCAGCACGAAAATTAAAAAAAATTTTGCAGTTTTAGTCTATGGACATGTTTACATCATATGGTCATATGTGGCAGCAAAAATAAAATCACCGATTTTTTTATTATTTTAGACCTGGGCTAGTCCCTTTAAGAACCCGAAATAAAATCACCGATTTTTTGATGATTTTAGCCTGGGCCAGTCCCTTTAATATTATAATTGTATTCTGCAAGGTGGTATCATGTGTCGTGGCTCGTTTCAATTATCACTTGAAAAATGTGCCATTTGGATTTTCGTACCATGCAGCAATGAAATTCGAAGTGGAGTTTGAAGAAGGCAACATGCCGTGGCGATGAACCAACAAGGCACAATGCATTATGCAAGAATTGCCACACACGACATCAGGGCCATAAATCAGAGACATCTGGTGAGTGAACGAGACGTCATTGATAGTCCAGGGGTATTAGTCTAAAACTCATAGACCTAGAACAAATGCATAACAAGCTGAAAATTTCAGCATATATTGTTGAGACAACATAGAAAAACATATCAAAAGTACTCTGAGATCCACCTGGTATTAGTGCCCGAAATTGGGGTAATAAGGGGTAAATAGGGGTAATAAAGGATATAATAACGATAACTTTAAAACTATTTAACCTAGATTCATAAAATTTGTATCTAAACATATGTTTAAGCCCCTGCGGAATCTATTTAAAATATTTGTATTAATTTTTAGCCACCCTTTCATCCCCAAAAGTGGTAAAAAGGGTAAAATAGGTGTAATAACCATAATTTGGCGATCTCCCTTTATTTACCAACAACAATTTTTATATCAATTCTTTTTCACCACCCTTTCAACTCCAAAAGTGGTAAATATGGGTAAAATGAGGGGTGATAACCATAGCTTATGAACTATGTGGTCTTGATTTACAAAATTTGTATTCAAACTTATGTTGCAGCACCTGAGTAATCCAGTACAATTACAATATCAACTTTTAACAACCCTTTCATTCCCAAAAGTGGTAAATAATGGAAAATTCGAAGAATAACCATAACTTTGACGGAGATTCATAAAATTGGTAGGCCTATCTAGATATTTATCCTAGCATCAAACAAAAATGTGTAGGCCTAATTGAAAGAAAAACCAAACATCACCATTTAATCTCCAAAAACGAAATTGTATATATGATGTTGTATTCGCTTTTAACAACCATTGCATTCCCAAAGAATATTTTTTCGTATAATGTAGATTGTTAATCACGTAATAAAACAGTAAATTAGAGTTTATTTTATTGGGCTTAAACTATTGAATTTTTCAAAAATGGTTTTATTATTTTTTCTCGGATGCTAAAACATATATCTAGCTACCAATTTTATGAATCTAAGTAAGTCAAATATCACTCACATCTTACCCTTATTCACCACTTTTAGGGATGAAAGGGTGATTTCACAGCATCATATCATGCTGGTTGTCGCATAATTTAAAAAATGCTCTCACATTTTCTCCCATTGTAAAAAATATCCTGGTAGGCACTACCAATTTTATAAATCTTTGTAAAATAGCTCACAAATTGTGGTTATTATGCTATTTGTTTCTTTTGGGATGAAAGGGTGGTAAAAAATCGCCACAAATGATGATATTAAACACCTGGGTATGTTTGGATACCAATTGTATGTATCTAGGTCAAATAACTCAAATATCACCTCCAGTTCACCCCTAATTACCACTTTTGCGAGGAAAGGGTTGTTAAAAATTGATATAAAAACTTGGTGTTGGTAATTGAAGGGAGTTCGCCGAATTTTAGAAGTGTTCTAAAAAAAATTTCCAGAAAATGCCAGATACACATTTTATGAATCTAGGTCAAATAGCTCATAAATTATGGTTATTACACCTATTTTACTATATTTACCACTTTTGGAGATGAAATGGTCGCTAAAGAGTAATACAAATATTTTTAATGGATTCCGCGGGGGCTTAAACATAGATACAAATTTTATAAATCCAGCCTAAATAGTTATAAAGTTATTGTTATTATACCCTTTATTACCCCTATTTACCCCTTATTACCCCAATTTCGGGCACTAATACCAAGGGGATCTTAGAGAACTTTCGATATGTTTCTCTATGTTGTCTCAACAATATATGCTGAAATTGTCAGTTTGTTACGAATTTGTTCTACGGCTCTATCAGTTTTAGACTAATACCCCTGAACTATCAATGACGTATCGTTCACTCACCAGATGTCCCTGATTTATGGCCCTAATGTCGTGTGTGTCATTTCTTGCATAATGCATGGCAAATAACATGGTATTAACATCATGCGAATTAGAAATATTATTTTGACCAATGTAAAGACATGTAGATTACAATTCTCTGATTCAGACATTATATTGTCATATTTTGACATTATTAATCTAAATATATAACGTTAGTGTCATACGATGACATTATTGTATCATAATCTGTGATAATTGTATCGTAATATTGAAAAGTCATAATTATTTTCACATAGAATATTTTCAAATATCATATTGTTATAATATAATGTCAATATCACAACAATAAATTGTTAACCAGAATGTCAATGACACAGAAGCTCATCCTTAATTAGGGCAAGTTGATTACGAATTAAAATTTCTGAAATCCATGAGGCAGTTCTATGCACATGCACGACGAGCTCTTTCAAATAAACTAAACAAAATTGAAATCGAATAAGAATAGAGGGAAGAGAAGCATTTCTTGTGAATTGTGGACAGAATGCCCTAATTGGGTCTTTATTAGGTCATATGTTAATTAATAATTAAAATTTCTGAAATCCATGAGGACGTTTGCACAGGCCCGAGTTATTTAAAACAAAACAAAAAGAATTGAACTCGCAGAAGAATTGAGGGAGAAGAAGCATTTCTTGTGAATTGTGGACAGAGCGCCCTAATTAGGTCTTAATTAGGTCATAAGTTAATTAATAATTAACATTTCTCAAATCCGTGAGGAAATTTAATACACAGGCCCAAGCTCTTTCAAACAAACCTAACAGAATTGAAATAATCGGATAAGAATAGAGGGAAGAGAAGCATTTCTTGTGAATGGTGGACAGAGTGCCCTAATTAGGTCTTAATTAGGTCATATTAAGTTAATTAATAATTAAAATTTCTCAAATCCGTGAGGAATGCACAGGCCCAAGCTCTTTCAAACAAACCAAACAGAATTGAAATCGGATAAGAATTGAGGGGGGAGAAGCATTTCTTGTGAATTTTGGACAGACGACAGAAAACAGACGACAGACGCAACATGATGGCATAAGCTCAAAGCCTAAAGGCCGGATGAGCTAATAAAAATATATGTGATATTACAATGTCATACTCGTAAACAATCTCATTGAGTCGATGTATTCTAACCTTGTAGTATAATACCGGTATAATTTATAACTTATGCGTGATATCCTGACATCATATTCTTTCAACTCAGTGGCATGCACTGCCTGATAACCTAATTTACATTGTAAACATATTGACGCAATCATGCTTTTCGGAACTATATTTATATTATATAACCATTTTTTTTAAATTAATGTGACATATATTGCCATCACGGTATCATCCCCTGCCACAAAGCGGCATATCATGAGATAGGCCTAATAGACTGTCTGCGATACAGAGTCTGTATAATCATTGCCATTTGTAAAGTTGTGCCCCTAAAATCTGGTGCGCGGACGATCGATCGCCCAATGAATTAATGAGTCATTTAGTCCGTCAGCTACAGGATATTAGAGGAATACATTTTTGTCTGATAGCAATTTAAAAGTAGTAGGCCTAGCTTAATGTCACCATGACTGTTTTATGTTGTCCCCGCCCCAAATCTCGTATTTTCACGACAAAATAAACTAAAAATTATCCATATACATGATATACTTTTGGTATATATTAAACTTATTCCAAAACATATATTGTTCAATAAAACTATCAGTTTATCGTAATTTACATCTCTGTGAAGACATATATAACTATCTCACAGTATCAAATCTTCAGCAAAATTAAATTTACATCAAATGGGAAACACCGTACCCACGGTAACTGACCAAAAATCATACACTTAATAATAGAAATTATCAGACTGTTTGAATCATATTGCTAAAAATTGGTGAAATGTAAACTATTATTAATTTCACAACCATAAACGTTTACATAGCTCTCAAATCGTTTAAAAAGTAAACTTATATCATATGGAAAACACCGTAACCATGGTAACTGACCAAAAATCATACACTTAATAATAGAAATTATCAGACTGTTTGAATCATATTGCTAAAAATTGGTGAAATGTAAACTATTATTAATTTCACAACCATAAACGTTTACATAGCTCTCAAATCGTTTAAAAAGTAAACTTATATCATATAGAAAACACCGTAACCATGGTGACTGAGCACAAAATCGTACATTCAAGAACAGAAAATACTAGGTGGTTTGAAACATATTTTGCTAAAAAAAGTACAGCTAATTAATTTTATCGTAATATATATGTCGTCTATGTGGAGACATAGCCATCGAGTCATCTTAAAATTAAATATACATCCCATAGAAAACACCGTAATCATGGTAACTGATCAAAACGTCATGGCTCTGGACCTGAATAATTTCAACTCAAGGCCAATGAAATGCATGTCTACCTGTAATCTACATGTATATGAACACAACCTAGGGGGACTACTTCGTGAACATTTTGCTGAAAACGTGTGAGAAGTCATAGTCCAGGATGGCCACCAGCCGCCCATTCTGAATAATTCCTAGTTTATGAAATAAAAACATCTTTTTCGAATAAATCAATGACAAAAAAGTCATGAAAGTGATTATTTTTACGTTTGAAGGTGGTCGTCTAACGGCCAATTCTAAGATGTCGGCCCTTATATATATATTACATATCATCAATCAATTCAAGAATAATTACGGAAGAACCAGTCATAATGGGGCCCCCTAGCTTTAACATGGTCCACAGACTGTAACTATTCTAGTAGGGTGGCTAAAATTTCATATAATTTATATCTAATTATTATAATTAACATAACATGTAAAGAAAACTCGGGCGAAAAGTGATATTTTGACTATGGCTGCAAATACAATTTTCACGAAATGATCTGTTTTGTAAAGGACAAGCACAAAATGGGCTATAGAATATAGGTCGAGGGGCTTCTTAATTAAAATTAAATAATTGCAATGTATCATTTTGATCATAATAGCAATTCAGGGCTAACTTTTTGAAAATGATTCAACATGTAGTGCTCAGGTTACAACAAATTAAACTTTTTAATGAACATTTATTCTAAAGACAGTGGTATTTCTAAGATTGATCTTGCATATGAGCTGTTTATACCGAAATATACAGGCATTGTGGGTCACTTTAATTCTAAATGCTAGGCGAGTGTGGTTGCCCATTTCGCCTGGCCCATTATGCCGAAAGAATAGAATTTAAAGAATTTCCCCAGCATTACGTCATGTGCACAAAGAGGCAAAACAAACACATGAAAGCATAAAACAAGAAAATAACATGTCAATGAGTTCTTCTTAAACTCTGCAATAAAAATCTCATCTCATGCAATATGTCATCTTTAGCTAAATTGATAATCACAAAATCAGTAAAACTGTTATTTCTATGTTACCAGGCAATTCAATTGTCAAACTCAAGATGACGGCTATTTTGAATGTAGGTTACCGGTATCCCCTTCGTTTAAAATGTAACGTATGTTTTTATGTAACTGTAATTACATGTAGCTGTATTTTATGTATTTGTTATTATATGGTGATCAGTTTAACTCAAACACGGCTATGTGAGCCGATATGAGACCAACCGGCTGATGCTCAGTGTAGCGCGCTATGTCAAATACAATCAAGGAGCCAAATTTTAAAATCCGCTGGCAATTAACTAATATAGGCCTATAAAAATAAAATGAATGGGTTTTTAGGCCACCTGTGTGCACATATAGGCTAAGCTGGGCCAGGAGAGCCTCATGAGGATGGTGATATATGACACTGCCCTCCAGACACAGAATTCAAGCCCTGGCGGTCCGAGGCCGAGCACGCTACCTCTCGGTCACAGAGGCTCTCCACAATATTGAATCTTTACGAGTGAGCGGGGAAGAAAAATTTTGTTTCTCTGAATTTTGGAAGGCTGGAAAACGGTTCGAACCAGCGATCTCCGACTTTCCAAGCAGGCAGCTTTAACGACTACACCAGGGCCCCCTCCCAATACAGGACAATGAAGCTTCCCAGGAAGAAATACGGAACGATAGCCTGTATGGTGTGCCCTGGTGTCAAGAGAGGAACTCTCATATTTGAAGAAAGAAAGATAACACGAAGCAACTTCAACCTCCCAAATGTGTATACTATATTTTAAACATAAATACAGAACCTTATTGTTTCATTCAATCAATTTCGAAACAGGTGTAACTAAAACTGTACGTATTAAGCTTAGGATATATGCAGAATTAAAACATGAATATCAAACCAGTTAATTTAGAACTACACCCTTACAAACATTCGTGTTAGCTATATAATTTGGTTAAGTTTCTACGACGCGCTAAATCAAAAAACTAAATTACAGTACTACCTCGATATAATGCCAACATTGGGACTCGGTCATTTTTTGGCATTATGGGGAGGGATGTGATTTAGGACTGTGGATATATGCCAGCTGCTGATTAACATTAATTCTGATACATATTGAATGCTCTCACGCATTTGGTTTATAGTAATACAAAAGAATACATTCCACTCTATATATTATTAATATTGTTTTATTCAGATCACTATATACCGTAAAATAAGATTTATTAATGCACGAAAAAGGAAAAACTAAATATGATTGGCATTTGAATTGGGGTTTCTTCAATACTATATAGTAGACCCTATGCCTATTCCCGCGATCAAAGGAATATACCAGAGGCGCCAGTCAGCTGGTCAGTGTTTAGAAACAATAGGTGTGACATTCCGCTAACACCACGGAGGGACAATCAAGTGTTATATGTCAGAAGCTTATGAGTGTGCATCACACTCATGGAACCCGATGGCATTGTTAACCTACTCAATAGTGAGCTATGTTATCTTTTGACTTCCAATTACCCATGAGTCGAACTTGAGATCAAGTCAAATAGGTCAACTGGTGGTAGTTTACATCGGGCATCTGCACCGGGCCCAAATCTATGCTTAAAATAATATTGTTGTTCAACTAGTGTTTGCAACGCTGGCCCAACATTGTACTGGTCAGCAATGGATCTCATACCTGATGAGTTATTATTCCATTGTAATAATCGCTTCATCACGCATGGGTAATTGATCGATGTGAATGCCGAAGATTAAATAAGCGTTGGGCTAACTGCTTTTGTTTGCTCGTATAAACCTGTAAACATGGCACTTTCAAGTTTGTACCTTAGGGCTATTGAAAAACATATTCTATTGCATAACCCAATTAGTAGGCCTACATGTAGGTCCCCCCGACCCAGGGCCAGTGTTTTACCTTTGTCACGCTTTACAGAACTTGTGAACGCCTATATGCCCACTGCCATGTGTGTGTGCAATGAACCGCAGTCGGCCTAGAGGCGGCGATTGTTGATCACCCAAAATTGGTTATTTAACAGTCACGATGTCATAAGTTATGTTGGCAATACAATCGAGGGAAAACAAATGACAAAAGTGACATTGGGACTTGAAAACTATTGGCGGATGGCAAATACCGAGGATGGCATTATACCGCGGTAATTAACAATTGGCGGAAATCCGTTTAACTACTTTACTTGGCATGAGGCGGGGCTGGCATTATAAACGGGGGCAATACAGCGGGGGAGCACTGTACAATTAAGATGTTCTTACCACATTATTCCCTTCTTTTGAGTGATTAATAGCCATATACCTCATTCATATCATTAATTAATGTGTTTATGCATGGAATGTACACCATCTCATGTATCAATTTATTTTTGGACCTTAAGAAAATGGCAGCCATATTGGATTGCATCAATAACGCGACCAATTCCCTTGTTTGACCTTGGAAGATTGGCGGCCATCTTGGACTTCACCCATAATGCAAAGTCTACATAAAAGCTTTTTATAAATAAATATCGAGTGAAATTTAAAAAATACCCTAAATATTTGACATCAATAACAAGTTATTAGTATAGAAGGCTTAGCTTATTTTATTTGACAATATATCCCGTTTTTTATTAAACTTCATTATGTACATAAGTAGAAGCGTTTGTGAAATTAAATATCCATACATGATTTATATGTGACGTTGGCTGTACTCTCCATGGATACAACCAATTTATGGTCTTAGTGGTGGCGCACAGACGAACGGACAGACAGGGGTGGGGGGGATGGGGGGCAGGTGGCGTTGCGCGCTACATGGCCATAACAGTTTCTCATTGTTGTTATTTTTCGGCTTTTGTATTAATTTGACATTAATTTGACATTAATTATCGTTTTGTGGAAAGAAAATCATAGTTATAAGACTTCATTAGTAGGGCTTATATACCCAATTACCAGCATGAGATGCGTAGACCCTATCTACCCCTATCTAGCCTATCTTAAGAAAAAAATGAGGAAGGACGAAACGACCGCTCAAGGCACCCAAAAACTGACGTGATTTTAAATACATTGTAGTATCTAGATATTTAGATATTCCTAGTCTATTCCGTTGCATCAATTCCTTTAAGAAGATAATATTTCAAATAGAAATATAAAACAAAAAGATAACAAAAACTAGTTGTTTTACGTGGTCGTTTCTTTATAAAATCACATACATTTGTACATCGTGGTCCTTCACAATAAAATGGAATTCCAAATAAACTCTCCTTAGATATGAAAGGGTGTATATGCCACTTTGTGAAGTGGCGGATACACCTTTTCATATCCAAGGGGACGTAATTATATAAATCTACAAACTGGCTTGTCATAAATACCCCCAGGGCAGGCAAGCAAGGACATCTACATGTAAGGGTGTATCCAAAAAACAGCTAGCACAGTGTAACCATAGATTATCCATATTGTTAATATCTGCTATAACCCATAATAATTATAATATCCACCCTTGTGGCTTTATAAATTTAAAAAAACATATCAACATTAATTTATATTATAAATTTATATTGTAACTATAATCGTTTTGAAATAATCAAACACTTTCTATACATAGGCTTCATTGGCAATTCATTATTTTTGCCTTTACTTCGCTCAGTTGACACATTTGGATCAGTAAACACGAGACGTTGAACGAAGGTTGTTTTAGTGTTGATCCAGGGTCGCAGGCAATGCGACAACATCTAATAAACATTGGTTCGATGTCTCGTATCTTGCTGGACAAGTCTGCCTATATGACGGAAGAAAGCCCAATTCAGGTTATGCCCTACCCTTATTAAATGTTTCCAAAGCGTTATTGGTTCAATCAAGGATGTTTTCTGGCGAACACTTGAGAAATTAGACCAATCAGCACCAGTCATGTCACTGTTATGATGTAATGGGTTGGTAGAACTATATGGGGGGCTGCTCTCATTTAGTGACATTTCAAATAGCGTGAAAATGTTTCCAATTACCAACTTTCAAAAAAAGAAACATTTTTCACGTAAATGAAGTTGTGGGTCGTGGCAGCGAGATAACTTCAAAGTGGGGAAAAATTCAACCAGATAATTGGTTATCCTGATTAGAAGATGCTAAAATTTAAAAAAAAATGTAATGTTATTTTACTACACGAGAGCGTGGATTATCAAGCTCATATATACTGCTTGTTAACTAGCATGTATGACCTTGTGGTTTCCAATATTTTTATATTTTACAGTGCATGTGCGATTGATTTTGGACAAAACAAACAGAATCTACTACTATACAATATGTAGGGTTGTTTAGGAAAGATGGATTGTGATATTCAATCTCATAAAACAGTAAAAATGGTGAGCAACCAACCATCTCTGATACAAAATGATTCCCATGTATATCTACACTAATGCAAAGGCAAAACAACAGTAACTGCTTACTTGTAAAGTAAGCAGTTACTGCTGTTAGTCTTTGGATATCTCAAATTACGTTCACCTTCACGCAGTTCAAATACATCAAGTGTGGTTACAACCTTCGAAGTTACACCATGACTATCGACCTCTGGTTCATGGATTACCTCCCGTACCAAAAAAGTGAACAATCGCCGACTTTTTCCGGTTCTTCGTCACTCTTGTAATTGACACACAACCAGTACTTAGTAACTTGTCGGATCAGTTGCCAACATTTTCACAATTATCATCACACCACTAATATTATTTCGCCGCAAATCGTTCTAATCGCGCCTTCTTCTTTGCCTGCAACATTCAAGAGCAAGTAACATTGTGATTCCATAGTCATAGATCCTGACATTTAGACCAAATAAAGTTTTGACACAACAAAACAGAAACAAAAGTATAAACGACAACTGTAAAAAAAACATATTTATTTATCTCCTCTCATCCTATTTACATTCCTGTGTATTAACCTTTACAACGCTGAAATATTTCTGTATAAACCACGTTGACCAAAGCTATTTGTTTTCAATTTGAAATCATCATAAATGTCTTAGTTAGCGCTTTCCTCTTCATTTGAATATGTATGTTATGGTTCCACGGCCATCATAAACATTTTAATTATTTCAGTTTGAGGATGGTCTTTAGAAGTCAGGATTTCTAAAGACCGTCCCTTTAGATGTCAGAATCTGACGTCTAAAGACGCTCCACATACTGTACTGTAAGGGTTATTAACCTTCAGAAATTTTAATACATTTTGAGGAAAAGTGTAAAGCATTTCACAGCTCAGGGAATAAAATTATCAAATTTAATGAGCACCCAAATTGTTTATTTCACAGGGTAGTGGCATTAGTATAGGTGACGATGCACAAGGTGCCCATACAACTACCGCGTTACGGTCTTCACTTCTTTGTTGGTTGGTTGCTCACCATTTATTTATACATTATTATTTCACATCACTATATACTTATATATATTTATACTTTAATTATATCATAAGGATTTATTCATAGCGTCATTCAGAGCTAGGGAGGAGAAAATAATGGAAGAATAATTTTCAAATAAATTCTAGACAATTGTGGCAGGACAAGGGTCGAATCTTAGTGCAATGTATTAACTCTTATTGTGCTGACCTTTACTATTGTCGTTTATAATCTGTTTATATTAGTCGACAAAATCACGGTTATTGGGAGTGAAATGTGTGTCTAAACATCAAGATTTGTGCTCAAATTGAACAAATATGAGTAATTTGCAGCCACAGGAAGCTGTGGGTCGCGGTAGCGAAACACAACTTCGAAGTGGCTCAAAATGTAAATAATTAATTTGCGTGGGGACCAACCTTTGATGTCAGATTCTGATATCTAGCGTCTATCCCTACACTGAAGGAGTAAAATATATATAATGGCCGTCAACTCATCACATAGGTATTCAAATGAACCGGAAAGAGCTATCTAAGATATTTATGATTATTTCAAATTGAAAAAAATCCTTTGTTCTTTTGGTTTGTATACAAATATTTCAGCCTTTTTATGGTTTAATTCCTTCTAATACCCTGCAGTTATTTACTCATTTTCATTCATCTTGAGATGCGAATTCACTGCAACTCCCATCACAAGGTGACCGAAAAATATTGTCCTAATTTTACAAAAAATAAAAAGTCACAGAAAAGCTGAGAATGATATGTTGTAATATAACAAATTTAGACAACAAATTTTATTAACACATGCCATTTGGGGACAATGCTTAAATTGTAATCGCCTCATGAAAGTCCAGCAGGCGCACTATTTACTCCTTCTGTTACATTGCGGTGGCTTCCTAGAATTCTGCGTTATGTGTAAATTAGTCTGGGTAATTTGGTAAGACAGTATTTACCGTTGATGTCATGTTGACCAACACATGGTTGAAAACAGCATCAGTTTCTATATTTTACGATGCACCTGAATATAGACCCCTAGCCGACAGGAGAAATCATAAAATGTCCTCCATAAAGATAAGAACTACCTACCTCTACATCACCTTCTGGACCAGTAATTAAACCAAATCTCTGTTTTCTTTTCTGTATTTTCTCTCCATCTTCCGGACTCTGTAAACATTATCACATTCAAGGTCAGGTCAATTTGAGTTCTCATGATAAGGAAGATTTAGAAAACAAAAGATAATTATTCAGGGTATTCAAATTGATTGAGCAAAGACGGGAGATTTGAAGACCACAGGCAGAATTGATTCATATTCCATGGGGTCAAGAACAACTGAAGACGGAACCAATGGCACACAGGTACAATTTGATTATTCAATTTCAATAATATTCAAAGCATATAAAGGACTTTGTTTAACCAGCTTAACAGCTATGTATTTCATTTAAAATTTGAAGGTTCGAAAAGCGATTTGCACCCGAAAATTAAGACTTCCCACTTGATTTTCATGCTAGATCACATTGTTTATCGCACATTAATTTTCCAGCATACCTATGATTATATAAATATTATGATGGCCCCTCAATTGATAGCATGTCATAATTTAACACTAGTCACTAGCAAGTCATATTTTTCTTCACATGTTCTTTCTGGAAAATGATAGCATGTCAAATTTCAATGTCTATATCATATCATACTCTTAAATTGTCCAAAACACACATATGTTAAGTTTTCAGTGAGCAAGAATATGTTTATAAATGATGTATTTTCTATTGATACTAAGAATGCACATAATAA
This sequence comes from Flabesymbios commensalis, assembly GCA_964017125.1. NCBI lineage: Eukaryota > Metazoa > Annelida > Polychaeta > Terebellida > Flabelligeridae > Flabesymbios > Flabesymbios commensalis. The sequence continues at coordinate 83,613,945 of OZ024910.1, forward strand.
ACTGAGCAAAAACAGAAATTAACAAAGAACAAAAATTATCTGCATATCGTCAACAATTTTTTGGTCTTCTAGAAAAGCAATGTAAGGCACAACATTTCTATGCAACAGCAACACCCACAAGATGGATTCCATAAAATAATAGAATTCCGGTGTGGATAACTTGTCATAACGAGAAAGCGCTGTGTTTGTATCCTTCCATAATGTCACAACTGGATTAAGTGTAAACATGTTCCACAAAGCTCAAACACGTTTGTTTCCCGGTTGAATTTGCTGCTCAGAGTAGAAAGCAACAAGACAGGGATGCTAATTAACCACTTACCTTCACTTCTGTACTAGAAGTGTCAGAAACGCTGCCACCAAACCTCTCTGCTCTTTTGGCCAGCTTCGATTTATTCTCTTCCTGAGAAAAAAACACATTATGTATAAATCGCATGCCTTTTCTTATAATCTTAAAATGAACTTAATAGTAGTTGGATTAATTAACCCTTTCAACCCTGAATTTACCATTGTCATCTTCATCCACTAAAAGCCGCGAATTGCTGCCGCAATTCTCAACTTGTAGTGGATGAAGATGATTTTATGTGGTTTAAAAATTGAAGAAAATTACCACGTACTGGTAAACCAGTTTCATGAGAATTTTCAGTCTAAAACCTTAGTTGTAGGAAAATTAAGTCTGAATTCAGGGATGTAAAATGATGCTTTAATGCATCGTGGGGGCTCAAAGGCTTAAGTATCTACCAAAAATAATGGGTCAAATTGAGTAATATTTCTATTGATCTAAGACAGCGTGCTTGAAACCGTGTATATATAGGGGCGTAGCAGATCAAGGATTAAGAAAAACATGGATCGTTTTTCTAGGGCTGAACATTTCTGTTGCCCGTGACTTAGTTGATAGATACTTTATCAGATTGGGTAGTCCTTATAACCTGCAAGGTGGGAATAGTGGTACCAATTCTCAACTCACAGTTTTGATGACACTTTGATGAAATTATTGACACTTAAAGTGCTAATCTATAGACTTTTTTTTAATTCAAACAAGAAAATTTGGAGTAGAAATAAACATTAAAATTGAAAAAGAAGAATAGGCCCATTCGTCTAAACATTAAAATTGTTAGATTGGCATGTTTTGATTCAAATTGTAGAAGGTAATTTTTACCCACTTTAAGTTGTGGGTCGCAGGTCATCATCAAATGTAGATCTTCATGGGTTAAGTCTTCAACCCTTTCAGTGCAGGGACCGACTTTAGAATCACGTCAGATTCTGACATCTAATGTCGATCCCCGCACTGAAAGAGTAAAATATTTATAATGGCTGTGAAAAATATTTGTAATGGCCGTAGACCCATAACATAGGTATTAGGAGAAAGCGGAGAGAGTTAACTAAGACAATCATGATGATTTGAAATTGAAAATACCCTTTGGTCTTTATAGTTTATACAAAAATATTTCAGCGATGTATGGGTTAAAGTGTTGAAATATGTTGATATAAACTGTAAATACCAAAAGATTATTCACTTTGAAAATATCACAAATGGCTTAGTTAGAAATCCCTTAGCTTCTTTTGAAGACCTATTTATAGGTCTAAAACCCAGTGCTGCGGGATTGCTTTTTAAAAGAATGTCCCATCAACCTGCCAATATTTTAGAAAATTTTCCCGTATTTTTAGCTCTGGGGGGTCAATTGTCCCATAGAAAACCCCATCTGTATTGAACACTGAAAACCATTATATAAATTAAATTGCTTCAGTGTGGGGATCAAAATCAAAAATTAAATCCCCAGTTTGCAAGGGTTAGGTGAATCTTGAAAGAATTTTCAAATAAAGCACAAATATTGAGGTTTCACCTTGCTTAGGGATGGTGCTGTGACGGTGCCAAACCTTTCGGCTCTCTTCTTGATCTTGTCAGCGTCCTCACCCTAGAAAAATTAAATATAGAAAAAAATTATGTTAACTCTTAACCCTTAGCACACTGATGTCAACGTACTGTTTTCTCATGTTTTAATTGTGACAACCAGGTTTTAAAAATTAAATACGTCTCAAATCTGTGATAATCATATACATTTCAACCTAGATTTTGCAAATTAAACTAATTTTTAGTCACTTGAAGTTGTGGATCGCGGTAGCGAGACACAACTTCAAGTGACTGAAGATTTAAATTTCTTGGCTCAGTGCTCTAAGGGTTAATCCTTACAGCGCTGATATATTTTTGTATAAACCATGAAGAACAAAGTTTTTTTCCAATTTGAAATCATCATAAATGTCTTAGTTAGCTCTATCCGCTTCATTTAAATACCTGTGTTATGTGTCTACTGCCATTATAAATATTCAATTCTTTCAGTGCGGGAATCGACTTTAGATGTCAGACTATAAGGTCTATAGACATTAGATTCTGACGTCTAACGTCGGTCCCAGAGCTGAAACGGTTAAAGAGCTAATCACCTCTTTAACCATTAGGTATTAATTTTAATGTTTGCTCCTTTTGGGAACAAATTTAACCCTTTAAACCTTCATGATGCATCATTTTCCATCTCTGAAGAATGTCTTCATTTTCTACACATAAGAGGTTTTAGAACAAAAATTTTCATGGATTTATTTCAATAATAGCAATATTTATTTCATTTGCAACCCACTTCAATCATCTTCATCCACTACAAGTCGCGAATTGCGAGAATTGCGACAGCAATTCGCGACTTGTAGTGGATGAAGATGAATATGGTGAACTCAGGTTGGTTAAAAGAGCAAAAGTTTAATTTGAAACATTTTTGGTGAATTCATTTGAAGAAAATTTATGTGTGATATAAATATACTGGACAAAAAGTAACCAGATATGAATAATTTTTTACCAATTGCTTGAAAATTAGCTATATAGAAAGTCGATGTTCAATGACAAATGGTTAAGTCACTGTTACAGATAAGCTTTTAGTCACGTAAGATAAGTATTCCCTTTCATTTTTAAGCATAAATACTGAGAAAAACTATTATTGAGTATAACAATTTCCGTTAAATTTAATCAATAAGGTGGTTAACAGGACCAGTATTAGATGAAAAAGAACACCAACAGAAAATCACATATATTTCGAATTCCTCCTTTGTCAATTATGTGGTAAACACATTCAAGAAACTATTTCACTCCTGGAAACTAAAGAGTCATATCTGTTAAATAACCATTTGGATTTGAAGATTTAATATGATAGGTTCTAATACTCACAGCAGCCACAGCGCCACCTGTCTGTCCCGCGGATAAACCAAATCTGTAAAAAATAAAGTCAGATATCATTTGTAAATGATGTTTGACCTTTTAAGCTCCACTGTTACATTTATGCATAGCATGGTCAATTCAGATATGGTTTGTAATGATCCATAACCCTTTAATCGCCAGTCCCGAGTAATTCTTTCTTTTCTCATTTTTTATTGGCATAAAAAATACCAGTTTTTGCACATGTTAAAGATCAAATGTGACATCAATCATCAATAACTTAAAATCATTGGCCTCCATTTTGACAAATCTAAATAATTTTTATTCACTTGAAGTTGTAGATCGCGTCAGTGAGACACAACTTTAAGTGGGTGGAAATTCCAATAAAAGAACTTGGCGGTTAAAGAACTGATGTCGACTATAATTCTATTTATTTGTTTTTTAAATTGGCCACTTGTGTTAGTCATCTCAGATATGTTGCACCGACATACATTAGAAATTTTAAATTCTCCAAATGCGAGTAATTTTCAGGCACTTGAAATTCTAGAATGCTCCTGCAAGACACAAATTCAAATGACAGAAAATTGTAAATTAATTCAGTGCTTTTAAGCCTTTATACTATCTTCTCAATGCTCCAAGGCTTTTATACTATATTCTCGCACTCATGCTGTTAGCTTTCACTACAAGATGTATGGTGAGATCAGCCAATGTCACACTCTCCTATACGCTTCACTTTGCTTTTGCCGTTTTAAATAGATATTTGTATGAGAAAAAGCATTGTGTGCTGAGATGAGTTATCTCAATGACACCGTATATACGTTTAAAATTGCATCAACAGTTCTATTTTATTGGTAATATAATTGATACTCAGATTTTTTGCAACCATAACTATGATAGGTTGAGGGGTCAGTCCCTTCAATGCTTACCTGGCTGCCCTGGATGACTTTTTTGTTTCTTCGCTAATTGCACCAAATCTCTCGGCTCTTTTGGAAAGTCTCTAAAAAATTAAATGTGAATGATCAGTTTATTTAACATAAATAATATAGATAGAGGGTTCCTACACACCATCCTATTTTAAATTCCACCATATTAGATGATGTTGTCCATGATAATTTTGCATTTTCCATGATTAATTTTATGAGAATTATATTCAGTTACAATAATAAATTGTGTGTTTATCATGTAGGCATAATATATCAGTGACTGAGAAACAATTCAGCAATATATATAGTTATTGACGACTAGAAGTCTATGCAGAGTAATGGGTCATTTCTTCCCCCTAGATCACAATTTTTTTCCATGATTTTTCCATGGCCAAACTTCAAAGACCTTTCATTGAGAAATATGATCAAACTAAACATGTAATTGGTGCAACTGACTAGACTACATGCTAATCCCACAAATCCCGTAGATTTTTATTGAATGTTGTTGTGTGCCTTTAGTTTGTACACACGCAATGAAAATCTTAAAAACTAGTGAAGATAGATTGAAAATATGAACACAGGCTTTATTTTTTATTTATCTGACTTTTTTAAAACTTAGGACACTTTTTTAGTCAAGATCACAATATACACTTTTTTGTTTTGCAGATAGCTGTTCCAGAGAAAATATAGGAGAATTATTCTAACCCTTATGGACATCAGATTCTGACTAAAATCTATCCTTGTAAGGCCAAAAAAAAAAATATATGTTTGTTTCCGATTTGTTGTCATTTTAACCAGTGGGTAGGTAGGGAATTTATTTTATTTTTTATTTTATTTTTTGTCACTTCAACCAATCGGTAGGTAAGAATTATTTTTTATTTTATTTGGCGCCAAATTCACTTCCATGCATGTCTTATATATACATTACATAATGATTTTTTGTTTTTTGGACGCATTTTGACCCCCCTCTCCTTTTCGTAACGTTTTTTGAGTTACTTTGACTACAGCCAGTAAGTTATCCCTTAACTTATGAATTTCCTAAAAAAAAAAAAAAAATTTTTTTTGGAAATTCATAAAATAAATTTGGGTCGCACATGTTTTGACAGGGTCGGTCGGAAATCGGAAACAAACAATATTTTTTTTAGGCCTAAGAATTAAAATAGGTATAATGGTCGTAGACCCATAGCATAGGTATTCAAATGAACCGGAGCTAAGAGCTAGCTAAGAGGATCAATCAAATTCCTATCTTTTTAAAGGAAATATATTAAATATAGAAGGTCTGGGACCCCTGGGATACAATAGGACAAACCTCTTCAGTTGATAATGCATGGTCGATTACAATCTTCTCCACTTTCGGCGTTCCCAGGTCCAATTCTATTGGAGTCTTGACAGTATCACCTTCACTACAAAACAACAACAAAATATCACCTTGAGTAATTATAATATAATTAACCCTTTCAGCATGAGGACCATTTTTATACAGAATCTGACGTCTGTAGCTGTTAGATTCTGATGTATCAAGACAATCCTCACGCTGAAAGAATTAAAAGTTTAACTCTTGTCCTGCTAAGCCCATATACGGTATATACAATTTACCCCTTGTCCTGCCAGGCCCTCAAAAATGTAGACCCACAAGATAGGTATTCAAACAAAGCGAAATGAGCTAACTATGACATTTATGATGATTTCAATTGAAAAAACCCTTTGGTCTCCATGGTTTATACAAAAAGATCTAAGCGCTGTAAGGCTAAATGTATGAGCCAGGTATATAAACATCTCTATACAGTTGTCATAATTACGTTATACATAGTACACCCCTCTCCAGACATGAGACGCGTCTTCACTGACCAGCAAACACAAGACGTTGACCTAATGTTGTTTTAATGTTGGACCACTGCCTTCGACGTCGGCCCGCATGCAAACAACATTGGGTCAATGCTTTACCGGGTGACTATACAGCTGGCACGAGACGTTGATGCATGGTTGCCCAACATTAGAACAACATTGCGTCGGGACATAGCATGACAACTAATCCTACAGTCACTTAAATACAATACACTGCCTTAATGAGCCGTCCACGCGTGTTTATTCACACGTACATGTACAGAACGTCCTATATCAGCGTGGTCCGGTCACATATACCCAGCAGACACAAGACGTTGAATCAATGGTGGTTTAACGTTGGTCCAGCGTGGTAGACGGTGAACCAACGGTAAACCAACATTGATGGTGGTTTAACGTTAGTCCAGCGTGGAACAATGTTAAACCAACATTGATTCAACGTCTTGTCTGTTGGGAACGGTGTACGTCCGACCTAGTGTGACCAATTAACATAGCTGTAATACGTCTTAGAAACATACACATATGACCACTATGATAATTTTTGATCGATATATGATCAATTCTGGGGCCTAACACGATTCAATTATTTCACGATTTGACTTATTTGACCCCCAACGATCGTGTAAAACCGATTTCAATCTATTAGACCAAGTAAGCAGGTGTAAAATGACCACAGCTGTAGTGCTCATAGGGCTACATTACCTGTCCTATAGTGACACATTTAATGTGAATATATACAACGCCTCATGTCTGTAAAGGGTCAGAAGCTACCTGAGCTTATATAACGTGTGCTCTGTTAATGTGATTAGCGTAGCTAGTGGCCATTCCTGTGACCAGCGATTTTCTGCCACCAACAACTTTTTTCGTCTGGCAGAAGCAAGGTCGTTGGTGACAGGATCTACTGTATACAGTTTTTGTAATTTAAGTTCACCTTGAGGCTAGATTTGCAGCAGCAATAGAAACCTCCATTAAGCCTTAAAGCGCTACACTAAAAATTCAAATTTTTACCCACTTGAAGTTGTGTCTCGCTATGCTACAACTTTAAGTGGTTAAAAATGACTCATATTTGCTTAATTCAGGGTTCCCCACAGAATAAAAAATCATCCGGTCGTTATCTTAAAAATCTTACCTTAGCTCGCGCGAGCAGCATACTAAAATATTTACTGTTGCACGCGCGCGCGCGCGCGATAAAAAATATCAAAGTTTTTTCATTTGTGTTGTTTGCCTGACTGTTTGTGTGCCGTCACCATACTCCAGCATACCCAGCATACGTCAAAGTTATGTAATTTTGATTGAATTTGAGTAGAATGGTTTAAAAGTGTCTGAAGTTGATAATTTGTAAAATAGAAAGTTCCTTGAAGAGTCTCATCTTAATTTGTGAAAATAGGAAAGTTCGCTTGTTTTGAATTGTCTGTCTGTTATTTTGTCTTGTTGGTTTGTGAGTTGTAGTGTAGGCCTATGCATGTTTTCTTGGTGTTTTATGGGTTTTTGTTTGTTGGTGAGAGTTATTATTCTGTTATTGATAAGTGTTGTTGTGTATGCCTGACAAGGTTTGTGAGTTAGTATCACTCACCACCAACGCGCTGACACTTTGTTGAGTGACAACGGACGTGTCGTGGTGACTGGCAACGCTAGAAGTGTTGGCCCGTCCGCCAGCGTCGCGCCAATGCCAGCTCAGCGCTGTTAGCGCTGGACTGACATTGGCACAGCGGTGGACTGGCCACACTGTGACAGCACTTTCTGTCAGCGCTGCTTCTGCCAGGCGTAGGCCTACACCTATGTTATGTAACATACAGTACATGACGGGTTGCCCATAGGTGGGGGATCATGGAGGGGGGGAGGGGGGTGTTAGCACGTATCTTGTCTTACTTGTACACGCTGATCGCTAAACCAACACAGACGGGACACTGGCGACGGGAATATTAGCTAATCTGCCAGCTAGATAACAGCCGGATGTGACCTGTTACATGCTGGTCGGCATAAAATTCATCCGGTCGGCATGCCGGCATTTCCGGCACTGTGGAGAACCCTGCTTAATTTAAGACCAAACATTTGCAAATCTTTATGTATAAACAAACATTTTGTTCCCCATAACAGTGTAATCCGGTAAAATCATGGATTACAGACGTCCAGAATTGAGGGGTAAAATGGGAAGAAATACCTGCGTGTTTACCCTAACAATGATAGAATACTTTTGTATAAACCCTGGAGAACATACGAGAATACTACTCTGTTTATTTATACAAAAATATTATAACCTTTTAGGTATAAAATAACATTGCAACAAACGCACATCATTAACCCTTTCAAGACTGACTTTACATTGTCATCTCCACCCACTACAAGCCGCGAATTGCTGTCGCAATTCTCGACTTCTAGTGGATGAAGATGATTTCATGTGGTTTAAAAATTGAAGAAAATTGCCATGAATTGGTAAACTAGTTTCATGGGAATTTTCGTTCTAAAACCCTTTGTTGTAGGAAAATTATGTCTGTTTTCAGGAATGTAAAATGATGCTTTAATGCATCGTGGGGGCTTAAAAGTAAAACAAATACAGAAATATTTCTATAAATACTACAGCATAGATACTAAAGCAATATTCACATTATAAATAATTTAGTCTGCACTTTCCACTTCATTTCGATAAGCATTACTTATTATATTTTTATATTTAACTCTTTCAGTGCTGGAGTTGACTATGGATTTCAGATTCTGACGTCTAAAGTTGACCTAGCTATTGACCTAGCACTGAAAGGGTTACCTATATTACCTGTCAATTTCTATCACAGTTTTCTTGACATCTTCCTCTACATTCTCTTTGTCTTTATCATCATCTTTCTCTTCCTCTGATTGCACGTCCTCCTGCAACATTAACATAAACATGACTTTAACAATGTGAGTCATACAAACTTACATTAACCGCAACCCTTATAACGCCAGTAGTGCCAACTTTACCGATTTGGGCATGAGATCTCCCGATTTTCTGACCAAATCTCCCGACTTTTCCAACTTACTCACGATTATTTTGACAATCATTTTTTCATGCTAAAAATCATATAGAAATCACCAACTGGTCACCAGATGCCACCATTTGGCTGATTTGCTGTGGTAAAAATTGAAAATTTCTCCTGTGGCGCCCCCTCTTGGGCTTTTACCCCTCATGGGCACTCTTGTGACCGGCTGCGGCGTCCATCCTCCCGATTTTAATCCCCCTCAGAGTGAGATTCTCACTCCTTTTTTATTCCCAAGTTGCCACCACTGCAACGCTGAAATATTTTTGTAAAAACCATGGAAACTGAAGGCTTTTTTCAATTTGAAATCATCATAAATGTCTTAGTTAGCTCTTTCCGGGTCATTTAAATACCTATGTTATGGGTCTAATTAAATTTTTGTACCCGATTAAAGTTGTGACCCACAGCTTCATGTTCCTCAAAATTAATTGTATTTGTAGTATTTGCTTCAGAATATACGTCAATCTTGCAAATTTAATTCGCATTTCTATTATAAATCAATGTTCTTTATTGAAGAACAAACAGAAAGACAAAAACAGCCATAAACGCAATTAGCACTTTAATTATCCCTTTCAAGCCTGAATTTACCATTGTCATCTTCACCCACTACAAGCCGCGAATTGCTGTCGCAATTCTCGACTTGTAGTGGATGAAGATGACTTGAAGTGGGTGAAAAATTAAAAAAAATTGCCATGAATTGGTAAAACAGTTTCATGGAAATTTCCCTTCTTAACCCCTTAGTTATAGGAAAATTAAGTCTCTTTTCAGACTTAATGATGCTTTAAGGCATCTTGAGGGTTTAAAGGGTTAACCCTTTCAGCACTGGGACCATATTTAGCATTTAGACCATATCTATAGACATCAAATTCTTATGTCTAAAGACGGTCCCCGCACTGAAAGAAATAAAATTTTATAAAGGCCGTAGACCTATAACATAGATATTCAAATGAAGAAGAAAGAGCTAACAAAGACATTTATGATGATTTCCAATTGAAAAAAAAAAACTTGGTCTTCATGATTTATACAAAATTATTTCAGAGTTGTAAGGGGTAGGCATTAATACTTCCCTTGATGGCAGGACCCATATTTTATAGTAGTATAATCCAAACATGTCTGGGTTGAAAATGTGAAAACTGTAAAACACATAAAGTCTAAGGTGTATGAAGTCATTTATACAAATAAAGTTGCAAACTCAAATGTATGACTTTGCAATTTTTTTCCCAAATGCACCCATTTGTGAAACTTCATTAAATAACAAGAGCACAAGAGATATTACTAGAATCGGATTGTTAGAGGCCTGAAAAATTATTGTTGAAAAAAGGTTAGCCTAGTAAACAGGGACCTGTGTATTTCATAATAGCATAAAATATTGAATTACACTAGTATGTATTTATTCCTTATTTTTTTGAGCCACAATCACAACTAGAACCTTATGTTTTACTATGATTTCATCCTTTTGATGAACATATTTGACAGCTCTCAGTGAATTTTGCTTAACCAGAAAGCATTGAAAATGTTTGGTCTCAAATGAAACAAATAGAAGTTCTTAAATATTTTATCCCATCACTTTAGTTGTGGGTCACGCTGGTGTAGTACAACTAACCGATGATCACAGTTATAATAAGCTAGGCACACATATCTATGTGTAAAATAAAAACAATATATATAAGTCAAATATATTATCAATGCCAGTCATACATAAACTACAACCCTTGTGCTAACAATACAGGCGCCTATCGGGAAAGATTATAATTGATGATTGGTAGCATCATTAATAGAGCAATGCTGATAAAAAAAACTCACATTTAAAACATCTTCATTCACATCATTGAGATCATCTTCTGCAAAAAAAAGCATGTGTGCTCAGTATTAGTTGATTATCAATCAAATCACAAAAGTTGTTAAATATGCTACATTATTTTTTATTCAATACATATTAAGATTAAACACACAAATGTGGCCCTAGATTCATCATCAATCCATCAAAAAAGTAGCATTTATATTGTGTGAAGAGAATTGAGAGAGATTGATAAAATTTCAAGTTTCTTACTTGAATTATATTTTATTGAATAAAGAGATATATTCATATTCCCACAAAAAAATACTTCCCCTAACTGTATTTGTAATCGTGCAGGGCATGAATTATTGAGGTCAAGATTTACCATTCACTCTCGCCCTTTCCTCGATACAAAAGTTGTGTTCATAATCATGTGGGGTATGAATTCTTGAGGTGGAGATCGACCCTCCGCTCTCGCCCCTTTCTCGGAACTAAAGATATGTGTTTAGTCATGCGCCTTTCCTCAGAACTAAAGATATGTGTTCAGTCATGCGGGGTATGAATTATTGAGGCCGAGATAGACCATCAACCCAGCTGATACATGTAGTTAGCTGACGAGGTCGTCATTCACAGACCGATAGACCAGCTGCCTATTGAAAAAAACACGCGAGGCACCAGTTTGATGTTTGCACGCCCTCATCTGACTGTCTGGTGGAGTACAATCAATTTGTAACGCCGAAAAAGTGTCTGCCCGCCACTTTTGTGAAGTTTTTAAGATCAAGTTAGAAAAATATAAACAATGGAAAATTTGAATCGAGCTGGTATGAACAGTATAAACGGCGGCCATTTTGTTTGAATTTCTGGAATCACTCTATAAACAACATCAGTTCGGTTGGGACGTTTACTGAGGGAAACATCAGGCCGCGACATCCACTGCCAGAAATGTCTGGGATCAATATAATGGGAGGTCAAGTCGTCAGCTGGGCGAGCCCAGGAGAGTCTTACAGTCTGCTGCGTGCTCTGGACAGCCTCTAGTACATGTTGTATTACAGCGGGATTAGCGAGCGCGGTCGTTAGCCGGACCTGCCAGCTCCAGGAAAGTCTTTCAGCCCAGCCTGTAAAAAGTGCTTAGCCAAGTCTTTAGCCAGAGACTGACATCCAAGGAAAGTTCTGAACTATGCTGATCAGCACTGCCCTCCCCATTCATGCCATTACATAATTTAAAAAAAATTGTAACTCTCCCACTTTTTAATGATATTCGCGTATGAATTTGTGTTGAGACCTTATTCTCAGGACCACCAGAAAAATTGTAGGACCACCATATTCTCTGAGCTGGTGGTCCTATGGATCACTGCACAAAAAAGTTTGTGTCAAACCCTGATTACCAGCATTGGAAAATTAAATATGTATCAAATCTACGTTAATCATATAAAATTCAATTTTAAGTCACTTGAAGTTGTGGATCATGGTAGCGAGACAGAACTTAAAGTTACAATTTTTTTTAATTTATTAGCTCCGACCTCTCAGGGTTAAGACAAGCAGAATAGCTTATCTTAAACCTTAGAGCACTGAATTAATTTGTAAAAAACATCGCAAACAAAGTTTTTTTCTTCAATTTGAAATCATTGTAAATGTCTTAGTTAGCTCTTTCGGATTCATTTGAATACCTATGTTATGGGTTTCCGGCCATTAGAAATATGTTGATTCCTACATCGACTTTAGTCGTCAGATTCTGACAACTAAAGTCGATCCCCACGGTGTGAGGGTTATTAAACCTTGTGATATATTCTACTTGACACCAACCTGCATCAGCCTCTTGTAATCTTTTAACCAGATCAGCTTTTGTTCCAGTTGTAGATAAACTTCTATCTTTCAGTAACTTCTTCAAGTCGGCCACCTTCAAATAAGCAGTCAACAGGATGTATCAGACTTTACATTTAATACACGTTATATGTAGTACACATTACTGACTTGTGTTAAACAAAACTATGTCAACAGCAGCAACAAGAATTATACAATAGCGTGTGTTTGAAGGTAATTATGTTCATTTGGGAGCAGACGTGTGAGAGTTGATCACGACTATTATATAGTTCAAAAGTTAGACTATTTGACATGTAGTAAATTTGTAATTAAGATGTCCCTCTATAAACCCATTGAACTGGTTAAATTAAAGTTGTTTTCAGCCCTAAATTGCAATGTAATGCATTACATACCAGATGGTCTAGCTTTTCAGCTATACAATATTTTATGATTAAAATTTCCCGGTAGTTACGAAAACAATCCTTGCAAAATTTCATGAAAATCAGTTGAGAATTAATTGACTGAGAAATTGGCAAAAAAACGGGTCGGCTCTATGTAACACTCAGAAAACTGAACTTCGTTTCGGCACAGATTAACATTGTGCCTCTTTATTCAGAAGTGCCATGGTGATTTAACATAGCTGTACTGCAAATTAACACCATGCCGCCACTAACATTATATCTTTGTGTATATAAAACATTAGTAATAATCAGATAGATTGATAAAACCAAAAATTCTATAATCAATAACATACTTACTATTTCTTACTATACTAAGCTAGTATGCATGTCACTGTCATTTTGCATGATCTGCCACAATTTTTTTTTCTCTGGCCGCGCATTACCCAAAAAATAACATGTGTTTATTTTCTGCCCAGCGCGCCCATTGAATTGTTGCTGATTTTCGAAAAAAACATTTAATTTCGGTAGATGAAAAAAAAGATTTCCAAAAAAAGAAGTTCATTTCAAAAAATAAAAAACTTTTTTCCAGCTATGTTTTTTTTTGCTTGTGTTATTCGTCGTCCTCATTAACTTAATTTAAAATAGGTCAAAAGTTTTTTTATTTCGTTGCCCTCATTAACTTTTCCGAAAATAGGTTGAATGCTTTTTTTTTAAAGTTTTTTTTACCGCCCTCCCTCATTAGATTTCGGATTTTATATGATCTGATACAAAGAAATAAAACACAGTGGCCTTACTGTTATTATGTTATCAGTGAATAACTAGGCCAAAGGCCTCATGTAGCTGGGGCAAAAGGAAATACTACAAATTGTTCACTTATACGGGTGTGTCATTCAGAATGGCATACTCGCTCATAACGGCATGCCCTTATATCCGTATCAAATCTGTGATTTGATAAAATTGTGATGTTTTACTGTTGATCGCAACACACGCCATGCAACGGCGACAACAGTAAATGAACGAGGAATGTTGTGTGCTTATTTTATCTATATCAAGACTGATATCAATGGATAATTAAATGATGCTCATCCTCTTGTCTCAGCTTCGCCTTGACTGAGGTTGGAAATGTTCCAATTTTAAGTTTGTCATATCGGACCGGCAACAACTTAAATTTGGCTATTTATCATAGAGCTGAATTAAATCTCCAATTCTAGTGTAGGCCTACTGCATCAGCACGGGTCGACTGTTACACAGTATGTGTTTTAGGCTTAACGTCATTGCCTAGGTAGAGGCTAGGTAGGCCCACATCACATCAAAATATTAGATTTGTCCACTATGCATATAATTTTTAAAAGAATGGCTAGACTACAATGAGCAGAAAATTATACCCCACAGTTATCAAGTAGCATGGCATCGGGTGGCATGTCTTGAACATCATTTTTTGCAGATATGGGATACTTTACTATGAGATTATATCATTCATACATATCACTATATTAACCATAAACAGAATTTAGATATAGGCCTATGGGTAGGGGACACTGGGGCACCATGAGACGGATTAATTCAACCCCCCAGAAATAAAAGATTCTTACGGCAAATGTGGATACACCTTGAGACGCAACCTGGGGTAACTTGAGACACCATATTAGGCACCTGAAGAAAACGTGGATCTAGCTAAAATCAAGATTTGAATACTACATATACCTGTAGCTAAAGCCCGCAGTTGGCTAATGCTGGATGTTGCAGTAACAATATGTGCCTGAAAAAGGTAGGGGTACCTTGAAACACTTTCGGGGCACTTTCACTGAGATAGACTCGAGGCACCTTGAGACAGTTTTGGGGCACATTGAAACACCCTGACTGACCTCATATCTGATATTATTCATAGTTTTTGTGTGGGGTGTATTCGAAGCAAAACCATTATACATAAGTGATAAAGTGATAGCACAGGTGTACGATACCACCAAAAACATAGGGAAATCAAGTATTACGTGATCTATAGACACAGATATTGATCATCCTAAAAAAGTAATTTTCATGTAAAAAATGGACCTAAGCTTAAACAGGGTGGAAAATGGAAATTGGTTAGTTTTGGTACCATTGACCAGCTGGCGAACAAATCGCAATATAATTTCTGTCAAACAGGCCTGTCTCAATGTGCCTGAAGTTCCAAGGTGCCCCAGTTTCCCTATACTTTACTGTGAGATTATACCATTCATACATATATAGGCCTACAGTAGGCTTATATTAACAATAAACATAATTAGGCTATATGTTACTAAAAGATATTAAGCAGTCTGCATTGTACAAGTCTTAGTTGCAACTTCCAATTGTAACACTGCTTTGACAGAAAACACAGTGACATAATTCAGCCTTTCAGGAGTCAGGGACGAACCATTAGATATGGGGGTAGGGCTAGAATTTTTGTTGGTTGCAAACTTTTTTTTACATCCGCAAGAAAACAATTTTTTTTTTTGTGATTAACATCCGACAATTTTTTTTTAAATTTTTGTTGAAGAACTGAAATATATATTTTTGTTGTATGCCTCTCCTATTATGTACGTTACTATTTGGTGTTTTTTTCTGGTCAACATATTATTTATCAATTTCGACAACAAACTTTTTTTCTGACCACATTTTCAACAAACTTTTTTTTCATTTTTTTTCTAGGCCCCCCCCTCCAGATATCAAATGGTGCGCCCCTCAGATGGCTTAGTATGTCAACCAGACTCTTTCCCCCTTTCAGCTTGATATGCCTGCCCACTCCATGGAATGTGATGCAGGGGTAACCATGCTGCGCTGAATTCAGTCTGCCAGTTAGTAGACTACCCAGACAGACCTTGAGACTTTGTGCATTAGTAACGTTAGTAGGTCAACATTGGTCATCCCCCACAGGGGTGAGCCACGTTGTAGCCCTGGAAGAGCCCACACCAACAGTGACAA
This sequence comes from Flabesymbios commensalis, assembly GCA_964017125.1. Classification (NCBI taxonomy): domain Eukaryota; kingdom Metazoa; phylum Annelida; class Polychaeta; order Terebellida; family Flabelligeridae; genus Flabesymbios; species Flabesymbios commensalis. The sequence goes on from OZ024910.1 coordinate 83,629,835, forward strand.
CCCAAGGTCTGTCCACAACCTTCAGTTGCAAATTCTTTCTGCTACGTTGTGTTGTATTGGGGTTTACAACTTATTTACAATGTATTATGTAGGCCTACGACAGGAAAATTGGGAAACAATGTGTGGATATGTCTATGAGGTGACAATCAGATCATGCTGATCAGCTGTGGTGAGAAGTGCCTATACCCAGTTTCCGACGCTGAACCAACGTTAAACAAACATTGCTTTACTGTCTTGTGTACGCTGGGTATGTGTGTCGAGACCAGATTAACAACAGATGTATCGAGACCAGATGAACAACACAACATTGATTACAGGTGCTCAGCAGACCCGATGCGATTTAATGTTGGTCCAGCGTCTGCGACGTTGGACCAATATTGTATCGGCATTGGGTCTACGCATCGTGGTTGCTGGGTTGACCTGAAACCTTGCGGGATAATGATATTAATGGTAACTGAATACCACCCCCCCTCAGTTCATATGCAGTGGGGTGACGTGTTGTAGGCCCCTACCCAAGAAACACGAGGCATTGAACCAATGTTGTTCTAATGTTGGTCCGCCGTCTTCGACGTCGTCCCAACATTAAAACAAAATTGGTTCAATGCCTCGTGTTTGTTGGGTATGTACAGATAATCCTGACCTCAGAGGTTAGGTCAGCTATTGAGGTCAGACATGAAATGATGTCATTGCTGGCCAATCAGCATGCAGTATGTTACCCGGTATGACTGGGCCCCCTAACTCATTTACTGCGCGAGGCCCAGTCACACTGACCACTATTTTGTTTACACAGCCAGCTATGTAAAAACGACACTCGCGCTGATTACCAAAAAACTCGGATGCCAAGAAATTGAGACGAGTATTTCAAGTGCCTATGAAAACTAGGCCATTTTCAGCAGGCGTTAACTCATGGTCGTATTGGAACTATTACATTTAAAAATGGAGGTCACTGTGTCAGAGCCTTGGGATGTCATCAGGGTAGCAGTATGTCCCAGGAGGGGAAATCCTTGGGACCAATAGGGCATACCATAGAGATGGATGTCAGCTATTGTGTCACATTTTAAATGATGTCATCGCTGGCTAATCACTGATCAGGATACAAACCATTCTACCCAGAATAATGCTTGTTACCGGGCCCTCTAATTTGCATAAGGTGCGCCCAATCAGAACATAGCTGATTGATTATGCAGGACAAGGGCCATTGTTGATCAGCCAATAACATTTCTGTTTGGACAGACTTGTGTACTAACCTACTACCAGTAGTTAAGGGACCGTCGACATCAAACAGTCTTGTTTTGTATCAAACTGATATGTGAAGCTCTATGCGTATGTATCTATTGATAGGGTCCCCGAAACTGAGGCCAATGGTCAGAATTATGAATGGAATTCACCCATCTAGCAGTTTTATGAATGAAATGACGTCACTTTTTGTCTCAAATTCAGAGACCAGATTCTGATAACAATGTACCTGGGCTGACGCCCAGCTACAAAAAAAACAAATATTTACAATACAGTCTAAACTCGTTATAACAAAGTACCAGGGACCTAATAAATTACTTTGTAATATCCGAAATTCGCTTTAAGCGTGATCTTCTCCACTCCCTTCCCATCTAAGATCGGTCTGAGCATTCCACGGTATTGATAATGCATGTATAACCTAGTTATGAGGAGAGATATAGGCTGTATACTTGTATATACGATTTGTGTCACTCTGTATGAGCTAAAGTATAAAGTTAATAAAAAAACTTATTATGATAACATAAAAAGTAAGTTTTATAAATTAATCAAGGATAAGAAAAAAAATTCATAAAGCACTAAAAAATGAGAAAGCATCATGGTAACTGGCGGTTCGGGTTCGACGCGGCGCGCGTAGTCTGGGGTCAGAAGGCATACCCCCCCCCCCCTCTGGAAAAATTTGAATATGAAAACTTCTTTATATATCCTTCTAGTAACTTATAGAACTAATTGTATCCATTGTTTGCACTGGTACATGTCATTTTTTATGACATTGTAAAATATTGAAGTAAAAAGTCCTAAAGAAAACCATAAGGTCTGTCTTTCATTTGTTTATTAAGCTTTATATTGACTATATACCATTTTTAAAATGACCACTGTTGCAGCCATGTGTAGACTTTAATATAAAAAGTAAGCATTTGATAATATAGCAGTCTGGGGAGAGCATTTGATGATTTTACCGAAGCATCATGGCATTTGGTAAAGCATCATGGGAATTACTGAAGCGTCAGGGTGAAAGTTTAAAGCATCATGGTACCATGATGCTTTGATGCTTTGGGGGAACCCCTGTAAAGCACTATCATATGTGTATATAGTAATCCAGTCATTATATAAATGTTCAATCATTAAGATACATAATCTGTAATTCTTTTCTGTTACATAGCACTGGATACAGCTTTTCGAAATGATACACTTAAAATGGTACTAAAGTATATCCATGCAGACTTCACAAAGCAAACTTTGAAATACAATTTATCACTATTACCTGCAAGTATAGCTCCTTGGGCTTATAAGTCTATGATGTAACAGTCATCACCATTATCGACATGGGTCTCCACGTTGTTACACAATGCGGTGCGCGAAAATACCCTCAACTGCGCAAAAACTCCCCCAGAAACATAAAAGATTAAAATACTCTATGCTCCCTATTCCCAATTGACCCGGGAGTATATATTTTTCAAACCGGAAGTGGCTCAGACATACCAATCATAATATCACCCACAACATTCATGCGTGTCCATTCTGTGCACGTTGTGGGCCGTATTCTGTTAGGTGCGCAAAAACTACCACCACCACCCTGACCTAACTAAGTATAATCAATTCATCAATAATTTTCGACCAAATTTTTCCATGCAGGCCTTCTCGGCTGAGAATTGACTGAGAAATCTGCAAAAAACATGCGGTATGTACAAGCAACGGCGGGTACCATAGCATTAAGTTCTGTGGATGGTGGCTTCAAAAGCTTAGCCTATGTGTACAGTCTGTTTCAACAGAGCCTTTTTCTAATTTTGGTGCAATTTTGTTAGTGTATTTTGGAAGTTAGACCATTTGACATGTGATAGGATTCTTGTTTCACTGCAATGGTGTTAAAGAGTGCTGTCATTTTGAAAATTTATCACATGCCAAATGGTCTAACTTCGCTAATAGTAATACACAAAAAAATCCACCAAATTTACAGGGATGTAACAGACTGTAGCCCTAGGCTACCGATGGGTGTGACGATACCCCGAAAAAGACTAGAAACCCCGAAAAAGACCTGAAAAAGACCGAAAAAGACTCTATTTTCAACCTAATTCTGTTTATATTTTACTATAATCCTCTTTTATATATTAGTATGTGTTCCAAACATGTATTTGCAAGTAAATTTTTTGTAAATTATCGTAATACAGCCTACAGTACCCTAGTTTGTGTTCCGGATTTACTGTCATTTGGCACTAATCCACCTGGTGAACTCAACATTATATCTCTACCCTGATCTCTACAAGGCCTCTCAGCAAACACGATACATGAATGCACCCATTGGCATTGTTGGTTCAATGTTAGGCCAGCGTCGTAGACGGTGGACTAACATTGAACCAACAATGGGTGAATGTCTCGTGTTTGCTGGTCTACTTGTAGGCTAATTCGTGATTAATGTAGGCCCTATTTATTTCGTGATTGGTCATATAGTGTATATGTAGATCTATTATAAATCTAAAACTAAAGCAAATATCAGATATTATACCTTTATTCTTACATTCAGTTATTGGTAACAACATTAGGGCCTATAGCATGAATAAACAATTGAATGAACAATACTCTTCAAAAGGTAGGCTTATTCAAGTTTGAATCTTGGTGACTGTGCATATAGGCCTATAATATATAATACATATTATTCTTTTATACAGATTAATATTGTTTATGTAATATATAAGATAGGCCCCTACATTGCTAACATTATTAACAGTTATAGAGCCTATGCATCTGCTATAAAAATTGAATGAAATCAATGTAGCCCATCATAGCGTCAAGCGTCAATGTCTTTGTTTTTTGTTCACATTGGTAGCGCGTGCATTGATTTTCCTCTTAGTTTGGTTTTTCTTATTGAATTGTGTTCCGTGGAACTGATTAATAATCACCCAAAAACACCCCTTTTTATATACCACCATCCTTAAGAAGGGGGATTTCACAGCGACAACGATACTAGAAGATAATATCGAACAACATAAGGTGGGAAAACACCTCCCAGTAAGCAAGAGACGCCAGCCCAGCGTTGGTTTATTGTTGGGCCAACGTTGTCGACGGTGTGCCAACAGTAATGCAACGCTAGGCCAATAGGATGACAACTCACCTGAGGCGGGAAAACACTCAGTAAGGCGATGACATGTAGCTTTTGTCAAGTGCATAAGAGCAATTAGGCTAATTATGATAAAAAAACAGTTGTATAAATATGATTATGATATATGATTAAACTACCTCGTCACAAAAACTAAGAAATTTTCACTGTGATTTTTAGTTAGCTTGACCAATGGGACATAGCGAGTTTTGGTTCTTTTTTGCCAAACAGGACGCTTTAAGTCCTAGGGCCTATTTTACCATTTTTTAGAAGGACACCAAAATAAAAATGACAGCAATTCGAAAAAATGTTCTAAATAGTAGGCCTAGTAGTTTTACTTATTTTCACTATTTTTTTATTCATAGCCCTCGGCCATATACACATGTAGGTCACTGAAAAATATTTGTGCCCAGATCTCATTTTGAATATATTTTTTAACCCTTTTATCAATACGGTCGCCTAAAAAATACAAACATTATAAAATATGTGTCAAGTTTAGAAATCTGTTATATTTGGTGAGTGGTACTTAGAAGCAAGCTAATTCGCAAAAAGTGTCCCCATTATGTCCCCAGGGGACTGGAAATTAAAAAAGTTAAAAAATCTAGGGCCAATTTTTTTTTTATATTTACATATTCAGGATACGCGCGTCATTATCGCTAACTCTAATTTGCGATAAAATATAAATGTGCTGATATCTATGCCTCCGTAAGGCTATTATAATAAAGTTAACTCATGCTGTGTATATTTATCATTATATTTATTATGAATATTTTATGTGAAATCTCATATTGATGTTTATGTTTACATGTTTATGAAAAAAAAATATTTAAAATGACACTTTGAATGCTAAGACCAATTTTTTGCTTACAGTGTATATACTGTGGATATATAATTGTATGTAATATAAATATTAAATATTAGTCTCATATTGATGTATATTATGTTTAAATGTTTGATGGAAAACCAAATAATATGCATAATGACACTTTGAATGCCAACGCTGAGTTTTAAAATAAATCTAAAATAATGTATAATAAAGCACAATGCTTAAGACTTGTATGTTGACCAATGTGGCGTTATCCAGATATCCATAAAGATTATAACAATAAGCACAGGATAATTTAATAAATGACTGGAAGAACAAGGTAAAATTTAATTGTTTTATACAGTTTGAATGCTAGGGCAGATTTTTTGTTTGTAAAATACTATAAATAATTTGGCTATTATTATGATTACCGGGTAGTGTATATATTTTATGTTAGTCGCTTATGATGTTTAATTCTTCATGGAGAACAACAGTAATATATATAAATACACTTTAAATGCTAAGGCTATTTAATTTTATTTTAATATAAGGGAATAATGCTTGAGATTTAATATGTTGTATATTGAGCATTATGGGCGGGCGCCTTGGTGCCCTGGTTAAAGCTGCCTGCTTGGAAAGTCGAAGATCGCGGGTTTGAACACCACTCTGGCCTCAAGAGTTTCAAAGAAACAAAATGTTTCTTCCACGCTCACTCAAAATGATTCAATATTGTGGAGAGCCTCCATGACCGAGAGGTAGCGTGCTCGGCATCAGACCGCCAGGGCTTGAATTTCGAAGTCTGTGTCTGGAGGGCAGTGTCATCTCATTTATCAGCCTATATGTACACAAAGGTGGCCTAAAACCCCATTCATTTTATTTCATATTGAGCATTTTGTCATCAATCCGAGTATCCCCACAGATTATAATGAAAGACACAAGATAAATATATTATTTTTAAAAAGTAAAAAGATGAACGAGGTGGGGTTAACATTTAATGGTATGCGCCGAAGCAAACAAACATGGGTGTATCGATACAAATCACCAGGACAGATGCAAATTTGGTGCTAATAAATGTCAGAACCGTTCTACCAACTTTACTAAGCGTCGATCTTTACCCAAAAGTTATAGGCCTACTAGTACCTAGCGGCATATAAGAAAATTAAAATTATTGTAAAAACAAAAATAACGGGAAATGACAGTGGAGTGGGCATATCCACCAAGGAGGGGATATTATGTCCATATAATTAATCTTTCCTCACATGGTATTAGTGTGTAAGTATGTTATGTATGTCCATATTGTCCACACATAATTCAGGAAAGATTTAATTAATAATAGATGTGCATCTGAAATATATGTCGATTTGCTTGATTAGACAAGTATAATATGAGAAAACGATGTCATCAACAAGTTGATCGAGCAAATAATCTTCGTCAGCTGTATTGTCATCTTCGTCAGACAGTGCAATATTTGCATATTCTATTTCATTTTTTGGAGATGACACCTGCTGCGTTAAAATGTCAACTAGTTGCTATAGAATTATGTAATCTAAAAACCACAGTGTTTTTTAATGGACTCTCGTTTTCAATGGTACATCCATGATGTGTAGCAGCAAGTGGCACACTCAAAGAGGATTGATGTGATCATTTCCAAATGGCGTCTACAAAACCGGGTAATGTTTTCTTGTTTAATTTGTCAGGACGCATACGCCACTGGGCGTCAGTTCCTTTTTGTCACTTAGCATAATATGATGTATTGATACATTGTACTTATATTTTGTTGTTTGTTTTTCTGTGACAATAAAACTATTGAACTATATAACTAACTAACTATATATTGTCATGGAAATGTGCTATTTTTGCTTGAAAGTGCGATGACAAGGTGGATAATTGAATAAATCAATTGCTGCTGAGGATTTTATGGTAGCCAAGTTTTAACATACATTTTTAACTTTGATCTCCCGAATTTAATTAGCCTAATAGAGTATATGTAACCATAAACAGTGCAACAAAATTATGTTAAATGATTCAATAGATATTGTAAAGGATCTCATTCTTCACCTAAGCTTGCTAATGTAGGTACATATTGGATGCATTCTGCAGAAATTTGTATGGATTAACTTTACCCCATCGTTTAAATGTTTAAACAGCATTGAAACCGTGAAAGCAGAACCTGCTCAATCAACTTTAACAGGTTTTAAAGCTCACAAGAGAGCAAATGACCAGAACAGAGCCTGCCCAAGTGAAATACACCAAGCGGTTAAAAGCTGCTCAATGTTGATTGTGGCATTATCAGAACCTGCCCAATCAACTAAGTTGTTTTTATTACAAAAAGGCACATTTTGGTAATGCAGAAGCAATTGAGTCCCTTTTGATTCTGAGGTGTATCCACTCTTTTTAACATATTCAATGTGTACGCATGATAATTCGAGAATCAGTTTCTTTCTGTGCTGTGTAGAACTAAGATTTAGTTCAGATACGGGTATTGTTGAAATATCTGAAAACAACCAAAGAGATTGTTTTTCAAGTTCTAAAGCATTGGTATTATAGTACAACTTGAGTTTAAGCAGACTCATCAGTTGACGTTTATGTTCGTTATTGGACAACAAGAACTTTTTCAGTCTGCAGATCTTTACTTTATCCCCCTTTATTTGAAAATCATAGACCTCTTTTGAGACGTTCAGATATTTTACCTATACTTTTTAGTACGAGTGAGTGCTAAAATGTACGTTATGAATGGATGGTAAAACTATATTAGCAACATCGGCCATTTAAGCTGGAACATCTTTGATGTAAAATCTGGCATTTACGTCATCGATAAAAGGTTATTTGCTATTGGCGGTAGGGCAAAATTGTCCTCGTTTGCAATTCATCTTTCTAAAATCAGGTTTTTCACACATGAGGAGAGTCATGTATCAAACGTTTTTCCATATCACTTTTAAAAGTATTTGTGAAGCTATTGAAATCTACAGTGATAATGGCGATGGATGGTTATGATCGGAATCTCACTAAGTTTCACCTGTGTTGGATGAAAGTCTTTGCTACTCTTTATCTACATAAAATTATGGCCTACCACCCATTTTATGAGCGGCCATCACATAATCAACTAGTTCATGAGTTGCTTTGAGTGATTTAATAGACTTGAAGATTTGCTGTGATTCTATTCAACCCGGCGGTCTGGACCTGGACCGGAAGACGAATTTGCATGTCCCGTTATAGTTTATTGTCCTGTCATGATTTCATGAAATTGAGAATCGTGCAGCACCGATTGCATCATTTCAGCCCGATGGTGTGTTTGCTCATAAAGCACTTGACATTAGCCACCAGCATTTTTGGTGGGTTAATTTTTGAATGCGAGGTCAAAAATAAATACATTAGCGTTTTTATTTATGAACCCTAATTTATTTTTAAGCTTGTATTTTTTGTATAGCGTTGGTGTGGCAGCTGGTTATGATACATGTCAATTCAATGAGGCATTACATGCTATACATCATGATGTTTGAAGTAAATATGTTGAATGAAACAACATTACCACAATTCCATAAGCAGTCTTTTTGGAGTTAAACAATATTCCAAATTTAAGAATTAGGCCTAAGCGGTAATTTATTTGTTTGCTTATTGTATGGTATATCTATATTTTTGCTAATATTAATGTTGAATATATCTATTCTATATTTAAGAATAAATATATATATTCTTTACTAAAAGTGTTTGTGTGATGAGGTGGTTAACTAAACTTATATTATCATTTCAATGAAATTATGTTACATGACTAATTTCTTTAATTATCTGATCAGGAAATATCAGTATATTTAAGTTAATTTTATACATCTAGCTGTATAAAAACTGGAAATTTTAATTTCACCTTTTACTTATGATCATTTATTAGCATAAATATAAAATATTTATCTTTTGTACATTGTTACTATCTTTAGGAATATCTGGATTATAAAATAATGCTCGAGATACGAGTCGACATCTAATGTCTCAAACATTGCTCCTTAGCATTCAAAGTGTCATTATATATACATAATAGTGTGTTCTCGATAAAACATGTAGACAGAAATTTCTGTTTATTGCTATAATTCAGGGATATTAGGAAAATGTCATAATGGTCAAGATACAACCTACTAAGTCTCAAACATTGTGCCTTAATTTACATTATTTTACATTTATTTTTAAGACCCAGCCTTGGCATTCAAAGTGTCATTATGTATATAATTTGCCATACAACATGTAAACATCGACATCAAAATGAGATTAACATGAAATAATCATGTTAATTATAATAATAAATAGCCATATTAGATATAGTGTTTTAGAAACAAAAAATCAGCCTTAGTATTCAAAGTGTCACTTTATATATTATTTAGGCCTAGTTTTCCGTAAAAATTTGAACAAACACCAATATGAGATTCATGTATAATAAATATAATAATAAATAACAATAGCATGTGGAGTTGACCTAATAATAATATCCTACTGGAGACAGAAATATCAGCACATTTGAATTTTATCGCAAATTAGAGTTAGCGATAAAGACCCGCGTATCCTAAATATGTAGTTATAGAAAAAAATTGGCAACAGATTTTTTTTAGCTTTAACTTCCAGTCCACTGGGGACATAATAGGGACACTATTTGCGAATTAGCTCGCTTCTAAATAGCACTCAACAAAAATGGCAGATTTCCAAACTTGACACGTATTTTATAATGTTTTTTTTAGGCGCCCGTATTGATAAAAGGGTTAAAAAAAATATTCAAAATAAAATCTGGCCACAAATATTTTTCAATGACCTACATGTGTATATGGCCGAGGGCTATGACTAAAACAATAGTGAAAATAGATAAAACTACTACTATTTTGAACAATTTTTCGAATTGTTGTCAATTTTATTTTAGTGTCCTTCTAAAAAACGGTGAAATAGGCCCTAGGGCTTAAAGCGTTCTGTCTGGCAAAAAAGAACCAAAACTTGATATGTCCCAATGGTCAAGCTAAATAAAAATCGCAGTGAAAATTTCTTAGCTTTTGTGAGCACGAGGGCTAGATCTGGCTCCCGGCCTACTACTGGTAGTGCATTTATAACGAGAACTTATGTTAGTCTTTTTTTATAATATAATATTAACACTTTCGGCCCACGTACTGAAAGGGTTGATATATAATATTAATTTGTGTTAATGTGCCCGCTTATATAGTTAACCCTTAAACCGCTAAACACGACTGTAATCGTTTTCAATCCCTTTTAGTAGCCGATTAAATCGATGTTATTGGAACAAAATGAGTGTTTAAAATTTGCAAATGTTTAACGCTTTAATGGTTAATAATAGGCCTACAACGTATACACTAGACTTACTCTGTACTAAAAAAATAGGAATAATTATAATAATGACTATAACTAGGTATTTAAAGGATAGATAGGCCTACTTAAACACTATATTTAGTAATACAATATGCATTGTGAAGGTGTTATCACACAAACTCTGTGATTATACCGGATTAGTCAAGAAGGTGTAAAATACTCCAAGCATATCAGCCAGTCACTGGCGGAACAACATCAGGCCAATTAACACTGGTTCGATGTCGCAAACTGGGCGGCCTAGGTTCGCACCTGAACAACTCAACACCTGTCACACATATACCTAGCTCTTTGTTAAAGTGGTTTTAGAATTAAGATCTATGTATTACGGCGCCTGTAGACGTTTGCAGTTTTTATAAACGCGTTGTTTATATATATTTCAGTGTATTTCATGCATTTATATTATAATCTCTAAAGGCAACATTTGATTGCCATCAGTCCGTTGCCGTGATCTCAATAAACAAGGCAACTAATAGTAGGACCTATAAATGTTGTGTTGTGTATTAATGTTTATTTCCTTTATTTTCACATTAAAATAAGCAGGATATATATTGAAGCATATAAGTACATATAGATCTAACATTTGATTCAGCCTACCGTCACGGTATCTAATACGCCAGCCGGATCTAGGCCTATAAACAAGGCAGTGTCTAACCGTACGTGACCGTATCAGTTCCCGAGTTTGCTATTCGTACGTGTTCCCGTACAAGCTCGTTGTATTGCTAATCATACGTGACCGCATGCTTGATGACTTGAAATTTTTGCTTCTGTGGACACATGAATAATCAATCTCTCCAAATTGCAACTGTGAGTTGTCAACGTTGGCTAAACGTGTCATGCGTTTCTTAACATTTTCAATTGATCTGCTACTACGCTTGTACAAATTCACAAGTTTATGGTTCTCGTACATATCAATCTGTTTTAACAATGCTGCATAATCACTGAATTTGTCGCCAACTTTTAAATTAACTTCCATCGTTGAATTAGCGTCCATCGTGTAGACTAGAATTGAAAAATGTGCAGAGTTAGTCAGGTGCTTATATAGGCCTAGTCTCGTTTTTGGCGTTCTTCTAGGCGTGGACGCCAATAGTTGGTGTGTACTGGCATGACAAATCTTTGTATCATAGGACGCCCCCCCGATGTAGTCTAGCTTCCAGACTCGTCTCCAGATAGACAATCGTTGTAACAACACACAGACCTGTGACTAGTCTCCTTGCGATGCGCCTATAGGCCTATATCAATATAACGTACAGTCACTTAATTATTACTAAGTTAGGCTTTCCTAAATTTTCCTGGCATGCCTGATTTAAAGTAGTGGATTTTAGATCGACATTTAAAAGGTGGAAAGTATAGCCCATATTTTACTCTAATTATATCATAATAGTAATAGACCTAGTGGTATAAGTCTCGGCTATATAATCAAGTGGATATATACTAATATAGACAGTAGGCCTATACTTAATTGGCAGTGGCTAATCGTACGTGATTCTTCATAATGCAACTCTATGGGCAGCCTCGTTTACGAAATGACGGGTTCCCATTGACTCCCATTATAACTTTCCCGTACGAATAGCCACTCCGTACTTAATTTTACCTAAACAAATAATAGACCTAACGTTACTACCAAGTAATGTACATAATTAATCTGTTTAAATTCCATATCATATGATTAGCTTTATAGATTACTATACTTCAGTTATCAGATATTGTTTGATTCATATTAAATGCAGACACTGTGCGTTTACGTTATAGGCCTACATATTATACCGTACGATTAGCAGAACAGGAGTAGTGTACATTACACGTATGATTAGCAATACAGGTGGTGTGTATGGTATGCCGTATGATTAGCAGTACAGGTGGTGTGTACGGTATGCCGTATCATTAGCAGTACAGAGAAGTGTACGTTAATCCGTACGAATAGCAATGCAGGTGGCGTGTACTTGATCCCGTATCAATAGCAAAACATTCATCTCGTACGGTCACGTACGCATAGACACTTTGTATAAACAATGCAACTATTAGTAGTAGTAGGCCAGCTAGGCCTATTATGGTTTATTTCATGTATTCTACATCAAAACAGGCCGAATACATATTTAAGCATATAAAGTGATATCAAATGGGATATAGTATCATATAATATTTTTTTATGCTGATGATTCAGCATTATTGGTCTCAGGTACATCGGTTTCTGTCATAGAGGAAACTCTTGGACATGAACTGACTTTCCTAAGTGAATGGCTAGTGGATAATGAGCTATCCATTCACTTGGGAAAGTATTCTTTTTGGTTCACATAAGAAAATACGCAAACAGTCCACCATGAAAATTATATGTGGAGACAATGAAGTTACTGCCAAAGATAATGTGAAATACCTGGGAGTTAGCCTAGACCAGTCACTGGGAGGGAAATATATAGCTGAAAGTATTTTAAAAAAGGGAAACTCTAGACTCAAATTTCTATGGAGACAGGCTAAATATTTGAATAGAAATTCTAGGAAACTTTTGGCTACATCTTTAATTTTATGTCATTTTGATTATGCCTGCTCCGCATGGTTTGAGGGTCTCCAGGTCAACTTACAAAAGAAACTACAAATTTTGCAAAACAAAACTATGAGATTTGTTCTAGGCTACCCCCCTAGGTCTCACAATGGCATAGAAGAGTTTACTTTGTTGCACTGGATCCCAGTTTGTCAAAGGGTTAAACAAATCAAGCTAAACAATATGTACCGAATTGTCCATGGAAATGCCCCTCAATATTTAAAGCAGGACATTTCCATGGTCAATGATCAACATTCTTTTTTCACCAGAAATAGTTTTCTATCAGTTGTTCTACCCCACGTAAAATCATCGGGGAAAAAGACTTTTAGATTCTCAGCCGGTAAGATATGGAATGCGCTCCCAGTTTCTCTGAGATCAGCTGAAGACTTACTTTCGTTTAAGAAAGGAGTCAATAAGCATCTCAGAGAAGAGCTAATTACTGAAGCTCGGAGTGATTTTCATTTCTACTAATCACATTTACAATCATACAGCCTTATATATATAGGCAGGTATGTTTGCCGATTCATGTGCTCTAAGAGATTATAAGGCCATTTTATTCAGCTCGTTTTTTACAATGTTTTTAATTAATTTATAACAAGCAGAGTCTGGAAATTGCTCCAGAAACCCTTGTAGATAATAAGGGTTCCATTTGTGTATATTATCATCGACAAAATATATTTCATCATATGCACTATTTATAAACTTTCATAATCTTTTCATATTTCATCTAGTCGAGGCAGTTTCTGCCTGTATTTTTTTGTGAAAATGCTATGACTTTCCTAGTCACCAGTTTATCTGTGATATAACCATTGACGTGTAGCTAACTACAGAATCAATGATATAACTAATGTATTTATTGAAAGTATAAAATAACTTGCTCTTGTCGCCGCCACTCTGGAACAGCATATAGGGACCACTGCGGAAATAAGTGACCTGCACCAGGATACTTTTCAGTGTTTTTATCCCTGGTGTTCCAGAATGGTGGTCACATTGTATTTTGAATACTTAATGTATTTATCATACTGATTGTTAACCCTATTTTATGTGAATGCTGAATAAATCTATCTATCTATCTATCTATATGAAATTCGGTTGAAAATAAAGTCTTTTACGGCCTTTTTCCGGTCTTTTTGGGGTATCTTGACTTTTTCGGGGTATGGACGCACCGGCTACCGATGATGCGAGCGCAGCCTGTCCTGTGCCGTGGCAGCGCCGTGGATGAGCGATAATACAGTGATTTATAATACACAAAAGAAAAAACATTTTTTGTCCAGATTGAACAAGTCTATCACTATATTCTACTGTGCCCAATATATCTACATCTAATAAATAAACTAAAATTTTGAAGCTCATGGTATCAATATAATGGCTATACATAAACCTTTAACTTTCCTAAATCTTCTGGGCTTTTTGACTCCATGTTTGTTTGTTTGTTTGTTTGTTTGGGTTAGCTAGCCCGCATGCAGGCTGCCCGGGCCTTGCGATAATTATCAATCGATCACAATCCCGCCTTTAGTCCAGTTGCTTTTTACTCGGAGCTGTGTATCACTAAGCCGGTGGGCCACATCAAGAGCCGAATTCAGTGCTCACAGACTACCTTTGTACATCCACGGCAGCTAAAGCAACCATAGACCCCAATGGTGATCATGTGCATAGATGAAGAGACTTTCCGCTTAAGACACCTTCTCATATACACAGGTTCCACACTGGAGAACTGGCGGAAGGATCAGCCCAACAGTCCACAGGTCAGTCTCAGGTGGCAGTCAGGCAGTTAGGCAGTCTAACTTTATTATAAGCAAAACAGCATGGGGATGAATGAATAGGAACCAGCAAGTGTCTGCCAGAATAGATTAAACATAGCGGTATGACAAACTTGAAGGAAATCACCATGCATACATCTCAAGACCGGCCATGATGAAGAAAGCGGAAATCAACAAGTGTCTGCCAGAATAGATGCACCATAGCGGTATGACAAGCTTAAATTGATTCCCGCGCATACATCCCAGAGAAACTATTAAGACCCACTGCCCTCCCTATGAAACTTCTACTACCCGCTAACAGAAATCAACAAGTGTCTGCCAGAATAGATTCACCATAACGGTATGACAAGCTTAGATTGATTCCCGCACATACACCCCTGTGAAACTACTTAGACCCACTGCCCTCCCTGTGGAACTTCTACGACCCGCTGCCCTCCCTGCGAAACTACTAAGACCCGCTGCCCTCCCTGGGAAACTTCTACAACCCGCTGCCCTCCCTGAGAAACTACTAAGACCCGCTGCCCTCCCTGTGAAATTACTAAGACCCGCTGCCCTCGCTGTGAAACTACTAAGACCCGCTGCCCTCCTTGAGGAGCTTCAACGACCCGCTGCCCTTCTTGTGAAACTACTAAGACCCACTGCCCTCCCTGAGGAGCTTCAACAACCCACTGCCCTCCCTGTGAAACTATTAAGACCCGCTGCCCTCCCTATGAAACTTCTACGACCCGCTAACGGATATCAACAAGTGTCTGCCAGAATAGATTCACCATGTTTGATTTTATATGCATTTTATATAAGGTCTCACAACACAAAATTTGAAAATGAGCGTTGCAATTTCATTAAAGTGACCTACAACTGCAAAACGGGCATGCGTGGGACCGTCACTTGTAAGCTTACACGTAACATATATAGAGTACACGGCTGTAGGCATAGAGTAACCTACTGTACAGGGTGACGGCATTAATATCAGCAACTAAACTGATTACAACATACTACTTAAACAAGACATTGACCCAGTGCTGTTTTAATGTTGGGCCAACGTCTGCGACGCTGGACCAACATTGAACCAACATTGGGGAAATGTACAATATTTGAGAGGAAGTCCTCTTGCCCAGCAAACACAAAACATTTGTATAACATTTACACAGCGTCAGCCCATTCGACGTTGGTCAAACATTGTATTAAGTCATACAAATGTTTTGTGTTCACTGGGTGTCAGTACAAGCGTGGGGGTCAGCCTGTTTTGAGATACCCGCAGTAATACAGTCAGTTTGTTTGCAAGCCAACGACCAGCTAAGAGCCAGGGCTAAGGGGTTTAGCTTTGATGGAATTATTAACTCATAGACGTCGCTCAAGTGTAGGCCTATGGGTGAATATACAATTCAAGGGGTCTTTCAATCTTTATTTTTGCACTAAAAAAATTCACTTTAAATTATATATAGGGCCTACTAGCGTCAGATATTGAGGGTAGGGTCTATGTGATACACATTTAAAATATCAGAGCTTAATCTCAAACATTTTTTGAAAAAATATGTGTTTTTGTGAAAGACCGTAAAAATAAAATGTCAGCTCAGCAACGAATTATATATATATATTCGATCATTTTCAATTTTTTGAGATCATTAATTTCTTTGTATGAAAGTTTAGTGTTATGTTAGTTTAGTGTTATGTTAGTATTTATAACACTTTTTAAAATAAAAATTGCTAAGAAATAACAGAGATTTTATTGTGAAATTATGTAGTTGCTGAGTTTACATTATTGTTTCTGAGTTGACAATTTAAGACATGATAATTGGATGTAAGCGTCATGTTTTAAGCGCGTCTACGAGATCTCTCAACACTTGAGCCCCATTTTCTGAAAATAAAATTTGTTCATCATTATGAAGACAAGAAAGAAATGGGAACATAATAAGCCTAATGTGAAAATGTATTTCAAAGGCAATTGTACAATACAAACATGCCAATATAACGAAGATAAATTTGATTCAGAAATTTAACTAAGTGTTATTTGTAGTTTATTTATGTAAACAACTTCTAAAATACTCTCTCACTCTACTCTAATCATAAGCAGCTATTTTTTAACTGCATCTTACATTGATGGAGTTAAAATTTCAGTTTTCATTACAATAATCAGACAGAAAGCAGAATTCAGTAAACTCAGCAAAGTTTTTTGTGTTCAACTCAGAAACGTTTTCTTATTGTTGTAAAAATGTCTACATAAGCGAATACTCTCTCAATGTAATTTAATTGAGAACAACTTTTTTAATTCCATAAAATTTCCATTTATAAATGATTACATTAGAGAGACAGAAAGCTAAATTTAATAAACTCAGCAATGTTTCTGAGTTGACTGGTTAACTCATAAACGTTGCTGATTTGATCGAAATAATTATGGCACTGAGTTGAATACGGACAACATGAAACGATCTTTAATGTATTTAAAATAGATGTATCATTGCTCACTGATGCGGCAGGGGGGGGTGGCCATCATTATCAAGCACTTTGATCAGTTTAACATGTTTTCAATGACTTTTTGCCAAATTATGAGCATTTCTGAGTTGACACAGAAATTGAATACGTTTCAGGGGTGATTGTTTTGGTTATAAAATGGGAGTTCAAATTGGGTGTTTACAAATATTCCACCTACTTCAAATTATTGGGACTTCTCAACTGTCTCTGCCTACATTGAATGGTATCACACCACAATTTGAGGAGTTTAGATAACAGTGGCGTTGCTGAGTTGACCGGTTGACGTGAGACAACTAAAAAGCCTCATTAAATGTATCCTTGGCAACTTTTTATATTGAGTTCATATCTGTTTATAAATAAATTCCGTTCTACATAACAATTGCGCAACAAAATAACTCGGGGTTAAGTTATTTCCGAGAGATCTTCCATGTTAAAACTGTCTATGTTTCAGGTGTTAGATATTGGGAGACATTGCATTTGTGTACAAATTCGTGTACTTTGGCACATTGCATGTTGAATAAAAAATATTCTTTAGATAAATTGAATTATGTATTTTTCTCAGTCTATCGTATTGCCCATAGGACAACATTAAAAAAAATTGGACCCACACAATTAATGAACTCGTTCAGAATAGTCAAAAGACACTAAAAGACCCTTAAATTGTATACTCACCCATATATGAACATGTTGTTATTTGAGAACTTGCTCTTAATGAGGCTTTGGGTATGAAGCGCATATCTAGTATAATGGAATAGGGCCTGGGCCTACCCACAGGCACTATTGCATTCTGGGGACCCTTGTCCCGCGAATTTAGACAGTTGACCATACATTTGAGTAATGATTAGGTAAAAAAATACATAATTTCATAGGATTCGGTTTTGATCCAAGCTGGTCAATATTAGGCCCCTATATATCAGTTTCACAGGGTCACTTGTGATTATAATGCAATTATGGCGACAATCAAAATAAAATCTCGAAGTCATAAATATGTGTGACAACCAATTTACAACAAATCGATGTCAATATTTAGAGGTCAAATTGACGTTACATCAAATTGACATCTATTTTTTTCGTGATTATGATGAAAATTGATAGCGGATCTAGTACGTTTTTATTAAGTAATGATTGGATAAAAAAGGTGAACATTTCATAGGAATTGGTTTTAATTCATGTTGGTCAATATGTGTGATGCTCAATTTATATCAAATCCATTTTTTTGTGATTTATAAAAATTAATACTGGATCACTAATTCGTCATAAGTCCGAGTAATTTTTACTATCATATATACCATAAACACACTCCAGCATTGTTGATGCGTTACAAATATCTCACTCTGTCTGAGAGCCGCATAGGCCATCCCAGCTAACACCAGAACGTTTTAAGAACGTACCTTGAACGTTCGTTTGAGGTTACCCGAATGGTAACTTTGAATGTTGCAGGAACGTTTATGCGAAGAGTTCTTGTTTGGTTCCTAGAACGTTAGTCACGAACGTTGGTTGAGAACATTCCCTGAACATTGTTCATGAATGTTAGGCAAGAACTTCCAAAGAACATTCTCTGAACATTTTTTATGTACGTTAGATAAGAACTTCCCAAAAACATTCTCTAAACGTTTTTCATTATGTAGTATATTGATCTAGCGGTAGACGAGCCCAGAATGCAAAGGTGTAGTTTAAAGTCTGTTTCAACCACGTTGGGGCTAGGGTATAATTTCACCTGCATCTGTATATATATATATGGACAAGCGGAGCACACCATTCATACATCTAAGGGAGCACACCATTCAATCCCCAGGGTTGGGGGGGGGGGTATCCAAGGAGTATCCAGCTTGAGCTCTGAATCGCTCTCGTCAATACACACCTTAAAATAAATACAAATTACTAGAAACTACAACTCATAAAGACGTCTAAACTTTATCAATTTTTAATTATTTTTAGAAAAGCTAACCAGTAATGTGATTATACATGACTGTGAATCCCATTATATTGGTTACCGTATTCTACACTGCACCTTTTATCAAATTGTATTTGCGCTGGCACAAGTTGATGTAGCACTTTTTGTCCACTGCACAAAATACCAGTTGATTCCCAGCGGCGGACCAACATTAAATCGGCATTGGTTTAATTTATCGTGTTAGCAGGGTTAGGCCTATAAATAATTAACCTAAACCAGAACATCCTATTCCCAGCAAATACAAAACGTTGGCCCAATGTTGTTTCAATGTCGGGTCAGCGTCGTAAATGCTGGACCAATATTGAAACAACACTGCTTTGCATTTGCTGGGTAAATAAAAGAAATGTTCAGATAACGTTAGTCGTTTGTACATCTTGCACAAACACAAAGCGTTGGCCCAACGTTGTTTCAAAGATAGGCCAGTATCGTAACTGATAGGCCAACATTGAAACAACATTGGTCCAAAGTTTTGTGTTTGCTGGGCAAATTGATCACGGAGGAAACGTTAGGGGAACGTTCAGCTAACATTTGTCGTTTGTTCCTCTTGGGTCTTGTGTCCCCCCCGCCATTAAGTTTTCACATATGCCTATTATCGTCCACTCCTAACTGTCGCACAGGGGTACAATCCCTGGGACAAGTTTCCCGATTGGCAAATAGCTAGCCTACAACACTTCGTTTAACAAGTTACCAGAGTGAACTGATGTACTGTAGGCCTACATACCATACTATTATACAGGCTGTATCTTGTGACATGTACATGGCATCATGGTGTGTAACAGTGCATTCACGGTTCTGCAAGTATTGGCCTACACAATGAATATCAGTCGAGGATGGCTGGGTAAAACATATTGGTAAATATGGAGTATTCTCAATTTGCTAACAGAAGTGAAAGGTTGTAAAACAATCTCTACATTTACTTTTCTCTGCTTACACACCTTAATGACTCGCTTCTTCAAAAAAAAACTATATATAATTGGATAAATTCAATTCAACTGATTCAGCAATTCTCCCTGTTTTGAAATTCCGCCTGGAGAGAAAAACGGAAATGTTCAATTAACACGCATGTGCAAGATGACAGCCAGTAAACACAAACGTTCCCTCGATGTTCTCCTAACGTTAGTTGAAAACGTTCTGTATTGGTTCATTGCAAACTTATGGGAAAACATTCTAAGAACATTCCCAGAACATTAACATTTAACATAACCCATTGAGAACCATATACGAACGTTAGGTTAGCATTCTGTATTAGCTGGGATGTAGGCCAGGCCCTATTATATACAATGTGTAGACATCTACTTGCAAATCAAAATCACTTGTATTCGCAAAGATTAACAGATGTAGGCCTACGTGTTGACTTCACAACATGCAAATGTCCCAGACACTAATAAGGCAATATTCCGCTGTCTCAATGGTAGGCCCCAAATACTGCCCTTTGAAGCCAAGAGGCAGTTTGTTACTTACTAAAGTAAGCATGTAGATACCGCCTTTTGGCTTTGCCAGTCAAAATAGCTGACATAACAATCCCAACAGACACAATACTTTGAATCACTGTCTGTTTGACGTTGGTCCAGCGACATAGGTCTTTTACTAAGCCTTAAATGGAACTATTAGAACTATTCGATCACTGGAACCAGAAACAGAACTTTATAGCCAGATATGTCCTTTAATATCAATTATTATCAACCTTTTGGGCAATGGATACAAACGCGTAAAAATATTAGAGAGATGAAGTTTACCAGGATTGTGGAGAGGTCAGGGCTAACTTAGCCTTTTGTCTAAATACCAAAAGCTGAGGGAGAATGATCAACACATAGCATAGAACTTTAAATCCAATCTCCTGTTTTTGTGGGCATGCAACTTCATTAACCATCACCATAATTTGGGCCAATGAACAAACAATAAAAATGAGAGTGTTAGATATTATCTGATCAACAATAGCGCTGCATGGGAATGGAAGGTTATCTATATACAAATATAAAAAGTTACAAAATACTTCTTCAGTGGTAGTTTAAAAAATATTTCTTAGATTGACTACTAACATTGTGTTAGCGGAGTTAAAGGCTATTTGGTACTGTAAAAAATGGTCCGTTCCCCATATAGGGGGGGGGGGGTGTAGGGGATGGTGGTTCGCTAAGCGTGAATCCTTTTTTGCCTACGTCAAGTGTTTATTTGGCTTCCAGTTGAAATTTGCAAAAATTGCACAATGTCATTATTTTTAACTGAGATATTTTTCGAGCATGTTATAAACTTTGGTTGTACGGGAACAAAGCGAGACGACCTCTACAAGGCCTGTCGATCATATTATAGTGAATTAAAATTATATAATAAAATAATATATGACAGTATACTATAAAACCAACTGTTCACTAGTTATAGGTGTTGGCAGACAATTAAAATAACAGTTGCAATTCCATTCAAACACAAAACGTTGACTCAATGTTGTTTTAATGTTAGACTAGCGTCGCAGACAGTAATACAACACTAATTCAACAGAGAGACAAGTCAATGTGTGTACTGATAAACAAATATATATCTATTTTAAAGTTCAAAAGCTCGGTGGGGACTTCTGATCTCTGAACTTTAATTGTCTGAAGTCTGAAGTTCTAATTCAAAATGGCTGCCAAAAACTCATAAGCAAAATTCCAATAAATCTCCCATAATAAACATAACCCAACAATTAACATGGTTGCCAAAAAAACGCACAAAACGTAGTCCAAACATTATTGTTACTTCGAAAGTCACAAATCCCCTCTAGTTTTAGGGATTGTTTCAGAACAAGGTTCACGTTTCAGACTATATCCGGAGTTCGAACCCGGAAGATAGTAGGTGCCGTTCAACAATTACGTAATGCCTAGAGGCCCGGGGAGGGGGTTAAGCGATGTGTAACGTGCTATAATCAGCACAACATTTATAGCGTTACAAATGGGGAGGGGGGTTAAAAAACTCTCGAAATTTTTTTGATTAAGAGCCACGCGGAGGGCCGGATAATTCTAACTAATGTCAATGACGTCTGTATAGACGTTATAGATCTATTTAGTCGGCCTACAAGAAAGAGCGAAAACGGAAGTGATAGGGGAGTCCGGGAGACTATGGATGGTGATACCTGAAGGCAAGTGTAAACTATGGCGAAATATGTGTTTTTTGATAGGTAAAGTATTTTTTTTAGATACACAGATTTTGTTTATATATGAACACTTATATTGGAACTAATATAAGCTCAAACAAGTATCACATAGTAACTATAGTAAATATTGTGGGGTTTTTCATGGACCATGGGCGATAATGGAAGCTAGATTCTACCTTAAAGGCTCATTCCCAAGTGCCTTCAACATAAAAAGTTTAAAAGTGTAAAATTGTGTTATTTAGGCTCACATCATCGAAAATCTATGTTATCTTTCTCCACTCTTCATTTAAAAGAAATATGTACCCGATACCCGTGTGTATTTTGGGATGTTCATACAATTGCGGACCATCATGACATTAATTTGATTGGGATTGACCATTAAACCTGCCCGCTAAGGGTGTACATGAAAGGTCCGATGTTGATTTGTTTTTTCTTTGAAAGGGTAACAACCTTTTTGTAACTACACATGCCACGAACATCCTATGAATATTGCCTGTGTATTTTAGCGATGTTCACGGTGTCCTGCAAAGATTTAGAAAATGTCAATCAGCCAAGTTTAGCTTCCTATTTTTAAATGTATGGCCCGTTAGGAAAGGGGCAGAGAAAGCAGTGATTTTCCTATGAAGTTGTAATTAAACTCGTCTTTGCGATGTGATACATCAATACGAGTTAAGATTTTTCGTCATAGATTTCGACTAGTAAATTATAAAATAACTATCTTTTGAAGGAAATAATAAAATTAGTGACTCATGACCTTTTTCTTGTCAAATATGACAAAGTGCATTATATCAAACTGGTCGATCTAAAAGACAAAAATGTAATGACGGACATTTTGTCATAATCCAAATCCAAAAATATGTACCAGAGCTAAAACAAAAACATGCCATCTGCCTGGGAATGGGCCTTTAAGCAAGCTAAAGCTCAACTTTATAACAATCGTCATGCTGGGGCACTAACCATGGACAGGGTACCATCGACCTGCCCCGGGTTACCATGGTCCATGGACGGGTCCATGGTGCCCCATTATTTGCATTAATGTCCATGGTGCTCTGTCCTCAGAGAACATATTCTTTTTTTTTAAATTTCACTCACCCTAAAATGATGATTCCTACAATTAATTATTATTTTTTTTATTTCTTATGTCACTCATAATAATGTGTTGATTGACACAGGAATTCCTTCCAAAATGCCCAGTAGATGTCCATTCTACCTACCTAGGTGACATTTGCTGGATTTCAGAGTAACATCCAACACAAATACTTTGATATCACTTTATTAATCTTTAATACTCCCACATTTAACTTACTGCATAATAGTCTGTAAACAAACACAAAAATAATATTTTATTTACAAAAAATAAGTCACTATTTAAGCCACACAGATCCCATCTTCCTACATTTTAATTACTTCCACAATATTTTTTTCATTTAATTTAAAAACAAATCACGATATACACCTGCATAACACTAGACAACGACATAACCTTCACATTACCAGAGTAAAATACGAATTTGCAAAAAAATGTATTAGATATCAATTGCCAAATCAAGTAAATGTAAGTCCAGCTCTAATCACTGATAAAATAAGCACTCACGGTTCTATAGTGGTTTCAGTAATTACACAAAAAACTTACTTGGTTTAAAAAAAATCCAGCCTGCTGAACTGTATTAAATTGTTATGTATGCAATCACATATGTGATTTTGGCTAAAATATTTCATTTTTCTCTCTCATACCATGGTCTTGTGTATAAAAATAATACATATTTTTTCTTAATTTAAAACCAGAAAAGGATGGCCAACGTGCTAGCGTCCACAAGGTCTTAACAGTGGTCTCCTGACTTTACTACTTCTCTAAAATTTATTATGTACAACTTTGTATTTACATATGAATATAAATTAATGAACTGAAAAAAATGCAAGTACATGTATATTGGTTTTTAACAACATATACGCTTTGAAAATTTGAAGGTACGCACTTGCGTACCTTGCTTTTGCGTATGCCTGCAGGCGCGCCTGCCTGACCTAGCAAACACGAGACGTTGAGCTAATGCTGGCTTAATGTTGGGCCAGCGTCGTAGACGATGGGCAAACATTAAACCGGCATTGGCTTAACGTCTCGTGTTTGCTGGGAAGCCTTAACTAAGGTATAGAAATCGCTAAATTTCTGTGTGACGGAAACGTGTACTATAATGTATAAATGTGCATTGTCATATCGCATGATGTCGTCCAATAGGCAATAAATGTGATTAAACATTTAATCTGTTTTTTTTCTGTATTTTATACAGCTTAGTCTATGAAAAATAAAAAAAAATAGAGAAAAAACCTCAGACGGGATTTGAACCTTCTACCTCCGAATTTTAGGTCAAAAGCTCTAGCCATTACGCCACGGCGTCATGTTATTAAAGGTATGCCTACTAAGTTAATAAGTGTGCAGAAATCTTTGATATCCTCCAGATATACACGCGGATAGGTACACGAATAATCCATGTGAAAATACAGGTGGAAAACAAGTGAAACAAAATCAGGTGGCATTTTTCACATAATATCCATCTAATATCCACGTGAACTGGTCCACCATTATTCTTTGTGAAACAATTCACATGGAATACACCTGAAAATGTACACCAATAATCCAAATTAGAAATGCAATGTGGATTACACGTGAAAAAAAATAATGCTCAAACTTCACTTGATATCCACCAGATATACACGTGGATATGTACACCAATAATCCATGTAAAAAATACACTTGGAAAACATGTGAAACAAAATCAGGTGGCATTCTTCACATTATATCCATCTGATATCCATGTGAACGGTTACATCATTAAACCTGTGGTCACCTGTGAAAGCCGCATGTGTGAGCCAGTGGCCATTTGCTCCGCTCTACAAAGTCAAAATGCAGTATCTCCTTACTTGTGAAATGAGGAGGTACTGCCTTTTGGCATCTCACGACAGATTTGTCTATAAATAGCCAAGACAAGGGACTTCTCCACAACAAGAGGACCCGGATGTTATAAATAAACATTGCACCATGTGTAGGCCTACCCTAGGCCTCAGGTTGATTCACGCTGAGATTAAAAATATTTATTTAAAAAACACCTGCAATTGGCAGGTTATAGGTTATAGGTTACAAAAACTGACTCGATTTTGCCTGTTTCGGCAGTATCAGAATGTGTTTCCTCTGCTTGCACAGCTTGGCCTCATATCAACACAACAGGTGCACAAACATAGATAGTTCCACCTGGTGTCCTCAAAGAGCTTAACTAGGAGCAATATCAATATCCATAGCTGAATGTTGTTTGAATTATTATCCATAGATGTCGCTCATGTATTTAGCCTCACAGTTATTTAAGAGCCAGCTCTTAATGCTGAGCTCGATATGATCTTGGTTCATGGCTGTTGGTCAGGGCCATGGTCTTGGCTGTGACTTTATTATGGAATTTCCATGGGTCACTTTGAATTATGGGAGCCCATTGTCCCGCAAACACTCAAGAGTTGACTATGGCTTTAATCTATGTGAAACAATTCATCTGAAAAACACCTGAAAATGTACATAAATAATCCACGTGAGAGATGCAACGTGGATTACACGTGAAAAAAATAAGGCTCAAACTTCACTTGATATCCACATGTAAATCAACACGAATAATACACATGAAGACATCCACGTGGAATACACCTGGGTTTTTAGTGGAACACGTGTCCACCAATTTTCCACCACAATCACATGTGGATTTCACGTGGTGTGCCTGCTGCAGGGTTATTGGAATAAATCACATGACATTATGATATTTCCACATTTGTTCAACAATGCAAAAAAAAACAATGCAAAAAATCTACTTATGTAACTGACTGTAAACACATGTGGTATCTTCTCATGACAAGTTTACAAGTATTCCATTTCCAGTGGTGTGGTCCACAATATATTTTGTCGATGGCTCCGAAATAGCACCTATTTCTGGACTAATAAATCAATCTATTGAACAGGAGAGTTTCCCAAGCGTTTTAAAAAAGGCATCGGTTGTACCACTTTATAAAAAAGCTGACAAGCTAGAAAAAAGTAACTACCACCCAATAAGCCTTTTACCAATTTTGGCCAAAATTTTTGAGAAAGTATTAGCACACCAAATTTCTCCTTTTCTATACTTTCTGTACTGCCTCCACACCATTCTGCCTTTCGTCGAGGCTATTGTTACAGGACGCCTTGCTTGGTCTATTAGAACACTGGCGCAAAGACCTTCTTACCAAACAGAAAATCGGAGCTCTTCTAATAGATCTGAGCAAGGCGTTCGACTGTATGCCTCACGAGCTGCTGGTGTCAAAGCTGGAAGCCTCTGGTGTTCAGCCAAAATTCTGTAAATTTATTTTGTCCTCTCTTTCCAACAGACAGTAGCGTGTCCATGTTGGCGAAAAGTGCAGTTCATGGAAAACCACCAGCAAAGGAGTTCCACAAGGATCTGTTCTCGGTCCTATGCTATTCAATGTTTTTATTAATGATCTATTTTATTTTGTCAAAACTGTCCTGCTTACAAATTATGCAGATGATAACACTCTTTCTTATGCGAATATAAATTTCCAAATTGTCAAATTACACCTGGGAAAGAAAACAGAAAAATGCATCTGGTCGTTTGCTATAAACTGAATGAAAGCCAATCAGGACAAATTTCAGGCTTTTTTATTAAATTGCGAGGATGAGGGCAGTCATTGTCTTTACGTAAATGGTTGCTCCATTGACCTAAGCGAAGAAGTAACACTGCTGGGAGTGAGACTGGACAATCGGCTAGTTTTTAATCATCATACCAACGAATTATGTAAAAAGACAGGCAGACAAGTAAAAGCTCTGAAGCGACTATGCCATCACATCAGTCAAGATGTGAGGATGGCCGTTTTCAGAGCTTTTATCTTGAGCAATTTTCAGTACTGCCCAGCAATATGCCACCATTTCTCAGTATCTAATACTAAAAAAATAGAAAAAAAACCAAGAACGGGCTCTGCGGTATGTCACAGACGAATATAAATCCGACTACAGATCTTTGTTGTGTCAGACTAGCTTGCCTTCCGTGGAAGAGGGACTGTGGGGACAACTATCGGTTTCGGCGAGTTTCGGCAGAGTTTGATATCTGACGAGAGGCCGCCCCCCCCTGACGGACACCGCCGACGCTAACGCACGCGGTCAAACCCGCTCAACTCATACACTTGCGATCTACCCAGTGGGCTAGGCGGACGTCTCGTCCTAGCCCCGCCGAGCCAGCCATGAGGCCCGAGCCGTTGTGTTCATCTGACATCATCTGTTCCATCTGATTAGTGCACAGCGAAGTTAGACTATATTCTATAATAAAGAAACAACGAGTTAAACAAAGTCAGAAGTTATAGTTATTTATTCCCTGTCGCCCAGATGGTGGAGTGAATCATTATAGAAAGATAGAGAACTTAGACTTCACCAGATATTTATTTTTCCAGACTAACACATCCTGACTTACATAACCAGCGATCCGCATCAACTTTTCACAAATCAGTTTTACAGACGTCAATGATTTACAGCTTTCAGTATTAAACCTTTGAGTGCGGGCGACGCTTTTAAGCGCATTCATACTGTTCTTCCACAACTAAAATTTGACAGAAATTGAACAAATATGCATGTATAAATCTTGAGTAAAGCCCCCATTGTGAAATTTAGCAGGTTTAATTTTTAAGTGAGGAGGTATTTTCCTTTCATTTGAAGTTGGCAATTGCGTGAGCAATGCCAACTTCAAATGAAAGGAAAATGTTAAGTAGTAATGAAGCACTTAAAGAGTTAATGACATTCCAGCTTCAAAGAATCAGCACCAGCCTAATTAATATCATCAGAACTTTCGTCCAGCATCATTTTTATTAATTTTAGATTTTCAAGTAGTCCTATTAATTGTACCTACCTGCACAGTAGCCTACTAGGCTTGCCGAACACTAATAATTTATTATTCTGCATGCTTTTTCATAATAATGATAACCAACCAGCTATTCGATATTGGTGCTCTGAGAGTCTGATCAGCTTTCAATGTAATCAACCACAACACGATATTGGTTAATTTTTTAGAACTTTAATTTCAGGTTAAATGATTTCCCATGATTCAAATTTCTACTGAATTTTACGATATACGCATGGGTCTGCCTGTTCGCCTTATATTCGGCGATCGCGCAGACATATGCGTGTATACTTTTATAATATAACTGTTTAGCCACCGCATCGCGCCGGTCACGTAGCCGGACATGTCATTCATCGCTCATATTAAAGGCTCACAGGGCCCGAGCACGATCACTAGCAATTTTTATTCCTCGCGCTAACGAGGATTTGGGGATATTTTGCATTATAACGCTATCGATAAACAAAACGACCCATGAACGACGTTCGCTACAGTATTACTAATACTCCTTATTAACAATCATGCACTGCGGCTTAAAATCGTTACTATATCTTAGCATGTGTGGGACGACATATCCAAACCCTGCTCGATTTGTGTTGTTGGTTCTCGCTATTACAGCGCCAAACAATACAATGGCGTGACCAGCCACACGCATCGCACTACTACTACATTGTATCACATGTAATGTACTAAATGTACCCCTTTCATATGTAATTTTCGTAGTAATTTTGCAAAGCAATTTATGTAAACGAAAATAATTAATGCTTGCATAACATGATTTTATTAATTAAATATAAATGGGGGCAGATGACACATGTAGAGCAGCAGCATAATTGCAGAACATTGGTGTTTAGAAGATGGGAAAGGACTTTAAATTTTTTATGCTGCGCACGTGATGTTTTCGCAACCCACCCACCCTGTATTTTTTGCACTCAGATATTTTGTAATAACGTTGTTTTTGGTGCACTACTCTGATGGGCCCGATGAAACCTCCGCTTTACTTACAAGTTTGTTTGTGTTCATACGTTGTCACTTAACCCGGGGGTAATGTGGGGACAGCTACCGGTTTCGGTGAGTTTCGGCAGGATTCGGCATCTGACGAGAGGCCGCCCCCTGATGGACACTGCCGACGCTAACGCACACGAAGTTAGACTATATTCTATAATAAAGAAACAAGGAGTCAAACAAAGTCAGAAGTTATAGTTATTTATTTCCGTCGCCCAGACGGTAGAGTAACTCATTATAGAAAGATAGAGAACGACGACAACAAATAGCTATTAAGACCTTCAAAATTGTAAATAACCTTTCGCCACCATACCTTCAGGATCTAATCACACCACGGAAATGTACCTAGAAATTCTGTGAAAGCCCTAGAAATACCTTTTTACAATAGGGTTAGACATGGAACAAATTCATTTTCATTCTTGGCACCAAAGATCTGGAACAATCTACCAGAGGAAATTCGTACACTATCTGATCTTCCCTCTTTCAGGAAAGCCATAGCTACTGGTCTGCACACAACAATATATTAAAACTTAACAGTTTAAATGCTTGTTTTTTCCGACCAGCATATTGTTTTCACAAAGCAACCAAACGACAGTGCAAAACCACTGGTTTTGAGCAAGCCCAGGATATTTTTAAAATTAGGGGATTTTTTTTAAAAATGACACTTAATTTTTTTGCAAGGTACGTGATGGTTGTAGGTCATTAAATAATAATGCCAGTGAGGTTAGTTAGAAAGGTTATCTGAAGAGAGGTACACACGTTTTCGCTAAAAACTGCGAAAATTTTAATAAATTTGGACGATAGCCACATGCGATCTCTTTTTTCCAAGATGGCCGACACACTGGAACGCGCAGTAAAATTGGACTAATTGGTTCATTCCTAAACCGTAAGAATTTTAGGATTTTTTCTTTCTATTTACGCCGTTTTTGGAAAAAGAAATATTTTTAAATTCATATTTAATCGTTTAACACCATAATTGGGTGATTCGATTTTCTCAGACCATTCAGGAAAATATCACTAATAATTTTTCTTGTCTGAGCGTAAAAAATAAAATTCCAAGCCAAAAAATAGCACCTCGACAGCTTTTAAATAGGATTCGAGCCACTTAAAATTGTTTGCCTGAAATACATGTGAATAGACCATTATTTGGTCTATAAATACATTATTGTTAGGACCGTAGGTTGATATTTTGTGATTGTAACCATACTTTTATTTCAGAGGAAGCAGATATATTTTACGAGGGATCGGTAAGGGCAGCCATCTTGGCCGCAGGTATCCCTCTCATTTAGCTCATCTGGCTGCCGTATAGCCCCACGTGTGCCCGCCTATCCAGAATGCCCTGCTCAGATCGTCATAATTAGCATAAATTAGGCCGCCATCTTGAATCAGTGGCGTGAACGGCAAGTGCCACTCACAGGTCAAGGCCAAGTAGGCCTGCAACAGCGTCCGGAAATACAGTCTAGATGATATCAATTTTTTTCAAAATATCTTTTTCAGTCAGGAAAGCGAGACCGGTTTAATTTTAGTATGTGTTTCTAGATATTGCAAATTATGTCACACGTCGTGTGATATTTTGCGCTTTAAAATGTTTCCATATTTTTCCATACTGTCGTGCCTGACACGTTTTCTGAGAGGTCAAAGTTCAAATAGTCTAAGCTATGCGCCAACCGTAAGCGACATACTTAGCTGCTAAATATGTTAGGGAGTTATGAGCTGATGTGGCATATCCTACCGTCAGTCGAACTGTAGATGAACATTACAGTCGCACTCAGCCTATTGTTACGAGAACGAAACTTTCTCATGATGGGCAAAATTTAATTGTTACCTATTTACTATGAATTTACGACTTGACAGTTGCGCTACGGTGACTATTCTGATATATTGTTTGTTTTTCGACTTAAGTGAAATTTTTTTTTTTACACACAGGTCGAATTACCCTATTACCCTTTAGCTTAGAATAGCATTTTAACATTTATTTTGGCATTTTTGAAAACAGTTCACGACCTACAATCATCACAATTCATATGTTAAATGAAATAGCATTACCCCTACCACGCACACATTTCTGCATAGAAAGTTCTCAGACATTTCAGCAACTCCTGCACTCTACTACCTGCGGATTAACATGGACAATTTTCATATATAGAATTATCACACATCTAGACTTTTTCTCAAGCTAGACAACTGTGCACACAGTTCTCCACGCGGAGTACGACGATCAAAAATAGTTGGTATGCTTTAAATGCATACCATTTCAATCGCCGTCTGAGCATTTGCATAGTAGCCAATAGGCCAGCAACACAGACGTTTCAATTTTTAAAATAATTTCAATAAATAAACATTTCAAAATGGCTTGGAAAGGAGACAGTGAAGGTTTCGTGTCATCACCCCTCGAAGGACAAGGGGCTCGTCATAAAGACTTGTATTTTCCTATGAGCGATGAGGACACAGCAGAATTAAGAAACACTGATGCAGAGTTTAGAAGGTTAAAAGCAGATTTTCTGCGGATTGCACGCAACAGACGTCGGGGAGGTTTGTCACGGAGTGAATCCTCAAGAAGCCCTTCGCTGGTTAGACGTCAGCCACAATGGTAATCAACTAATCTGCCGAAATTTAAAATCGCCACTTTTCACTCAACAGACGTGGAGTTGTGGTTTAATCAAATTGAAACACAATTTGATTTATATCAAATTACGGACGATGACGAATGCTATAGATTAACATGTGCAGCACTCTCTGGCGAGGTGGCGTCTGATGTTAGAGACGTGCTACTTCAGCCTTTCCTCACTCACAAGTATGAGAAATTAAAAGCCATCTTGATTGAACGACGAGGTTTAACTACACCAGAAAGAGTAAATAAAGTGATTTGAGGAGAAAAACTGGGATCCGACATACCGTCTAGATTTCTAAGACGGTTACAGATGACAGCTGGTTTTGGAACCAAAGCATTGGTAGAAAAAGCAGTCATCCGTCAGGCCTTTATTCAACAGATGCCAACATCAGTACGTGCGCATTTAGCTACACAGCCAGACAGTGCCTCTTTAAAAAGTTTGGCTATGCTAGCCGTCCGTGCTGTCCTGCAGAAAAGGACGTCAACGAAGCTAAGCCGGGGGTTGCTGAGATTCAAGTCAGCGAGAGTAGAAAGTTAGTTGGACTGTTGGAAGACAGGCCTAAGAAATTAGAGACAGCTACAGCAGCAAAGAAGAAGACCTACGGACGCTCATAACCAACTGAGAATCGTTCCACTAAGACACAGTTTGTACCTAACGTACAAACAAAACCGCTTGTACCTAATAACCTAAATGTTAGTAGACAAAATATTTCAACAAATAATAAAAAAGATAGTCGTCCTAACGCACCGCCGCCGCAAACACAGCAGAATAACGCTGTTCAATCGATCGACACAGCCGATGCACCTGTCTGTTTTTATCACCAAACATTCGGTGACAGAGCACGCATGTGCAGAGAACCTTGTGTGTTTCTTTAAGCTAGTCGGCCAGAGCAAGGTAGCGACTCTTGCATCTGGCGAAATAACTGAGGTGCGACATAGCTTTGCAGAAGCTTCCCTTCCCAGCTTATCTCCCTCTAACTTATTATACGTCACAGACAAACACAATAAGTGCAAACATCTAATTGACGCGGGCGCAGCAGTCAGCGTCTTACCCAAGCCTTGCGCTAACAGGACTTCAGACGCTGCCAGTTTGCCCCTAGTTGCAACTAATAATACTACTATCAACACCTAGGGTACTAGTAGACGCGTCGTCGACGTTGGTCTTAAAAGAGATTACGCTTGGACATTTATAGTAGCGGACATCAAACAATCAATTATAGGAGATGATTTTCTCATACATTATAGCTTACTGGTAGAGTTAAAAAGTCGTTGTCTGAGAGACATGCGAACCTGTTTAGCTATACCAGCTACTTTATCGTCTATTAAACTGCTATCACTGAATAGAGTCGACACCGTTCAGAACGACTACACAAAATTACTAGGTCAGTTTCCGGGACTGACTCGTTCCTACAACGAAGGGTGAGCCAGTAAAACACGGTATTACATATAAAATAGTGACCAAAGGACACCCCGTATTCACGCGCCCACGACGATTAGCACCTGATAAACTAGTCACTGCGAAACGCGAGTTCAATGACATGATAAAGTTAGGCGTTATCGAACCAAGCGACAGTGAGTGGTCATCAGCGCTTCATATGGTGCCTAAGAAAACGGAGACTGGAGACCGTGCGGAGATTATAAAAGTTTGAACGCTCAGACAGTACTGGATCAATATACGATTCCCCATATACAAGATTTTACTCAACGTTTAGCAGGGTCGAAAGTTTTTTCCAAGATATATTTGGTACGGGCATATTATCAGATATTGGTTGAACCGTCTGACGCACATAAAACAGCGGTTACCACACCTTTCGGTGTGTTCAATTTCACTGGGACACCGTTTGAAAATTCTCGTCAAACTTTCCAACGTTTTATAGATCACGTTACGGGCGGATTAGATTTCGTGTTCGTATACTTCGTATACGATTTGTTAGTCACAAGCCCCGACCATCGTACGCATAAGAAACATTTGAGAATTCTTTTTACCCGTTTAGCAGAATATGGCATCATCATAGGCCCAGAGAAATGTCAGTTCGGTACTACTGAATTGGGCTTTTTAGGACATCATGTTTGCGCAGAAGGCATTTCACCGCTACCCAGTGCTGTAGACGTAATAGTCAATTCCGTTAGGCTGGAAAAGCAACGAGCGTTGCGTCGATATCTAGGAATGATAAACTATTATCATAGATTTATACCACATTGCGCAGATAATTTGACACTGTTAAATCAATTACTGACTGCTGCTAATGAAGGACATACAAGATTGTCACCTAAGTCCAATTTCGACTTCAAGTGGAATGAAAGTGCAGACTTGGCGTTTATCGAGTCTAAGCAGATACTTGCTAACGCAACCCTCTTGGTACACCCAGACCACTCTGCCCCATTGAATATCACGTGCGACGCTAGTGATTTCGCCATAGGTGACGTTTTGCAACAGTACATCGATAATGTCTGGCAGCCACTTTCATTTTTCAGTAAAAAATTAACTCCCGCAGAAACACGTTACAGTGCGTTCGATCCAGAGCTTTTAGCAGTGTACGCCACTATTTGACATTTCAGGCATAACTTAGAAGGCCGTTATTTCTTTGTGAACACCGATCATAAACCTTTAACTTTTGTAATGACATCAGTCACTGAAAAGCCCTTCACTGCGACAAACAAGACAGTTGGCTTATATTGCCGAGTTCACAACAGACATAAGGTATGTGAAAGGAGAGACAAATTTCGTCGGTGACGCTTTGTCACGGCCGTCCGTGTCCTTCATAGACAATACATCAACTATAAATTATAAAGAATTAAGTGCAGATCAAGCCTTGGACACAGAATTTACGCGGTTGCGACATTCATATCGTCTACCATGAACTTTCAATTACTCAAATCATTTGATAACAATTTGATTTGGCCGCTGATCAATACACGATTTGTCTGGCACGGCATGAATATAAATATCGCCGAATGGTGCCGTTCTTGCAAAGTTTGCCAGACTGCCGAGGTATCACGCCATAATAAGCCAGTTTTTGGCAAATTCGACAAACCTACCGAGAGATTTGACCACGTATATATCGATATAGTCGGACCCTTACCGTACGCCGACGGTTTCAGATATCTACTGACTTGTCTAGATCGCTTCACACGTTGGCCAAAAGCCATACAGCTAGTGGATATTAGAGCTGAAACGGTCGCCGATGCCTTCTTAAGTGGGTGGATAGCACGTTTTGGGACTCCTGCCACTATCACCACAGATAGAGGCGCCTGGTTCAAGTCAAAATTATGGGATGGTTTATGCAACCAGTTCGGGATAGTATGAAATTACACTATGAGCTACCACCCTTAATCGAATGGCATGGTCGAGCGTTTCCACCGTCAGCTAAAAGCAGCCATTATGGCACACGAGTCACCAAATTCATGGACTACAACACTTCCTGCTGTATTACTAGGCGCTCGTTCCACCGTTAAAAAGTTATTGGGTAGGTCAGCCGCCGAAATGATTTACGGTACGACACTCAGACTACCAGGTGAATTTTCACAGAAGTACATCGTCGATGCACATACAGACTTGGATAACTATTCTGATAAGCTCCGCGTAGCCATGTCTCGTCTACGTTTGTGCCCACTCCGCGACTCACCTCAGAAAAACATTTTCCAATATAAGGAAATCGACACATGCTCACATGTATTTTTGCAAATAATCGCAATTGCACCGCCTCTAACCGCCCCTTACGATGGCCCGTATAAAGTCCGAGTGTAATGACCGAGTTACACCTGCACACTTAGAAAGAGAGCCTGAAACAGGTACAGAGACACAGCGTAAAACACAAACAGAAACGAAGAATTAGAAAATTACTGAGATAGTTAGAAGGGTACCGAAGGACCAAATTAACCACAGCAGTGCTTTCACTCAGAATTCTGACAGGAAGAGAGCCGAACCTTACTCTGATGAGCTTCCGTACAAATACATGCTGGCGCTTCAGTGACGCAGCCACCAGTTGGCAACCATTCGTCCGGCCAGACCCCTGGTTAAGCCGAACCCACAGCGAATACACAGACACGGTCTGACGCGGTTGAAATTGGTAAGAATTTGGCCACTACTTCAAAGCATCAAGCTCATAGAGTAAATTTGCCTAAACAATTCACACCTTATGTAG
The DNA here is from genome assembly GCA_964017125.1 of Flabesymbios commensalis. NCBI lineage: Eukaryota > Metazoa > Annelida > Polychaeta > Terebellida > Flabelligeridae > Flabesymbios > Flabesymbios commensalis. The sequence continues at coordinate 83,665,829 of OZ024910.1, forward strand.
CGCTGCATTCGCGAACCCCCGCCGTTTTCCGCGCTAACGGGAGCAGCGGCAGTTTGCGATCGTATTCACGTGTACCTTTACACTTACGGGGTAAAACCCCTAATTCAACCGACACGACCAAAACATAGAATGTTAAAAACAATTTGAACATCGCCAAAGGCGACAAAGTTGTACCAAACGCAACCGTAAAACAGACTAGAGTTGGACGAAAAAACCAAACTCCCACACGCTTCGTGCGGATGGTCCACGCCTTAGTGGCGCCTAGCGACATCTATGGCGGGACCAGCTACACGAACCATAATAATCATAATTTGTAAATATAAGTTTGCCAGGCCTGGCATAAGTAAAAAAAAAATGTGAAATGTTACTTAATTAAGTTGCTTACAGAAGTAATTTTCTTGCTAAGTACTGGATGTATGAATTAGATTTATATAGGTAGGACGTTACCCATAGCGCAGCAGCATAATACATAAGTCAAGGAACAATGGTGTTAAGAGGATGGGAACTAAGATATAATCATTAAATATTAATTCGTTATGCTGCGCCTGCAACGTTCACCAACCACCCACGCTGTATTTTCACAACTGACCGTTTTATTGTTTGGTTACTGTATTTTGGTTCTGTGCATTTCCCAAGCGAAGCGACGCTCCGACGCTATAGGCCTACCCACAAGTTGGCTTGGTTCATACGTTTACACTAAACCCGGGGGTAATGTGGGGTTAGCATCTCACTCGTTCAGGACTACTTGGTTTTTCCGACCACTGACGAGTGGCCGGGCCCACCTAGCCTCGTTCTGAATAGCCTCTGCCGCCAATCGAGCGTGCATCCAGCCGAGCGCGCCTTTACTTATCTCGCAGCCACTAAGTCGAACGGTCGCTCCGTCTCGAGCTCAAGGCCAAGCCGCATGGCGGTCGTCGTACTCCGCTTTGGGACTGTGTGCACTTGAATTATATGAATGTTTAGACTACAATAAAGAGAGAAATAACAGAAGAAGGAATTAATAGGAGTTTTTTATTCCTGTCGTCCCGACGGATGAGTTGATGGAAATATGGAGGAGCAACGTTCCTCAATATAGCCATAACCTTACAACTTTTAACTCCTTCTATTATATTTTGATTTTTATATTGTTACTTAGTACAAATGCGCTTTTCTATAATCTTTATATAATTTTACCCAAGCTCCAGGTATCTGCAGAACCGAGTCAGCCAAGCTGCCTGTTTTAGATGTTATTGCTAATGCTACGCCATGTTTTATATCACTAGTCGCTGAAATAGCTGTTGTTAGCTACTGTTTTACTGTATAGGCCTACACTTGCAACTATAAATAAATCTTATCTTTTAATTGAACATATAACACTTTACAGTGTATAATTAATATAGTCTAGGCAATAAGCACTGATAAGTAGGCCTAAAATAGATTGTCTTCATTTCTGTATGCCACACACGGCTATTCACTTGCTTGCTGGGTTATATGTACAAAACTGGACACAAGACATGTAGATCTAATATCTGGATAATTTTTAAAACGTAGAGGAGATTTTACAATTTCTAATCAAGTTCGGTGGCCTGGGCCATAGATATCCTGAGAATATGGGTAAAACCAAAAATTGGGGTAACTTTGTAGCATCAAAAGTGGCATTGAGGTGACCATCAAAGAGGCGGAAAACTACTTTATAGGTTTGGTGCACTGATCTCAATAGAGCATGAAAAAGCCACTGGCTGCGCTAGAAATTTTTTTTTTTTGCTTCAAAAACGTCATTTAAAAAAAGTTGCAGCATTCCACTTACTACTCCGTTACCAAATCCAAACCATTTCAAATATTATGTTACTTTGTTTAGCTTGACATCACACTTTTAAACGTGATATCCTTATTGAAGCATAATACTAAACAATCGTACATTAAAACTGCTGAAAAATTTAAGAAAATTGATGGAATGAACAAAAATCTTTATTTCAACTCCGTTACCAAGCTAAAAAAATACTCAACTCCGTTACCAAATGTTTGGCTCGACATAAATATAAACTGTATATTTTCTTATCATAACATCGATCACAAATGGGTGCTCTATTAATATGGGGACAACGAGCCATGTTTTAAAAGACTATATCATCAATCATTATGACTGTAAAACCCATAACATTTGACAATTCACCTCTCCGTTCCCTTTTCTTGGTAACGGAGTAGAGTGGAACGGAGTAGTAAAATTAAAAGTATTCTAGGGATTAATGAAAAGATCTGGGCAATAATTCAAAAATATATCATACGGGTGGAAATAGTCCCCATAGCAACTGTTGTAGGCATACAATCATAAAACCAAACTCGTTTTTATACCCACAAGGCTAGGAACGGAGTAGTAAAAACAAAAGTATATTTTCTAACTTTTTGGTAATACCTGTCTCGAATACCTTGTCACTCTACAATATTAATTCTTTCAAGGTGAAAAACTCGTATAGGCCCTTTAGTGTGTCAAACTAAGCTTGATATAATTTTAGTTCATGATTATTCACTTGATGGGGCATGCTACAATAATGGTAACGGAGTAGAGTGCAAATGTGGGGACATGTCTATTCATCAAAATTATTTAGTGGAATTTTCTCTGGGGACATGCCATTTTTCACGTTCCCATGACATACAGCTCCTATAAAACCATATATATATATATTTTTTTTAGAAATAATCTAAACATTTTTAAGTAGTAATGCCTAAACGTGAAGTTGCACCATTCATTTTTAATATTATTATATTTAAATTAAAATGCGGACCTTTTAAGTCCTAGGGACACTAATTTTATGTAAAATTACCCCAATTTTTGGTTTTACCCATATATCTATGGCCTGGGCCCCGTTTTATCAACCTGAAAAGATACGAGCTCGTATTAATAGCTCATTTGCATATGAGGATCGTAAAATTCAACGAGTGGTTCAGAGTGCTCGTATCCTTCCTATACATGTTAAAGAGGGAGACATACGAGGAAAATCAACGAGCTTCTATATTCTCGTAAGTGGCAGGCCAAGGTCACGATAATTACGAGATCTCGTATCTTTTCAGCTTGATAAAACAGGGCCCTGGACACACATGGAGAGCTAAATATAGCGGATGACGTAATGGGGACCAAATCACACCGGTACATAATTAATGTAGAGGGGTTGCGGCGACTTCCAATTTGGACGAAAATGGGAACTAAAGTGAAAGTGAAATAAATCAAACATGGCTGACGTTTGTGGAAGGTGTGTGTGTTTACCAACGTTTTAAACATCCTAAAAATCCTAATTTAATGTAAGTGTACCACTCAGTGTCTTACATCAAATTGAAAAGACTTTTCTTTTGCATTGTTAGGTTATAATGTCATTTGCGAAAGTGAGCGACCAATGCTTCAGGCGACGTCAAAAAGACGATGCCGATGGCTGTCACAGTGTCACTGTCAGTGTCAGTCATGTCATGTCAACCGTTCAAGTTCAACGCCGACAATCAATAGTCAGCAATAGACCGCAGATAGACCGATGGAAGTCGTAAACTTTGGATCGGCGGTTTTTCATAAATTTACATTCCACTGAATGATACCTAGGTGATTTATCTGGTGTCACGGCGTAGCTTACACTCGGTGGTCCAATAATATATTAATACCAGTAATAATAATTTCGGAGTGGCTATTCGTACGGGAAAGTTATAATGGGAGTGAATGGTAGCCCGTCATTTCGTAAACGAGGCTGCCGATAGAGTTACATTATGAAAAATCACGTACGATTAGTCACTGCCTAATAATTTATTCTCAATCGAAATTAAAGCAAACATAAACTTGGAATGGTAAAATGTCTTGTCATAGACATAGGTTCTTGTTTACATTTTTGTATCTGTGAGCCCTCGTTCTCAAACTACTTGTGAGTTGTGTGGGTAGGTTGCAATTTTGGATGAGCTGAATTGAGAATAAGTTGGCCACTGCTTGCCATATCGTTTTATTTATCGATTTTATTTTGAGCGGATTGTCTGCTATTGATTTGATGCCAGCCTAAATGGCCTGCACCGTCCAAAAAAGATGAACGCCATTCGTGCTCACTCTCAGCAGTGACTGAGAGTGCTGCTCACTAACAATCAATGATAAATTATGAAGTCGACCATGTCTTCTACTGATACATCATGTGATCAGTGATGTTGTTGACCCACTGGCAGAGTATTATTTGACGGTAGAATTGTTTAAAAGATGAATTTGGCACAAATAACTTGACCAAAAAATAGTGCAGATAAAAAACGTTAGGGGGGGAGGGGGGCTAGTTGTGTAATGTTAGGCCTAGCCCTAGGCTAGATCTACTACTACTAGGGGCTAGGCAGGCCTGTTCACTTTCAATGGAGTGGCTATTCGTACGGGGAAGTTATCAGTTATAGTGGGAGTCAGTGAGATCCCGTCATTTAATAAACGAGGCTGCCCATGGATTCTATGATAGAGGTACATTATGATTATGAAGAATCACGTACGATTAACCACCGAAAAATCATCAAAAAATCAGTTTTTATTTTGGCTTCTTAATAATCTTAGCCTTGGTAGATCTAGGTAGATTCAATAAATTTTAAATTGTCCAATAAAATTATGCTGAGGCTTTTTCGTAACTGCCGACATGCTAAAAGAAATATTTGACCACAGTCTTCACTGAGCAAGAAAAATGCTGTGCTGGATCAAAATCTGAGCTAAATTTTAAAAACGTCTAAAAGATGGCACCTTAATAGACCTTGTTATGGGGGTAACAGAATCCAAAAATCACCCAGACACTTGAACTTAGTCCACGAGGGGGTCATAAAAGAAATTTTTTTTGATGGATTCTCATCCTTATTCTAGCCATGAAACTTCCATTTTTACCATCGGTGCGCCCCATGTCCATGAGGAAGTGCATGGTAGGCAAACAAAACAGCACTCTACATAGTGATGGGAATTGGTTGGGATTTCATAATCGATGATCGGTTGGAATTGGTTGGCACAACTGACCGATGATCACAGTTAATCGGTTTCGCTACGTTTTTATGCGGAAGATTAACATGGCACTAAGAACAACACACTAGTTCTCAAATCCTATTTTATTTACATACGGAAGATGTCGCTTATAAAACAACACACAAGTTCTCAAAATCATGGTTTTTTTTTGTTTTTTTTTCTAGATATAATATGCTACATTTCACTGAAGCCGTTATTTCAGCTTGACAAATATTATTTATTGAATAAACAGTACAATGTTATTCAAATTTTCATTCAATAAAATATCATTTTATTTTATCAATCTACAATATTATTCCATCGTTAATGTTTATTCAGAAAAAATATCATTTCATTTCATCAATTTCAAATTTAGTCAGTCAATATTTAAATCATTCTCAGCTGTGAGATCATGGACTCTCCGCTTCCGCTGGCCACTGCTAAGCCATCTGCTTAAAGCAGATTCTGGGTCATCTATCAAATGTGGGACAGCAGGGACACTGAGGGGGGGGGGGGTGAAATAATAGGAATATTGTACAGTAGTCCCTCCAGATGCGACCCCCTTCAGATGCGACTTCTCCTATTATGCGACTTTTTTTCGTAGCACCGACGTGCTTTACACTGTTAAGCACCCCTTAAATGCGACTTCCCCTCTCCCACGACATGCGATCTTCAAATCATGGCACTACCTAGCGACCTCCCTTTGAAGATACGACTTTTTGAAATTAGCTGCTAAGCGGCACTGTCACCCTGGCATGAGCTGCCCGTCTGAAGATACTGCTTGTGTGTACATACTGTCAAATACAGCACAGCAGATACGTATGTTAAGCCACTGTCGAACTAAGGCTAGTACAGCGTGGTATGAAGTGGGTATGATGTGTACTGGTAGCTTCAAATCACCGTACCAGATAGAAATATCCTTCTAAAGATACAACTTTTTGAAATTAGCTGCTCACAGACTGTGTCACGTCTGCAGGTGTCTGCCGGCCCTGCACTGACAAGATACGACTTTTTAATGTCTCTAGCCGACTAAATGTATGACTACTTTAGTATTTTAGTAACAGCGTTGGGACGCATATCACATTATAGTGGCCGAAAAATGCTTTCCAGTGATATAACTATGTTTACTATATCTTAAATATGTTTTCTGTTATTGATTTAAAACCATGTTTAAATGGGGTTTTCAATGTATATATTTATTGATATTGGTGCAGTTAACATACAACGCGCCCTTGGTGTTACAAGGTGCATTACACCCCTAATTAGCAGCCGACGTTAACGGTGTCAGTGTGTCAGCGGGGCGTGATAAACATCCTACTTCAAATACCTAACTTTTCCAATTATGATCGTACGGACATGTCATAAATATCACCAGAAAGCTTATTTAATGCTGAAAATAATGATATAAATTAGATAATGATAGCTCCTAAACCCGCAGAGTTATTGATTTTGAAAATGAGGCAGGGTTTAGCAGTCTATCATCCCAGGGAATAAACGTAAACGGGGTAAGCTCCACGAGACGCAAACCGATGCCGCCATTGACGACGATGGCCCAGCAATAAAACAACACTGCAACAATGTCTCGCGCCGTCCATATTCACAGTCACGTGCATTACAGTCTCTCAGAGTATACACGTGAAGATAATATCTGTGCTAGTGCGTGCGTAGTCGGTATTGTCTTCAATTCTGGTCAACATAGAAGACGCCGACCTCGCCTGTTTGCCATTGACTATTTTAATGAGAATACAGTGTACATCCATAATATTTGTTTTTAAATTTTTATTTGGCAATCCAATGTATTATTGATCAATCCTAGTGTTTCGGGTTGAGTTAGAGTATGATGTGTGTGACGCATTAACAGATCAAGCCATAGCGTGCACAGTGTCAGCCTTCATCTATCACAGCTCTTTTTCACACCTGATGTCGGCACCTTGATTAAGTTGGCTCTACTAGGCTGTACAATTAGTTGTGTCAGGCCGCGGAGTGTCAGTTTAGCACAACAAAAGTAATGACTACATATGGTCATTGCCCTGACTCAGTGATCATTGACTCAGACAGATTGTTTAGTGTTTCAGCCATAAATATCGCGGCGCTGTTAAATATCACCCAAGCGCTTTACGTCAGTGCACATATATAATAAACGAGCTTCAACTGCATCTGCCTACATGGCACGTTTACGGTTTATTAGCGACACTGTACGGTATATTGTTTTAATGCAGGGCCAGAGTGGAGTCAGTGTCACATGTTTTGTAGTGTAAAGCATAGGTCTATATTGAAATGTGGAGAAAAACACTGCCTCAATGCTTATGAAAACACAAGCCACTTCCAGTACTTCTAAATTACGTGTTACCGTTAGAATAGGCAATTAACACAGGCTGTCAACTGTGCTGAACGTGTCACAACGAGAATGGAGGTGTTTAAAGGGGCTGTCTTAAACATCGAATTCGGCCCATTTTACGTTTTTTCTAGAGTTTTTTTCACCCCTCCGAGATACGACTACCCCTCTGATGTGACTGGTTCTTTGGCAGTATGGAAGTCGTATCAGAGGGGGACTACTGTATTATGACGTTGAAAGAAAATAGGGGCAACAATAAAGCTTTGACAATGTTAGCGATGTTTATAAAATATCAAATTTAACTATCACCATATATATTTAGACACTCAATTTGAAATAAAATGAAAAAGTTCAGTTGTGAAAATTCATGAATATGGAGCCTCAAGTTCCAAATGGCCATGTGTGTCACGTAAATCCCACCAAGAATATAACTGAACTAGTATATAGATAACAAGGCAGGGTCAATTAGTGCTAGTTAAAGGCCATGCAGCCTCGCAGACAGTGCATGCAGACGATCAGTCGGCGTGTCCGTGGTACATGCAGAGGCCGCACTGACCGCTCACCATTGAGCCAATTGCGACCAAAAATACTTTTTGGCGATCAATATTTCTGGCTGGCGAAAAAAATTGCGAGTGAAATATTGAGGCAATGTGTGAGTGACACCCATCTATTAGGCCGCGCACCGTTTCAATAAGATAAACAACAAGTGCACAGTGTCAGCTATAGCTGAACAGGGTCACTGGGTGAGGCCGATGCCGGTGACATTGACCAGCAGTGAAACAGAACTCGGCCCTCGTTACACTCTACTTTATATAGCCAGTGTCAGTTTTCGATCAGAAATGCAGGGGTCGATTTAAGCGCTGGCCCGTGGCCAGTGAAATTTTAAGAGGGCCATCCAGTTCATACTGGGTCTCAGACAAAATGTGCTGCTGACGTCTTGTGTTTTGTAAGCTGGTGCCACGTTGTATTTCCACTCGTATCACTCCTCTCGTAGCCCAGCGACATTGTGGCCTATCATGAAGTGATGACTCAACACAATTTCAAGCTGCTTCAAACAGACAGAACCTCAACTAAAATATGCGCCCTCATATCCAAAATGGACATTGGAGGCGAGCAGTCTACAGTACATGTAATTTTCCAAGAAAAGGTGAATTCATTTATCTCTATGATACTGAAAGTTCATCTTGTTGTGTGGTTGTTGATGAAGCAGCGATTAGGAACAGCATTTAACGATCGCAACTTAAAAGTGGTGACGCACAATTTACGATCGCAATTTAAAAATGGTGACACAAATCACACATCAAGAGGTGTAATGTTACACTTTATGTAACCATTGAAGATCACAACTCAGCTGTATGCCTATCACTACATTACTAGAGATGTGTTGGCAAATATATTGTCCATTCAATAAAACATCAAGCCTGGAGAAAGGTGGGATGATTGAAAAAGGCTTTGGAATCTAATTCGAATAACTGATAATATAGTAATCTTGCCACTTAAAAGGCGCCACATTTCTTTTTTCTCATTTTTAAGTAGGCTACGAAAATGAAATTTGAGATCTGCCCTATTCCTTTGCCTAACACCTTCAGCCTGGGGTTCAGGTTTTTACGTTGGTAAATGTCATGCTTATCCAGCATTAAACCAACACATTGTGAGTGGGTTGTATTTGCTAGTGCACGTTATACGATTTTTATGACAAGACTTATATTTGATTAAAGCATTGTTGATACGAATTAACAAAATTGGACAAAAAACACATTGGATTTTGTTATCCTTGCTGTGTAAAGTTATAATTATCAATCGGACTACATGTATTAAAATTGTTTTACTGCGCTATACTTGGTCATAAAAATCAGGCATTTTGATAAAAAAAATTAGGGCCAGTGATTTCAGTGGAGGGCCAGCAACTTTTATGTACAACTGGCCCCCCAGGCCAGTAGCAATTTTGGTCTTATCTCTACCCCTGGAAATGTTGACCTGAAGTTGGTTTAATGTTTGGCCAGCATCGCAGACACTGGAGCAACTTTAAACCAACATCAGCTCAATATTTCATGTATGCGGGAAGTAGACTTGCTATCCCGTGACGATCCTGTTGTGGCCTAGAGCGTGATGGGTAACTTGGATTCATCACTCACCATGTACATTTTTTTGTTAACATGGTTAATGTAGGAGCCTACATTTAAAAATATGTATATATTTTTTTGATCAATTATGTTTTTCTTTTGCATTATTGGATTACGGACAATGCAAGTTTACTACTTTATTAGACCTACTGGAATAAAAAAAATCAACTTGTAAGAAGGTTGTCTGAAATGTACCTCACTCATGGATAGCCCTGCCTATTCCTCCAAGCCTCCTGCACGAGGCCTTGAGCTATTTATAGACCACCTGTGCACGCGGCGCTAGTGCGCTAATGTCTTCGACGCTGGGCCAACATTAGACCAGCATATGTCAATGTGTTTTGTGTTTACTGGGTACAACAGTCTGTTTCACCAGATCCTGGGAGTAGCCTTTTTCAATTTGCTCCGTCACTGTTTAAAAAATTTTAATGATTTTTTCTGTGATCAATTTTTCATCTTCTCCCAACATTCCTGATAATTTGGAATTTTGTTGTGAATAGCTGTGAATCACGTGTCTTTCATATTATATAATTCCCAGCAAACACGAGACATTGAGCCATTGTTGGTTTAATGCTGGTCCACCGTCTACAACGCTGGTTCAACATTGAACCAACAATGGCTCAATGTATCGTGCTTGTTGGGAAGCCAGCTATAAAGGCCCTGATTTAGGACGGGCGGCTCGTTTCACTAAGAAATAAGTTAGGATGATCTTAACTTTTTAAGATAAGAGCCTGAAATAGTTTGTTCGCACAGGGATTAACAACAAAGTTAAAAAAGTGGATTTAAAATGTCGTTTTATCTGTTTCTTTTTTTGGCTACGGTCCACTAAATTTGGCTACAAGTTTTTCTAGCTGGCTCAAAATTTGGCTACAATTTTTTTAAAGTCAGATTGGCCCCTGTACATGTAGATTATTTAACTATCTCTTGTACATGTACACAACATGTACACACAAATGTCATGCTAGGTCTAGTGGATGGGTAGACATACTGGCAGATCAGGTGGGACCAATGATGTTGTTTGCGTTGCCCTTAGCAACGTGACTTTGCTGAGCTGCAGCGCATGCCCAGAGTGAGCACGCATGCGCAGAATGGATCGCGCATGCGCACAATGGCCCATGTGGAACAAAAATGCATGTGGTGCAAAAAAATAGTGACACCGGGCTATTTCGCCACTCTATTTACATATTTGTTATCGCTTTTGAACCTGCTTTTTGTAGTGGGACTGTAAAGTGTCATAAAAGAGGGTGATTGTGTAAGGTTAGGTAGATTCAATAAATTTTAAAGTTGTCTATTAAAATTATGCTGCGCCTTTTTTCGTTAATAAAAGAAATATTCGACCACATTCACTGAGCAAAAAACATGCTGTGCTAGCTCAAAATCTGAGCTAATTATAAAAACGTCTAATAGCTATGACCTTAATTTTACAAATTCCGGCAGGGATACCAGGGTTCCCCAAAGAAAAAAAAATCATCTGGTTGTTCTCTCAAAAACATTAACTTAGCGCCTCGCGAGCAGCTTAACCCTTTACACTGCTGCATAACATTTGCAGCATGTGTGGTTGCCCACTAAGTATTATCTGGCACATCTGATGAACAACTGATACTAAACATGCTAAAAGCCAATATATTACAAAATCAGTCAGTTAGACATCTTTAAAACGCAAATGGAAGGATACCACAAAACGAAACTAAAAAAAAAAAAAAAAAAATTTGAATTCATCGGGTCTGGCAACCGGCAGTGCCGTCACTGTGGTGAACCCTGGATACAGAAACTAAAACATCACCCAGACACTTGAACTTTTTGAAGCAGCTGAATAAAACTACTGAGATGTGCTATCTGTAGATATTAGGTTTTAAGAGCTGTTACAGAGCAAATATAGGCCTACTGGTCACATAACGCCTTCAGCCCCAGTTTTTTTTTCCCATGAGGGGGTCATGGAAGAAGAACCATTTTGATGGATTCTCATCCTTATAGCTATGAAACTTCCATTTTTACTCTCGTTGCGCCCCATGAAGAAGTGCAGGGCAGACAAACAAAACTTTACCCATTTTTAACCCTGGGCAAACTAGTGCAGCTTTCCCCAGCATGGTTCCAGATACCCAGTCGCCCACTCGCCATTGGCCCCTTTGTTTTGCTGTGGGCTAATCAAGTTGACACAAAGGTAACCCACATTGCGAATGTATAAGAGCCTAAGCTATCCTTTAGAACTTGAATGTACAAAACACATATTTTTATATTCTTCAAAATCATTGGGATTTATATAAAATCCCAATGGGTCTACGAGTATAAAATGCATTTTTCACAGATAATCAATCCACTATTCAGTGTATGAACTATAAACCAGCACTCACAGGGTTGGGGTCAATTATAATTGTAATTGAGTAATTAATTACAATTAATTACTTTGCGCCGCGATATTTTTGCATTCACTTAACAAATATCTCATGCAAAAAACCCATGTGAAAATAAATTTCGCATAGTCCTTGTTAAAATCGCATAATTTCCCCCTAAACGCTAAAAGTAATTGGGTGGAGCAATAGTGCCAAGTTTCCAGATTTGGGCTAGTTGAAGCTGTCAACTCATGATACCACTGGGCTACAAGGTTTGATGAGGCACAGTGATGTTTTATTCCTTTCATACCACCATTTACACAAAAGGCGCCCAAGCTTCAAGTAGCTTCATATAATTACTGGTCCTTAGCCGTATCTGATAGTCCTTAACGTACACTGTATCACAAAAAAATTGATGTAGCAGTATTGTATAAAATTTAAATCAATGTTTAATACTCAACCACAGGCTCATTTGTAAATTTTGACTTTTTTTCATAACATAGCCATAAATAAAGGGGTGTTAAAATTAAATAAAGCGACACACCTGATATTTTTCATTGGCCCCCAGGGCCAGTATCTTATGTGATTTACTGGCCTTTACTGATTTCTACTGGCCTCGAGCCAACGAGCCAGTGTTATTGTCGATCGCTGGTGTAATTTTAATCCAATTACATGTAATTGGTGGGTTGATAGAGGGACGGCATAATTAGTCATTTACTGAGGCCCGTACCCAGGATGTTGATTGGGGAGGTGCGTTTCAGTATATTGAGGACTTTAATCATCCTGGCACGGCCGCCAAATTCAACTGTTTTTGTAGGGTGGGTCCAGGGGCATGCCTCCCCGGATTGTTTTTGAAAGATACATGTATGTACACACTAAATAACGCATTCTGGCGACATATATTTACACAAAATTAAGAAATCAAGCAATCTCACAAGTTATCATTAGTAGAGATAAAGTTTACCGTTAACCAATAAAAAAGTTAACCCAAGAATGTGAAACTTTCTGTCCATGGGGTGGTGCTAACGCGCCCGACGCACCTCCCCTCCGTACTGGCCTGTTACGAGTTTAGAGATTTTTGTAACTATACAGTATTTTAAGTAAAATTTTCATGGTGAAAACATCCTCCAGCTAGTATGAGTGCAACATTGTACAATGTTGTTTGAGCTTGACATCCATGCACTGGCCTGCTTAACTGATGATGGTTTCAAGGTCTGGCCTGTGTGGGCCAGTATTTTTTGTAACTGCGACTAGCCCTTTGGGCCAGTGATTTTTTTCTTTTATTTATTTGTACTGGGAATTTAAACTGGGCTATATTTACTTTGCATACACAAATTTGGTTACAGAAAAATTAAAGACCAGTAAAATGGTTTAGAGCCGGTACTTTTTAAAATCCAAACAATGAATGTCAACATGGTCAAGGCCTGGTTGAATTATGACCATTTATTGTGTGAAATCCTTCTTAATTTCATCTTGTTTGTTTCTCACAAAACCACAGATGGGGAACATTGTTATCTTTAGATCAGGGCACAAAATTGGACTAAATTCCCACTTGTCCAGTCAGACAACTGGCTAAAAAATCAACTAGTGCTTCCCAAAAATATCACTTGTCCTTCCTAATAATTGTCAAGCAGGGGCACTCGTCCTGTTGGACAAGCTCAGTGAAACTAAACTCGTCCTTCCCAGATTGTCGGTCGTATCGGACGGGGCTAATTTCGAGCTTTTTAGATGCTTTACTTGATAGCCACTTATTTGTTCATACAATAAAATGTTGTTTATATTTTTACAGATCTAACAGAGCCTCATTAGCTGATTAGCCTAGCGTTGGCCAGCTAGCGCTAAATATTCACATTACCATTAAAAATGGATCTTCAACCAGCAGGTCAGCGTATCATGCCACCAGATGACATTAGCGCAATGAAGTGAGTGATCATTTTTAGCCCGCCTTTTAATTAAAAAACAGGTGGGCTGTTGTAAGTTTAGTTTTTTGGTGGTGGCTTTCCGCCAGCGTTAACCCTTGTGCTGCTACGCCTGTATATTATACGGTTTTAACCCTTTCAGCGTGGGGACCGGGTTTATACGTCAGAATCTCTAAACTCTGTCCCCACACTGAAAGAATTAATATATTTGTAATGGCTGTAGACCCAAAACATAGGTATTTAAGTAAAGCAGAAAGAGCTAACTAAGACATTAATGATGATTACAAATTGAAAAAACCCTTTGGTCGCCATGGTTTTTACAAAAATATGTCAGCGTTGTCAGGGTTAATAAAAATCTGTAATAAATCAGCTTGTCCTGTATGAAGGCCACATGGAGTCATCTTATAATTGGGCACCACCGGTACAAGGTTTATCTTTCCTATGATTTCAGAATGGCTATGAAAGAGAGGCAAATCAGCATCACTGAGGATGAAATAACAACAAGCTTCCTTCCCGTTTCTGATAAATCTGTGGTTTCACCCGACAAGGCGGTGGTGATTCACGAAGCCGGGGAATTGGATTTTCCTGAACTTACCGATATATACAAAACAATTCAGCAAAATCAGCATCCTCTTATCAGTTCTAATGAAAAACATGGGGATGTGCTTATGGAGAAAGAAACTGGGGAAGCGCATGAGCAAGATGAAGATGACATGTATTGTGAGGACAGGGAAGACCTGATTGCGCTGAGAAAAGGAGCAGATTTAGCAGGTGATCAGCCGGGGCAGCATCCACAGGATGGAGTGATAACTGAACAGATCACCGCAGATATAACCCATCGTGATGCAGTGGAAGCGGAAACCACGGAGATGACCCGTCATGATGTAGTGGAACCGGGAACCAAGGAGATGAACCATCGTAATGCTGTGGAAACAGAAACTCCAGAGACGACCCGTCATGCTGCAGTAGAAACGGGAACCACGGAGATGAACCATGGTAATGCCGTGGAAACAGAAACCCCAGAGATGACCCGTCATGCTGCAGTGGAAGCGGAAACCACGGAGATGGACCATCGTAATGCCGTGGAAACAGAAACCCCAGAGACGACCCGTCATGGTGTAGTGGAAGCGGAAACCACGGAGATGAACCATCGTAATGCCGTGGAAACAGAAAGCCCAGAGATGACCCGTCATGCTGCAGTGGAAGCGGAAACCACGGAGATGGACCATCGTAATGGCGTGGAAACGGAAATCCCAGAGATGACCCGTCATGCTGCAGTGGAAGCGGAAACCACGGAGATGGACCATCGTAATGCCGTGGAAACAGAAACCACAGAGACGACCCATCATGATGCAGTTGTAACTGTGGAATCCTCGTCAGTTTACCAACCAGAGCATCGTATGCGAGTTGAGCCAGAGGCTCATGAGCATGGACTAGAGGAGAGTGAAGACGTGATTGCACCAGACAAGGGAGATGATTCTGTTGAACACGACCAGGACATTTCTGCTGAAAATCCGCCAGAAGAAGAGGTGACTGCACTGCCTGAGCTGACGTTACCACCAGAAGAAGATGAACTCAATGCGGCCTTTCTTTCTCTTCCGACAGAAGGTATGACTTAAATATTAACCCTATCAAATCAGTATCAGTCAACATTGAAAGTTCTAATCATGTCTTATCATGCTTATGTCAGGGTTTCCGCCAGGAATGTTCGTAAGGGCTGGGAGGTCTGGGGGTCCTCCCACAGAAAAAAATTTTTGGAGTTTTAAATTTTAGTGCTTAGAATGGCCTATTTAACTGAAATGACAGCCACATATGGGAAAAAAAATTCGCCCCACGAGGGGGGGGGGGGAGAGTAATGAGTCGCGGCATGGAACCCCCCACCCCTGTCGGGTACCCCATATATGCATTTTCAACTTTTTTATTTCACCTTTGAACAATAAAATTTGAATTGAATTTGTTAGATTAGTTTCTTTTTATGCCAATTGTATGTATATGATTTTTATACAACTTTAAGCAGGTATAAATAAGAATTCTTTATTTCAGGCTTTTAACCATTTTACCACCAAAGCCCGTTTTTCAGGGAAAATTTTGTTTGAAAATTATTGTTTAGCTTTTTTTTTCTTTAAGCTCTGACATCCACTTCACCCTTATCATTCATGTATAAATGTTTAGCTGATCAATTTTTAAATTTGATTAGCAAATGGCTAAAATTGCATAGGTTTTCGCTACGCGATACTGAACAAAATGTTCACTGTTTATGTATGCTGAATGCTATGGCATTCAGCATACAAAAACAGGCTTCTGTGGTGAAAGGGTTAAGGGTCAATCACCTAATTTTTATATCGAGCACAAAAGTATTGAATCCATTTTTATTATGTATTTTTTTTATATTTTCAGAAGATGGTGACAAAGTGACTGAGTCATCTTCTCTGGAAAGTAAGTAAGCTGAATAATTTCAAATCAAAATAACCCATCATGGAGCAGCTTGATTAGTCAGTCCTTTCACCACCAAAGGCCACTTTTAAAACCTGAGTGCCATGTGGCATTTAATTCACAATAATGTACTCCGGGAGGGAAAGTGTTAAACACAGAGTTTTCTATTTATTTTTTTACCCTCTTTAAGTTGTGAAAATTACCGGGATTTGATAGCTTGTAACCAATTAATTACATCTTGCAGTGCTTATATAATGTTGTTTTTAGATGTAAAGGCATAATTAAACCTCTTATATACACACAGATTCCCTGCCGGAAAACATAGCGGAATGGGATAAGGACAGAATCATGCAGGTCAGCAAATCTCTCTTCCTATAGTTCGCCTGCGTGCTGCTAGACACAACCAACTGAAATATCATTAAATTTGATAGACGTCAGATTCTGACCACTAGAGTTGATCCCAGCTGTGCAAGAGTAAAAGTATTTCTAATGGCCGTAGACCCATAACATAGGTATTCAAATGGATCGGAAAGATCTGACTAAGACATTTATGACGATTTCAAAATGAAAAAACCCTTTGGGCTCCAAGGTTTATAAATAAGACCTGCGTCGAATTCGAAAAAGTCTGTCCTTAGATCTTGCCAAGCAAATTGCAGTGGCACTCGTCAGTAGTAAGTTAGATTATTGTAACTCACTTTTTCACAATATGCCAGAAAAGGATATCGCTAGATTACAACGCGTTCAAAACTGCCTTGCAAGAGTAGTAACCAAGGCCCCACGATTTAGTCGTTCCTTTCCAATTCTAAAACGATTACATTGGCTTCCTGTCAAGTTTTGCATTCATTTTAAAATATGCGCAATAACTTTCCGAAACCTAAAAGAAAACCAACCTGCATATCTGGCTGATTTACTTGTTCGGACTGGGTCAAGAGCTTTCTCTATATCTGGTCCAGCCTTATGGAACGCCCTGTGCAAATACGTAATGCCAAAACAATCTTAACATTCCGGAAAAAACTTAAATCCCACCTATTTTTTTTGACCTGGCTTTTCCACCCTAGTCCCTCAGCAGCCCGGCTCCCTGTTGACGAACCTGCTTTGGCCTTGATTATGACACATGATCACGCTAAGGATTTGTGCGCCTCTGAGCTCGGTCCGCTGAGGATATAGGCGCTATAGAAGTTTTATTGATTGATAATATGATTGATTGATAAAGTATTTCAGCGCTTTGAGGGTTAAGGGTTAACGGTGCTTTTGTTTATCCCTTACAACTCTGAAATATTGCTACAAGCCGCGAATTGCTGCCGCAATTCTCGACTTGCAGTGGATAAAAATGACTTGAAGTGTGTGAAAAATGTAAGAAAATTGCCATGTATCAGTAAAAGTTTCATAGACATTTTCCTTCTAAAACCCCTTAGTTTTAGCACAATGAAGTCTGTTTACAGGGATGTAAAATGATGCTTTAATGCATCGTAAGGACTTGAAGGGTTAAAATCATAAATGTCTTAGTTAGCTCCTTTCGCTTTATTTGAATACCTCTGTTCTGGGTCTACGGCCATTATAAATTTTTATTTCTTTCAGTGCTGGGATCGACTATTGATGTCAGATTCTGACGACCACAGACGTCAGATTCTGTAGTCGCTCCCCGCGCTGGAATGGTATTATTTTTACTACATGTTTTATTGCAGGAGCTGCTGATTGATTTGCGAGATCCAAATCCTGATTTGGGAAGGGGAAGAAGAGGTCAACTTTTGACCTATTCGTTGGAGAAGGACAAGGAGTTTCTGAGTATTATCGTTCGTTATCTAGAATATAGAGAACAAGCGTGTAAGCAGGGATCACCTGATAACTTAACCTCACCACCAGTTGTTGACTATTTTTCCACACCGAGCATACCAGACGAGAGCTACCTTGAATCAGCTACTAATTTTGATCTATTGAGCTGGCTAACCCCAACACCTGTATATAGCCAGGTTCGCTATGGTCGCACTAAACAGCTCCAGAGGTTGTCACACATCGAGGACGGTGATAATGATGGAATGAGTGGTGTTATTCTAAACACTCAGCGAGTGAGTAACATTATGATAAGCCAAAAAAAATCTAACGTAGCTAAATGTCATTGGTATATAAATACTTTTTATTTTTCATTTATTTAAGCCCGGTCACGATGCATTAATGCATCATTTTAGATCCCTGAAAAGAGACTTAATTTTCTACGAACATGGGTATTAGAACGAACATTTCCATGAAACTGGTTTACCAATACATAGCTATTTTCTTTGATTTTTAAACCACTTCAATTAATCTTCATCCACTACAAGTCGAGAATTGCCACAGCAATTCGCGGCTTAACCATGGTCTGGAATTGCTAACACAATTTGCAGCTTCAAATGACGAAAAAAAATATCTCTTTTTGAAAAAAAAAGACATCCTCCAGATTCAATTATTCGATTAAATGAAAATGTATCGCCACTTAATTTATAAATTTCACTTGGCCTTTTATCTGTTGTAAATATTTCTCAAAAACATACACAGTCATAGGGTTTATGGTCAAGGATAATCATAACTATTGAAGTGTTATTACTAATGTTAAGTTGAAACAACTAAAACATTTTTAGAAATACTGGTAGTGTTTATCAAATTAAAAATGGACGATTTGCAGCCATTTTTTACTTTAAAATCAGTAATATCTGAAAAGCCATACCACATAGCTAAACCGATACTATAAGACAAAATTTGCCATTTTATATCTGTGCCTGAAATTCGAAAATGGCTGACTTGTGACCATTATTACTCTTAGTTTAATATCTACAAGTAATACACATGACAAACTTTGCTAGATAGTTAGACCATTACTGTAAAACAGAATGTAAGAGTTCAGGCAAGGATGCACCCTGAAAAATTTCTAGCACATGGGCGGGGCGGGGAATTGAAAAATTTCTAGCACATGGGCGGGGCGAGGGATTGAAAAATTTCTAGCACATTCTAGCACATTAGTCCATTTTAATATATCATCAATATAAATTCTGATATATATTTGAAGGAGAATAAACTACATTTATTGATGCTTAAAAGTCGGCCATTTTTTAATTTGATCAAGCTGACATTTTTTAAGGCATATATCACTCCCTGAAACCATTTTTTTCATAGTAGCTAGCTGGCACAGTTTTCCCAATTGAATCTGCTTGATTGACATTTGTTTTGATTAAAATTGTACACACATGTTATTTTTTTCACCAGCTTGACGTTGTGGTTTGTGGTAACAAGACGGATCTTAATCTGGGGAGGGGAAATTTAGCACTTTAACCCTTTCAGGCCATGACCATAGTCATCTTCATTCAATACAAGCCGCGAATTGCTGTCGCAATTCTCAACTTGTAGTGAATGAAGATGATTTGATGTGGTTTAAAAATTAAAGAAAATTACCACGTATTTGTAAACCAGTTTCATGGAAATATTTGTTATAAACCCCTTAGTTGTAGGACAATTAAGTCGTTTTCAGGCATGTAAGATGATGATTTAATGTATTGTGAGGATCTAAAGTGTTAAAGGTTCATTTTTACTCCTTTTATTCGCCGCCCATAGGGGAAGGGGGATTTTAGTCGTGCCAGGATACCATCAGGCGTCAAGTGTCGGGCGTCAGACATCACGTTTTTTGTGAACGCAAAAACTAAAAAAGTTCTGGTCATTTTTTTTTGAAAAATTTTAACATGACATTCCTAGCTAAAGATGCTACCAATATTCAAAATGGCCACCAGAGGTCAACTCTTAAACATTAATGTGGGTGCAAAAACACTGAAACTTAAAGTCAGAAATTATTCAGACAAGTTCTATAAGGGCTGAAAAAAGGCCATTTTATTGCCTTTTTTGCATTAGATGTCTCTTATTTTAACTTGTGGGCATGATAAATTCAAATGTATTTCATGTATCCTGCTCAAATTTTTTATGCATCTCACTAATAGCCTGTTCGTGGAACAAGGTCAATAATGGCGGCATGCTATTGTCAAGTGTGCTCTTGTTCATATAAAATTTTGCTTTTCAGGGAAATTTTGGAATTACCAACAAGTATAGATACAACAAGGATACTGAATTCAAAGTGCTCTCCCAACTTGGGGAAGGTTCATTTGGGGTCGTGTGCAAAGCTGAGGATATAAAAACAAAATTCAGTTTTGCAATAAAACAGGTAAATCACCTATCAGTAAGTTATTAGCCTTTAACCCTTTCACCACTGGAGCCCATTTTTAAGTGCTGAATGCTATCGCATTCAGCACTTAAAAACGGGCTTCAGTGGTGAAAGGGTTAAAGTGCGTCTAAGTCCTTTATTGATCTGTTCAGTTATTCTTAAAATCAAAAAATGACTGAGAAATGACCATCAAAATCATTAGACTGTCATATGCTTTAATTCAAAATGTACATAATAAATGTATTTTGAAGTTATGCCTTGCTACCGAGACCCACAGCTTAACTGTTAAAAAATGTTATTCTATGTTCCTGCATTTTGGCGATTCTAAATATATTACCACAGAAGTCAATCAGTCTCCATAGTATCAGGGGCCCATCCCACAAAGAATCCGAAAATCAAGATTATCTTAACTTTCTCTTATTTGCATTAGAATAGTTAGGATCATCTTAACTTTTCTAATGGAATTAAGAGAAAGTTAAGATCATCTTAATTTTAAGATTCCTTGTGGGATGAGCCCCAGGAGACATGATCAATGCACAAATTTCTGTGTTAATTAAAATAGGAGCCGCTCAAATTGTATTAAGATGTTAGGAACAAGACTCTTGAGCCAATGCTGGTTGAATGTTGGCCCAGTGTTGCAGCAGATAGGCCAACGTTGTACCATCATTAGGTCAATATATTGTGTTTGCTGGGTAGAACTTTAACTCGCATTGATTCACAATGTCAAGGGACTGAAAATATCTTGCATTTCTAAAATTTGAGTCACATTTATTGAGGTAATAGATTTAAAGCATATATATATTAAATTTTTTTAAAGTTTTTATTATAAATTAATATTTTATTATATCATAAAGCACAGAGAAGTATACATTCGACATCAATGCTACAACGCTGTCCCATCATTGATCCAACCTAGATCCATGTGTTGTGATATAACTTTGAAATGTCACATCTTCATGTGCTCAGAGATATCCCAGCTTGAAACGTTACATCTTCATGGAGATATCTCAGTTCAACTTTCTGTGCTATAACTTGAAAATGTTAGATCTTCATGTGTGCGGGGGATATCTCTAAGCACAGGAAGATGTAACATTTCCAAGTTATATCACAGAAAGTAGATTGGTCTCAAATGAATCACAAATGATATCTGTAGGCTCTTGAAAGTGCCTCCTGTCGTAATAATGGTTATTTTTTCTACCTCAAGTACACAGGTGATTAGTCTCATGTCTCGCATCTTGTGTGCCTTTTTATTTTAACACTAATGCCCAGTGTTTCATCTAGGATTCAGAAGGGGAATGGAGCCACCAATCATTGGGTCACTTAATTACATGTATCATGTCTGCCGGGCACCCAGTTGACTCGGTTGGGCATTTGGGGTCCAAAAAACGGGACCGCGTTGTAAGTGGATCGCGCTATAGCGGGAAGACCGTTCTACCGCTGATGGTCAATACATTGGGTCTATATGTACACGCTATACGCGGCAGTGGTAGATGCTATGTGCTAGATATAATTCTGTGTTTATTACAAATGAGCGGAATAAATAATGAATTGGAAATATACAATATTTAATTTATCATTTATTGGCAAAATTAATTCAATAAATAAATTGTGTACAATATTTTTGAAGTGATGCTGTCTGTTTCGTCGTCGAAGCAAATATGCCAGTTTGATTGAAAATTCACTCTTTATATATAACACTAGGGTGGGCAAGTTATTTAGTCTCATGTTTTTCTAGTTGAACGCAATTAGAACCTTTTGGCTACTCGTAAGATATGATGAAATCTTGGGCTCCGTGAAATCACTCCATGTGTAGTTAACAGATTGAAGTGCGACTTTAGGCATGAATGAAAGGTGTAAGGGATCTACACCGACCCTGTGAATGCTATGGGATCACACAAAGCGTGATTAGGCTGGACGTTTTTATAACACATACACTCTTCTGTTTCATGCAAAAAATGAGGTGTATATATATATTCTTTAAAGTAAGCCAGCACTGGCCCAAATTGAAAATGTTATGCCAGCGTTGACGCAACAATTGGAAAACTGTTTATCATGTATGAATGTGGAATATATCTCTGATTATTCCCGTGTGCATGGACAAAACCTCGCACTATCTCACGGGCATCACAGTGTTATGCCAGATAGGGACGGGCTGAGCTCTCCTCCCACCAACGCTTTGGAACAATTTGATTGACAGGTATTACGAGAGGGTGGGCTTTGTATCGTATATTCACGAGGCCTTCAGATACGACCAGAATTATATTGTTTCCCATACTGTACATTATTCTTGAGGTCACAATAGATCTAGGTATAGTATAGCGTCATCGCGTGACTACAGCACAACGCTGTTTCAATGCTGGATCAACATCGTTTATTTTATTTGAGACGTTGGCCCGGCATTGTGCCATATTCATCTGCCTTACAAGTGTTTACAGAGTAAAGAATGGGCTGTAGATGTTGCGTAACGTGCCGTCACAATAGGTGACCTGTTAAGCTCCAGTACTGTTATTGTACACAGACGGCCAGACAGTTAATGTGCCAGCGGTGATTAATGAGAGTAAGGTGTACTTATTAAATGTGTTACATACACCCAACTAATTGGTATTGTCCTCCTTGCTGTGATCTTGCACAAGCATAACATAGCACAGGCGAGTTGTTGGACAGGAACAATCATCAACACGATCAAAAGATCTGCGTGTCATTCCTAAATTAGGCTATTGGCGCTAACTAGTCCCCTTTGTTTGAATGAGCATATACCAGACGATAATTACTATTTCAAGTCGGTCCATAACAGTATCATCACTCAGAACTCAGAATCATTTATTCGCCTCTTGCATACCGCGGTAACTGGATCACCATATACCGCGGTATAGGCCTAACAGTATCATCAGAACTCAGAATCATTTATCATGTTTATTCACCTCTTTTAATTTTATACTGCAGTAACTTGATCACCATATACCGCGGTATAGGCCTACCAGTATCATCAGAACTCAGAATCTTTTTTTCACCTCTTTAAATGTATACTGCGGTAACTTACTGGATCACCATATACCGCCGTATAAGGTATATAGCGCGGTTACATAATTGTTACTTATTATTTCATTTTGAACAGTAGCAGTCAGAAGGTTAATCCGACGCGTTGTCCGTGGTCGCACCTGCACACAGTGTGGCCGCGAGGGGTGGGAAGGGGTGCAATGATTACTGCATGCATACATGCCTGGTCAGCACAGCACAGCGTTACGTGAACGTGAATGGGCGATGTTTTAACCAGACTGGCGTGATCAAGAATAAAAAATACCCACTATTAGTCAAATTTCACCATGTAAAAAACGGGTCCACGCGCGGACCGCGTTATAACCGATATCGCGGTGTAACGATTCGCGCTATAACGGGATTCTACTGTATCATGTCTGCCGGGCACCCAGTCGACTCGGTCGGGCATTTCCCAACACCCACCCTCCCCAATTAAGGGTACAAGCAGAATCAGTTAAGTACACAGGCATCGCCAGTTATTACCACTATGTACACAAGCCGTTATCAGGTATTGTGTCGCAGGTGTGAAGACATCAGTGGTCGTGGTGTTTTCCACTGTGACTATGGCCAGGGTGGATTAAATATGATGTAACAGTAGTTCAATGAGGCACTTCACTGTCTGAATATTAGAAGGGCAATATGGCACACCTGAAGGGCAACATGGCGCACATGAAGGGCAACATGGCGCTCACAAAAGGCAACATGGCGCTGCGCCATGTTAGAAATGGCTAGATGAAACACTGATGCCATGTCTCAGGGGTACAAATAATTTAAAACTGATTTAAAATGTATATTTAGTCATATAATTTTCGTATAAATACCTATAAATTTTAATGAATAGCTCTGGGCAATTCAAAACCTGATTAAAAATGTATATTTACTCCTTTAATTTTCCTATAAATAACTATAAATTTCCTATTTCTATATTTCCTATGAAACCATCTTTTAACCAACAAATTCCTATATTTTCCTATATCATATCGTTTCAAAGTGGTTGTTATCCCTACATATATAATCATATGAAATCTTTTTTGTTGTATTTCAGATCAGCAAGTCTAAGTTTGAGAGGAATGAGCTACTGATTTTGTCTGCGGTTCAGCACCAGAGTATCGTGTCTTTGTACGGCTGCTTGGCAGACAATAAACACGTCTACATGTTGACAGAGTGCATACATGGTAGTAAAATCTAAATAACAAAACTCAACCCGCTTCAGTGTGGTATTTAAATTTTGGGTGAAATTTTAGGTGGAAGTTTAACCCTTGTCTTGCTAAGCCCATATATATACGGTTTCAAGCATGTGTTACAGCAATACAAATATCACGCAATTTTTTAAAATGGTTTTTAGTAGGTGCCTAGTTAATCCAATACTTCAATATTTGAAGGGGGGAGGCTTTGAAGGGGGGAGGCTTTTAGTTTTTGTACTGTTTCGTCCGCCGGCGCGTGCGGGCGGCGGCGCCGTGCATTGACACCGCCTCTCATCCATGTCACCCTGATATCTACAAAACCGCTTTTTCAATTCATTTTGTGTTCAACATACTGGATACAAGTATTAATACCTAGGCTGCATCAATTTTTCAGAAAGTTCGAGAAAATATTCGGGTCATTGCGGCCATCTTTAACCTTTTTTCGTCATATTAGGACCTTGTCACCCTGATATCTACCAAACCGCTTTTTCGATTCTTTTTGTGTTCAACATACTGGATGCAAATATTAATTCCTAGGCTGCATCAATTTTTTCAGAAAGTTTGTGAAAATACTCGGGTCACGGCGGCCATCTTTAATCTTTTTTCGTCAAATTTAGACCTTGTCACCCTGATAACTTTGGATCCACTTAT
The DNA here is from genome assembly GCA_964017125.1 of Flabesymbios commensalis. NCBI lineage: Eukaryota > Metazoa > Annelida > Polychaeta > Terebellida > Flabelligeridae > Flabesymbios > Flabesymbios commensalis. Next base: position 83,690,977 of record OZ024910.1, read on the forward strand.
CCAATAAACACAAAATTCAACATACTGCATAGTAGTATTAATTTCTAGCCTGCATCAATTTTTCAGAAAGTTCCGAAAAATATCCGGGTCATGAAGGCAATCTTTAATCTTTTTCCGTCAAATTTGAACCTTTTCACCCTGATAACTTCAAAGCTGCTTATCCGATATACTCAATATTCAAAATACTGCATAGTAGTATTAATTCCTAGCCTGCATCAATTTTTCAGAAACTTCAGAAGAATTTCCGGGTCATGGTGGCCATCTGTAATCTTTTTTCATCAAATTAGGACCTTGTCACCCTGATATCTACCAAACCGCTTTTTCGATTCAATTTGTGTTCAACATACTGGATGCAACTATTAATTCCTAGGGTGCATCAATTTTTAAGAAAGTTCGGGGGAATATTCTGGTCATGGAGGCCATTTTTAATCTTTTTTCGTCAAATTAAGACCTTGTCACCCTAATAACTTCAAAGCTGCTTATCCGATATACTCAATATTCAAAATTCTGCATAGTAGTGATAATTCCTAGAATGCATAAATTTTTCAGAAAGTTTGGCAAAATATTTGGGTCATGGCGGCCATCTTTAATCTTTTTTCTTTAATTTAGGACTTTGTCACCCTGATAACTTCAAAGCCACTCATCCGATATACTCAATATTCAACATAGTGCATAGTAGTAGTATTTCCTAGACTGCATTTATTTTTCAAAAAGTTTGGGAAAATATTCGGGTCATGGCGGCCATCTTTCGTCTTTTTTCGACAAATATGAACCTTATCACCATAGCCTAAAGCTGCTAGCCTCTGCCTCATAATATTACTTGATAATTACATGTACAAAATGATTATCTGCAAAAATTATAATTATTGTATAACTCTCATTTGAAAAGTGGGAGGGGGAGCCTTCTTGGGTGTTTACATGGTAAACACTTACATCTAGTTTTTCATAAATATAACTATTTTTCTTCATTTGAAGCTGGGAATTGCATTAGCAATTCTAGCTTCAAATTACAAGAAATACAATTGAAACAATTCAGCAGGACAAGGGTTAAATAAGATAATTTACTGGGTAAATGGTTGACACTTTCAAGCCTGAATTTGCTGTTGCAATTGTCTACTCTCTGTGGATGGAGATGACTTGAATGGGTTATAAATTGAAAAAATTGTTGTTAGAACAATTAATTGAAATTCGGGTGAGCAATGAATCAGTTTCAGGGATGCATGATGATGTTTTGAGGCATCATGAGGGTTCAAAGGGTTAATTAAATCTTTACAGCTGAGCACGACTATCGTCGTGTTTTATCTGTTTTATTAAATCAGTTAACAAGTATGAAATGTCTGTTTAAACATCAAGATTTGCAAATGTTTGGTTTCAAATTAGCCAAATGTGCCCAATTCCCACCCACATTTTGAACCTTATTCCAGCCCTGTCAAATTCCATCATATATTAATTTTTCAATATTTAAGACAAACCATTTTACTTTTAACAACGGTTGTACATGTACTAATAAAAACACAGAATCGGTACTCAAGTCAACATCAGTGCTCTGAATGGGTACTCGACAACAGTGTTCTAGGAGTTAAAGGGTTTGATGAGTAAGCATAATTTTCTGAAAAAAACTTTTTTTGTCACACAGGACTGAACATCAAGAAATGGATCCAACAAGAGGGTCAAATGAATTTGTACGTGGCTCTGACAATTTATAGGAAAATGTTGGCTGTTGTTGATTATTTGGAAAAGCATCACATCTTCCACGAGGACCTGAAAGGTAATCAGACTAGAGTGGTGGATAGATAACTATTTGCTTTAAAAATTAAATTGTGGCATTAATTAGTGGTAGAAAGCTGCTGCTTTGTTTTGCCTTGAATTAGAATATGAGGCCGAGTTGTATTTCTGTTGCCGATAGCCTTCGTTTCTGGCAGAATCGTTGAAGCTGCATAAATCGTCATGTCCAGTCAGTAGAAAGAACATCTGCTGATTGTGCCTCACTGTAAGAGCAGCTCTTATGGTGACCGGGCTCTCTCGTTGGCTGTACCATATTTATAGCCTGACATAATTTGCAAAATTGCTACAGAATACACTTTTAGCCTGCATTTTTATTAAAAAGGGTGGGCTTAGAATTGCTATTGAACTTCGTCTGTGTTGGCGTCGGCGTTAGCATGAACATTTCATTGTCGGCACGATAACTTGTCAAGTTTTTCATGTATCCTGCTCAAATTTGTTATGCATGTTGATAATGGGCAGCTCTCGGACAATTTTAAAAATTGCTGCGAAAAAAATTTAAATGGTTTATTACGATCTATCACTTTTTACGTCCCTGTGGGCACGATAACTTCAAAATGTTTTATCCATCCTCCACAAATTTGTTTTGCATGTTTACTTATTAACCAGTTCTCAGACATGTTCGGACATTGTTTTACTTTCTTTTTCCACAAACACTTTCCCACAAAATTTAGTTCCTTTCTCAGAAATTTTTACTATTTTTTCGCTGTGACCTTTTACCTAATAATTACATTTTGTCCTTTTGTGTTTTAGTTCAGAATTGGGTCCGTGTGAGAGACACATATGGCGCTAAGCTTGTTGATTTCGGGATGGCACATCAGGTCCATGAATCTTGTAAGCAGACACGTGGCTCCTCTCGTCACAGAGGTGCCCCAAGTCATTGGAGCCCCGAAAAGGCGGCCGAGAAACCTTACGATCACCGCTCAGAAACTTGGGCGGTGAATATAAATTTATACCAATTGCTCCAAGGGGAGCGGCCATGGGAGCACATCCATAGGCAGGAAGATCTCCGCCAGGAGGTGAGTTATTGCGCACCCTACTCCTTTAACCGCCAAATTAATTTATTGGAATTTTCACCCACTTGAAATTTTGTCTGATGCAATCCACAACTTCAAGTGAGTGAAAATTGTTCAGAAAATATAAAAACTGAATATAATTGTGACCCTTTCAATATGGGGACCGTCTTTATACGTCAGAATTTCTGCCGTACAAAGACGGTCCCCGCACTGAAAGATTCAAATCATAACATAAGTATTGAAATGAACCTGAAACAGCTAAATAAGACATTTATGATGATTTCAATTTTAAAAATTCCCTTTAGTCTCCATTGTTTAAACAAAAATAATTCAGGGTTGTAAGAGTTAAAGGGTTAACACTCCTGACCCCCAGGTATTTACCCTCATTTTCATTCCTATTGAGATAAGAATTGCTCTCGCAATTCCTATCTGAAGATAAATGAAAGCGACCATATTTAACCCTTTTAACCCTAAAGCGCTGAATTCTTTTTGTAAAATCCATGGAGACCAAAGGTTTTTTTTCATTTTGGAATCATCATAAATGTTTTACCGTACTTGCTGGACGATACCACGCACTGGTCTATACCGCGCAAAAGGTCAAAATAGGCCTTTCTTAATGCCTTACACACCTCGCACTCGTTATTTACCGCGCAAATTAAAATATCAATTGTCATGACATGGCAGTCGCCAATGCTAATGGTGTGTTAGTAAGATTGATCTGTGACGGCTTGGGTCCTGGATAGGCCTATATTAGATCGTGTTTAGTAATATCATAATATAATAATAATAAATAACAATTTTTTCATGTTTAGTTAAACGTGTTGCGGCTCAATAGAGTCACGTAATTAACACGAATATAGGCCTACGCACGTTTCTGTACGTCAGGGATCGTCATTCGGCAACGTGAGAACTAGCTAGTAGCCAGTACACATACATATGTACCCCCGCCAGACGGTAATCAGGTGATTGCTGCATTGAAGGTGTGACATTTTACAGCCACGGGCCGCGGTTAACCTGCAAATAATGCATAACATCTTCGAATGTTTTTTATGTGAGTACGACGATTGAACGTTGATGGAAATGAGTCGGCGAAATATAAATAGACCTACGGTAATGCCGGTATAAAAACCCAACAAATAAATTTCATGTAGGGGGCGAAATTTTAAAACTGCAAGCCCCAGAATGTCGTCTAGACTCCAGACGTTGGCGGGCCAGTAAAGCACGTGGCATCGTCCCGTGTGGTGTATGCAAACACAAGGCATTGTCCCAATGTTGTTTTATTGTTGGGTCGGCGTCGAAGACGGTGGCCCTACATTAAAGCAACATTGGGTCAATGTCTCGTGTTTGCTGGGTATGTACATAGGCATGCATTGATGTGCAGTTATATTACACGCTAACACGTCAGCCTAGATATTTATCAATCATCATGACATACTATCGGCCGCTAAAAAATCCCCAACGTGTTTACAATGATGTAATGTACAATGGCAGCATGTCAGTTTATTGAGCAGTTATTCCTTCTGACAGAGAGTAACAGTGACATGACATAACTAATCCGTTTGTACTATACCTTGCCTAATGAGCCGTGTTCATTCACGCGTCAACGAGGCTACACTCACGGCATAGGTCATAACGGTGCCAACGCGATGACAAAACTACTGACCTTTCGCAGCTAAGTGCTTTCGTCTATGTCAGTCAAATTAATCTGTGATCAAGAAGAATTTATCACGCACCTGTTCTATATCGTCCGCGATATCGTCCGGTAATTACGGTAGTTAGCTCTTTCTGATTCATTTGAATACCTATTTTATGGGTCTACGACTAATATAAATATTTTACTCTTACAGCGTGAGGATCGACTTTAGACGTCAGAATCTGACGACTGAAGTCTATCCCCGCGCTGTAAGAGTTAACGACCAGATTTAACCACTAAAGTCAGTCCCCATTCTGAAAGGGTTATTAAAACACACATCTGTTTGCCCGGCGTCACACTTTTATGTTATGCTTTTTGTGGTCCCGAAAACTAGTAAGAAGTCAGAAATTAAACAAATTTTACAACAACATGAAGATGTGAAGGTGATTTTTTTATGAAGATGCTACAAAGATTCAAAATGTCCACCAGAGCCATAATTTTTTGTGGGCACAAAAACTTTTTTTATTTATTCAGCTTGAATCTATAAATGTATTTGGAATTGAAGTAAAATTATTTTTCATTAATGCATATTGCAGAAACTTATTACCTCATCTCTCATGGAAAGCATAAAATTTGGCATGACAATGTCATTACTTCAGCTTTCATCGTAACTCCTAGTGGGCATCATATTTGTAAAATAAAAGCCAGCACGAGGACCGACTTTGTCTAAAGTCGATCCCTGCATTGGAAGAATTACAAATTTATCATGCCCATATATATACCCATAACATAGGAATTCAAATGAAGCGGAGCTAACTTTTACTATGATTTCAAATTTGAAAAACCCTTTGGTCTCAATGGTTTATATAAAAATATTTCAGTGTTGTGAGATGTGATTTTCTGTCGTAATCAAAGTTAATAAAATTATCCTAATTTTAAAATGCTTAATCATTTGCCGCTATTTTTATCCCCCGCCTGTAGGGGAAGGGGGATTTTAGTCGCGCCAGGATTCTGTCCGGAGTCCAGCGTCTGGCGTCACGTTTTCTTGTGGGCGCAAAAACTTAAAAACTACTGGTTAATTTTTTTTGAAATTTTAACTTGACATTCCATGGGGATATGCAAGTGATTTTTTAAGGATGCTACCAAAATTCAAAATGGCTGCCAGAGGGCAACTCCACAAATATATTGTGGGCTCAAAAACTCAAGAAATTTCAGAAGTATAATATCTGAAATGGAAGGGCAGAACATGAGTCTTGCGATGGATTAGATTATTTTCAAGTTTTTTTTCAATTTTACTTAAAATGCAATGTTGATTTCACAGATTATATTTGGAGATGTTCCCACTCCTCCTCCAAACCTGCCTGAGGCAGTACATGAAATGATGGTGCTCGGCTTCGAAAAAGACCAAATGAAAAGACGGACTGCACAGGAATTAATGGAACACAGAGCATTTAGTTTGCTAAAAGGTAAATAACTTCAATCTGATGCTAATCAACAATTTGTCTAGTTGTATTCCAGACGGTCTGCGTTTTCAGAAGGTTCTGATTTAATTGGAATTTTGTTTTCTATTTCTAAATTATAAAAACCTATATTTGAAAATGCAACCAATACAATAGTTTTTTGTGAAAATGCCTATTTAACTTATGAAATCTTTATTTTCATTTTTCTTCAGGAATGTGATAAAATTTTTCTTGAGTTTCAAAGTCTTCTGATCATCATCAGGCATGGTTATGGTGGACTGTCCTGAAAGACCATATACCATAGCCATATAACTGATCAGATGAGGGAAAACTAAACATTTCCACATGACACAAATGTGATTTTTTTTTCCGCATGACCTATAAAAACCTATAAATATATGTAAAGGATGTCTAAACCTATAAAAGCCTATATATTTATAAAAAAAAACTATGGAAGACCTATATTATAGCTTTAAGGTATTTGAATGAAAATGAATTTATCTTTTTTTTAAATCATCAAGATATTGTATGCTGAATGGAAGCTCAGAATGTCTTTATTTTTTATGTAGTAAATATACATGTACCATTATACATTATAGTTGTCTTATACATCTGTCCATCAGTAGGGGGGCGGGGGCCCTAGGATAGTGGTTAGCACCGCTGCCTTTCACGCCAGAGTCCGGGGTTCGGTTCCCGGTCTCGGCGGTTTGAAAGAAACAATTGTTTCTTCCCCATCCACGTGTGAAAGTTAGTATTGTGGGGAGCCTCCGTGACCGAGAGGTAGCGTGCTCGGCCTCAGACCACCAGGGCTCGAATTTCGAGTCCTGTGTCTGGAGGACAGTGTCATCTCAATCATCTCACCATCCTCAGGAGGTTCTCCTGGCCCAGTTTAGCCTATATGTGCACAAAGGTGGCCTAAAGCCCGATTCATTTCCATCAGTAGGTTTCTGAAAAATAGTACATTATCTGTGTCAAACCAGCTTACATGGTGCATGAATGTGACAACCCAGCAAACACAAGTTGTTGGCCCGATGTTGGCCTGATGTTCACCTATCATGTAGGATGCTGGCACAACATCAAACCAACATTATACCAACGCGTTGTGTTATCTGGGCTGATGTTGGCTCATCGTCTTATGACGTTGGCCCAACATCAACCCAACATTGGGCCACTGCATCATGTTAGCGGGGAATAGACCTAAATATAAACCCTTGAACTTCAAGGTCCATACATAAGGTTTCTATTTTGCAGGCCACTGTAAATGAAAAAATGTTTCCGATAGATGCTCAGTTCATTAATTAAATAATCCACTTTTGCAGATGTTTTTTTCGTACATAGTAATATATTTCATCTTTTCAAGCTAGAGATTGCAGAAACAGGGAGCATTATGTTTGAAAATGATTGATTAGCCATCTTTTCATCACATTACAAACTTATCATTCATATTTAAATATTTTGCTAATCAAATTCAAATTTGTGGGCAGAATTGCATAGCTTTCGCTACGAGATACTGTACAAAATATTCCTTGAAGAATAACCAATTTAACACAAGAATTTGAGTGTTTTTTCCTGTCTCTGCAGCTGAATATTTCCCGAGTGATGCTGTTTTTATAAAACACATACGTCCTGAGAACCTTTCAACCAGAGACAAATCACAACTTACAGCCGGTGAGTAGATCTGTCCGTGCGCTATTAATGATAGTGATTAGTAGTGATGTGTGCCAAATGATCGATGATCGATTATACGCGATTATTGGTCGTTTGACTGACCACTTAATGATCAAATTATAAATATCATGAATCGATTGTCACCAAAAAATTTGATCATTCACACACTTACAGTTTTCATCCCCTGCCCAACAAAGTTGGTAACAATACATCTAAATATATATATATACAGGTATAAAACAATATATTATGTTATTAGCTCCCGCCGTCACCGTAGGTGAGCGAAGGGAGCTATGGATTCTACCTCCGTTTTTTTTTGGCCTCTTCTTTTGCCTATAACTTTGTGAGAAAATAAGCTAGGATAACAATTTTTGGTATACGGGTTACTTCCAGGTGGCTAATGGACGGGTTAAAATATTTTTAATCTGAATTCAATACGCAAGGTTGCAGAGGAGAAAATGATGATGTGACGGCGTTGGGCCGTCCGTAAACAATTTGTTTCCATTACTATAAAACAAAATTTGAGGTTTCGGGGGAGGATGCACCCTAAGTTTTTAACTAATTTATATCGAATTCAAAATGACCGTAAATCAGCTATTAGTTAACTCGATTGGCCTGATATCGGGTAAACCATGCCAGATAGGTAGACCATTACTGGGATACTGATTAGGATCATTAATTTCAATGGAGGTTTGCAATCTCTGACAGACTGTCTAGTTCTTATCTTACTCTTAGACTGGGCTTCTTAGACCTAGTTGTCTTGCGTCTTGATTTTTGACCTAGACTAGGACTACATTAATAACCCTATACAAAATTGCTTAAATCAAATTCTAATTCGGAGCGGGAGCTCCTGGACTTATGTAGTCTTGTTATTACAGCATAGTCAGTTAAAACTTTTCATTATACATTTCACATATATACTCAATTTCCTAATTCAACTTCTTTCTGTACATTTATTAACAGCTCAAACTTGAGACTGTTCGGTGCATGAGAGTAAAAACAATTTTTTATTTAACTTTTTTGTTTATCATTGAAGTGCGAGCATTTAAACAAATAATGAAATTCATCTCCCTTGTCCATATTACAATATGTGCAAAGTCTGTTTTCTCCATTGCTAGTGTATTGTCATGTGCGTCGCTGTGAGTTTTTTCATCTGACCGTTAATAAGTCTAATAACAGTGTGTGTTTAGGCTATAATAAAATGGCTTATACAGTATTCAAGTTAAACGTAAACTACAACATATTTCTATCCTAAAAACACAAAGAATAATTTATGTTATTGTAATATAACCATGGAAGCTGATTTCAAGGTCATGTAATATAAATATCACGCTAATAGTGGTCTAATTAGATGGTAAAAATGTGTTGTACCAACACCATACCTATGTTTTGAAACAGGCTTCATACACGTGCTTGAAATCCTTAAAAGTGCTTGAATTTTACAAAAATGATCTCGACAGTACTTCAAAAATTTGATATTTGGCAACAATTATTTGAATGTCCTTGAATATTGACAAAGGTGAAAGTGCAGGTTGATAGTCTCATAGCAAGTCAAAGGACTCATCAACGGACTTCATACTCCCCCCTTGGTCATTGGACTTGGTTATTGAAAACAGATCCACATTCAATATACCACAGTTATATGTATTATTATCTATTTAATAAACATATGTGCTGTTACCAGTCATGCAAATATCACTTATTATGAACGTAGCCAAAGTGTTTTGAAGTTTAAGGCAGCTTATCATCGTGCAATTATCGGTTTAATCACGTGACTGTGTATTATTAATAAATAATACACGGCAAGGCCTAAGAGCCTCACAAAAACAACAGAACACATCAAAATCTGATTCTCCGTCCCAGAGTTAATTCATGCTATTATTTCGTGACAACTAAAGATATTTACTCACAGTTTATTGTATCTCATTTCCTATGACGGAATCACTGTTTAAGAACACATTTTGAACGCTGATTCGGTCTTAAGTGCCTTATAACAATGTTTCAAAGTGTTGTTGACCGGCTGGTGACGTCTATGTAGTCTGAGCTGTGGCTGCCTAACCTCACCCAGCATGATTAGTGCAGGGGTGCACTGCGTGACCCTGGCGTGACACTGTCTTGTAGATTGCGTCTAGAGAGAAATTGACAGATTTTACGTCTAACGTAAGTCCATGTGCATTTTCCCGCGCTGCCTGACCTATTTTTTAGCTAGCCTAAAGAGTTAGCCGTAGGCTACATTAAAACTGCGAGGACATAATATTATCAGAATTTGTTTAGGCCTACCTGTTCACCAAGTAAACTATTATTACGAGTTTTGATGTGTGTGTGATTGTTCATATGTTTAATAAACAGAATTACATTATTGTCTGAATATTGGAACTTGTATCGTAACGGTCAGGGCTGTCGTTACAGCCCTGACCGTTATGATACTCGTTCCAATATTCAGACAACGATGTATTATCAGATAATATTATACAGGCAGCTTCACTCTGATATTGTGAAATTTTGCCTTTTTGAAATTTATATTGTTTTCATTCCTTGAAAAAACGTTCTTGTGGTCTTTGAAAAATCCTTGAATTTTGTCTTTGCCGAAATGTACAAATCCTGACAAACACCAAGATGTTTTAATTTTTTTAGTGCGGGGACCTTCTTTATACGTCAGAATCTGACGTATAAATATGGTCTCGGTGCTGAAAATGTTAAATGGTTAAGATGTGTAAAATAAAAAATCACATTTTATTAGCCCGCCTTTTAATTTTAATTAAAAAAGGTGGGCTATTGCAATTGAAGTTCGGCGTAGTAGTAGTAGTAGTAGTAGTAAATCATTGCTTTACGTCACTTTTCGGCACAAAAGGTCTTTTAAGTGACATTATAATACGATAAAAACGTTGTAGTCAATTGATGAGATGAATGATGTACAGATGGTGATGTGAGGGTGGGGGTGATAGGGCATGGTGGGTTATTGAGAGCGTTTTCCTTCGCTCGCCCGATAAGGGGTTCTGGGCATGTCTAGGGGATATACCCCCAGATATGCCCAGACGGCCGGAGACTTGAGTTTCGCTGTACAAGAAGTTCGGCGTACTCGCTTCAGCATTAACATTTACTTGTGGGCGCGATAACTTGAAAAGTTTCTCATGTATCTTCCCCAAATTTGTTATGCAAGTTACTAATGACCAGTTCTCGTACAAGTTCAATAGTGGCTGAAAAAACATTCAAAATTTTACATCGATAATTTGACCTTGTTGGCGCGATAACTTGAAAAGTTTTTCATGTATCCTCTTCGAATTAATTATGCATGTTACTAATAAGCTGTTCTAGGACAAGCTCAATTATGGCCAAAAAAAATTCAAAATGGGCGATTTATTGTAATTTTTCACATTTTACGTCAATAATTTGACCTTGTGGGCGCGATAACTTGAAAAGTTTTTCATGCATCCACTTTAAATTTGCCATGCATGTTACTAATAAGCAGTTCTCGGGCAAGTTCAATAATGGCTGTAAAAAAATTCAAAATGGCCGATTTAGTGCGATTTTTCGCATTTTACGTCAATAATTTGACCTTGTGGGCGCGATAACTTGAAAAGTCTTTCACGTATCCTTCCCAAATTTGTTATGCATGTTACTAGTGGCCAGTTCTCAGACAAGTTCAATAATAGCTAAAAAAAATAAAAATGGGTGATTTATTGTGATTTTTCGCATTTTACGTCAATGATTTGACCTTGTGGGCGCGATAACTTCAAGTTCAATAATGGTGCTCTTGTTTATCAACCTGTTCTTTTTGTAGGTGACTACTCTGAGACCCGCAGGTCTCGCGACATGCCACTTTCTGACATCAGCGGGCCTCGTGACATCTCCTTTCTATTAACCGCATGTGTAGAGGGAAGCCCTAGTGATTCACCTCCCGCAGCTGACGAGGCAGATTCAGACGTCTTGGAGAATGTCAGCTCTGACTATACTGAAGCGTCTGATTCGTATTCTGAGAGTGATAATTCATTTGAGGAATCAGTAGAGGACAGTGGAGCATCTGTCACATTATCTGACCTCATGTCTCGGGAAAATGAAGCTGAACCCCCACCAAACGGTATGTTTTGTGATTGTGGTAGTATTTATCAGGGCTCGTACGGGGCCTTAAAAGCCTTGAAAAGCCTTGAATTTTAAATTATTTTTTTCAAGGCCTTGAAAGCCAAGGGCCTTGATTAGCCTTGAAAATGAACCATTTTGGAAGCTATTTCCCAATTTTTTTTTAAAACAGCCAAAAATCCATTCCGTAGAAGGTTTTTAATGACTGCCAAGATCCACAGTTATCATGCATTTATGCTCTGGAGTCAACAAGTGGGCTTGCTACATGTCTTGCTTGCTATTAAACAAAATTTGTTTTTTTTCGTATGTTTGTATTACTGTTTTACTTGGTTTGCGTGGGGCCTGGAAAAACCTACTTTTGTGCCTTGAAAAGGCCTTGAATTTTTTTTCTGCCCAAGGTGTACAAACCCTGATTTATTGATGACTGATTGATCAAGAATTTTGATACATGTATATTAACCCTCAAAGCTCAGACATATTTTTGTACGAACCATGGAAACCAAAGGGTATTTTTCAAATTGAAATCATCATAATTGGCTTAAAGCTCTTTCTGATTCATTTGAATACCTATCTTATGGATCTACTTCCATTACAAATATTTTTAGCTGCGACCTAGCAACTATATAAACGCTGTTGTCTGTCTGTCGTCTAACTGTCATCTGTCGTCTGTAACACTTAGTTTCCGGGCGATATAGTGAAAGTTTATCGACCAATCAACTTTTAACTTGGCACTAACACTCATGCGGGTTAGGGCCAGACCTGATTATTTTTTCAAGAAAAGCGGCCTCTGGTGGCAAAAAAACATACAAAAATCAGCCAAAATTGAGGTTTTCTGACGCTTATGTGAAAGATTTTGACCAATCGACTTCTAACATGGCACTAACACTCATGGGCGTTAGGGCCAGACCTGATTAGTTTTTTGCCAATACAAATATTTTGAGCTGTGACCTAGCAGCTCTATAAACGCCGTTGTCTGTCTGTCGTCTATCTGTCATCCATAACACTTCGTTTCCGGGCAATATAGTGAAAGTTTATCGACCGATCAACTTCTAACTTGGCACTAACACTCATGGGGGTTAGGGCCAAACCTGATCAGTTTTTCACGAAAATCGGCCCTCTGGTGGCAAAAAAACATACAAAAATCAGCCAAAATTGAAGTTTTCGGACGCTTATGTGAAAGATTTTGACCAATCGACTTCTAACCTGGCACTAACACTCATGGGCGTTAGGGCCAGACCTGATTAGTTTTTTACACAAATTGGCCCATTATCGGCCCTCTGGTGGCCAAAAAACATACGAAAATCTGCCAAAATTGACGGTTTCCGGACGCTAATGTAAAAAGTTTTTGACTAAAGGACTTCTAACCTTACAATTGCATTTATGGGCATGATCTGCAGAACTGATTAACTTTTTGAGGATATTGGGCCATTTTTGGAACTGATTTGTTTCTCAGGAAAATCGTCGCAGCTACCAAATCTCTCCGATTTGCACTTGTTACTCTCACAGTGCGGGGACCGACTTTAGTTATGATTCTTTAGTCTGAATCTGCCGTATGTAGCATAAAGTCGATCCCTAAGCACGACTTCATGATTTGTATCCACACTCAAACTGCAGTCACAACCTCAAAATTCACCTCAAAATTATTTTTTTTAATTGCTGAAGGAGGCCCTCAGAGGTTGTAAGGGCGTGAAAGGGTTAAGGATTAAAATAGATCTTTCACATTCAATATCTGAAATGACCAAATGTATATGTTTGATGTTTTTTTGTTGATTTCAGGGATTGATTTGGAGTTTGTGGATCTGTTCGGAACTATCCTAATGACATGGCACATAATGTGCTTCTTCAATATCACATGGAGAAATTTGATGGAGGAAGGAGGGGCAGAAACGGTATGTAGGCGAAAAATACACTTATGTTTATAGAGACCTCTCAGTGGTGTGTCATGGGGAAAAATACAATGCTTATGTTTATAGAGACATGTCAGTGGTCTGTCATGGGGAAAAATACAATGCTTATGTTCATAGAGACATGTCAGTGGTCTGTCATGGGGAAAAATACAATGCTTATGTTTATAGAGACCTGTCAGTGGTCTGTCATGGGGAAAAATACAATGCTTATGTTTATAGAGTCATGTCAGTGGTCTGTCATGGGGAAAAATACAATGCTTATGTTTATAGAGACCTGTCAGTGGTCTGTCATGGAGAAAAATACAATGCTTATGTTTATAGAGACATGTCAGTGGTCTGTCATGGGGAAAAATACAATGCTTATGTTTATAGAGACATGTCAGTGGTCTGTCATGGGAAAAAATACAATGCATATTTTTATATAAAGATACCAGTGAAAAAATCAGCCGTCTACAGACGTCAGATTCTCAAGTTGATCCCCGCACTGTAATGGTTTACCACAGGGTATCTCACACAGTGTCATCATTCATCGTCAAATCCATAATGATTGTGATTTATATGTGATTCTGACTCTGCTAATGGAAATTGATTTTAAAGCCATACCCAGCAATCGGGACATAGTAAACCAATGTTTGTTTAATGTTGAGGCGGTGTCACTGACGTTGACCGAGCATTAAATCAACATTGGTTTGACAGCATTACGCCAACATTGGCTTAACATCTCCTGTTTGCTAATAATAATATTACCTACTGTCTCTCTTATTACAGAGATTGTTTAGGATTTTATATATATATTTGTGACATTATATTTTGTTTCAGATTGCGAAAGGTGGTTTTGACAAATACTACCTGAAGGTTGGTGATCGACCTTTGCCCCTAGGGGAATGTGATGTGATTGCGACGACCTGGCAGCAGACCCGACCCAATAAACTGATCCTGTCAATCAGCGTGATCGAGCTTACCGATGAAGACGAAGCTCCTCCCTGGTTTATTCAAAACAAGCGGATAGAGCAGCCACAGCAAGTCACTGAGAACAACGAGGGCGAGGTTAGTGATGGTGATCGGGGATCAGGGCAGAGAGAGGCACGGATTGACAACGATGCACGTCACATCAGCGATCATGAAATGGCAAATGGGCGGAACAACTGACAGGACGAGAGCATTGCAGACGTGAATGATGAAGCAGAAAGACAAGAATAAAAACTATCCCAGCTTTAATAATGAGATGTTAACCCAATGTTGTTTTAATGTTGGGCCAGCGTCACAGACAGTGGTCCAGCAGACAATATTGGGTGGATGTGTCATGTTTGCTGGGATGATGTCTAAAATTAATCTAAAAAAGCTCAATTTTCTTGTTTGAAAGATAAATAAAAAAGCTAAACAGTTGTAGATGCGATCAGCACTGTAACTCTAATGCTCCCCGAACCGTATATATGCGTTTTCAAGCATATTTCACCCCAAATAAATTCAACTCAAGCCGCTGAAATTTTTTGATGTAGATGCTTAGTTAATCTACTAATTATATTTTGAAGACGCATATTATTGCAAAAATATAATTATTTTTTGTCGTTTGGAGCTGGAAATTGCGTTAGCAATTCCAGCTTCAAATGAACGAAAAATAGTCCTTTTTTAAGAGTTACATCTATTGAGTTCTTTGAATTCATGAAGGCACTCTATCTATGAGTGGGAAGTTTTTCTGGTGTAGTATACTCTGCCTGGATTTACATCTTTCGCCAGAGTAGCTCACAAACATTTAACACAACAGAACCAAGGTACTATTCTATTATTCCATGCACGGCCAGTTCAGTGGCATACATTTGTGAGCTGCCTGTTTTGATCACTTCTGTTTGCTCAAAGTAAACCAAGCGCAAGGAGACGCTGGCTAGTCTAGGTGGGAATATAACTCAACTGACTGGATATGTGTTTTTTACATAGCCAGATTTCTTAACAATTACAGCACGAGGATCGACTTAAAAAAAACCTCCCTGCACTGAAAGAATTAAAATATTTATAATGGCCATAGACCCATAACATAGGGACCAGAAATAGCTGACTTAGACATTTATGATGATTTCAAATTGAATAATTCCTCTAGTGTCCTGATTTATATAAAAAATATTTCAGCTCTCTAACCCTTACACCGCTGAAATATTTATGTATAAACCTTGGAGAACAGAGGGGTTTTTTTTCAATTTTAAATCGTCATAAATGTCTTAGTTAGCTCTTTCCGCTTCATTTGAATACCTATGTTATGGGTCGAAGGCCGTTAGAAATATTTTAATTCTTTCAGCACGGGGACCATCTTTATACATCAGAATCTGACGTCTACAGACGTCAAATTCTAATGTATAAAGACTGTCGCAGTGCAGAAGGGCTTAAGACGACATTCAGTGTAGCAACATGGTGTAGTCACTACCTGTGTGAAGCTGACGTTTTCACCTTACAACAAATGACAATCCCTTGACATGAAAGGGTGCATCTGCACAGTGTTAGATACACCCTTCCATATCTAAGGGTCGAGTTTTCTGCGCTGTTTTACCTAAAATAGAATGTCACTGGAATTGACAAAATTGTTTTCGGTAGTTACTCAATTAATCAAATACTGTATTTATTCTAATAAACGCCAATATTCCAATATAAGCCCACCTCAGTGATTTGAAAATAACACTCACGATCATGTAAACTATATGATCATTAAAAAACTACTCTAATAAGCGCGTACACCACCCCTCAGGGGGTATTCTATTTAACACCACAGACGTTTATTATAAATACAGTAATTCAATTTGAGAAACTCCTATTTTTGTGGGTGGGGCCATTGGCCACAGCCACCTTGTTATGGTTGTCTAAACACAACTTTGGGACAAAAAGTGACGTCACGTCATTCATAAAACCTGTAGACAGGCGCATTTCATTCATGAAAAGACCATTTCTGGGGGTGGCCTCAAATATTCCTGATACAAGGAGCATCTTCACACAATTTCACATCTAACTGTATGGACTTTCGAAATGGTCCATTGTTATCTATAGTAGACCCGTGCCATATTTGGTTATGTGTGAGGGTGATCATGAATATTAATTAGCCTTGGAAAATGAGGTCAGTCTTGCCACCCCTCCAGGAGCCCACAATCCCATCAGGCACGAGGCGTTGGCCCAATGTTGGTTCAGCGTCGTAGACTTTGGTCCAACATAATCCCGACATTGGGCCAGCAAACAAGAATCATTGATCCAATGATGTTTCAATATATATTGGCCGCTGCTGAAGACGTTGCGCCAACCTTTAAACAGCATTGAGTCACTCTGTTGTCATCACGCTCACTTGTTAAGGAACTGACCAGGGGGGTGGTTTTCTTGCCGCACGGGCCAAGACAACACTGAATACATACCCAGCAACTACGATGCATTGACCCAATGCCAATACAATGCTATGCCAATGTCACAGACAATTGGCCGACATAAAATCATGTTGTGAGTCTGTTGGAGACGTAGGCTACATTATTATACATACACACGGTCACCATGTGCTCAAGCACTCTTTGCCACCAGACTGCTGTGCATATGCCTACTGTATCCTCACAACAGGTCTACATCATGCTGCTGACTACTAGGAAAATAACACATTTAGCATGTGATGGTTTAATGTTGGGCCAGCGTTGTGGACGCTGGGTCAGCGTTCACATGTCACAGGGACAATGTGCTGTGTTTGTTGAAAAGGCGGGTTACCGGTATATTCTGGGAAGGAGGGGTACCCTGCAAACACAAGTCGTTGAGCCAATGTTAGCTGAATTTTGGGCCCGCCTCGAAGACGATGAACCAACATTAAGCCAACATTGGTTCAACGTGTCCTGTTTCTGGGGTAGATTCTGGGAGCGTCGCATAGAGTTGTTGAAAAGGGGGGTCTTATAATATTATAGTTGTTGAAAAGGGGGGGTATATTCTGGGAGGGTCGCATATAGTTGTTGAAAGGAGGGGTATATTCTGGGAGGGAGGGGTAGATTCTGGGAGGGTCGCATATAGTTGTTGAAAAGAGGGGTATATTCTGGGAGGGAGGGGTAGATTCTGGGAGCCAAATACACTTCACATAATCACAATAAAAGTGTAGGCCCAATTTGTCTCTTTGTTATTTATAGACCCTACACCAATGAATGTCATGAATAGGACATAATATATTTTGTGTCACAGGTCTATCATGTCTATAGGCCTATCCGATATGCGTGCGGCGTTTGCAAGTCAAAGCATCCCTGTGCAGACAGGTTACTTTACTCTAACGTCATTTCAATGTTGTAACAGCTGTTGAGATGCTGGTCCAGTATTGAGACTACATTGAGTGAATTTCACGTGTCAGCGCGTGTGTTGGCTTTGATGCCGCCACAGCGCAGGTTTCCGACACTGGAGTCATAATCTTTAAATTTTCACATGCTCACCCCCTGCAAAGTAGGGTCTATACCTGTAGGCCTTCAAGGTCACCTATAGCATAGGTGTCTGTTTTGTAATTCGGGATATGAGCCCTATGGTGGAAGCCCTACCCTAACAGTAGGGCCTAATCTTCGGCTAATTTCAATATTGGTCCACTGTGTATTACGCTGACCCGTCATTGAAGGAACATTAGCTGAAGGCCTCGTATTTTTATTGAAATGGTCACATATAATATGCCACATCCCTCAGCCCCAACCACTTGAGGCCTTTGGCCCTAGTTCATAAATTGAAATACTTTTTTTAGCCCGCATTTTAATTAAAAAAAGTGGCGTCGCGTTAACATTTGCTTGTGGGCACGGTAACTTGAAAAGTTTTCCATGTATCCTTCCCAAATGTGTTATGCATGTTACAAATGACCAGTTCTTGGACAAGTTCAATAATGGTTGAAAATAAATCAAAAGGGCCGATTTATTGCGATGTTTCACATTTTGCGGCAATAATTTGACCTTGTGGGCGTGATAACTTTGATAATTTTTCATGTATCCTGTTCAAATTTATTATGCATGTTACTAATAAGCAGTTCTCGGACAAGTTCAATAATGGCTGAAAAAAATTCAAAATGACCGATTTATTGCGATTTTTTGCATTTTTTTGTCAATAATTTGTCAATAATTCTTCAATCACTCATATTATGCAACCCATGGCATATTTTGAATAAAATATATCTAAGATAAAATAGTGAAATTCAGGAAAAAAATACCATTTTATGGTGTATATATTAGTTGCCTTTTTTTTCTTTCACTTTTCTGTCTTGTGCATCATATAAGGATGTTCTCATTTATTGATACATTATTACGCTTGTGTATTTGCCAATTTCAAGTTGTTCCAAGGCAATTTTTTTTAACAAAGGCAGATGGAAGCATTTCATATTCAATATTTGTGGTCAACTGGTGATATTTAAAATTCTGTGTATCCACATTATTTACTCCAGAGCCTTTGTTTGCTGCTAGATGGCTTTATTTGTTGTTATTTTAACTTCAGTGTTAGTCTATTAACCCTTGTGCTGCTAGGGCCGTAGATATTGGCAAATTTCAAGCCAAGTGAAATAACACTGAAATTGATCATTTTTTGTGACAGTTAATTAAGTAGTTCAATTTGGGAGATATCTATTTTTCACAAATTTAAATATTTTTTTTAATTTAGGAATTGCGTTAGCAATTCCAGCTTTAAATGAATGAAAAATATTGCCAAAAAATTCAGCAGCATAACTGTTAATAAAGTATATTTGATGTAATGGTATTCCTGCAGCCTGTATTTGTGTATACATATGGTTAACAGGGGGCCCTGGTGCAGTGGTTAAAGCTGCCTGCTTTGAAAGTCGGAGATCGCAAGTTGAACCCCGCTCTGGCATTCAAGTTTCAAACAAAATGTTTCTTCCCCTCTCACTTGTAAAGATTCAATATTGTGGGGAGCCTCCGTGACCGAGAGGTATTGTGCTCAGCCTCAGACTGCCAGTGCTCGAATTTCGAATTCTGTGTGTGGAGGACAATGTCATCTCACCATCCTCAGGAGGTTCTTCTGGCCCAGTTTGTCCTACATGTGCACAAAGGTGGCCTAAAAACCCACTCATTTCAAACATATGGTTAAAGGCGGGTTTCAAATAAAAATGATATAATTGTTTGTGATGATCCGTTCATAAAATAACTGCGATATGACTATATTTGACAAAAACATCTATCTATATTTTTGCATTATTTGGTGCAGGAAGTCGCGTTAGCAATTTCAGCTTCAAATAAATAAAAAATAGAAGAAACAAATCAGCAGCACAATTTATTTACAAAATGTTTGTACTGTATTTGCAGAATTTGACATGAAATTACATGAGAATTTAAAAAAAAAATGTTAAATTTCATGCGCAGTTGTTTGTGTTACAGCCAAATATGGGACACCTGCTGATTTGTTCACTATGCAAAGAATAACAATCGCTTTCATATTTAATCATTGTATTATACAATTGCAATAATATTATACTGTCTCTAGACTACGCAAATTGTATTATTTCTATTTGTGTGGTTACGTGGCTTAATTTGTCTTTGATTTAATCAAACTGTGGCAACTGTAACATTTGTAACAAAAGCAAACATTATAATGTGTAAATAATTAAATTTATAATTTTGTTTTCTTGGTATGTTTGTGAATTTTGACAACAGAGATGTTGACATGCTTATCATCCATGTGCCACTGATGTTTTCTGATTTGTATAAGAAGTTAATCAGAGCAATTACATGCTATATAAGGTGAACATACAACTGAATAAAAAAATCTATTGTTAGTTTGGAATTTAGAAAAGTATTTGTAAATCTTAAAGCCTTTATTATTGCTCTGATATTTCCATTAGTAGTTATTATCATTGAAATATAGTGTACTACAAATTTTCATATAATATTTTTGGAAAAGATGCATTATTTTAACTTCATATAGGACCCTGGGAGAAATTACATATTAAAGAGTAAGAAAATGATACTTCAATTTAAATCTTTAAAAGATGTTTGATACATTAATCTGCGATGTAATTTTTCTTATATTTTTGTTTTGACTACTCATGAACCTAATTTACGATGGAGTATCTGAGCATGCTGTTAATTTTAGAATTATTCCGTAGCATTCAGTAGGATTTTCAGTGTGCACAGAGACGGGCCAGTGATATAAATACCGGTGACAACATAGTTTTCCTATATGCTTTGACTTCGATGTAGATTGTCATCAAATTTTTTATGAATTGTCTTTGTTTATCTTTTTGTTTGTGTTACTTTTTGATTGTTACGTATTGCATGTACTGCATTATGATTGTGAAATATGAGGATGGTGAAAATGGTAGATGGTATCTCTACAAGCTGAAGTAACAAATGTGTTAAAGTAACATGGCACAAATCTGTGATTAACCGATTTCAACCTTAGAAAATTTAATATTTTGCTCTTTTTTTTGTTTTTTTGTGTTTCACAATACATTCAAAGCGATGAGTTGTGATAACGTCATTATTTTACTTTTTGGTACATGTAGTTTCTCACACTCCTCCTGTGGTTTTCACATTTAGATGTTCACATAACTGTATCAAACTATATCGCAAAGAGTTATGTTTTCAAAGTTTTGTTGACCTATCCATTTGTTTGTGATTGAAAATATACTTGTTACAACCGTTAGATACCATGTTCTAATTTTCATTATCATCATGTTGAAGTTAACGTTGTTCGTTATTGTCCCGGTGACTAACAAATGGTAGATGTATTCAAAATACACATGTTTAATCACACAATATGTTTATTTTTATACGCTGTATGCAGTGAGGTAGCTGCATGTAAAATGATTCACTGAGGTGGGAATTGAGGGGCAGATCCAGAATTCAGAGGAGGCGGGTCCAAATTGAATTTATTTGGCTTCCTATACTATTTTTCTTATAATTTAGGCCTAAAACAATGATTTTTAGTTTTCTCAGCTTATAAACGAAAGGTTCGGGCACTAAATTAGTGTCAAACATGATTTAGGGTTTTTAGATTGTAAAAGAGGTGAATTTGGACCCACCTGACCCCCTTTCTGGATCAGCCCCTGTGATCGGCACTAAATTAGTGTCAAACATGATTTAGGGCAATTTAGATTGTAAAAGAGGTGAATTTGGACCCACCCGACCCCCTTTCTGGATCAGCCCATGTGAATTACACCATGACCAGCAATTCATATCTCAAGGTACGTAATTCGGTCTTGTTCCTTGTTGGTATTTTGGTCTTCAGGCTTATTCCTTATCCAGCCAAGATAAGAGATCTTAAGTTTAAAACAGTATGTACAATCAAATAAAAAAGCTATTTTGTGAAAAAAATTTACTCATGACATGTACCCATGTGCACCTACAGTTTTCTAGCCTGCAGCATTTAAAATAAATCGTATTATTTATCTAAGAATCATGTGAAATAAAATGCCTAGATTTGCTTGCTTACAATGTCTTTTCTTCTGTATCCTATATTAATATTGTGTTGTGTTTTCACTGTGTGGTAAATATCATTATCTAGCCTTGAAAAACTTTAAAATTTCTGAATTATATCATTAGCAACAATAATAAATCCTTGAATTTTGACAGAGGAACCATATTGGAAAATATTGCTGTATTATATATTATCTACATAGTCTTACAAGTTCCTCTTCTGAGTGCAGGTTGGGCATCTTTACTCAGCTCTGGATTATTTTACAGGTTTTATTCTTGGTTTCCACAAACAGACTATTCTTTGTCGTGTGTTGTGTCCTACGCTTTCAGTATAGGCGGTAGTTGGGGGGGGGGGGGGGGTGTGTCCCCTAATCCCTCTTAATCTCCTGTATGCTAGTGTTGGCAACTTACCTCCTTAACATGGCCCGAACTGGACTAAAAGTTCTACTAGTCCTTCCTAAAATATAACATTTCTTGATTGTCAATGTGAATGAAATATTGTATGAAAACCAAATGAAATGCTATCTTCAATCAGCTAAGTGCAGTGGTAGCCATAGTCATGGATGTAGTCCTGGCCCTGCCATAAAGTCCTGTATACATCTGTTTAGGCATAGATTTTGACGGTTGATTTGAATATAGGATACCTCTAGCATCAATATTCTACTAGGTGGACACTAAAATCACGAATCTGTATCTATTCTGTGAAAAATGATGTCCATTTATTGTTTGACCTTGAACAAATGGCGGTCATCTTGGATTTTTACCCACAATGCAATGTCTAAAATATTTTCCGACAACACCACAATGTCCGGCATACCAGAAAACCCCATGATAGACACAAAAAACACGAATATGCCTCTATTATGTGAAAAATGATATCAATTTATTGTTCGACCTTGGACAAATGGCGGCCATCTTGGATTTTTTACCAACAATGCAATGTCGAACATATTTTCTGACAATGCCACTGTGTCGGGCATACTTTAAAACCCTATAATAGACACCAAAAACATGAATCTGCCTCTATTGTGTTGAAAAATGTATCTATTTATTGTTTGACCTTGGACAAATGGCGGCCGTCTTGGATTTTACTCACAATGCAATGTCCAAAGTTTTTTTTTACCACACCACTAGATCGGGCATAGCTGAAAATCCTATAGTAGACACAAAAATCATGAAGCTGCTCCTATTCTGTCGAAAATTATGTCAATTTAAAGTTTGACCTTGGCCAAATGGCCGCCATCTTGGAAAATGGCCGATTTCTGAGTTTCACTGTAAATTGAATAAAAACACCTAGTAGAATATTGATACTAGAGGTATCCTGTATTCAAATCAACCGTCAAAATATATGCCTAAAGAGATGTATACGGACTTTATGGCAGGGCCTGGACTTATGTGCACACTGGTGCAGTAGCGCCGATCGGTCTATGGCTCGCCTAGAGCTGTTGTTTAATCGGCTAACTGGTGCAGCAGGGGCACTCGTCTAGTAGGACAAGCTCAGTGAAACTGAACGCGCCCTTCCCAGATTGTCGGTCGTGTCAGACGGGGCCACTTTCGAGCCCTGCTTAATCTTTCTGGATATTCCAGACTGTACCGGGATGCACTTTATTTTTTAGCACCACATTGTAGCCGAGATTCTTTCTGTTGGTACTAAAGATTTTTGTACTCAATTAACCCTAAAATTTGAAAGAGAGATTATAATTAAAATCGTCAGAATTCAAATTTGCACTATCCCAGTAGTCCGAGGCTAGTGGAATTTTATAGGGGCTAATGGATTTTCCTCACAAATGTATGGTAAATAATGATAAGGGCTAGTTAAATTTCGCTCTGGGCTACGGAGTTGAATTTGCACCCCTGGAATGGCATTTGTTTTAATACAAAATACACATGAAAGTAATTTTTACGTATTTAATTAAGTTATCATGTTGAAAAAAACGTCAACCCTTGACGCCATACCGACGCTAACACGACACGCCGAAGGGCTGGTTTCCAATCTAGACTCCAGGTTCATTCAACAAAGTAGGGTAGTAGGCTTGTGTAAGTGGTTTGTTCTGATCATAGTATGTGGCGTTTGTATTGGGTATATTTGCCAAGGTGGTGGTGTATGTGGTATGGACTTGTGGAATGTGGTATAGTTACGGTGTGTATGTGGATCGTGGGTGATATGTGTGTGTCATAAGTGTGTGGTGTGGTGCTTATACAATAACATTCAAAGTAAATAATACATCCTAAAAGTTGGTTTAAATAATAAAGGATTTTAAATTATTATAATGACGTGGTAACCTGTGTATGTTAATCAATATGATTTGACATTGATTCGTAATTAGGATGATAACAAATCAAGTATAGATTACTCCTTCGATTAGCAATGGGTCAATTAGTGTTGGGTGGGTGTTTATCGTGGACTCGTCTTGATGGCCGGCACAATCGCATAAGGAATGTGTGGGCCATCGAGGGGAATAAGGTTGTTCCGGGGTGGGGTGATTGTGGCGGGCGGATCTACGCCAGCCGGATGAGTTACATCCTTCAAGTGGTTATTAACATTACTAATGTGTCATCCGGACACCGGCCAGCATGCAAGGGTTATGAGCCGCCCCTGCATGTCGGCCACTATACGGCTAACAGAAACGATGTGTTACATCGGGCAAGTTAAAGTGGAAGATCGGAAGGGTTATCCCATGTGCATAGCGAGCATGTAGGCAGATGATCCGTCCTCATACACGCTATGCACTGGATATATATAAGGGGAGGTACAGATATACTAATTATATGCTGTCATTGTTAAATGGTTATTATATGGTAGGTCTAGCGGATAAATTTCGAATACAATCAAGATAGTGGTAGTGTGATGATATGGTAATAGCCGCAGTAGTCCGGATAAGCCAGAGAACTGCTGAAGGTGTACTTGCCACCTGGGGGATGGGAGTGTGTATATAACCGCAGGATGACAGGCCCGATGTTAGCCGGCAGTAGTGGTACAGTGGTGGTAGAACCGCATGTATGTGGCGAGTTGAAATGTGTGACTGCCTAGTGGGGAGGGGGACGTTGGATTGTACGGTCCGCCATCCGGTCGGACTGAGCCGGCCGGATGAAGGAGTCTGTGCTTTGCGTGTCCTGTTGCCAGTCATCCCACTGAGTGCACATCCGACCGCCGCACGTCTAATGACATACCTTCGCGCGGATGTGTCCAGCAGTTATAATGATAAAGGTGAAGATGAATATATGTAGTAGTTTTAAATGATAATGGGTTGGCGGTAGGTACATAGGACGGGGTCTAATTAGAAGGGTGTGGTGATATTTGTTCATTTTTCTTCTTTAGTGCTCATTATGCTTCTCTGCAATTGGTATTTATTAAGATAGAGTTCTTGATACGGCACCGAAACTGGTGTGGTTAATATTTAGAGTCCAGAAGTTATAAAGCGGTGGTTGATTAAAGTGGTATTACGTTAGTATTAGATAACGGGTATATGATGATTCATTATTGGAAATGTGTGCGAGTGTTTCTCTGGTTATGGCAGGGGTTATCCAAATAGGTGGTGTGTCTAGTGTTCTGCGTCCGGTGCGGAGGTAGGGGTTGGTATCCGGGCGGAGCTTGCTGGCTGGAGTTAGCTCCGCTCTGGGGGCGATGGTGCATACTTTTACAGTGTGGTTATGGGTCACAATAATGTTATAAACCGTGCATATCAGATCTGGACTGGTTTGGACTACATGTACATGTATTGCTTATGGCAGCTATGATCGATTTAATAGCAGCTTCAAGCGAGTGAAGATTTAAATTGTGATGATACATTTTTCAAAGGTCACATTTATGGGTGGTACATTTAAAAAATTATAGAATTTATTTGAGATTGTGTGCTAAATTAATAATCCAAAAAGCAATTAAATGTATTAAATTTACCTGAATTATATATTTTTTCCGAAATGACTTAATACTTTTTATCATGGCAAGTTTTTTGGACATAAGGTATTAAAATTGTACAGCATAGCCATTACTATAGACATGATGAAGTAATTGGTCATTTATCATGTCTATGCTTCATTAAAATGTTCCTGGCCCAACCCAGAGAAATATTAGAAATTTAAAAGACTTTCAAAGACACATAATGACATTCTGATTGTTTGTATTTCTTCCATCCCTGGTTCCCCAATAAATAAACTGTAGTGAAAAAAACGTATCGAATCTATTTGGAATCAAGGATACTGCATCGAATAGTGGGAATTTATTAATATATTTTAATAAATAATATACTGTATCTACAATGTGACTGAATATCTGAGCATTCAACCCTGTAAGCTACAACTATAATCGTTTTTAATCTGGTTAAATCAGTTAATGAGAATGAAATGCGTGTTTAACATCAAAATTTAAAAAAAGTTCTGGTCTTAATTTAAACAATTAAAAATATTTCATCCACTTGGAAGTTGTGGATCGCGGAAGTTGTGGATCGCGGTAGAGACACAACTTCCAAGTGGGGGAAATCAAAATAAGATAACTGCTATAAATATCAATAAATATATATATATACAAATCTAAAAACAATTTAAATTTATAATTTATTACATGATTATATTGTTATACTTTATTACATTCTTTAGAACACTGTCTTTACTGCCGTTCTGTGGTGACATTCTGGCAATTTCAACTATGTTGAAATAATTTTGAGACGACGTCTGTGTGGTCAGCCCAATATTATACCAACTTAGATCACAGTTTTGTATTTGTCCAGCGGTGACCCACTTTAGGTGGCACAAATAATCTCAGGAAGAGTCCCAGTGTTAGTTGTGATAACATACTAGCAGGATGAGGACATCGTTTACTGGTTGCATGTACGCAGCATTAAATCAGCATGTTCATATTCAAACAAATGATTTAAATAATATCCATTGAAATGCTGTCACAAATATAAATATTGTGCCACACGTAAAAGCAAAAAAAAATATTTAAATGTTTTGATTGAAAAAGTGATTAAAAAATATAGGTCTAAATGTTTGATTACAAATTATTACACATGTTAAGATGACTTTATTGGTAGTGAGTGTCTGAAAAATTTTCTCTTTAACACATGAAATGACATTATATAAGATCTGTTTGTCACTGTTTCACACTATCCCATTCTATACAATACATTTCTCCACTAGTGAGTCGGGAGCTGTGATTGCCAGTGCTAATGTTCGTCCACACGGAATGTTCATCCCAGAATGCTTGCAGTTAATAGGATAAGTTAGCCTTTGTATAAGTTACCGCTGCAGTTACACGAGTCTTCCATCCCGAGATACGCCAAACAAAGCTGAAAAACAAGTGTTCAAATAAATGTGATATCACAATGTAAATTGATGTGAAATTAAAGGTCACATCTTTTCAGCTTCAAATGGCATGGTTACATGGGATAAAATTGCTTAAAGTTATACGTTCGGGTAAAATGTTTGGATTCAATATTATTACACCTGAAGATATAAGTCGTGATGCTGGGAGCTAAATTAAACAATTTCATCACCTATAATTTATACAATATGATTTAAAAAGATGTGTTAAACATCTCCCATATGGGAGATATTTCTAGTTGACTGATTTTATTGAGTATTTGTCATTATTCAACTATTATCGCCCATCATTCAGGGATGTTCTTTATGGATTTACAGGCCTATTCACAGGACAGATTTATTTATTGTAAGTGGTGCTGATCCAGAATATACTAAAAAAATACTTTTAAAATTTCATGGCGAATCATGCTGCATTGGAGTATATATATTAAAAAGTACAGAAATTAAAGACAGAATAAAAAATAAATAAAGCCAGCTAGACTATCATCTATTTTTTAGGTGTAAATTTAATGTTCTTAACAACCCATCTAGCTCCCAACATTATGATAGGCACCACTAGAGCTTCCGGTATTACTAAATCTAAACATTTTACGTGAAAACATAGCTTTAACCCCTTCACTTCCATACGTGATGGAAATTTCCGTCAGCATTCGTCAATATACATATCCATATATGACGGAAATTTCCGTCGGCATGTACCAATGAAGTCAGGACACCAAATATCCCTATATACTGGAATGCACTTGGGCCTGGAAGCCATCACAATATATCAGATACAGTGGAGACCCGGTATCGGACCGCCTCACAAAGCAGACCATCCCGGAATACAGACCACCTTTTTTCAGTCCCAAATATTTCCCCATTCACATAATGTATTATCAGATTCAGAAAGCGGACCGACCCGCGATTCGGGACACGGACCACCCTTTTTCAGTCACAAATCATAAAAGGACTCGAAAAACGGACCAGCAAAAAAAATAATTCACACTTTTACAGTTATATATGCATCAATTAAGGGACCAGCTGCGGCTGGATTCACTAATGAGACCAGCTGTAGCTGGATCCACTAAGGGACAAGCACTGGCATAATAGTTCACTAGCCCTGGTTGGATCTAATAAAGGGACCAGATCTGGTTGAATCTAGCAAGGGATTAGTGTTGGCTGGACCCACTATGAGGACCGGAGCTGGCTGGATCCACAAAAGTGGCCAGCACTGGCTGGATCCACTGAGCACAGATTCGATCACGGAAAGGATTAGCGCTGGTGAAATAAATCATACAATGTGAATGCAACATTTAAACATTGTCATCAGTGCAAATTTCAATCAGTCGCCTTATCATGTCATGTCCCTTCCTTGAGTCGCGCCTCTTCGGTTGGTTGATTATCAACGGTGTAGTGTTTTAGCTCCTACGACCGTCTTTCTTTGTTAATACAGCTCAAAATAATTTACAGAGCGCAAATTTGCGATGACAGCTTAGTGTGAAAGTGTATGTTGCTAAGATAAAACAACACGATTTAAATTGACTCCTTTTATTTAATTATTTGTTAAATTATAGGAAGTTATATTAGCACTGTAAGTGTTGTAGTAATAATTGAGCTACTACTGGTATGTAGGAACCACAAGGTTAAACAAAGGCGCTTTCGATATTCGACCAGCTGACAAAAACATTCGGCGTGCAACAATCATTTAATTACGCATGACATGTAAGGGCTATGTGTGTCTAATACAGATAGGCCTAGCGTATAAATAGATACTGAAATAGGAAACAATACAAGCGATACAAATACACAGATTATCATATATTTATAACATGATCATAATTCGCTAGGCTTCTTTTTATCAGCTTGACTTTTCATATATGACAGGCCCTAGCGCATAGAAGGATTATCACCTGTATAGCGTGATTACACCTTTGCGATCCCAAAAGTTTTACAAATTGCTATGTAAATTCAAATAGTGAAGCAAGACATAAAAATTCCGTCATGATTTTCTGTGTTAGTTACGCATATTGAACGGAATAATTATCTGATGTATTTTTACGTGAGAAAGTATAAATTATATCCAGTTAATGGACTGTAAGTTACATAGCGTTATTCACGGCTGATCGATCTCCCGTTCACAGCTGCATGGCCTGATCACCCTAAACAAACGATACCATCACACTAGGAACGTAATAATAGAAATAATTTTTTACTCCAAGTTGATCATAATGACTCGTGTACGACTCCCGAGTTTTTATAAAATTAGAAACGTGACATCGAATTTGAACACTGCTAATTAATATCATATTTGTCAATACAGCTCTCAAGATAAATGTCACTTCAAAACAAATTTAAAACAATTTGAAGCCAGCAAATCTCGAAATATGATAAATGAATAAATGGCACTTCGAAATCAATAAAACAAATTTGAAGCCAACGAATTTCGCTGTGTTTTATATTAAAGCAATATCAAACAATATTAACAGTCATAATAAGGGACTTTGGGTGTCATAGGGTTATTCACGGCTGATCGGCTTTCAGTTTACAGACTTTTTACAGAAATAAATATAATTATGTATAATATGTTTTCCATATATATTTTATATGCATTTAATACAACTTTTTTTAATTGTGTCTTTTTATTATATCATGACGTCATATTCAATACATTAGTTTAATAATCGACCTTGATATCAACACGTAACAAGGCATATCTATAAACAGACTGACTAGTATCTCTCCATTCATAACTGGCTGGTTGCACAAATCGGACCGATTCCAAAATGGGACCACTTTCAGTCAGTCCCATAGGTGGACCCATTTCCGGGTCTCCACTGTATATTGAGTTTTGCTTTAGATATATTAAATTCTGTATTTATAAATTCTTGACATTTTTATAGAAGCTGCATTGGGAATTCAAGGTTTTAAAATTAGAAAAAATGCTAGGGAAGTAAAAGTGTAATTTCTTTACTACTCTTTGTTAATTCAATTTACATATTGCAATAAACAAAATAATTAAATTGAATCTATGTAATGAAATTGATATTTGAGAAATTAGTGCAAATTTGTAGTACGGATACATTTTACAGTAATTAATTACCATTAACATTATCTACATATCTAACTTACTTCTTGTTTTGGGAATGCTTCCCCGAGGCATTCTAAGAGAAGATGGTCGTTCTTAACGGATTCTGAAAAATCTGATTTACAGACGCGTAGATCTTGATCTTTGTCCTGAAAACAAAAAAACTCAAATAAACTTACACTTAAACCTTAAAGCGCTGAATTTTTTGTAAAAAACATAGAGACCGAAGTTTTTTTTTACAATTTGAAATCACCATAAATATTCTTACTTATTTCATTCTAATTAATTTGAATACCTGTGTTATGGGCCTACGGCCATTAGGAATATATTAATTTTTTCAATGTTCTGACAGTCTTTAGACGTCTGAAACTGACATCTAGACGTCAGATTCTGACGTATAAAGACTGTCCTCGCATTGAAGGGATTAAAACAACCCTCACGACAATATATAAAGCTCACTTTTTCACACGTTGAATGCCGGCTGCCAGTTGCAGTCAGCCTATTATTTACTGATTACATGAAACTCGAAATAAACGTACTAGTTTTTTCAGGACAGTTTCCACGAGATCTTTAACTCCTTCCTCTGGGTCGTCATCGCTCGGAGACGCTTGTTGCATCACTTGGTTTTCTTTGAGGAGACTAAACATTTCTTCTCTGACAATCAGACCGTCTCCATTAAGATCATAAACTTGAAACATGACTAGAAGAAAGAGACAACACAAAACTAAAATCGACATATCGATAATTAGTCTAGAGAATATTTATTAAAAATTAACCCAATGCTAATCACGGCATATTCAGCATTTCCATTTGCACTTCGAATGAAAAAATTTGAAACATGAAATTAACGATAAATTTGCTATATTTGCATATGGTTAGATTCAAATTATGTATGAAACATTTTTTTACCCGCTTGAAGTTGGATAAAAATTTGAATTATATAACAACATCTATACTGGATTAACGTCGTATAATTGATCACAGATTGATTACTTATATATCACTTTTTGAATCTAGCTATTCAGGTGCTAATAAAACCGCAGAATGTCTACTGTATTCAACATCAGTGCACTTGGTTGAAGAGAGCAAGGGGAGCGCCAGCGAGATTGCGCTCCTTATTAATGGAGGACTGGGTTAAGTACTTACAATCTATTTTTTCTTCGAACGTCCCCATGAGAAATGTATTCAGGCCGTATATCCAGTCTTCCATGCAAACATGGCCATCATTCCTTCTGTCAAATATTTTGAAAACTACAAACAAAATGAATAATTTTTCATTGATTATTATCTAAAGTTATGCGTGTTGAATATAACTACACAAATAAACAGGCCTTTCTCTGTACATAATCACAGAAATCGGTTGACGTCACTTTATATTTTGTTCATTTGAAACTGGAATTTGCTTTCCCAATTTCCAGCTTCTAATGAAGAAAAAATATGCCTATGAATGACAAATAGACACTTTAACCCTTACAGCACGGGGACAGTCTTAGACTTCAGGATCTGACGCACACTGTAGACATCAGATTCTGAGGTTTAAAGTCGGTCCCGGCACTGTAAGAATTAAAAAAATTATATTGGCTGTAGACCCATAACATCGGTATTCAAATGAAGCGCAAAGAGCTAGCTATGACATTTATGATAACTTCAAGTTGGAAAAAAACCTTTGGTCTCCTATGTTTTATACAAAATAATTCAGCATTGTGAGGGTTAATGACAAATATCACAAATTTAATTATTTCATGAACTTAACATCTATTACCGGTACAAACAGTTTGATCATTTTCGGTGATATTTTATCTGGATTGAAACATGCGATATGGGTCTTGCAAAAAAAAGGATAAATGAAGGGGTTTTAGACCACCTTTGTGCACATATAGGCTGAACTGGGCCGGGAGGACCTCGTGAGGATGGTGAGATGACACCGCCCTCCAGATACAGGATTCAAAATTAGAGCCCTGTTGGTCTGAGACTGAGCATGCTACCTGTCAGTCACAGAGGCTCCCCACAATACTGAATCTATATGAGTGAGAACCACTGCATCAGGGTCCTCCGGTCTAGCAGGACAATGGTCAATAGATGAAATTCATCTTTCTGTATTAATTATGTAGCAATTAGGATATTGATAGGAGGAAGCACTAAGTCAGGATTATGACGTAAGCTTTTTAAATAATCTTCAATAGTATAGTATTCAGGTAGATTAGTCTGAATATTAATCTTTCATTTGTAGATCTGTAAAATCTGCTCAGGATTGTAATTACTGCATTAACCCTTTGACTGCTTAGTGTTCTTCTTTGAAATTTCACCCACTTGGAGTTGTCTCGCTACTAAGACCTACAACTTCAAGTGGGTGAAAATTATTCATATTTGTTTAATAAAGACCAAACATGTAATCTGGATGTTTAAAACACACATTTCATTCTCAATAACTGATTTAATCTGCTAATAAAATGGAATAAAATCAGCCATAGTTGTGATTAGCGGCAAAAGGTTTAGTGATTAGCGGTGGAAGGGTTAATATATATAAGTAGAAGAGAACAGAATGGGTAGTTCACTTCTAAATGTCACAATTTATACTTATATCAAGAAAAACCTATTGAAAATAAGTAGGGATGTCAGACAATTTTTTTCTATCATTCTGATGAAAAAATGTAATTTTATGGAATATTTGACAAGACATTGTGAGAAAAAAGTCTGAATTTTTTTGGCGATACTAAAAAAAATGTGAAGAAAAATGTGATTGTTAAAAAGTCATTTTTTTTCTGACAAGTGGTCGCTGTGTTAAGCATGTTCAGCCTATTTGTGCTCCTTTGTGCTCCTCTTTACACACAAATAAAGTGCATTTTAAAAAACTACAATTTTTTTTATACAAAACCTATACCTGAATCTTTTTGAATCACTCTATTGGAAAACTGAAAAATTATCTTAATTATAAAAACAACTTGGCAGACATTTTTCAGCTGCATTTGTGAAACATTTGACCTCTCTAGAATAAGTATAGAAGGGTCAAGGTAAGCTATCGTTTCTGAGATAAAACATTGGTTCTTACTTCTGTCCATTATCATATCGCCTGTGATATCAAATTCCTGATGTAAAATTTCACGAAACAGCAGCCTTTCCATTCTTTTATCAGGGTTTCTTGCACATAATTTGTCATGTCTTTGTTGTAGCAGTTCAATTACAGGTTTACTCACTAAAAAAAACACATTCAAAATTAAAGTTAATGACAAACAGATCTATATGATTCATATAATAATATTTTAATAGCAAAAAAACATTTCTAAACATATGATCAATTATTTATTCATCATGATAGTTCATTAAACATGAAATATGTCTAAATGACAAATGAACACTGTTTTCACTTCAATAAAAGAGTTAATTGTACCCTTCCTTCATTCAGTTATCATCCTGAATGGCCTGATCACATTTTATCGTCCATACTGAATGATGGAAACCTTTATTATCTCCCAGTGGGGCACAAAAGAAACTCTTTCCCACTTCAGTCTTCAGTTAGGGTAGTCAATAGGTCAACATCACAAACTTGATAAGGCCCTAAAATGTGTTTTAGATGTTTTGTCCAGACACTCCCCTGGCATTCCACATTTTGTCATATTACTAAATTCTTAACTTTGCATGTTTACTAAACAGCATCCTCGGTGATCTAAATGTAAAATCTGGGACAATAATATCGCCAAAGTTAGAAGCTTTTAAAATAGATCATGTTTCGTCTTTTTTGAGGTGCTATCATTTTGTGTCTTAATTTGCACATTCAAGACAAGCCCCAATGGCCATGGCCATCAGCTATTATCTTATTTTAAAACAAAGAAAAGATTTGGAAAGAAACTAAATTTTTCATCATTTTGGTATTTTAAAGGTGACTATAGTAGTCTACCAAATATTGGCAAAAAAATAACCTTTTACGAACTTTTTTTCAAACTTCAATCTTTTTCCAAAATTTAGGATAATTTACACTTGATTGTATGTGCCAAATTTCGTGAATGAATGATAATTAATAATGAAATAGTATTATTTAAAGACTATACTCACTGCCATATTAAAAATGATCAACCAGGATCGCATGATTTTGGCGATTTCCCCGTCAATTTTGAACAGATTTCCTTCAAATTTGGCAAAGGCCATTTTCTATTCAAATCTTAACAGCGCTGAATAAAATTCGCTAAATTATATTTAATATTTAAAAAGTTAAACCATTTGCCATGTAATAACATTCTGGAATTAGTTCATTGGAGTTAGAGAGGGACGTCGTAATGTCAATGCAAAATTTGAAGGAAATCGGTTTAGAATTAAAGGAGAAATCGCCGAAAATCATGCGATACTGGATGATCATTTTTAATTTGACGGCTCCCTAGACTAGTCTACTAGACACCCTATTCTAAAATAAAAAACGGGGGTGACAAAAAAACAAAAAAACAAGGCCTATAATTCAACGGAACAAAACAAAATAAAAAGCATTGTGACTTGATCAGTTGATGAGTTGATCAGAGTTCAGACAACTTTGAAAATTTAGTTGGCCACTCTACTTAGAAGTTCATACTTCAGTTTCACCAGTGGCAGTTCCGTGATTGTCTTCAAGACTTCTGCTTCGCCTTATTTGTATCAACCAAAGACATGAAAGAGTTAAGAGGCAAAGGCAGGGCCAGAGCCAGGATGGTGATGTTGCCAGGTCCAGGCTGAATTTCAATTTAAAATACTATTAATTCACTAGGCTTAGTTACTTAGGCCTCAGGCCAAGTTAGGGCCTATTCACTTCAGGGAATCTTTGAACTTTGAAATGTTATCCAGCAGCATCTCCTATTTGGAGTATCAGGCTGGAGGGGGGAAAGGGCTGGTGGATTTAGTCAATCAGTTGACTCTTGAACGCTGCCACAGTTTTTGATTCTATGGCAGCTGCCGGAAGAGCATTCCAATCAGGGATAGTTCAATGCCAAAAAGAAATTTGTCCCAGTGTGGTGTTAGTTCCAAGATGTTTATAGGCCCGATGGTGCCCACCACGTGTTCTTCTGTCCGCTGGGATTAAAAGTCATTGATAGGAATTTCGACTCGCTCGTTTAAAATTTTGAACATGCTTACAAGTCTAGAATTTTTACGTCAATTGTT
The DNA here is from genome assembly GCA_964017125.1 of Flabesymbios commensalis. NCBI lineage: Eukaryota > Metazoa > Annelida > Polychaeta > Terebellida > Flabelligeridae > Flabesymbios > Flabesymbios commensalis. The sequence goes on from OZ024910.1 coordinate 83,726,420, forward strand.
TTCAAGCCAGTCCAGCCCAGGTTCTGAATGAGAGATGTCACACTGGCTGTTTGTCTATAATATTGGGTGACAAATCTTGCTGCTGATCTTTGAATTTTTTCTAATTTATCAATATCTTTTTGTCTAAAGGGGTCCCAAACTGCTGAAGAGTATTCTAAAGATGATCTGACCAGGGAGAAATAGGCAGTCTCCCTTAGTTTAGGGGGACATGCCTTCAGGTTACTCCGAAAGAAGCCTCGAGTGGAATTTGCTTTACTTGTAATTTTGTTAATGTGGGCCTCCCATTCTGGGGCTCGCTAAGGCAAACACCAAGATATGGTGTTGATGAAACGTTCGCTAGTGTTTCGCCTTTAAGGGTGTACACAAATTCCAGGTCTTTTTATTTCGGCCTGGACACCCTCAGGACCGAGCATTTCGAAGGTTTGAAACACATCCCCCATCGATCTGCCCAGCTCTTTGCAGCTGCTCCTGATCTGCTCGACATTTTATCGTGCGATACAGAAGGCAGTCATCTGCAAAGAGACGAACCTGCGAGGAGACTGTGGGAGGGAGGTCATTAATATAGGTCAAAAAGAGTAGGGGTCCGAGAACAGTACCCTGGGGCACACCGGACCTCACGCGAGCTGATTCTGAAGAGCTGCCATCAACTACTACTTTTTGGGTTCTATTGGTCAGAAAATTTTGAATCTAATTAAGAGTTGTTCCCCGAATTCCATAGTGGTCAAGTTTGTGCAAGAGGCCTTGGTGGGGGACAACGTCAAAGGCCTTACTAAATACTAAGACAACAACATCTGTTTGTGTCTTGCCTTCAAAATTTTGAATAAATTCATCAGTCGTAATCAAAAGCTGGCTTTCGCATGAGTTGTCCCCCGAATTCCATAGTGGTCAAGTTTGTGCAAAAGGCGTTGGTGGGGGACAACGTCAAAGGCCTTACTAAATTCCAAGACAACAACATCTGTTTGTGTCTTGCTTTCAAAATTTTGAATAAATTCATCAGTTGTAATCAAAAGCTGGCTTTTGCTTGAGTGTTTTGATCGAAAGCCATGCTGTACAGGTGTTGGAATTTTGTTTTCCGAAAAATGGGACATAATTTGTTTACAAATGATGTGTTCCTGTAATTTGGCACAAACACATGTGAGGGATATCGGCCTGTAGTTTGCCGGAGAGTGCCGATCCCCTTTTATGAAGACTGGGGCAACATTAGCCTCTACCCAGTCATTTGGTAATTTGCCCTTCTGTAAAGATTGGTCGAAAATAATTTTAAGAAAGGGAGATATTTCGTTGGCAGCATTCTTCAGAATCAAGTTCGGGAACTCGTCCGGTCCAGATGCCTTTCCGCCGTTTAAACCCTTAAGTAATTTAGTTACACCTTGAACGGTAATTTCGAATTTAGGCATTTCAGTATTCGGGGGTCCTGTTAATTTAGGTATATTCGTGGTGTCTTCCGAGGTAAAAACTGAGCAAAATTGGTTGTTAGTATTTCGGCCTTACGTCTGCTATCTGAATGCATCTGGCCGTTTTCCTTCAAGGGAGAGACACCATTTACATCCTAACGTTTAGATTTAATATAACGTCAGAGTGGTTTTGAATTTTTTGGTTTTGAATCTAAAGGTTCAGAAAGTTTGTTTTTCAAAAAAGACCACCTGGCAGACCTGATGGCACGCTGGGTCTGCCGTTTACATAATTTATATTTTGCCCAAAGGTCAGCTTTATTCGTACGCTTGGCTTTGCTATATGAAGATGTTTTTTTCCGAATAGATGCAAAGAGTGATTTGGATAGCCAAGGTAGATTTTCCCGAGGGGAAGTCATTTTAGTTGGTATAAATTTGTTCAGGCATTGATTTAGGATGGATTTAAGTCTCAACCAATTTTCATAAACAGAACGGCTGGGACTGTTTTCTGAAAAGGAGGTCCAGCAGCTCCTAATTTGTTGTATGATAGCTTCCCAATTAGCCTTTTTGAACTGACGCACTGGACACTGTGAGTGTGACACTGTCACTGACAGTGACAGTGACACTGTCACTGACAGACAGTGACAGACTCAGTCTCAGACAATGACAATGTCACTCAATAAAACAGATTTTTTAGTTAGCAAACGCCACCCTCCACAACGTGCTACGGAACATAGTGGAGGGCGAGATCCTTTTAACTAAGATTTCTGTGACAGAACGTTGACGACTGCCGTCGTCGAGTCGACGGCGTCGTCAGACGCAGCTGTTGTTAACTTACTCTCAACTAGTGCCCAAGGCCATTCATTTCTGTGCTTGGGACTACGTCTTCACGCGGATTGAAACAGATCACGTTTACCACCCCCTCTCGTGACATTCTTGCCACATCGATCCCAGTAAACACAAAATATTTGTATAACATTTATACAATGTTGGACCAACGCTGAGGCGGCGTTGTATAAATTTTATTACAAATGTTTTGTGCTTATTGGGATGTCGCTCAAATCAGATCACATTCTGGCCTCATGGCCACACACCTGATACGTGGATGGCCCCAGGCCACACACTTGATACGTGGATAGCCCCAGGCCACACACTTAAAATAGATGGCCCCAGGCCTTACACTTTAACTTAGTATATATATGCGGCCTGCAGCCACCCATTTTTTAAGTTGATGGCCCCAGGCCACATACTTTAGGTTGATGGCCCCAGGCCACACACCTTCAGTCGATGGTCCCAGGCCACACGCTTTAGGTTGATGGCCCCAGGCCACACACTTTCATTTGATGGCCCCAGGCCACACACTTTAGGTTGATAGCCCCAGGCCACACGCTTTAGATTGATGGCCCCAGACCACACACTTTAGGTTGATGGCCCCAGGCCACACACTTTAGGTTGATGGCCCCAGGCCACACGCTTTAGGTTGATGGCCCCAGGCCTTATACTTTAACTTAGTATATGCGGCCTGCAGCCACACATTTTTTAAGTTGATGGCCCCAGGCCACACACATTAGGTTGATGGCCCCAGGCCACACACTTTCAGTTGATGGCCCCAGGCCACACACTTTCATTTGATGTCCCCAGGCCACACACTTTAGGTTGATGGCCCCAGGCCACACACTTTCATTTGATGGCCCCAGGCCACACACTTTAGGTTGATGGCCCCAGGCCACATACTTAGGTTGATGGCCCCAGGCCACACACTTTAAGTTGATGGCCCCAGGCCACACACATTAGTAGACCTGTATGCCCCACAGACCACACACTTTAAGTAGATGGCCCTAGGCCACCCACTTTAAATAGATGGCACAGGCCACACATTTTTAGTTGATGGCCCCAGGCCATACACTTCTAGTTGATGGCCCTAGGCCACACACTTTATTAGATATGCTCCCAGACCAGATAGTTTCAGTTGATGGCCCCAGGCCACACACTTTAAATAGGTGGCCCCAGGCTGCACACCTTTTAGTTGATCGCTCCAGGCCACACACTTCAAATGGATGGCCCCAGGCCACATATACTTTAAGTAGGGCCAGATAACACCAAGTGTGTGGCCTGGGGCCATCAAATTAAAATCTGTGGCCTTGGGCCATCTATTTGAAGTATGTGAAGTATGTGGCCTGGGGGGCATCAACTGATAATGTGTGGCCTGGGGCCATCAACTTAAAGTGTGTGGCCTAGGCCTAGGGCCATCTATTTGAAGTATGTGGCCTGGGGCCATCTATGAGACTAGTCTATGTATCAGGTGTGTGGCCTGAGCTGAGCCCGAGGCCATCTAATTCTAAGCATGATTTATTAAAGCTTAAATAATCTTAATTTGAATGGCCCCAGGCCACACACTTTGGAATTGATGGCGTAGTAAAATATCGAACCGAAAGTAGTTCTGAGTTTATAAGATGGCCCTGGGCCCTAGTTGAGAGTAGAAAAACAACGACTGCTCGTCAGACGAGCGTGAGCGATAACAGATGTAAAAAACAATCTGGTGATTAAATATTTACTCACGTCGCGTTTTCTTGCGTAATTCGTCTGCCATCTTTTGTTTCTTCTTCTTTTCAGTTATTCCCCCCGACATGATGACTGTTCTACTCGTAGATGTTGCTAAATAAAAGAAATAATAAGTTAAGTACAGGATGGTGATGTTGACAAGCTATTCGTTGCTAGGCGACTGGACGATAGAAGTCCCGCAGTTAACAAGTTGTCGTCTGAACTTTGCATTTATAATATTCATAATATCAGTGGAAGGTAGGGGTCTAATCCCACAGCTCTTTCAGCATGATATTAACCCTTTCCATGGGGAATACTTCTGGGCTAATCGCTTATTATTTGCGGAATTAAATTGTAAAAGTAATTAATTTCAGGCAATATTTACATCATTTGGATAAGCTTCCAACGCGTCTGCAAGATATAAAAAAGTTATCGTTGACTTTTTGTCTTCAGGATATCAAAATGGATAGCAATGTTAGTATGGACTACACTGGCATTGTGAAAAGCTTAATGGTTTACCAAATAAATATTCTTATTCGCTCTATGGCATTCTACAGAAGATTTAAACGTAAGTTTATTGTTTATACTGTTTAATTTCAGCTACACACTTTTTTTATGAAAATAAACAAATAGGGGGCCTACGCTACTCTACTCTACATACATGTTATCTTCTTCCAAATACTGACCAAACTTCAATAATGAAGACGGAGGGGGGGGGGGGGGTGTATGCGGCATACTAAGAGAGAGATCAGAAAAAAATTGTAATAAATACGTAGAAGACAATTATCATTGCTCCAAAAACAGATAAGGGAAACAAGAAATTATAGGGCATGGTGAAAAAGCTATAAAAAATATGTGTCAAGCTGTAGCGCCGGCGACAGGATTGTGCAGCGATTCCGACTGACTTCAATCTGGGCCGGGCGGGCTTGGCGAGATTTGAGACTGACGAGTTTTACTCGCGGCAATCCCCACCCACGCCACTATTTCACGCGTATTTTGTCACTTCAAACTAGACAGTCAAACGGAATAGACGTGTCGCTCTAAGGAGTGCCGAGTTGGCTAATATAGCCAGGGCTCACCCCTGTCGCGAGCTATGCATAGCAATTTAAGTATAAGTAAGTAACTATAATGACTTCTATAGCGCCAGTATCTCTCATTTTCAACAATAGTGAGACTCAATGGCGCTGTAAATGATGATATAGTTTACAATAAAGTGAAGGAATAAACTTCATATAGTTATTTTATTTTACCTTTGACCGCCGAACCGGCTGGTACATTCCGACAACATTTTCATATCAAACTCAACAAATTGGGCTGCTCCCCATTGAAAGTTTATAACAAACTAATAATACTCACGAAAAAGCTGAAGCGCTGAACAAACAATTTAAATTTGTGTTTATTCCAACAACACAGCATAGGACCAGACAAAATTGTACCTAGAGTGCTTTATGATTTCGCCCACATTTTGGTTGAACCATTATTTGAAATCTTCATTAAATCTCTTGAAACATCTGATGTAGCCTACCCCATGACTTGCAGACAGCAAATGTTGTACTTATTTTCAAAAAAGAAGAACAATACAAACCCTGACATGTACATGCTGCAAAATCATAGAACATGTAATAACATCCAATTTCATTAAAATTCATACCGAAACATGGCAGACATGATGGCGGACGCTGACAGCTTGCATGACGCGAGTTAGGATATAGAAAATGATCATTCCGCTGGTGACACCGATGTAGAAGATGATGATGTTTTGGCACAAAGGTATATGTTGTTTCAAGGACAAAAGAATAAGTTTTGTGACTCATCTCGACACTTTAAATTGTTTCAAGTGCCATGATGATCTGATGTCGATGATCGTTGTCGCATCATTCATTCTGATTCTGTCATTCAACGATTTGTCAGACGTCACCAGTGCCAGTGAACAAGTTGATTTTGAGTATGTAGCCTGGGGTGGTCATGCTGTAGATGAAAAATCCTCTGTCTGAGACTGAGTTATGACGTTGATTTCATCATTCATGTTTCGAATATTGTTCATTTTTCTGCTCTTTTTTACATTTTCGTTCTTGGACTTGGTGTTTACATAATGTTATAAACACAGAGATATATAGTCTAATTTAAGACTTAGTGTCTGAGAGTGCAACCCTGAAATGATTTTCAGAATGGACTGTTGAGTTCAACAACACTCGAGTAGGTACATTCAAAAAAGTCATTTTTATGTTTTTTTCGTGTTTTTTTCAGGATTTATGTGAATTTGTGATACATTGCAATAAAAGACATATTTTTCTCTGTTTGTTTGTTCTTTCAGCTCACTCATTTAAAATTTGAAAAGATATACTACGGTATTGGAGGTGACACATTATTTTCTGACAAATCGCAAACAGCAGGTAATCTTAGAATGGATTGCTTCTCGGATTGTTGATGTCACATCAGGCATCCCACAAGGGTCGGTCCTTTCAACAATATATTTTTTATTAAGGACCTGCCCACACCCCTCTCTTCTAAAGTTAGACATTTTGCTGATGATGCAATTTTATATTACGAAGTTACTACTGAGAATGGCTGTCAGGTAGGCCTACCCCAGAATTATTTGATTAGAGCATGAATGAGAAAATTTCAAACAAAGTAAAAAGTACAAAATATCCAACAATAATTTCTGATCTCAACTAGAACAAACACATTATTCAAATAATGGGCAAGGCAAACCAGGTGCTGTGAAATGAAACACCAAGACAAGGTCACATATAGCATCAGGACATAAGCATTTCAAGCACTTGTACATCCCTGCAAGAGTAGTGTGCTAGCGTGAGGGATCAGTGCTGCCTCCCCCTTACTCAACAGCAATGTTTTAATATATCATGCTCCATATCTGAAACCAATACGTACCACCACCAGAAAAAAATCACTGTCTTTTCTTCCCTACAGATGCAATACTGAATCATTTAAGCAGGCATATTTTCCAAGAATAATACCACTCTGGAACACCTTACTAGACAAAATAGTTTATCCCCCATCTCCAAATGCATTCAAAACTGCAGCTGTTCAACATATCTGCAGTTTCCCCTCACAATGTTTTTTCTTTATTGCATAAAATATACAATACAAAATTTACAGTGTAGTATCATTAAAACAATATATCAGACTATAATCATGATGATCATGTACATTTAAAACCAAGAGTCATATTAAACCAAGATAAATAAAATAATCATTGTCTGAGTCAGTGTTGTGTGATTGGGGTGGGATGACCCAACACTGACCCAGTCTCGGGCAAACGGCCCATTTCTCGCATCACCCACCGGTTCAGAGCTGGGTCAAAGCTGCCAGTTTTGGCCCAACTCTAAAACAGCAAATCGCGAGGGACAGGGTACTCTTGTCATAAAAGATGCCGGTATATACACCACACGGAACAGGTCAAATATGAATCTGCATTGCCGCTATATAATAAACATAAAAATAACAGGTAAACCAGCAAACACAAGACGTTGAGCCAATGTTGGTCCAATGCCAGCCCACTGTCTGCGACGCCCGCCCAGCATCAAAGCATCACTGGCCCAACGCTCGCGTCTGCTGGGAAGTGATCGCTGAGCAAGTAAGAGACGCGTACCCAATGCTGAGGCGATGTCGGTCCATAGGTCATTTGTTGAATGTGCTTGATATTTTGTTTTGATGCATCCATTTGTTAAAGCTGGTAACTTCTATGAAATAAAATGAAAAACTTCTAACACGCCTTAAAAACTTAAATAGCCAAGTAACTGGCTGATAAGAAACAGGCTGCTCTACATCTGGAAAAAACTAAGGCACTTTTATTTGGGTCCTTGCAGAAACTAAGAAAATGTTCCAGGTACACCGATATGTAAAGCATGAAATCTGACTGACTTTGGATCAATCTCTCAAATGGCATTCCCATTGCAATAAACATTGCAAAGAAAGTGAATTCTCAATTATTATTTCTCCGCGCAAAGCAAATGTTTTATTTTTCTTCACAACTTTTTGCAACAGCATTGATGGAATGTTTTTTTTTACTATTCTTTTTCCATTTTATCCAATGGCCTTCAGAAATGTTACAAACAAATATTACAAATACTTACTCCAATAAATTGTTAAGATTTATCCTCAGTAAACCCCCTAGATCTCACATTGGTGAAAGTGATTTTTCTGAAATACGGTGGTTCCTGTAGATGTACGAGTCATTCAAATACAGCTCAACAATATGGACCAATAGGCATAGCATTGTCCATGGAGATGCATCTCTTTAGCTAAGTAGGAAATGTCCATGTTCAATTAATTGCATTGCATTGGCTCTAGACTGGGTTCACTGTCATCTTGCCTAGAGTGATATTTTTGGTCGCAAATGATTCCTTTTTTTAGGTATGTAAAGCCTGGAATGCCCGGTCATCTCATCCTGTAGAGACTTCAGTTGTATTCCTTCCCACTCTACCCCTGAACGCGGTACATGTAGAACAAATATAGCTTTTATTGCAATAAATATGTTACCCATACATTTCTAATTCAGGTATGTCATAGCATACATATTTTACCATAAATATAGACACATATAATGTTCTGAATTATTTTCTTGACTTTATGTGAGCACATTTAATCTCGAAATTACGTATTATTTTTTCAAAATGAAACGACATATTTTGCGTGCGTTTTCATTCATAAGTAGATAATTAGGGGGAATATATCGATACAAAATCACAAGAATAAGAGTTGAGCCACTGTTTAAACTGTTTTTGATATACTACCTGATGTAATCCCCCGTTTTAGGCTCTAATTATTCAATTTGTAATCAGAGGTGGCAATATTTGACTGTATAATCCAGTTGTACACACTCTATAATTGTGTGATAGGCTGTACAAATAACATTTCGCTCATGACAAGGACACAGTGCTGCCTCAACGTTGGGCCATTATCATCGACGCTGTCACAACGTTGGAACAGCGTTGGCCAAGTTCTCGCATCGCTTCGCGTATACTGTCACTTGGCTTGATGTTCCCAGGCCAGACAGTGACGTCTGATTGCTGGTGCTTTGCGGTTAGCTTTGATGTCTAAGCTTGGGGGGGGGGGGGTCTTGCCACGTGCCTCGATAAATCGATATCTTTGGAGAATGATATTTACATCTATTAACATTTTAAGCGCTGAGCATGCAAGACTAGAGTCGTTTTTAATTTGTTTTATTATCAGAATAATTTGCAGTTATTGGGAATAACATTAATACTGGGCCACTGATTGTGGTAATGTATTGTCATATTGACTCAACATTAAACACAACACTTTTAACCCACGTTCATTTAATAAAGACCAGCATCGCTGACAATTTCCCAGCGTTAAAGGTATATTATCGCTTAAAATGTTTGGATTCAATAATACACCTGAAGCTATAGTGAGACCTATCATAATGTTGAGATCTAGATGGATTGTGAAGAACATTGAATTTACAAAATTTTACACCTAAAAAATAGATAAACATGAATAATAATTTGAATACATGCTATTCAAAAAATTGTTTTATCTGATAGTCTAGCTGCCTGTATTTTCATTGACTTATTTTTCATTTTGTATTTAATTTCTGTTATTTTAAAAAAATATATACAGTATAGAACCTCGCCAAACGGACCACCTAAGCGACTTAGCAAAAGTGGTCCCATTAGCGAGGTGGTCCGCTAAGTGAGATTTTACATTATACCTTATAATATTAATATGTTAACATTCACATGCTCTAAGTACAGTATGAGCTTGTGTACTATAATAACTAGGTATATAAGAGATAAAACGAACACAAAACACACTCATACAATAACAATTTTTTTCATTCAATTAGCACTAAAAATAATTAATGAAATTAGATAAAACTTGTATCATTCTTTGAAGTTTGCATCAGTTTGCATGCTGCCTCTACAACAGAAACATGCAAACTATCTTGAGCAGTCATCAACGTGCTAACATTATCACAAATTTTTTTTAGAATAGAATATATCCCTTCTAGAGCATCTGGAAATGTTTCAGGCGTATATAAGACTGTTCTTGTTGGTCACCATCTAGTTCATGTAATCTGCTAATTGTTGCTGACTGTCAATGCGACTTGTATCTATGAAATATATTTTGTCTTAGAACGTGAGCTTTTTACGTCTCACTTTTGCCATATTGATCAATGCACAACATGGAATGATTTACTAAATTCACATCCTCTTTTTATACTTTGGTAAGCTGGTGTTATGTTTATTGTATTAGCCATAAATCACTCTAGGCGAAGTTTGTGAAAACACACTACAATGGAGGTGTCAAGTATTGAAGTGTATGCGCAGCAATCACGAGATGTAGTCCAATGTTGGATTAATGTTGGTCAACCGTCTGATATGCCGACCCAACAGTAAACCAACATTGGATCAATGTTTTGTATTTGCTGGTTTATCTCTTTAATTGATCAAAACTGACGCTGCGGACGCTAATGGTACTGTTAATGTGGCGTATAAACATGGTAAATCAGACGCGTAATTGCTGCCTCTTATTACAAATACGAATCAGTCTATTTTCTATGTCGTGTACGGATCAGTAATACAATCAATTATAAAATGATCATTGACACCCCGAGACTAGCATAAAATTTAGTAAAAGTACAGATACAAAATTATAATTACATGTGGGTCTATCGAGTGCACAAAAAGTGTAGAATGTTGATATATTGAGCTCCGAGGGTCAAATTCCTGGAGGAGAGGCAAGAATGTTGCAATTTCCGATTATTGACAATCAAACTTATAGAGGGTAGGCCATTTAGTACATCGTACTAATTTGCAATGGGCCCTCTTTGTACACATGCGATAGTACAATAATTTAAATATGTACACAACTAATAGTGAAATATAATACAGGACATAATACAATATTACATTTGATGCATAAATTTACACAGCAAAACATCATGGCTATTTAAGAATATGTACAACATAAATGTATTAATTTGTATTTATTATTCAGTTATTGTTATACATATAGTACATATGAACTAGAGATAATTGTAGTGATAGAAACAGAAATTATTGCCATATTGTGTAAATATTTTTCCCGCAAAAATGAAATGAAATGAATCGGGCTTTAGGCCACATTTGTGCACATATAGGCTAAACTGGGCCAGGAGAACCTCCTGAGGATGGTGAAATGATTGAGATGACACTGTCCTCCAGACACATGATTCGAAATTCGAGCCCTGGCGTCCTGAGGCCGAGCAAGCTACCTCTCGGTCACGGAGGCTCCCCACAATACTGACTTTCACACATGGATGGGGAAGAAACATTTTTGTTTCTTTCAGACCGCCGAGACCGGGAACCTAACCCCGAACTTTCGCGTGAAAGGCAGCGGTGCTAACCACTACCCTAGGGCCCCCGCCCATTTTTCCCACACCATTACCAGAGATAAAGTAACTACATAACTTATTATACGATGTTTCATTGTAGTAAAAAAGGCACTCTGGAAAGCATGGAATTTTAATTAAAACTTATGTGTATTTAAGTAAAAATCTGAAATATTGTTAAAACCATTTGATATGTTCTTAAAAGTACTACGAATAGTACATTAAAAGATAAATTGTATTCTTATTATAGGATTCATATCATGATTATGATTGAGCATACAACACAAAAATTAAATAGTGAAGGATAGTGGGACTATGGCATGCGAGTCGTGGAGGAGGTCACTCTGGTTCGAACGTATCAGTGAAAGCCGCCATCTAATATTCAAACCATATATAGATGACGTTCCATATGAAATTTATTGATGGCATGTGAGACGTGGAAGAGGTCACTTTGGTTCGAACGTATCAGCAAAAGCCGCTGTCCAAGATTCGAACCAGATATAGACAACGTTCCACACGAAATTTAATGTTTACCATTACCATGATTACCATTACAAATTTGCCAAGTATGTCCCATGGATATCACAACGTGGAAGAGGCCAATCTAGTTCAAACATATCAGCGAAAGCCACCATCCAAGATTCGAACCAGACCTAATGTTTAGTGATTACCATTACGATTAGGTTTTAAACAAATTTTGTTGTATATATAACTGTTTGAAATTAGTTAGACTTTTAGAGTTTCGAATATGAGGTGGTATCTTATGCCATATTTGTGTACCAAGATTCATAAAGCTTTTACTGTGGCTATATGACACATGAATGTTATCGTTATGACGATAATTATATTATAATTTTATTTAGAAGCTAATTGTGATTCAATTATCTAAAATAGTTACAAGAAGAACGGTATACAATGAACATGATAAAGGACTATGCAAAGATACAGAATACAAAAATATTGTCATTATCAGCTTCACTTTATTAAAAGCTACCAACATATTTCAATAAACATGAAGTAAGATGAATACTGAGCAATCAGATGGCCGTGAAAGTGTGAAAGGTCGACGTCCACCATGTAGAGCCATGGCAATTTTAATGCCTCAACAAGACTTCCAGCTAAGTAGCACGGTGCAGGGCACACAGAAATTCGATGGTCTTATCCAGATGCTGTTTGTGGGCATCCAAGTGTGGAGGCTCGACTTTCACCGTAGGTGTGAATGCTCTGTCAGTGATCCAAGGGGTTAAAAAAATTGACTCTTGATGTCCCAGGTGGGCTGCTTAGCAAGGTTAAGACTGATTTGGTGCAAAAAAGTGGTCCGAGTCCTGAATAGCGAGGGTGGTCTGCCAAGGGTTAATCCTTAAGCATTACGTCAATGTGAAAAACTTTGGGAGTGGACAAAAGTGGTCCGAGGCGCGAGGTGGTCCACTTTTTGAGGTGGTCCAAAACCGAGGACTGTACTCTAATACAGCATATCATTCACCATAAAATTTTAAAAGTTTTTTTTTTGTATATTCTAGATCAGCACCACTTAAAATAAATCAATCTGTCCAGTAGTCATACTTTATGTGTGAATAGTATAAAAAAGGACAAACAACTTAAAGCACTCACATTTAATACCTAAGATCTGGTGAAATTCGTTAGATATAGGCCTGTAAATCCATAGATAAGATTGGTAAAAGTTGGACGATAATAGGTCATATTAAAGACTATTAAAAAAATGATTCAGCTATAAATATTCCAGGAATAAAACGTGAGACGTCATTTTAATATGTAATGTTTTTAACACACCTTTTAAAGTCATATTGTATAAATTACAGGTGATGAGAGCGTTTTATCTAGCTTTCAATATTATGACATTTTATCTTCAGGTGTAATATTGAATCCAAAATGTTTACGCTAATGTATAGGCCTAGGCTTAAAGTCTTGAGCTTACTGGAGCAAAGCCATCGTCTCCCATTTACGTTGGAACAACAGTGAATTACACTTAGCACAACATCAAATTTTTGAATACAGCCGCATAAACACTGTGTCGCAAAATATTAACATCATAAGAGCAACTGCATCAAGCATTTCTTAACGGGGACGTATATTATGTTTAACTCGTAAATCAACATTTTCTTCAAACTTTTATTTAAGCATATTGCCAAATGTACAGGTAACCTGTATGGTAACTTATTGCTAATGCAGTAATTAAGTAATTTGTATGAATATTAGTTTTCATAATATGGTTGTGGGGATTAGCTATCGGTTTCGGCGGCGTTCGGCAGAGTTGAGCATCTGAGCATCGAGAAATGAGATAGGAACTTAGACTTAAGTTACTAGTCTTATTATTGGTGACCTCCGACGTTTGAGACGAATTCGCAACCTTCTGCTAATATTGTTTTTACCAAGCAACCCCATAGACTAAGTTACTAGTCTTATTATTGGTGACCCGACAGTGAATCGAATACGCCCTTTGCTGTTTTGACAGCAGCCACAAGACGGTGCCAAACCACTGGTTTTGAGCCAGCCCAGGATAGTTTTAAAATTAGGGGATTTTTTCAAAAAATGACACATCATTTTTTTGCAAGGTACGTGATGGTTGTAGGTCATTAATAAATAATGCCAGTGAGGTTAGTTAGAAAGGTTATCTGAAGAGAGGTACACACGCTTTCGCTGAATTTCAATAAATTTGGACGATTGCCACGTCACGTGGCCCACGTGCGATCAGTCTCTTCAAAGATGGCCGACACTCTGGAATGCGCAGTAAAATTGGACTGATTGGTTAGTCCATAAAATAGTAAGAATTTTAAAAGATTTTTTTCTCTCTATTTACCCCGTTTTTGGCGACTAGAAAGGAAAAAGTTTAAAATTCATTTCAAATCGTTTGACACTCTAATTGGGTGCTTCGATTTTCTTGGCCAATTCTAGAAAATATCACTAATGATTTTTCTTGTCTGAACGTCAAAAAAAAAATCAGAGCCAAAAAAATATTGACCTCGAGAGTTTTAATAGGATTAGAGCCACTTAAAATTGTTCGCCTGAAATACATGTGAATAAACGGTCTTAATTGGTCTATAAATACATTATTGTTAGGACCGTAGGTCGATATTTTGTGATTGTAATCATACTTTTATTTCAGTGGAAGCAGATATATTTTACTATGAATCGGTGAGAGCAGCCATCTTGGAAGCTGGTGCCCTAACTTTAGCTCCATTGGCTGCCGTATAGCCTCACGTGTTACCCACCAACCCGAAAAGCAATGCGAAGATTACCTCATCGGCTCAACTCATCATAATTAGCATAAATTAAGCCGTCATCCTGAATCAGCGGCGTGAACGGCACACGCCACTCACAGGTCAAGGCCAAATAGGTCGGCAACAGCATCTGGAAATATAGTCTAGACAATATTATTTTTTTTCAAAATATCTTTTTCAGTCCTGAAAGCGAGACTGATTTCATTTTAGTTTGTGTTTCTGGATATCGCAAATTATGTCACACGTTGTGTGATATTTTGTGCCTGAAAAATTGATAGTCTATTTTTCCATACTTTCGTGCCTGACATGCTTTCTGACAGGTCAGAGTTCAAATAGGCTAAGCCATGCGCCCACTGTTGGCGACATACTTAGCTGCTGAATATGTCAATGAGTTATGAGCTGATGTGGCCCATCGTACAGTCATACGCACACTGTGCACGATAACCGAAGCGCTCACCGCAGCGTGCCGCCATACATACACCACGCACACCACACAACCGTACAGTCTACATCGACTGGCACCAGCCTACAAATCGAAGCTAGCGACCGATTTTGACGTCACCAAGAATAATTCTCATGGTGAACATTTTTATATTAAAAAAGGGATGTTCATTATGGGAAATATTCGTCAATAAATTAATACTATGCAGTCCTTATAGACTACTGTCAGTCAAGAATTACAACAAATAATTGTAAAAATTAAGTCGAACTGTAGATGATTATTACAGTGGCACTCAGCCTATCGTCACGAGAACGAAAATTTCTCATGATGGGCAGACTTTAATTGTTACTTATTTACTCCGAATTTACGACTTAACAGTTACGCTATGGTGATTACTTTGATATACTGTGTGTTTTTCGACTTATGTGGAAAAAATTTCCACACTGGTCGAATTACCAAATACAGTTATCTTATAGCTTTGAATAGCATTTTAGCATTTATTCTGGCATTTTTACATGACACTTTATGACCTACAATCATCACAATTTTAATGTATTTGTATACATATGCCCAATAGTTTAATGTAATAGTCTACACTGTAGCACGTTTTCTGCACAGCAGCGAAACTACTCAACTGAACATATAAACTACTCAACTTCCCAGCAGTCTACAACCAGACACTAGTTTCATGAACCTACTTCAAGTGCTTCCTACTAGGGGCTTTTTCAACTTCATCAACTTCATCATTTTTAAAGAACTTTTTTGCTGTGCACTGGTTTTTCGGATGGAACGCGGCGGCTTGCCATAGAAGCCACATTGTGGCTGGGTGGCTGAGATTAAGAGAGATGAATAATCAATAAATAACGGATCAGTACTGTCACGCATCAGTACTGTCACTCGCTCACTGTCAGTACAACACTAGCAAAGATGATGTGAACTTTAATAACCAGGCGTAATATAAATGTATGCTGTATCAAACCCGCTCAAATATGCATATTTAGCCACATAGGCCACAATTTGAGTGTTTCACTAATTAAATAATGTTACTTATATAAACTGTTTTTACGTCAAACGCTTTTGACAGACTGTCAGATTCCCCATTCTAACAGGCTGGTATGGAGTATTCTGTGGTCACGTGTGGACAGACGGCATGCTGAACGGTCGTACATGTTGTATGCCGCCACGCATACAGGAATGTAGCACATGTGGTCTACACAGCACACAGCCCAACTCACAGAGTAAAGCCATCAGTACAGCCTTCAGGATGTATACACGCAGTGTATGGTTACTATAGCAACCGCTGCCAAGGCCAACTTGCCTGTGGTCAACTAGTATAACCACGGGGAATTCCCAGCTTATCAGCATCAACTTTTCCCTACACAGATTTTTTTAAACACAGACTTCTATAGACTACAGCCTTCAGTAATGATATTCCAGCTTCAAGAATCAGCACCAGCCTAATTAATATCATCAGAACTTTTGTCAAACAGCATTTTTTTTTATTAATACTTTTCACAGACATTTCAGATTTCAGCAGTCATTTTAATAGTTGATTTACTTACCTGCACAGTTAAAAAGTAGCCTACTAGGCTTGACAAACTCTAATAAATCATCATCCTGCATATTTTTGTCAATATTAATAGTAACCAACCAGGAACCCGATATTGGTAATTTTTTTAGAACTGAATTTCAGGTTTAATAATTTTTCGTGATTCAAATTTCTACCGACTTTTACGATATGCACATGTGTCTGCCTTTTCCCCGCATGTTCGGGGATGACGCAGACATATGCGTGTATATTTTTTATAATATAACTGTTTAGCCACTGCTAGTGGGCGACACTTGCTCATATCACGCCAGTCACGCCGCTGGTCATGTCATTCACCTGACACTTCGTGGGACTACTCGTTCCATTTTACACTTCACCCCGAAACATGTTCAAAGATGTCTATTGCGACACATCGCAATCATATTCACTTTAAATCCTATAGTAAGGCACAGTTACGGTAGATGCACTGCGGATACCATCAACCAGCGAGCCCAAAACAGGTACCCCACACATAGCTTATAATGCAACCCTTGCTACGGCTGATCACACGCCAGCTGTGACCGCTCACATTAAAGGCACAGCCTGAGCATGATCACTAGCAATTTTTATTCCTCGCGCTAACGAGGATTTGGGGATATTTTGCATTACAAAGCTACTGATAAACAAAACGACCCACGAACGACGTTCGCTACAGTATTACATATACTGCCTTTTTACCGATAACGCATTGCGGCTTTACATCGTTACTATATTTTAGCATGTGTTGGACGACATATCCAGACACCTGCTCGATTCCTGCGGCTTGTTCTCGCTACTACAGCGCCAAACCCGCGGGTCCAGTCACACGCATCGCACTACTGTCATATTGTATTACATGCAATGTAATAAATGTACCCCTTTTAAATGTAATTTACAAATGACTCCAAGCACTATCACTCAACTCGATCAGGTGTTGAGGGATCGCTGTGATCATAATAGATGTCATAACTCGGCAGGGGGGTTATTGTTTCGACTTTCATGTTGGCGGATGTGTGATTGTCACTATAGTGTCTGTTGTATGGCTTCTTATACTGGTGAACCACCAACCCTTGCATCGTGATGCCTGAGTGCTACGCATCTAGCCAAAGAGTCGACTAGTTGGCCAGAGTAGTAATCACTCCAGTCCGCCATACACACACCCGGCTACATACTCCCCTCTCAAATATCTGCTCGTCCCCGAGCAGCCTTCAACACACTCGTGGGTTAACTTCTCCTGCCTGCCTGTTACCGCAACCCTATCCCCAGTGTTCTGTACTGAGGTCAGGCCTATTGGCACTGCATTACCGGCAAGGAGAACCGTTATTGGGCGCCAATGTAACAGTGTTGAAACTGCCCAGCCCGGGGATCGAACCACCAACCCTGACATCGTGATGCCTGAGTGCTACGCATCTAGCCAAAGAGTCGACTTATTGGCCAGAGTAGTAATCACTCCAGTCCACCATACACACACCCGGCTACATGTTTAACATCTTCGACGGCATGAATAATTATGCACTGTTCACACAAATCAGATTAATTTCAAAATTCTTATTATTTATGATTTAGTGAATACATATTTTTAGAGATTTGTTGCATACAAAATCAAACAGTTTGGTACCGGAACTGATAAATCTACAACAGATATATTGAAGATCAAATTAATTTCTCTGAGCAGCAGTGATCACGAATTGTCATTAATAAAAATAGTAATTATGACATTTAAGTTAGTTTGTAATACCATTTACCTTTAATTTCACACCAGTCTATTGCTTGAACTCTAACAGTAAGGAAAATCAAAGCGATGCGAAACATATAGCTAAAATTACAATCTGCTCTTTAGGTGGTAGTATCAGTTCTATTTGAATGTACAGAGCTAAGCGCAGTGAGAACGGCTCTTCTCTTAACAGTGTATAGATGTATGCCCCGCAGCCATGAATATTTTTTTAAAAAATCCTCTAATAGATACAAAACTGTTTTCCTGTTATCCGGTCTTAAGTACGAATTTGTTAAAGAATGGGCTGATACATACAAATCGTTTTGTCCCTGAGATGTACACGGCTTATTTATAAATATTTATGAATTAAACTGAAAAATTTAAGGAAAGAAAATTAAAAATAATACAAAATATAAAAGGGGAAAAAATAAAAATTGTACAAACACATATACTTCAAGTGAATACCTAATGTATGCTTAACGCATGTATGATCTTATGCCTGTTTAATAAGTTAGGTACACTTTTATTTTCTCTGTTCGATATTGCAAATCTAAATAATAAAAAAAAGAAAAAAATAAAATAAAAAAATATAAAAAAAACTGTAGAGTAACCTTTAAAGTGACACATTCAGGCTAAAATCAATTATTGTATTGTGTTCGATATTTGTATTACATCCCACCTTTTGAATTGCATTGTATACTTTGTATATGTACATTGTAGGAGGTAAATAAACATACTACTACTAGTGCCACCTGGTGAATGAGTTAAAAGTGGTATGGTTATTATATAAAAATATTCTAAAAAACTTCACACGGTAACTAAAACAATATATTTACCTCGTATTGAGAATTCAATAATTTGCCACAAATTGTCAAAATTTTCACAATTTAGCGGTTATAAAAAATATTTTATATAATGGAAAAGACAACAAAATTTGATTCTTCTAAAAAATCATACTTTATATTCTGTTGGTCAACAAATTTAATTTTAACTTAAAATTCATGCCGAAACATGGCAGACATGATGGCGGACGCTGACAGCTTGCATGACGCGAGTTCGGATATAGAAAATGATCATTCCGCTGGCGACGCCGATGTAGAAGATGATGATGTTTCGGCACAAAGGTATATGTTGGTTCAAGGACAAAATGATTCATTTTTGTGACTCATCTCGACACTTGAAATTGTTTTAAATGCTATGTAAAATGTCAACATGAAAACTGCCACCTATCTACAGATCGATTGTTGAAGCATTTATTTCAGTTCACAAATGTGAAGACCTAGATAAAAATAAAATACCCTTATGGGGCAACAATAATATTACAATATTTAACAAAGATAAAAAAATAAACATGTCACTATTCTTTGAATCTTGGATAAACAGCGGATTAATATTCTTAACAGATTTGAAAATAACTAGCTCAGAGCTTGATGAATTATATATTTATGAGAAACTACAACATAGAACAAATTACCTTTGTGAAATACTTGTAATAAAAAAAGGCAATAAAAACAATACTAAAACAAAACCCGAATAATATTCCGAGGCCCAGAACTGATAACGAAACAGATATACCATGTAATCATACTGCAAAAGATTTTTATAATATGGGCACAGAAAAGGACCATATCCCTACTTCCGAAACCTACTGGAAATTTTTCTTCTCAAATATAAACAATAATTTAAATTTCGAAGATGCTTACAAACAGAAAATTCTTATAATTCCTGATAATAAATTAAAAGAATTTAATTTTAAACTACTACATAATATACTACCATGTGGAACCAATTTAAAACGATGGAAATTGAAAGAAATTAGTAGTTGCAGTATATGTAAAGAAAACCAAGACATTATCCATTTGTTGTACACATGTAGACAAATAAGGCATATATGGCAATCTCTAAATGATGTATTAAATGTAAATATCAGACCTATCCATATCATATGTGGACATCATTCTATACCAGATTTTATTATTACTCTGATCAGTTATATAATTTATAAAGAATATATAATAGGCGAAATGAATAATACAGACAGAGTACATACAAATATGTACCACTTCATTTCAAGGGAATTGATATACAGGTATGCTATTTTTAAACATTTGCATTGGTTTAAAGGAAATATACAAAAAACTTTCGAGATTGTTTTAGAACATATGTCAAAACATTCCTAGTATGGTATTGACTACAAGTTTATATACGCTTTTTGTTTATATTGAGAGTGCTTGGTATACTTCTGAGTCTAATCTTTCAGCATTGTTAGTACGTAAAAGTAATTTTAAAGTATTAATTAAATCATCTTATGTAATTTCTTTAATTAACTCAAGAGAATGTAAATTATATCAAGTTATTACAGCATCTAAACCCAATTACAGTTATTGCACTTATGTGTTCCTCCTTTTTCGTGATTTTTACAATTGTAATATACATCATCCCTTTTCGCAAGGAGGAGTGATAAGTAAGATATCTGTCTGCAGCTATAACTATATATTCCAACACACATGCATGCCGTGATCAGGTGATATACTTTTTTTTGTTTTGTTTTTTATATCCGTGCATGTGAGTGGTAATATGTTGTGTTGTTGTGTCTTTTAAATGTTGTGACCTCACCATAATATTATTGTGACCTCACCATAATATTGGTGAGGTCACGGCAGCTGGCCTCGAGGGTCAAGATCTAGAATGCTTGATCTTGGCTCTCGAGACCAGAGAGGCATACACAACTGAACCCTATTATATTTGAATTATGTAATAACAATATTTTACAAGCATAATATTCAGCGTTACAATAATAAATAATATACTGGTGGCACGGCATACACAAGACTCGAGCCATTTGTTGGGTCGGTGTTTGGCCAGCGCTGCAAACGCTGGCCCAGCACTGACCCCGCCTCCTTTTTTGGCGTGTTGTGTATGCTGGGCAAAACGCACGACGGTTGACCATGTCCTGATTTGGTGGCTGGACATCTTTCCGGCAGTGGCCAGACATTATACCAACAGGCGCAGGGTGTTGAATAGGTGTTACTTTAGCGTTGGTTCAGCGTCGTCGATTGTCGACCAACGCTGAACCAACAGCAAAATTATCTTCTTTCCCCAGCAGGCACAGGGTGTTGAATCGCTTTGGCGTTGGTTCGGTGTCGTCGATAGTGGTCCGGCGTTGAACCGGCGTTGCTTTCACCGCCTTGTGTCTGGTGGGTCATGCATTGTCAACTGTGATACCATACCACATAGCCAGAAAACGGGAGACGCTGGCATGGTGTTAGTTCAGTGCCGGGCCAGCGTTTATGGCCCGACATTGATCTGGTATTGTGACGGTGTCTCGCGTTCACTGAGTACTATTTGTTTTTCTGTTTTTCTGTGTCAGTAACTCGCATTGGGCCGATGTCGATTCTTTGTTCTTTTACAATGAGTCGGCAACGGCTTCAATGAATGTGCTTTTAAATGAACAATTTATTTACTGATAATACATAATTTGTATTTGTATTGTACATTTTAATCAATAAAAAAAAAAAAAAAAAAAACATGAACAGTGTCAGTGATGTCCGATGAATCATTGAATGATGATCGTAGACGTAGTTATGAAGATGTGCTGGCCCAATTTCATTTGTGAGCTATTGGTATATCATCTGATCATCCACTTGCAAAATGATGGTTCCAGCAATTTCAAGCACTAGGATAAATTTGACATCACTTTTCCATATGTTGAAAATTTAAGACCAAGTTAAACTTTTAAATTGATAAAAATATGTTTATTGTTCATTTATCACCCAATTTAATTTATTTTAATTCTTTAATATTTTGTTGTGAGCCAGTCCGAAAAGGCAAAAAATGTTGTATAATTGGCCGATTGAAATTGCCCTCCAAGCACCAGTGACACAGGAGGGCAATTTCGATCACAATGAATTGTTTATTTAATTAATAAATAAAGATATACAGCCATTTTGTTGATGCTAGACCGTTGTAAATAATATTTCTGATATATTTAAAAAGTTGGATAACATAACACCCTTCGTAGTTTTAAGATTTGACACGTTTTGTGGTGAATGCTTAGAATAAAAAAAATCAATTTTAGCTGTAGTACTCAAAATGTTAGGGGGATCAAGATATGTTCACACAAAAATCACAACTGCAACATCAAAATATAAATTTCTGTGCATGATTTTACTCATTTGCTTTGGGAAATATATTTAAATGAATATAGAAAACAAAATATGTCAAATAATTAATTATTAATCCATACAATAAATATTTTCAAAAGTGATCGAATTTGCCCTCTGATCGAAATTGCCCACCTCTCCCCTATCGTATGTTTTTTGCCGATTTCTCAGTGAATTCTCAACCGATTGTGATGAAATTTTACAAGGACTATTTTTTGAGTCACGCGGCGACTACCGTGAAATTTTCATTAAAAAATATTATATAGTTCAAAAGTTAGACCATTTAACATGTAGTAAATTTGAAATTACGACGTCCCTCTATAAACCCATTAATATGGTTAAATTAAAGTTTGTTTTTAGCCCTGAATTGCATCACATGTCAAATGGTCTAACTTTTTTGCTATACAATATGTTCCTAAGAAAATTTCATGGTAGTCGCCGCGTGACTCGAAAATAGTCCTTGCAAAATTGCATCAAAATCGGTTGAGAATTGACTGAGAAATCGGCGAAAAACCTGCGATACAAGTTAATCTGACGTCCGGTATAGGCACTGCATAGGCCTAGGGAAAGCTCGCTCCCATGATAAAAATGATATTATATTCATTTGCACCAGAATATTCTGTGATAATCATAAGAGCACATCCTCATGGTCATGGTATGAAAATATATAATATCCCAGGGCCTAGCCTGGCATAGTCATAGGCATGATAAGTACAGTGGTACTGTAGTAGTCTAGAATAGTGATCAAGTATTGCATTCATTGATAAAATATGCAGTTCACTAAACCAGATGATAAATTATGACGTCATAGATTGAAGTTATTTCATTTATGAATTCCAGTAAAAATACAAAACAGATGGGAGACTATAACGTCATAGATTCAGCCCGAGTTTAATAGCCATGACTACAACATCATGAACATGCTTTAATAAAAATCTGTAATTATGATTGCCGATTAAAAAAAATTGTGCTGTGAGACTATAATGATGACTCCACTGACCCCTTGATTTCCAGTTGGGCACCACCCACTTGCATTGTATTTTAGTTCCTGTTAAAATATGACGAAAGTAGTCAGCAGGCAACACTGTGAAGTCTGTGGTTGAAGTCCCTACCATTATGCCGCACCCTGCGCGCCGTAGGGAGCGAGCTAAAATTATCATACTGTATAGCCTACCACATCATTAAAATGTAGTCAACTTTAAAGTTTAAAGTTTAACGGTGCCCAGTTCGAGGTTAAATCGCTATTCGCCGACTTACCTATAGTCTACTCGCCTTCAAATTAACCAGGATCGCTTAATTTTCGGCGATTTCTCCGTCAGTTTTGAACCGATTTCCTCGAAATTTTGCAGAGGCCATTTTCTATTAAAATCCTAACAGGGGTAAAAAATTCACAAAATTATATTTAATATCTCAAAAGTTAGACCATTTGCCATGTAATAAAATTCTAGAATTAGTTTAATGGGTTTATAGAGGGACGTCGTATATCTAATTTACTACATGTCAAATGGGCTAACTTTTGAAATACGCTATATAATTTTACGAAATTTTCAGGGCTTTTAGGATTTGAATAGAAAATGGCTGTTGCAAAATTTGAAGGAAATCGGTTCAGAATTGACGGAGAAATCGCCGAAAATCATAAGATCCTGGTTGAGCATTTTTAATTTGACGGCGAGTATACTTCACTTCACTACCATATATACCTCATATCTGTGAAGATATATATATATATTATATTCTAGTTATTTATCCGAAACTGCACTTGGAGGCTCCACATCTTCTCGGTTGGAGTGGGGTGTTAAGGCGAGACTTTGAAAGATAGGTAATATTATTATAGTCAGGTAACATAGTCGAACAATGACGTCATCACGCAGCGTTGGCGCTGGCCGCTCGCCACATTGCCAAATGCGAAGATAATTGCCATGTGGCGAAAGATTTGTGATGTCTATTAGCCACAGTGGTGAAGACAAAAATCAGATGTTTCAACATCACGTTTTTGCGGTAAAAATCGCAGGAAAACGAAGGCATTACCACCGTTTTTTAATAGCCTATTTTTAACTATATTCCACACAAACCGTTTGTTTACATTCCCAACAAAAAAACAAAATGTTTTTTTTATACACACTGATCATGTGAACTTTCTTATAGGCCTACTTTCATGCAATTTGATCACCATGACTACAGTTGAATAAGAAAATAAGTTACTATTAATTTGCAAAAGTTTATCAGTGAGAGGAAGTTTTTCATGAAGTTTGTTATTCGCTTAATGAAAACTAAATCATAAACTGGTTCTGACTTCAACGTCATGTAATACCTTTCTCTGGTAAGATACAATATTGTATCAATAGGCCTACTAGTATCAATTATCACAAATATTTTGGATACCGGTACATGATTATATTGTGGCTACAAGAAAGAAAATGTGGCTAAAACTTTTCAGGGGTTTAAGCCACAGTGGCTAAGACATATTTCATCCTACCGCCAACACTGATCAAGCGTGTGCCTTCGTGGTCAGACGCAAGTGTTTATATTCACTTCAAGCGGTTTGAAGCATGCACATTTGGGGACGAATTCTCCTCACATAGATGTCGCTTATGTCGCACACACAAAGATTGATGCACAGTATATCGCCGCGAATTGTAGTTGTATTTTACTCAAATTCAGGTCAGATATGTCACATATAAACTCAAGAATCACAGGGATGTAATTAATATATTTATTTATAAGTAAGATGATGTTAAATTGGCCCTAGCTCATCAAAATGAGTGCAGGGGAGCAATTTAAAGTTGGTACCAAAGCCACTTTGATACTAAATTCACGGTTCTGTGGCTTGCTGCGCTCGCCCAGGGTCGTTGTTTACTCGGCTACATTGCCATTACAATACTGTATCTGATCTGTATGTATCTTGTAACGTAGGGGTCCCTTAAGTCGCCGTTTTGAAAAAAAAATGACTTCAGAAAGGTATCTCTGACCTATTTTTCAAGTCAAAGTGTGGCTGATCATAAATTTTTGAACACTGGAATCACCTGTGTCAATAAATAACTTCATGATACCATGAAGGCAGAACACTTAATTAATGGAGGTTTTTGAGTTTCATACCAGATTGGCGAGTCAGTGGCCGCCTGGTCTTTGAGTCGCCATGGTGTGGTCCCTGACTCGCCAAAAATCCTATTTAACCCTTTCAAGCCGGAGTTTACCATTGTCATCTTCATCCACTACAAGCCGCGAATTGCTGTCGCAATTCTCGACTTGCAGTGGATGAAGATGATTTGATGTGTTTTAAAAATTAATGAAAATTGCCATGAATTAGTAAACCGGTCCCATGGAAATTATCATTATAAAACCCTCAGTAGTTGGAAAATTAAGTCTGTTTACAGGGATACAAAATGATGCTTTAATGCATCGTGAGGACTTAAAGGGTTAAACCTCTAAAATCGAATGCACCTTATACCATTAAGCTAAATTACTCAACGACATCAACACTAAATACATCGAACAGTACGACCGCTTTACAAGATGGACGACTGATATTGGAGAGACTGGAAGATAACAACCCAATCGCCTGATCCTAGACTTACATTGCCTGTAATTTCACCAAGGGGTAAATTAGGACACGCTTGTAAATTTACTTTTTAAAATGCAAATAAAAGCGCGAATTCACATATTTTTTATTTACCTTATTCAAAAGATTGTCAACTTCGATTTAAAAATAATTTTAACTTAATAATCCAGAGTCCTGGGGCTGAGGACGACACAGTTGAATTGATATGGCGACTCAGGGTTCAATGGCGACTTGCGGGCCCCTTACGTTACGTGGCAGGGACCTGGGTAGGTCATCAACGCCACTGGAGGGGTGCGTGCATGTGGATTTAGTGGGTGGAGCCAGGGCACAAATTAGGGTTCGCAAATGCGGTACTTCCACTGTTTTTACTGAAATCCCGCGCATCAGTTATCACAAGTGCGGGATATTACCGCACCATTTCCTGGTCTTCGTGGGTACAACATCGGTTTGATGTAATCGAGTTTTAGTTCATCTTGATACCAATTCCACTGCAGAGTTATCATTAGGATTGTTTCTGAGACCGTATCATCCCTAATAAACTCGTAAGGCATGGAAGCGTAGTGGGGGGTCAGATTGGATTATGACGTCACATTTCCAAAAGATGTGTGTCTGGCCCCAGGGGTCTGGCTGTCTGTTCACGCTGCACAGATCAGTGCTGATGGTTTGCAAAATAGTGGTGTATGGAAAATCACACTCCTTGAATGAGCATGGAGTGTGAGGAAGGAGTATGATTTGCAATCTACGAAGTGTTGCCTTTGTATCTGTACATTTACGAAGTGTGTGGTTTTTCCTACTTCTCATTCATACTCATAGGCGTGTGATGGCGTGCGCGTGCGTTCGCACGCCTAATATCATCAGCACTGACAGATTTTTAGGCACAAGATTTATTTAGTCACATATATTATTGTAATACTAATCAGGGTTTCCATCAAGGGGGGGAGGAAATCCCCCCTCTCTTGTTAGCAAAGAAAATAAAAATATATTCCATATTTTTGTGTCTTTTCAGTTAAAACAGGCCGTTTTAAGCGCTAAAATTTAAAACTCAAATTTGTTTTCCGCCTGGGGGTGGACCCTCAGACCCCCACCCCTTTTGGACCCCCCACTCAAACATTCCTGGCGGAAACCCTGCTAATAGTTACATCAGTGCATGGTATTATACAAGGTTCAACTGCAGGTCATATTAGAAGCAGTGCTGTCCACAACTGCATAATGCCTTGTAGTCTTTGAATAAACTTTTAAACTTTTAATAAACTGAAAAATGAAGGGGTTGTTCGGTATACCAGATTGTAGTATTACCCCTACAGGCATCCACACCAGAGACTGAGAGAGAGAGACAGACAGACAGAGACAGACACATAGAGAGAGGGTAGAGAGTAACAGGAGCAAGAGAGAGATAGAGACAGGAGAAAGAAAAAGAGGAGAGATAAGAGTGAGATGGAGATGTGAGAGTGAGTCGAGAGAGAAAATGAGGAGAGGAAAAAGAGAGACTGAGAGAAAGAGAGAGTGAGAGATATAGAGAGAAGAGAAAGAAAGGAGAGAGAAGAGAGAGAGCAAAAGATAGTTGAGTGATATGGAGGAGAAAGAGAGTTCAGAGAGAGAAAGAGAGGAGAGATAAAAAGATAGAGAGAGGAGTGAAAGAGAGATGGAGAGAGGAGAGAAAGTGAGTAAAGATAGAAAGAGAGGAGAGTGAGAAAGAGAGGAGAGAGAGTGAGGAGAGAAAGAGAAGAAAGAAAGAGCAAAGAAACAGAGAGAGGAGAGAAAGAGAGATCAGAAAGAGAGAGAGAGAAGAAGCGAGGAGGGGAAGAATGAAATAGATTTTTTCTCTCTTCCCCTTATGGGTGCCTGTGGGAGTAATACTACAATCCCCGATGTTTAAAGTTAAGGAGAATCCGAATGGCCGTGCAGAGCATATTTGTATTCAATGTTTTCCCCAAAACCTCTTAGCGTCTCTGTACTGGCGCACTACTGTGACGATTTATTATTTGGCGATGCGATTTACTTGCTGCGGTAACTTTAAAGAATTCCGATGCCCTTTCAAAAAACAAACAAGAAGTTTTGTGAAAACATGCAATTATTTCCAATATCCAAATTAAATTACTAAACTGTATGAATGTTTAAATACTAGATGTCGCTTTAACCCTTTCAGCGCAGGGACCGCCTTTAGTTGTCAGAATTTGATGTCTTTAGGCATCAGATTTTGACGTCTAAAGACCACCGGATCACCAAATATTTTAAAGGTCTCCCCAATCTGAAAGTAACTAGTAGGTATAGGCTACCCGGCCACCACTATTTTTGCAGATATTGTTACACTTCTGCTTTTTTTATTTTTTAGAAAAGATGGTTGCTCGAAGAAAAAAAACAAGAAGAAGAAGAGACGTCAGAGGGAAGGCGCGGGTGACTCAAGTGGAGACTCAGACGCTCCTAACATTCCTAACGATGACGGTGCGCACGGCGAGGTACTCAGCTCTGAGGCGGCGGATGAGGAAGGAGGCGGTGCCGCTGCTAATGCAGACCTAGAGGCAGACCAAGGAGAGGTACAATATAAGTAATAACTTAATCTCTCACTGCTTGTTTTAAAACCTTTTTCCTGGTAAGGTGTCTCGCTACTGTGACCTAAAGTTCACAACCTCTAATCACTGATTTCTGTGAAACCACAGTTCCAATGAATATTTTAAGATTTACAACATATTTTGCTTTTACTCTTACAACTCTGAATTATTTTTGTTCTTAGTCAGCACTTCCTGCTTCATATGAATACCTATGATAAATGTATATACGACCATTAAAACAAATTATATTTTTACAGTGCGGGGACCGTCTTTATACGTCAGAATCTGACGTTTATTGACAGTCCCCACTCTGAGAGGGTTAAGAGCTAATTTATCACACGTGCTAATTAAAGCACAGATATATATACTACTATTTGTTGAGATAAGAACTCGTAGGAGTTAAAAAATATTATAAATCTATGTGATCTTTTTTTTAGGAAGGTGCTGCTAATGCCGATGAGCTGCCCGTGTCAATGGGAAAACTACAACAAATCCAGAAAGCAATACAATTATTGAGTAGTCAAAGCACGCCTAAAAGCCTTGAAGAAGCTCGATCAAAGTCTTACCAGTTCTGGGATACACAACCTGTTCCTAAACTCGGTAAGCTTACCTATTGCTAGTAATATAGCTGCTATATATTTCCAGAAGGTCGAATATGTTTTACTGCAGTTCTGGCAATGTGTGGTTTATACAGCACAATTTACAAGATATTGATTTTTTGACAGTTTTATGTATTTAATATTCAACATTTAAATAATACACATGCTTCGAGCTTGAAATAAGTGCAGAAAATGACACACCTAATCACGTCTATAGCTGTTTTTTAGCCTGTTTTATTTACCATATTATGATGTGTATATGTCACACCCTTATATAAGTGGTGGTATGGCAATATACAGACCATAGATAGTATGCACCCATGGATATTATGCAAGCTTCGTATACCCATGCAAAGGAACAATATGTATGGCATCCAGTGTTTCTTCTTGGATTTAAAAGGGGCATGGCGCCACCTATAATTAGGGGCACCTTATCATGCAAGCCGGGCACCCAATTAAGAGTATTTAAACAGACTCCGTTAGGTATGTGAACATCGCCAGTTATTACCACTATGTACACAGGCCGTTATGAGGTATTGCGTCATAGGTGTGAATGTGTTACATCAGTGACTGAGTGTTTTTCACTGTGACAATGGCCTGGGTGGGTTAAATATGATGTAACAACAGTTCAAAGAGGCATTTCACTGTCTGGATATTAGAAAGACAACATGACCCACATGCAGGGCAACATGGCACTCATAAAGGGCAACATGGCCCTCATGAAGGGCAACATGGCACTCATAAAGGGCAACATGGCGCTCATGAATGGCAACACGGCGCTCATAAAAGGCAACATGCAGGGTTCGTAGGGCGTCTTAAAAGCCTTGAATAGCCTTGAATTTTAAATTATTTCCTCAAGGCTTTGAAAGTGCTTGAATTCACAGTGATCATGCATTTATTCTCTGGAGTCAACAAGTGGGCTTGCTACATATCTGCATGCTTGCTATTAAACAGAATTTGTTTTTCAAATGTTTGTATTAATGTTTTACTTGGTTTGCGTTGGGTCTGGAAAAACCTACATTTGGGCCTTGAAAGGCCTTGAAAAGGCCTTAAATTTTGTTTTGCCCAAGGTGTACGAACCCTGAATATGGCGCTGCGCCATGTTAGAAAGAGCTAGATGAAACACTGGCATCATATGAAGAGTGCGGGCATCGGGTTAATGGTATCCCATCAATATAAAGGTAGTTAACAAATAATAAAGATTAATACAAATTTGTGTTGATTTTTTTTTCATAATAATATATTTGATGATGTAGGTTACAGTATAACTTGTCTTGGCCGGTCACCAGTTGGAACGGCCACCTCCACTCAACGGTCACCATTTGGAGTTCCAAATGCATTTTCTGTATAAATGACCTCTAATGACCGGCCACCTCCATAATGCGGCCACGGCCAGTGATTTTTTAGCAACAAGTCAATTTTTGACCTCCAATTTCCGGCCACTAGATATCGGCGGCCACTTTTTGTCGGCCAATTTAATAAAATCGTCAGCATAATAACAGACATTGGCGAAAAAATGATAAGTGCTGGCGTAATTTTCGCATTGGTTGTTGTAATATTAGGACACGGTCAGTGAATTTTCAGGACCATGTCAATATTTGACCTTCAATTATCAGTAACTAGGCATAGGCTATATATGTAGGTTGATTATTATGTCATCAGGGCAGATTGTTAAACGGCCACGGCCAATAATAATAAACTTCTGAAGATCATATTACCGGCCACTATATATCGGTCAGCAAGTGACCTTTTGACTTTCAATTACCGGCCACTAATATAAATCGGCGGCCACTATAATATTGATTATATAGGCCTACAGTACTTATAGTACATGTCAGTACTAAGCGCTAACTATATCTCAGTCAATATAATAAAATCGTCAGCGTGAATGCCAAACATCACAGCAAAACAGTTCAAGTGTTGGCGTAATTATAATTAATTTTTCATATTTCTGAACGAAATAATACCAAATAATGTCGACCAATATAATACAATGTTCAGCATGAATCGCGGAAATCACGGCAAAACATTTTTAAGCCTTTTTCAAACTACTGAACTTTAATTACCGGCCACTGTGGACTTTCATTGGCCGTCTGTATGGTCACTCTGGGGTTGTAAGTGTAATAAAATTTTAATAATAATGTCACTTATGCTCGCGATGTATGTGTTAAAGACGATTGCAACAGGTCTGGACTGACCCTATGAACGCTGCGGCATCTAAATCCACTGCTGTGTTCCATGTGAAAAAAATCACGTATTTTATTTTGACTATATTTATGCCTAACGTCGGAGGGCTGATATGATAGTGTGAGTAAGGTGATTAATTAGATGTTAAATATTACGCATGCATGCATAGACAAACACGTGATATTATCCCACTGATAAATTAATGCCGGCTCAGCGTTGTAGACCGCGGGCCGACATTAATGCAACAATGCAGCGATGTCCCGTGATTGACGGGAATACCACACGTAAAATCTCGCAACATATCGTTACATGTGCGGTGAACGACGAGACGTGACATGACCTGTGGGCGGGTGTACTCGACCAATCACAGTGAGCCTTCAAATGATTGACAGCTCAACCAGCAGTGACAGCATGTATATGATCAGACGTTCAACCAGACAGCCGTTGTGTTTATTATATTTTCTCGCTTCTTAACGCTAAACAGTCAAGTTGTGTACGCGTCACCAACAAACACCCTTTACCGGCGTCAAGCTATAAGGCCCATGTATATATTATTGATAAAGAACTATTATTGCGGGTGGTGATTAGCAACTTGCATCAACTGGCCGAAGTACTAAATCCATATATAGGCTATTACAGATTATTTATAATAATTATATTGTATTAACGTAATTAAACATAATTTATAAATACATCAGTATTTAATATCATGATTAACAAATCGCATCAACTGGCCAAAGTAGTAAATCCATATATACTATGTATACAGCCATATATTATTTGAGATATATTTTAATAATATAATTGAACATAATTTTATAAACACATCAATATTTATTATATCATTTTTAGCCCGCCTTTTAATTTTAATTAAAAAAGGTGGGCTATTGCAATTGAAGTTCGGCGTCGTCGGCGTCGGCGTCGGCGTTAACATTTACTTGTGGGCGCGATAACTTGAAAAGTTTTTCATGTTTTCTTCCCAAATTTGTTTTGCATGTTACTAATGACCACTTCTCGGACAAGTTCAATAATGGCTGAAAAAAAATTCAAAATGGCCGACTTATTGCGATTTTTCACCTTTTACGTCAATAATTTGACCTTGTGGGCGCGATAACTTGAAAAGTTATTCACGTATCCTTTTCAAATTTGTTATGCGTGTTACTAATGACCAGTTCTCGGACAAGTTCAATAATGGCCGAAAAAAAAAAAAAAATGGCCGATTAATTGCGATTTTTCACATTTTACGTCAATAATTTGACCTTGTGGGCGCGATAACTTGAAAAGTTTTTCACATATCCTTTTCAAATTTGTTATGCATGTTACTAATGACCAGTTCTCGGACAAGTTCAATAATGGCCAAAAAAAAAAAAAAAATGGCAGATTGATTGCGATTTTTCACATTTTACGTCAATAATTTGACCTTGTGGGCGCGATAAGTTGAAAAGTTTTTCACATACCCTCTTTAAATTGGTTATGCATGTTACTAATAAGTAGTTCTTGGACAAGTTCAATAATGGCCAAAAAAAAAAAAAAAATGGCCGATTTATTGCGATTTTTCTCATTTTACGTCAATAATTTGACCCTGTGGGCGCGATAACTTGAAAAGTTTTTCACATATTCTCTTCAAATTTGTTATGTATGTTACTTATAAGTAGTTCTTGGACAAGTTCAATAATGGCTGAAAAAAAAAAAATGGCCGATTTATTGTGATTTTTCTCATTTTACGTCAATAATTTGACCTTGTGGGCGCGATAACTTGAAAAGTTTTTCACATATCCTCTTCAAATTTGTTATGCATGTTACTAATAAGTAGTTCTTGGACAAGTTCAATAATGGCTGAAAAAAAATTCAAAATGGCCGATTTATTGCGATTTTTCTCATTTTACATCAATAATTTGACCTTGTAGTCTATGCAAGTATTATATAGTATATCATATTATACATGTATCTATCTTATTTAACATACCATTTATATCTTGGGTTGTTGTTTACATGATGACATTCGTCTTTACTTTCTTTATAATAATTCGGCGGCGGGCTATTATCGAGTGTGCTCTTGTTATTTAATATCATTATTAACAAAACACTTATCAAGAAAAGGTGAAACAGATGTTGGTAAAATTGTAACTGTAAGCAATGTTTCCTTTGATTTCGTAACATGAAAAATTCCATAGAAAACGGAGAAATCTCCGGTGAGACTTAAAATCTAGTTGCGTTCAAAGTGTCAATTAGCCCAGTCTGACGGGAAGTTACTCTATTACTGCAGTAAACAGGAGACTCCAACCCAATGCTGAATCTATGGTGGCCCGCCATCTGCGACGTCGAACCAGCAGCAAACCAATAGTGAGTCACCGTGCCGGGCTCGATGAAGAGGCAGTTGATCATCGCTGTGCCAATGCCGGGTCAACAGCCTTAACACAGCGTTGTTTTTCTATCCTGTGTTATCTTAGAACGGCGAGCACACCTTTTACTGCCTGGCCCGAGTATAGTCAAATCTATTTTTCGCCTTAAACATAATTTTTTTACTCAGGAAATAACTACACATTCTTGGAAGGCAATATATTAATTTGTTGGCAATTTATTTCGTATACTACCTCGAAATGTACCATTGGATTGAAAAAGATTAAATATACATATTCTATATACACCTAGTATTTTAAAGGTGCCTATGACCCGTCACTAGGACACACTCAGACTGCCACGTAGAGCCTAAAGACAGTATCTGCTCCACAATAAAACTTATGTTGGCATGAGAGACGACGCCCATCGTCTTGATAATGCTGAGATGCTGGATCTCCTGAACAAGACTCAAGCATTATTGGAGTCACAGAAGTTGACACAGACTTCAAAGCTGAAGCAAGCCAGCATCAAAGGATTCTTCAAACTCTGAAAGTCCCTTGAGTGCGGCTTAAAAACGGCTCTTTTCAGAGCCAACAAACTGTACAAAAAGATCAAACTCATGCTGTAATAAAAAACGATGTATATTTGCAACGAAAAAAACAGCTTAATGTCAATAATAATAATCACAATCATTATACTTTACGGCCGCATCTGTGACACGCCGCCTATCACTACTAGTACAGTTAAACACAGCATGGTCAGCTGATCATTTCGAGTACAAAAACATATCTGTGGTATAAAAGTTGACACTCCTGATGCCTTATCCGGTCACCAATGGCAAATCTCTAAAACTTTTTTTTTTTTTTTAAACGTGGCCTCCTATGAGCAGCCACTTGTCTTGAACGGCCACTTTCGGCTTGCAGTAGTGGTGGCCGCTCAAAAGAGGTTCTACTGTACTTGCTTTTGTATTGGGCAAAAACAATACAATACAAGTGTGGATATATGCGCTCGCTGCGGCCCGCCACTGGGTAAGCATTTAAACATCGACAAGCACTGTGTGTCTATAGTGGGCCCCATTTGGTGAATATAAGTAACAAATTTTTTTGTGATCTAGACTGTTTTTTAGACAAATTCTCCATGCATTTTTTCGGTAGAATCATCTCTTACTTGATAGAGCAGTGTGATACAAAACTTTCTCAAGGTAATAGTGTAATTCCTCATAAATGAAAAATAACACTATTTTCAGAGGAGGAAGTGACAGTAAATGAGCCGATCGAAGAAGATAAACCACAAGAAGAGTTAAGACATGAACCCTACTCGCTACCTCCAGGATTTACATGGGACACGTTAGACCTGGCAGATCCTCTAGTGGTCAGTATTCTCAAAAAACCTCAGAAAAATATTGTTTGTTTTCAGATTCAGATTGACCCTATCAAAACATGTGCAGCCCATGCGTATTCCATGGCTTTGTCGGGGTTGGGCAAACTTGTGCACACAGCTGACTCCAGGATATTGTCAATACATTTCTCAAGCATGCCCGACTCCAGGCATTGATTGCAGATAGCTGCGGGCGTTACAGAATACCACATATATGCAGAAAAATTATGCATGGGAGTGAAGTTTCGCACAGAATAAATTTACCACCTACCCAGTAGTTTAAATGACAACAAATTGGAAACAAATATATTATTTTTGTGACCTAAATTTGTGTAGTCTGTTTTTATATTTTTTACTTGATTACCATTTCAAAAGACTGACTTGCGGCACAAACCTGTAGATAAGCAGTGCACAATTATCGAAGTTGGTGGGCCAACATTAAAACAGCATTGGTTCAAGGTCTTGTATTTGCTAGGGTTCTACCAACTCAACGAATCCTAGTACTGAAGAATCAATCATTTTTGCTGACATTAGTCTTAACAAAAATTTACAGTTCCACAGTATGAGGCTTTTTTGAAGTTAAGCATCACTTTCTCAGTTAAGCTATTTTCAATACGAAAAGCCAGCATGGCTGCAAGCCACGCAATCGTAAATAATCAGCGTGTCCCACACATTTCAAACCACAGAAGGCCACGCAGTTTCCCCTCAAAAGATGCTCAACGCTTGTCCTGCTATGTCCATTTGTATGATTATCCAAGCAACTTTTAAACCCAATAAACAAATTAAACTAATAAAATAATTAATGGTAGATACTAAAGTAATAAAAATAATTAAATTTGGGAAATCCAGTGATCTTTAATTAACTTGTTTGTTTGCAGCTCAAGGAATTATATACTCTGTTAAATGAGAATTATGTAGAAGATGATGACAACATGTTCAGATTTGATTACTCACCTGAGTTTCTCGTATGGTAAGCCAATCTCTTATCTTCAGTTTGAGTTTGTTTTATGGGAAATAAATGTTAACCCTTCGCTTGCTGATCACAACTGTAGTAGTTTTTAATCTGTTTTAGTAGCAGATTAAATTACAGTTATTGGGAATGAAATAAGTGTTTAATGATCAAGATTTATTAAACAAATATCAGTTATTTTCAGTCACTTGAAGTTGTGGACTGGGTAGCGAGACACAACTTCAAGTGGTTAAAAACTTAAATTATTTAATCTAGCAGGATAAGGGTTATTTTTTTTTTAGAAGCACCAAGACTTCACATTTGCAAAAATAGATACATTTTTTTATATCAACGGCGAAATCATAATTGTTGACACCTTTAAAATATTTTTCTGTTTTCGGCTGACATTCTTTTGCAGATTATTGTTCTCATATAAATTGCAGGGTTTTAGAGCATGCCTTCTTGTTGTTGTGACAATTTTTTTTTTTTTGGGGGGGGGGGGGTTTAATTATTTTTTACTTTTGTTTTGTGGTGTCTTTCTATTTGCGGTTTAAAGATCGCTAACTGACTGATTTTGTAATCTAATGCTTTTAATATCAGTTGTTCATCTGATGTTTTTTGAAGAAAAAACGTACCAGATATTACTTAGTGGGAAACCACACATAGTGCAAATTTTATCCAGCAGTATAACGGTTAAGTTACTGTTATTATACATGGCTGTATGCAATTCAACCTTTAAGTCCTCACGATGCATTAAAGCATCATTTTACATCCCTGAAAACAGACTTACTTTTCCTACAACCAAGGGTTTTAGAACGTAAATCTCCATGAAACTGGTTTATCAATACATGGCATTTTTCTTTAATTTTCACATCTTCATCCACTACAAGTCGAGAATTGCGGCAGCAGTGGTAAATTCAGTCTTCAAAGGGTTAATAAGTAATTGCAGGCTCCCTCACTGTCTAAATTCAGCTACATGTATTGCAGACTGGTACTGTTAATAGTCATGTCTGTATTTGCGCGGTTTGCAGTTTTACAACCTCTCCGTTAGTGTTGTTTATTTATGTTTGTGTTTATTCACAGGGCGCTGCAGCCTCCCGGCTGGTTGAAAGACTGGCATTGTGGAGTACGAGTATCAAAGAGTCAGAAACTGATTGGTTTCATTAGTGCTGTACCAGCGACAATCAAAGTGTATAGTTTGTAAGTCTAACATCACCACTTTGTTCAACTCTTTTAATCCTTTAAACGCCAAATTATTAATTGAAATTTTTACCCACCTGAAGTTTTGTCTCGCTGACGCAATCCACAACTTCAAGTGAATGAAAATTATTTAGATTTGACAAAATGGAGGTCAACTATTTTCAAACCTTACTGATTGATGTAACGTTTTATCTCATTATGTTTAAAAGGTGGTACTTAATGTGCTAATAAAATAATGAAACACCAAATATACTTGGGAGCGGCGGTTACCCCTTACAGCACGGAGATCAACTTTGGACGTCAGAATCTGATGTCTGTAGATGTTAGATTCAGACATCTAAAGTCATCCCCGCGCTGTAAGAGTTAAGATATTTCTAATGGTCGTAGACCCATAAAATAGGTATTCAAAAGAACCAGAAAGAGCTAACAAAGGCAGTTATGATGATTTCAAATTAGAAAAAGACCCTTTGGTCTCCATGGTTTTTGAAAAAATTATCAGCTCTTTGAGGGTTATAGGGTTGATAGCTCGATTAATGATTGTTTTCAATGTTCTTTCTATCGTATCAAATACCAGTTTTTGCGAGATTGATTTTCAATCAGTAGGAAGCGAAAATATTTGCCCTCAAGTTGACAAATATGAGTACTTTTCACCCACATTTGCAATGATCAGTGTTTTATATTTATGTTGTACATTAATTATTTAAATATCTGCTCAACTCCACTGTGACTACATCGTTTCCAAAACTGAGCTAAGCAAAATAACTATTGATGTAGTTTTGTAATGGTTAACTCATGTTATATTATATCAACCCTTACAGCTCTTGAAGTTGTTTCTCACTGCAGCGACCAACAACTTCAAGTGGGTAGAAATAATTTAAATATGTACCATTTGAATAAAAATACATGCTAATTTAATGGTCAATACTTTAATAAAGAAATCATGTTTTATTGTTGCAGAGAAAGAAAAATGGTGGAGATCAATTTTCTGTGTGTACATAAGAAACTGAGGTCAAAACGAGTGGCGCCTGTTCTAATACGTGAAATCACCAGACGAGTTAACTGTAAAGGCATCTTCCAGGCAGTCTACACGGCAGGAGTCGTCTTACCTAAACCCGTCGGCAGCTGCAGGTAATTCACACTGGTAGAGCTCAAATTCTACAAGAAGGGTTTTATATTAACCCTTACAGTGCGGGGATGGACTTGTCAGATACTGACGTCTCAAGTCGATCCCGCACTGAAAGAATTAATGCGGGGATTGACTTTAATCGTCAGAATCTGACGTCTGTATTCGACGTCTAAATTCGGTCCCTGCACTGTAAGAGTAAAAATATTTTTAATGGCCATAGACCCATAACATATGTATTCGAATAAATCAGAAAGAGCTAACTAAAATAATTATGATGATTTCAAATTGCAAAAATCCAATTTGTTTTTTTACAAATTATTCAGCGCTTTAAGGGCACTGAAGTATTATTGTACAAGCCTTGGAAACCAAAGTTGATTTTTCAATTTGAAATCATCATAAATGTCTCAGTTAGCTCTTTCTAATTCATTTGAATACCTATGTTATGGGTCTACGGCCATTAGAAATATTTCTACTCTTACAGTGTGGGGACCGAATTTAGACGTCAGATTCTGACGACTAAAGTCAATCCCCGCACTGAAAGGGGCACTGAAAGGGTTAACCCTTTCACGATGCATCAAATTATCATTTTGCATATCTGAAGAATTACCTAATTTCCTACGCCTAGACAGTTTATAGCGAACATTTTTATGGAACTGTTTTATTGACAACAATATCTTTTTTTCATTTTTCACCCACTTCAAATCATCTTCATCCACTGCAAGTCGAGAATTGCGACAGCAATTCGCGCCTTGTAGTGGATGAAAATGACAATGGTAAATCAGAAAGTTTTTTCAATTTGAAATTAGCATAAATGTCTTAGTCAGCTTTATCCGTTTCATTTGAATATCTGTGTTGTGCGTTTACTGCCATTATAAATATTTCTCTCTCTCAGTGCGTCATAGTCTGCCGTCTAAAGTCGGTCAGCACATGCTCAACCAAGCACACGCTATTACTATTATTATCACAATGTAAAACACGTCAGCAGCTGCAGGGTCAGCAGCTGCAGGTAATCGACACTGATAGAGCTTCATATTAACACATTACCCGACCAAGCTCACAATTTTACTATTATTAGCACCTGCAGGTAATCGACACTGATAGAGCTTCATATTAACACATTACTCGACCAAGCACACAATATTACTAGTAAAACGTGATTAGTATTTAAAGGGTTAACTGACAAGACACTTTAACCCTTTAAGCCCTCACGATGCATCAAAGCATCATTTTACATC
Organism: Flabesymbios commensalis; assembly: GCA_964017125.1. NCBI lineage: Eukaryota > Metazoa > Annelida > Polychaeta > Terebellida > Flabelligeridae > Flabesymbios > Flabesymbios commensalis. The sequence continues at coordinate 83,765,958 of OZ024910.1, forward strand.
ACTGTAAACAGACTTAATTTTCGTACAACTAAGGGTTTTATGATGAAAATTTCCATGAGACTGATTTACCAATACATTGCCACGGATGAAGATGATTTGAAGTGGGTGGCACCCACTTCAAATCATCTTCATCCACTACAAGTCGAGAATTGCAACAGCAATTCGCAGCTTGTAGTTGGTGAGATGACAATGGTAAATTCAGACTTGAAAGGGTTAAACCCTGAAAATTTTCACCAATCTGGAAAATCTTTGCTTCTTATTCGCAGCGTAGTCTTGGTGAAGTCAACTCACTAGTTAGCAAGACACTGTTTTGAAGTTTGTGTAGTGTGTGAAATTAAATGTAATTAGGAATCTGAAGATGTAGTAGAAGCTTGTGTTATATTATTTTTTTATTTTTTAAAAACAAATGTACTCCTACATAGGAGTACCTTTTTTTTTAATGTGATAATGACAGTAACATGCAATAGTTTTAAGTTAACATCTATTAAACTGTACTTAATACTATTTATGTTTTGCTGCAGATATTGGCATCGATCATTAAATCCTAGGAAATTAATAGAGGTCAAGTTTTCACACTTGAGCAGAAATATGACGATGCAGAGGACGTTAAAGCTCTATAAGCTTCCTGATGTGAGTTTGTAATTTGTTTTAGCTCTTCATGCGCTGAGTATGACTAATATTATTTTAAATCTGTTTTACCATGCTAAATCACTGTTATTAGGAATTAAATGAGTGTTTTGAAAAACATAAAGATTGTAAACATTTGGTCCCAAATACAACAAATATGAGTCATCTTCACCTGGGGCCAGTTTCTGTATTGTACTAAAGTAAAAAGTGTCAGCTTTGTACTTAAGTACAAAATGAAGTGGACTGGTTTACGTAGCATACTTAAGTAAAAAGTTAACTTTTTACTTAAGTATGTTCTAGAAATCGGCCGCAGTGGTCAGTTTCTGTAACATACTTAAGTACAAAATTAACACTTTTTACTTAAGTACGATACAGAAACTGGCCCCTGCTTGAAGTGGTGGGACAAATTAACGAGATTCAACTTCAAGTAAAGGAAAATTTAAATAAGATAACTTCCTTGAAAAGAGTTAGAAATGTTAGTTTTTATGAGCAGTTCCAGGTTTACATTAATAAAATATATTTAAAAAATTGTTTAAAGAGTGATAGGTCAGGGAAAACTTCTGGAAGTAGAGTTTGGTCAGTGAAAAATGAGATGTGATAATAGTGCAATTTTTTCTTTCTATTTTTTATTGTTTCATTTGCTTTTTTTAGTTCTGAAGGGTAATATGGAAATTTTTTATGCTGTTGTTTTTTTGTTTCATTATTTTTTACAATTGGATCATACAGAAAACCAAAACTCCGGGATTCCGAATCTTTACACTCGCAGACGTACCTGAAGCTTTCAAACTGTTACGACAAGTAAGTGGTGCATTCCAGCAGAGATAACATTCAAATGTTCTAGTTATAGTATGGTATTTTATAAAACAATAAAATTAGGACTTGGGTTTCCTATTTGTTCACACTAAACCAGATGTCTGAATGCCTCTTATATACATCAGTTTAAAGGAATTTAATCCTCATGCTACGTACTTCCTTTCATTTGCAAGGAATGGTAATAGCAACTAACATTCACATCTTTAGCACAGAGAACATACGGTTATTCCATTTGAAATCCTCAATAATGTCTTAGTCAGCTCTTTTTGCTTTATTTCTATACCTATTTGGTAGATCTACGTCATGATTAGAAATAATTAATTACTTCAGTAATTATTTCATTTGAACTTTAAAAGTCAATCCCTGCACTGAAAGGGTTGAACTCAAGTTGGCAATATTTTTTCCTCTTGGCATCAAGCATTTATCTGCCAATTTACAAAAAGTCAATAACATCTGTATCATGCAACAAGAATTATTCAATTAAAAATGTTTTCTAAGCATGACAAGATTTAACCTTTCCCGCAGACACAAGACGTTGCATCAATGTTGGTCTAACGTTGGCCCACCGTCTACGACGCTGGACCAAAGTTGAACCAACATTGATTCAACGTCTTGTCTACTGGGTTGTCTCTTTTATATACCGTATACGTTTGATAAGAATGACAAATTTTAACCTTTGACTCTTGTATATATACATTTTGTTTGGTAAAAACGACACGGTTAGGGTAACCTGTCTCTTGTATATATACATTTTGTATGATAAAAATGACACAGTTAAGTTAGCCTTTGTCTCTTGTATATATACATTTTCAATCAAGGTTCGAACCTAGGGTTAGGGGAACCACATTCATCAAATACTTCAATTAAGGAGATGCTTAGTTTTTTTAAATAGAAATATATTTCATCATTGAAAGCTGGAAAAAAACAGGACAATGGTTAATGTAATGCTTTAGTACATAATTAATTTATTTGTTTGAAATTAATCATTTTATTATTGATGTGTCTGTTCCAGTACTTGAGGGGTTTTGAGTTGTCGCCTATGTACAGTGAAGAAGAGTTCCGTCACTGGTTCATTCCTCGTAAAGGCATCATTGATTCCTACGTGGTAGAGGTAATTATCAACGGCACCTTATTTTATACATACGCAGAATTCAGGTTTAGAATTTGAGCACTGGCATATAACTTCTCGTCCACAGTCAGAGGCTTTCCTATGCTGAGGAATAGAGTTATGGTGAAGTTGTATTGTTTTGTGTCAAGGAAAGCATTGTTATTTTGTGTATCAACTCCTCTTTTAAAATATCTAATTAACCCTTTAGCCGCCAAATTATTCAATCCGAATTTTCACCTACTTGAAATCGTGTCTCGCTGACGCGATCCACAACTTCAAGTGAGTGAAAAATTATTCAGATTTGACAAAAAGGAGGTCAACTGTTATCCATAGTACACAGAATTCAGGTTTAGAATTTGAGCACCAACTTCTTGTGCACAAAGGCTTTCCTATGTAGAGGAATGGGGTTATGGTGAATTTGTATTGCTTTCTGACAAGGAAAACATTATTATTTTGTGTACCAACTCCACTTTCAAAATTTCTAATTCAAAAAGTGGCTTCTACAGGGCATGAAATAAGGATTGCTGTCCTGGTTGTCAGCCGGACCACCAGTTCAACTTTTGAGGTTGTCCGCAACATTTTTCAGTTGGCCAAATTTTAGAACATAAAAAAACATTATTTATTTTTAAAAATAAATTAATTTTAAAACAATAGAGCTCTGGTGATTCTGACGGCAAAATGGGTTGTCCCGGAAACCCCGGAATGCCCTTATTTCGTGCCCTGTTCTAATTGATATAGTAGACATATTATATACTTTGTTTGTTTTTATCTAGTCCGTCATAGTTCTTGTTCATGTGTTGTTTACTGCAGTCTGGCGGACATATCACAGGTGTTCAGTTTTTACACGCTACCCTCACTATGTATGTTAATCATGTGTTTTATGCTGCAGTCTGGCGGACATATCACGGACTTTGTCAGTTTTTACACGTTACCCTCCACTGTGATGCACCACCCTCAACACAAGACTCTAAAAGCTGCGTACAGCTTCTACAGTGTCAGTAATAAAACGCCATGGCTCGAACTTATGCAAGACGCCCTTATTGTCGCCAAAAATGTGAGTACGAGATGTCACAGCTAATAAAATAGGTATTCAGATAAAGCAATAAACTAATTAACAACATTTATTCTGTCTTCAGCCCTAACAGGCTCAGTTATCCTTTTTATTAAATTTTCATTTACTTGAAGATGTGTCTCGCTGCCTCGACCCACAACTTCAAATGGGTGAAAAGTACTCATATTTGTTTAATTTGAAAACTGTGACACTATATAATAATTTATACTCATATTAACCCTTTAACCGCCGGTCCCGATTATATTTGTTTTTTTTATTATTTCTTTATTAGCACATTAAGAATAACCTGAAAATGTTAAAGATAAAACTTAACATCAATCAGCAAGATTTGAAAATAGGTAACCTCCATTTTGTCAAATCTGAATAATTTTCACTCGCTGAAATTTGTGGATCATGTCAATGAGACACAACTTCCAGTGGATAAAAATTCCAATGAAATAACTTGGCGCTTAAAGGGTTGTTTACTTCCACTGTTTGAATTGCTCCTTGAAAAATGTAATATGTAATATATATGGACCCTTGTTGCCAAATGTCTCGTGGATGGGAAATCTCCCTTCCAAACTTACGAAGTGCACAAAATTACTTTTCTGACATCAAAATTTGCTCCCCCGACTGGAAGAGTTTATTCACTAGACAAATAAATTGCTATGCAATTACCAGTTTCAAATAAAAAGAAAGTCTTTTTGAATTTCTACTAAATAATTTCTATTGTACTTTAGGATTCTGTGAAACACAGTGACGTCACTCGGTGAAAACAAGGTTATATAAGAACCTCTCCCCCATACTTTATTGTATTAGCCAGCCCGGTATAAACAAAGAAGGCCAAGGTCATTGAGTTTCACAGAATAGTGTATGTTGATCAGTTAAGCTAGATGGATAATTATCAATGATAATTACACATAATCGCTGTTGTATTAAACTGAATATTTGTTTGTTTTTTTTCAGATGGATTTTGATGTGTTTAATGCCCTCGATCTTATGAACAATAAGGATTTTTTGGAGAAGCTTAAGTTTGGAGTCGGTGATGGAAACTTGCAGTATTACCTTTTTAATTGGCGTTGTCCCACAATGAAACCAGAACAAGTGAGACTTATCAGGGGAACAATATTGATTTATTTAATTTTCTGTAGTTTTAGTGTTAGGTCTAGTATAGCTCATCTTCCCACACAAAGCTCGCTACTCCCGAGGTCGCAGACCGACTTTGCTGAAACGGTGTTAAAACCATCTATTGGAGTGGGGACTTTCTAGAAAGATTTTTTCTGTTTGACCCAAGTTTGACCTCCACCATGAGTGTTGCTTTATTTCGGGGGCACTGTCTTTGACACCAGCCCTACATTAAACAACACATGTCTGCTGGCCGAGAAGCTCACCGGAAATGTGACAGACGGCACCCACCACATCCCACCAGACACAATACGCTGCATGCGTTAAGGTTGGATTCATGTTGAGTCAACGTTGCAGACAGCGGGCCGACATTAAATTGACATTTTGTTGAAAAACTAATGAATATTCTATATCTAAATCTTCCTCCCTACCCCAATAGGTGGTTGATAGGGCAAGGCTTGGCTACGCTGTTTCAAGCCTTGGTGCCGAACAGATGGTATAGCCCTGCACTGTCTATGTCTAGAAACTTGTGGCAGACTTGGGTTATCATGGGAATTTGCCCTTAGTGATGGCGGTGCACATTCAAATTTTCTTCAGAATTTGTACAAATTTTCACATGTCCTAAATTTATAATATACCCATGTACATGTATGATCTCACATGAAAGCTCAAGATGTACTTTTGTGATGGATTTTTTTAAATTAATTTTATTGAATATATATGAGTAGTTTACAATATACAAAAACTTATGCCTTGATATTTGCTTTAGCATATCATAGTAGCAGGCTATACTGCCTTGCAAAGCCAAAAGGCAGTATCTGCTCACTTGTAAAGTGAGCAGATACTGCCTTTTGGCTTTGCACAGCAGTCATAGTTAGGTGTGCTCTTTTTAAGCGTCCCGTGGCAGACTTGTACATTGTTACTGCAGTTATACATTTTGTTTTTCATTCTTTACAGGTTGGTCTGGTGCTACAATAAGGTTGTCAGAATGGTTTGTTCGCCTCGTAAAGGCTGACACTGTGATCACATTGTCCCGGGGTGATTTAGGGAACTGTCTATGGTATCGGCAAATAAACAAGGGCTCGCTGTACGTTTGTCAAACAAGCAACAGCTCGTTGTGAGCCATGACTCAAGTTGCTGCCTCTCAACGCTGCGTCTCCACACAAAGTGCTGGAATTTGGAAGAGACCATAGCGAAGAAGGTGGATTTCAACAGGAGAAGAAACGATGAGGAAGTTTTTTACGGCTACATAATTGAAATATACATAGACTTTATTATGTTCATTCCAGAAGTTTATGAAGGATCAAGGAGAAAGACCTGGCCAAGTTCTAGTCTGTAGATTGAGCCAACCATTTTCACCAGGCTATCCCGTTTATATTGTAGACCTGTTAACCCCTAGAGCACTGACCAATTTAATTTAAATTTTCAGTCATTAGAAGTTGTGTCTCGCTAACGCGATCCACAGCTTCAAGTGGCCGAAAATGTATGTGATTTGTAAAATTTAAGTCCCAATATATATCAGTGTTTCAAAATTTAAGGCCTATTTTACTTTTGAACAGCTCATTATGCGTGTGCCAATAAAAACACATAATGTCTACTGTAGTCATCACGCCCTAGTCAGGACTATACTATAGTCATTGTCAATCTGTTTGATTATCAGCTTAAATCACGGTTATTGGAAATGAAATGAATGTTTAAACGTCAAGATTTGAAAATGTTTTGTGTCAAATTAGACAAATTTGAACCCACTTAACCCTTCAGGCCTGAATTTACCATTGTCATCTTCATCCACTACAAGCCGCGAATTGCTGTCGCAATTCTCGACTTGTAGTGGATGTAGATGACTTGATGTGAGTGACAAAATAAAAAAAATTACCATGTATTGGTAAACCAGTTTCATGGAAATTTTCATTCTAAAACCCTTAGTTGTAGGAAAATTAAGTATGTTTTCAGGGATGTGAAATGATGCTTTAATGCATCGTGAGGGCTTAAAGGGTTAATGTTGTGGGTCGTGGTAGCGAGACACAATTTCAAGAGGGTTAAAATTTAAATAAGAGAACTTGGGGGGGTAAAGGGTCTGGTGTGGCTTAGTTTGCACAGATTATTTCTGTACAATTTAATTACGTAATTATTTTAATAATTACCCTGGGCCTTAAATAGTATACCACCTAAGGCTAGAGGGGCAGCAGGCGCTTATTAAGAGTAGTTTTTTGGATGGCTCTATAGTGTACCATGATCGTGAATTGTATTTTCAAATCAGGACTGCGTTTTTTGGAATATGGGCGTTCATTAGAATAAATATGGTACATTAATAAGGTGTATCTTTATACATGCTGTATAATTTGAGGTTGTTTTAAAATACGGTTGATAATTCCCTAGCTTAAATGTTATCAATGTGAAAATGCTCATAGTATTAGAAGGAATTTTGCTGCATGGATACTAACCATAGAACTACAGCTGAATTGAATATGAGCTATTTTTACTTGATTGAAGTCGTGTCTTGCGACATGCAACTTATGTGATGAAGAATTACATTATCTTGAATACAGTCAACATTTATTTCTTTGACTTTTAGAATGCATGCAGTTAAAATATAGCAGCTGCCCAGTTTATCTTATGTCTAAAGCTAAACCATTTGTGACAATTATGACCTTTTGAAAACAAATAACACAATACCATTTCCTTCTTTGGATTTAATCATTCCAGCATTGTTAGGTATAGTAATTGGTATGTGGAGTTGCACTTGAAGATTTGTCTAACTGTAGTGGTTTACACTTTCAATTCGAGGAGTTCACCAGTTCTACGTCCTTGTTCTGAGGCCATATTGGAATTTAAATTAGTGCGGGATCAACTTTAGACAAAGTCGATCCCACACTGAAAAGAGTAAAAATATTTATGGCCGTAGACCCGTAACATCTCACTGGGCACACGACGTCTATTATTACATGTCATATCTGTAGGTGATCAACTCGAGTCCCTCTACCAAATTATTATTCATATTGTCGAATCGCTCAGTCTGGTTTGTCGCCTCTTATTATCAAGTTGCCAATATAAATGTCCTTTCGCCATTGATCATCAGATCGCTCACTTGAAGGTTTATTCGTTCACATAGATGTGTCCCTCTACTACATTCTCAAGTCTTTCACTTAACATTTAGACACCTCTGTTCCATTGAACATATTCCTAAGCCCCCCCCCCCCCCTCTTATGTTCAATAACTCGTTGTTGATTTCTGTTATTTTCAATACCTTGAAGAAAATCATCTGAAATTTGTGTTGACAGATAAGCCGTTAAAGAGTAATGCTTTCTCCTCTTCGACGCATCATATCTCGCCCGTGTCTTTTATACTGAAAATGTAAATATTGTACAAACTAGTTCCACTTGGCTTAACTGGCTATCTTAGGCATTCACAATGTAAGTACAGTAGAAACTGATACACTGCTTATAAGAGTAGCAGGTTCTACTGTAGATCTTTACGCAGATTGTATGATCGAAAAAGGTGAAGAACAAAATCTTTGACAATGACAAGTGAATGATTTCAATGAATTTCTGTAATTTATGACAAGTAAACTCTTAAGATTTCTTGTGTTGTTTGTTTGAAGAATCAACATTATCATATATTTTACAAATTTGCACCAACCATTTCGGCGCAGAGATCGACTTTATACATCTAAAGTCGATCCCCACACTGAAAGAGTAAAATATTTATTATGGCCGTAGAAACGACATATCACATGTAACTCTGTAGACCACTAGTAAACAAATAGTATTTCGCCGTGACCATTGGTGATAATTATGTCTCCCCTCTATAGAGGTGGAGATATATTGCTTTGCTTCTCACCGCTCATTAGTTCGTCACATCAGTTTTGTGTCTGTACGTTCTCTCTGTCTATCATGCAGGCGGTCAAACACGAGACGTTGACCCAATGTTGGGCTATTGTTGGCCCACCGTCTACGACGCTGAGCAAACATTAGCCCAGTATTGGGTTACCGTGTTGTGTTTGACGCCACGCTGAATGCGGTCCAGCGTAGCAGACGGCGGGCCACATCAACCCAGCCTTGGCTTCAAGTAGTAGTTATTGTATGGCCCGAGCCCGGCCCATTTTAATAGGCCTAAAAGTCTGAAGAACAAACAAAAGTCAGCAACCAGACATACTGGCAACTTAAGAGTGCAGGTAGACATACAGCGGGTACCCAACAAGCTTTAGTGCTGGCTAACGTTTGTACATTGTCAACCAAGTTGGCTCAGAATTAGCCCAATATTGTTTCAACGTCTAGTTTGCTGGGTATAATGAAGGCAGATGTCACAACATGGTTATACTTCATGCGGTACCACTGTCGACGACGTTGGTCCAACATTAAAACAACATAGGGTCAACGTTAGTTCAATCAGCCTCTCTCCAGAAATCACAATAGTGTAAAAAGAATCATAATGCTGAGAGTCATGTAGTTTCGCAATTGGGGATGATTAGACAGGCCTACAACCCAAGATCTAGTTATGCGAGAGAATTCTGTTCATTTGAACAGATAGTCTCTCACTTGTAATTTCTTAGATTTTCAAAACACTCCAGAAAGGACAATAATTTTTTGTGTTTAATGGGTTGAACGCAGCCCAGCAAACGCGAGGCGTTGAACCAGTGCTGGTTTGATGTTGGGCCAGCGTCTTAGATTGTGGGCCACCATTGGGTCAACGTTGTGTTTTCTGGGAGTGTTAGTTTAAAACATATTTTATTGACCGATTGAAACAATACAGGATTGTAATACATAGGCTTCGCTCGGGAAAAAAAAGAAAGTGAGTGATGCTTGCGGAGTCATGGTGTGAGTACTATGAGTAGCCAGTGGGTGCAAATCTCGTTAGCAGAGCTAGAAAGTGTCGTAAAGCAAATGCTTGGAATCATAACATTGGCAACATGACCTCATATTGCCAACATGACCTCATGCTATCAGCATGACTTCATGTTGTCAACATGACCTCATGCCGTCAACATGACCTCATATTGCCAACATGACCTCACATTCTAGCAAACACAAGACAACGACCCACAGCCAGCCGGGTGCTAGACCGACGTTGAAGATGGTGGGTCAACTCTACGGCAGCATTGGGCCGATGTCCAGCGGGATGAGTGATGTCAATGTGACAGCGCTATATCCATGTGATAACATATAATAATCCCTAAATATATATAACATAAAATTAAGATGGAATAGCGCCATGTCTGACACATCAGCGCCGTGGATAAAGAATCAAAACGCCAATGTGTCAGACATGACAGTAACTTCCAAAAAATGGTGATTATGAGTCTTACTATTTCTTTGTTAGCAAAGCAAATCGTTTAGTGGCGGTGATAAAAGTATCTAGCAGGGATATCAATTGAAGGTCAAGAAGGCTGTCACGTGTACCATGGAGAAGCGTCTCTAAGTTGAAGTTTATATTTATTTGGGTTAAATTTTCTATTAAAACGACTCTGGGTAGATGGTATTGTGGACATTCAATAAAAAAATGGTTGGTTGTTTCGTTACGTCCACATGTACATAGGGGATTATCAATAATGTTCATTGTAAAAAGATGGTGGTTAAGTTCACTGCATTCCATTCTAATTCTGGCCAAGATAATATTAAGTTTCCTTTTGCCAATGTTATAGTATGATTTTGTATTGGGCTTGTTTCTTTTCAGTATTTGTTTTAGTGACTCTTTTGATGTCAAGTCTTTAATAGAATCGTCTAGGTTGTTCCAGAATTGGGTGGTGGCAGGAATATAAGATTTTCGAAAGGTTTCTGTACGAGTGTTGGTTTGGTTTATATTTGAGTTGTTTCGTAGGTTGTATCTGCCTTGGCTAGTTTCTTTAACTGTTTGGGGAATAATGGGTTTTAAATAAGAAGGGAGTCCTATCGTGAAGTATATCAGAATAAAGTATGATCATTTTGTTTTCGCGTCGGGACTGTAGACTTTCCCATGACAGTTCGGTGTAAATTTGAATAGATGATGTGCCACGTATAGCCCCTGATACTATTTTTCCTGCTCTCTTCTGAATTTTGTCAAAAAGTTCCAGATTTTCTTTAGTTGCATTTGAAAAAAGCTCGTTTGAGTATTCCAGGACGCTTCTGACAAAGGTAAAATAAAGAATTTCAAGACTATTTCTACTGAGTTTGAAACTAAGCAAATTTAGGATATCCAAACGTTTATTGGCTTTAATTGATATTTCCTCAAAGTGTTTGTCCCATTTTAAATTTTGTTGAAGGGTAACACCTAAATGTTTGGAGTAGGGTATATTTTGTAATTCTTGGTTATACATCTTAAGGTTATTTGGGGGAGTAATATTTCTATAATTAACCACCATGCTGTTTGTTTTTAAAGCGCTGAAGCTGACAATCCATTGTTGCGCCCACGCTTCGAGTTTTTCGAGGTCGCTGTTTAGAATTTGCGAATTTATTATATGACAATTTGAAATAGATAAAAGTAAATTGTCATCTGCAAATAGGGTCAGTTTTGATGCTAGGCCTTCTTCCATATCATTAATGTAAACCAGAAACAAAAGTGGTCCAAGGACGGAGCCTTGAGGAACTCCAGCGTTTATATCAGCCCAGCAAGACGACTCACCCTGCAACACCACCCGCTGCTTTCTGTCACACAAGTAGTTACTGATCCATGCAAGTAATTCCTCCGTGATTCCCATATTTTTGAGCTTGAATAATAGAAGTGTTGACAAGTGTTTCGCACCAAAACGAAATAATAAATTCTGCTTAATACATAGTCTCTACCAAGAACTTCTTGTATCTACTGTCCACAGGAGCCATTTAATAACATTAATTACAAAGGCCATTGACACTACATCTATTAGCTATCAACCTTTTTGGTTATGCTGCTGGAGGGGAGACATCACTAGACTAGACCCTTCTAGTTTTTAACTAGTCCAGGAGCAGGGACACACACAAAAAAATTCCGTTCAACCGGTGGACTATCTCAGATTTGAATTGACAGAAAAGTAGAATAGCTATACAGGAACAACGCCAGGTAGTATGTACAATCAAATTGTGGTACCCCCAAACTTGTCTGGAATTAGTGGTTAGTGTTACATAAACGTCTATCGTTGTTATTCTGTTTCACTAATCGACACATGCAATATACTATATCAAAATGATATTCTAATGATATATTGCACACTGCAGTAATGCAGATAGTCGTCTCTCCACATACACTCAAACATAATTTTTTATTATAAAATAATAAAAATGAACAATGTTTTAATGGAAGAATATTTCAGCCTTTTATGAAAATGTGTGTGTTCAGTCAGGGCTGAAATATTGAGCATTGGTCTGCATTTTGGTTTATAATTTTTTTATCCGCTTGTTTATACATAATTTTGGTGTGCTGAATTCGAATCTGTCGATTAATATTCTATATTTTGGTGACCTTCACCTTCAAATTAGCAAAACATAAAATGGCCGCCAAAATGTTAATAAAACCCCGTGTTTTCTATGGTTTATCGCACGGCACATAAAAACACAATTTATGGTTTCTGGAAGACTTGTATTCGAATAATTTATAACGAGTGTCTTTGGAAAGAATTGATCTGTATTTGACCTTTCAAATTCAATATGTCCGCCGTTTTTTAATATTTAGGCCTACTGTTACTATAATTATACCACTAAACATGCCATGTATAATACGACTTATTTGAAGTGACTTGGTGGACCAAGAATAAACATTACTGACAAGTAAATTTTGAAAAAAACAATCCAAAATGGCCGCGACATTCACCCTAAAATTAACGGAAAACAAAATAGCTATCAAAAATGTAAATACCACCTCTTTTTTGTTGTTTTGTCGCTCGGAAATGCTTAATTTATGCTTTTTGCATAGCTTGGGGACCAGAACACTCATATGTTTATTTATCATTGTCTGACGTAGATTGTATCGTAAAATCAAGATGACCGTCATTTCGCATACTTACCATTAAAATCATAACGTCATTCCAAATACTGAGCACATCAAGTCATGTTAAAATTTAATGTCATTAAACTTAGCGTTTTTATGCATCCGAACTGTAATATGATGGAACAACATTATTTAATGAAAATTTTAAAAATAGTCCAGTTAATACGACAAATTAACTTACAAAGCATGCAAAACTATAATTTTGTGCTGGTGAATTTGAAGGTCAAAGAAAAGTCATTTTGAACGAAAAACATGAAACGTACATTTCTCAACTCCAAATCATGTAGAAAACAGAAATTGTGCAATTATTTGTTGGGAAAAAGTAGAAGATATGTGGTTTTGATGGTCATTTTTTGTTTTGCAAATTTGAAGGTGAAGGACACTAAATATAGAACGTTATCCGACCGATTCGAATTCAGCACACCCAAATTATGTAAAAACAAGTGGATAACAAATTATATACTTATATGAGGAGCAATCTTCAATCTTTCAGATTTCAGCCCAGGTTGAATACAGCCATTTTCATAACAGGCTGCTGTTTTCTTACATTAAAAAAATATATCACCATTTATAAATTTAAATACCACTAGGTGTAAACAAATACATATCTGGCTTCAGAAAACATCAGCCACATGAAAATATGGGCAATAATTATATTTTATTTAGGTAGTCGCTTTCATTGACCATGTTGACTATTTTGTTTTGTTGCTGATTTTTATTTTTGTGTAATAAAAATTATGTTTCAACGTATGTGGAGAGATGACTATTTACTCCACTGCAACATGCAATATATCATTGTAACGGGATTGAATTTCCATGTGTGCATTTGTAAACTAGAACAGCAGCGCAGACGTTTACTTTAATAACTCTACCTCCTAAATCTAAACAGGTTTGGGTGGTCTCAATGACCACTAGAATATATCAATAATCACCAGGACCATACGCATCATCAAGTGAGCCTAGTCCCATTAAAGTTACACCCATGGAATCAAATTTGATCTCAATTTTTTCCCGAAGCATTGTTTATTTTGGTAATATAATGCAATATGCTTAGTATAATATCTGTTTCATTTCTTGTGAAGATTTAAGAAAAAAATCCTTAGCGTATTTACTACCGAGATGTGACTTGATGTAAGTTGGTATATTCTCACAACACACAACTGACCTAAGGCCAGACGGACCCAAAAGTTAGATAATTTAATACGGAGTGTAGTGATACCAAAAGTGTAAGAATTGGTCCATTCATTGCAAAGATATGGCCACAAACACCCCCTATGTTAGAAAATGGGCTGTACAAAAAAACTGATACCACAATTTGTTTGTACATACTACCTGGGGTTGTTGCTGAAGGTCCATTCTACCATTCTGTCAATTTAGATACTACGCTGGTTGAACGAACTCACTAAATAGAGCCCCTACAAGACTAGCTTCTGGACTAAACCTTCATGTGGTGTTTGAAGGTCACAGAAGCCTACAATTGTATTTTCTAGCACAGAAAAGTGTGCCACACCACAAAATTAGTCCGAAATGACATATTACACTACTACAAAAATCTTGTTAAATCGCTGCTGGTGGCCATCTTGGATTTTTGCCATTTGCGGCAAAACTCGACCCAGGATTCATGGGGACATTTAGGAGAGCAATATATGGCTATCTATTACGGGATAGTGAGGTCAAATTTCAGATCTGACACCCAAATTTCCAGCTTAACTGTCCTTATAGACCAAAGTGACTAGTCTATGGTGAACTCGCAATAATTGTAAAATGTGTAATACATCACCCCACTTACAGATTGTCTTGATAGAGACAGATTTGTTTAATTTTTGATGTCCTGACTGAATTTTTGTCGATTCGGCATATCTGATCATTAATTGGAAAATATATTTCCCATCCTTCTACTGCAGTGAAGTTTTGATATGTTATCCTAGTCATATACCAATGAGACGTTTTGCAATGAAAACAATTCTGTTGCAATTATTTTGAGCTTATCCTGAAAATAGCCCCAAAATGACTGGGCTACACGGTTAATGATCAGATATGCCGAATCGACAAAAATGCAGTCAGGACATCAAAAATTAAACAAACCTGTTTCTATCAAGACAATCTGTAAGTGGGGTGATGTATTACACAATTGGCATTCGCTAGGTGTTCTCAAATTATCCGTAAGTAACATACTGCTGGCTTGAGATGTCATGTTTCAATTTAGCCCGGTCCCCGCAACAGTGCACAAGCACCATCCTTACTATTATGTGTGTAACTAATTGTTTGTACAAGATGTTATTCCCGTAATAATTGGTGTCGCCATGGCTGTATGACTATCAAAAGAGCTAAATTACGAAATTTCTTATAAACATGATGCACTCCACAATATTCATTTAATTGCTCTGTTTTTCTTTCCCTGTCCTGTAGGTGATGGTGATCCTAGTCATGCCAGCTTAACTTGTTTCATACTGGTGGTACTTATAATTCTGGAAAGCGGCCTAGAAATAACAGCCATGCCTGGTGAATCAGTGCATATTATTTATATGTAGTAGCATAATTTGAAATCGTTTAAACACAAGTTTTTTTTTCACACATTTTAGTCAACATCAGTGTTTTGCTTCATCAGCATATGTAATCCTTAAATTTAAAACAAATTAAACAAAACAACAAGAGAACACTCGATAATAGCCCGCCGCCGAATTATGATAAAGAAAGTAAAGACGAATGTCATCACGTAAATAACAACCCAAGATATAAATGGTATGTTAAACCAGCCGCTTTTCAAGTTATCGCGCCCACAAGGTCAAATTATGGACGTAAAATAAATGTGAAAAATCGCAATAAGTCAACCATATTGATTTTTTTACCGGCCATTATTGAGCTTGTCCAAGAACTGCTTATTAGTAACATGCATAACAAACTTGAAGAGGATACTTGTGAAAATGTTGAAGTTATCGCGCCTACAAGGTCAAATTATTGACGTAAAATGAGAAAAATCGCAATAAATCGGCCATTTTGAATTTTTTTTCAGCCATTATTGAACTTGTCCAAGAACTACTTATAAGTAACATACATAACAAATTTGAAGAGAATATTATGTGAAAAACTTTTTCAAGTTATCGCGCCCACAGGGTCAAATTATTGACGTAAAATGAGAAAAATCGCAATAAATCGGTCATTTTTTTTTTTTTTCGGCCATTATTGAACTTGTCCAAGAACTACTTATTAGTAACATGCATAACCAATTTGAAGAGGATATGTGAAAAACTTTTCAACTTATCGCGCCCACAAGGTCAAATTATTGACGTAAAATGTGAAAAATCGCAATAAATCAGCCATTTTTTTTTTTTTTCGGCCATTATTGAACTTGTCTGAGAACTGGTCATTAGTAACATGCATAACAAATTTGAGAAGGATATGTGAAAAACTTTTCAAGTTATCGCGCCCACAAGGTCAAATTATTGACGTAAAATGTGAAAAATCGCAATAAATCGGCCTTTTTTTTTTTTTTTGGCCATTATTGAACTTGTCCGAGAACTGGTCATTAGTAACATGCATAACAAATTTGAAAAGGATACGTGAAAAACTTTTCAAGTTATCGCGCCCACAAGGTCAAATTATTGACGTAAAAGGTGAAAAATCGCAATAAGTCGGCCATTTTGAATTTTTTTTCAGCCATTATTGAACTTGTCCGAGAAGTGGTCATTAGTAACATGCAAAACAAATTTGGGAAGGAAACATGAAAAACTTTTCAAGTTATCGCGCCCACAAGTAAATGTTAACGCCGACGCCGACGCTGACGCCGACGCCGACGACGCCGAACTTCAATTGCAATAGCCCACCTTTTTTAATTAAAATTAAAAGGCGGGCTAAAAATGAGTACTTTTCACCCCTTGAAGTTGTGGGTCGCGGTTGCAAGTGGAAATTTAAATTCCATAAATTAAAAATAGGGTTAAAACAAATTAATGAAAATGCATATGAATGCAGGCTGTAAAATATATAAATGATGTGGCCGGATAAAGAACATAAATTACATACTAAAATAAATATTTAAAAAATAAGCACATATGAAAATGACGCATTTATTACATTAACAATTTAAATCAGTCAGAAAATAATTCAAGATTGGCATATGACACAATGTTGGGCCAGTGTCATAGACGGTGGGCCAACATTACACCAGCATTGGGGCATTAAATGAGAAATCAGCATTAAATTTGCCAGATTGGCATAATTTGATTGAAGTTGTAAGATATAAGTAATTTTTACCCACTTGAAATTGTGGGTCGCAGCAGCAAGACACAACTTCAAGTGGGTAAAAATTTAAATTTTTTAATGAATCACTCTAGCATAGAAACGACGTCAAGATTTCTTCCTTTTCTTCAGAATCTGTGTTGGAATCACCTTTGATGAGAACTGTAAAAGAAAAAAAATATTATAATTTATTGAATATTATAAAGTATATAGATATAATTTTGACGGAGAACTCCACTACTTCATTTATTTTATTGCATATTGAGAAGATAAGATATTTTATTGGCCTTTTTTCTAAAAATCAATATGAAAGATTTTTTTCAAATTTTACATATGCAGACCTGTGCACCCATCAATTGGTCCTTTCAGTAGTCTCATACAAGACTGTCAGTAGTTTAAGGTGTCTGTCAGTTGTTAGGTATAATTTAGCTGGATATTTACAAATCTTAAAATCAAATAGTACTTGTTAGGCCTACCATTGATACCGTTTGGTTTGTTATTCAAATATTGTATCAATTAAAAGTTTTGCTCAAACATATTTAATTGAGAATAATACACATACAAGAATAAAAACATGGTGAATAAATAATTTTATTTCTACAATTAACGCACAAATCAATTACTGTTCAGTCTGAAGATCTGCTAGCTCTATAGTGAACACCCTTCAGTTGACCTATTAGTCTACTCCTCATCTGTCATTTAAGTATCCTACAGGTGGTTGATTTCATATTGAGGAGAGCTTTAATATTAGACCACCACTAGTGATCAAGGGAAGACTGGACAATGTGTCAATGTGTGGCCGTGGCAGAGTTAATCCCTGTCCAGTACACTGGGTGGCCCCACGAACACGAGCCATTCAGCCGATATCGGTTTAATGTTTAGCCAGGATATGTATACTTTGTGAACTGAAGAGCAAATATCTCTGTAAGTGTAAAAATGAAGCCTTGAAGCGCTGAATTAATTGTAAAAAAACATCGCAACCAAAGGGTTTTTTTCACCTTGAAATCATCATAAATATCTTAGTTAGCTCTTTCCAATTCATTTGAATACCTATGTTACGGGTCTACGGCCATTATAAATATTTTTAATCGTACAGTGCAGGGATTGACTCTAGACGTCGTCGACTAAAATCTATACTCTATATTTAAACATTAGACATCAGAATTGACAACTAAAGTCTATCCCTGCGCTGTAGGGGCGAAGCGCTTTAATTTGATTAGCAGGTTAAATCACATTTACAATGATATTAGTCTTTAAACATAAAAATTTACAAATGTTTGACATCAAATTGAACAAATATGAGTAATTTTGACCCACATGAAGTTGTGGGTCGCGGTAGCGGGACACAATTTCAAGTGGGTAAAAATTTAAATTCTAAGGGTTAAGGACTCCATTGAAACTTAGAATTGATAAAACTGACCTCTAAAACTCTTTTCCTGATTTCTTGTGAAGTTTTGTCCAGTGATTTGTCAGATGTGACTGATGTGCGAAAATCTTTCAGCTTGTCTTGTTTTTCTTTTGGTATTGAAGGTCCTGTCATATCACCAATTATATATGCATTCTTTTTAAGCTCAGAATTTAATGAGGCTTCCAAAATTAAACTGTTTTTTTCTTCCTTGTCAGTTTTCGAGTGATTACCAGCAAGCAGTAGAGGATGGCTTTTCTTTCGCTGAAGCTGTCTAGGGAGCATTTTGATGGCACCGCGATTTGTAGGTTTATAGTCCTTGTCAACCATACCCTCCTCGGTATGTGTGTAAACAGGGGCAGAAGAGGAATCATTCTGTCCGTGGACCTTGTTCATACTCTGTCTCTCAAAATATTGATATCTCTGATCGTTATCCCCTGAACCATAGGGATTCCCAGTGCTAGAAGTCTGCTGCTTGGGGAATGTGGAAGAATCAAGATTGTAATTCTGAGGTGGATATAGTTGATGACTTCTCCATGCTGGGTGATGAAGAGGCGGGGGAGGATGATGAAGAGGCGGGGGCGGGCGATGAACAGGCGGATGTGGTAATGAAAATGGAGGCGGTGGTAATGTCATAGGGGGAGGAGGGTGTGATGACGGAGGTGGGGGTAGAGAAGGAGGTAAACCAGACGCACTCGCAGTCTGACTAATACCAACTGTCCTATCAGTCAGTGATTCTTCTGCGTGAATTTGATGAGTATTTAATCTACTGCTTGATTCTTGTATTCTGTCAGTCCTCTGAGCTTGTGACAATTCTTCTGACTTTGAGACTGATGGTACAGTAGTGCCGCTTTCTTCTTTTTCTGAAAAAATGTTATCAATCCATCAATAAGTTTTATTAAAATGATGCATTTGAAAGTAATACATGTAATAACAAGAGCAAATAAAGCCAGTGACACAAAAAAATAAGTCGAAGGTCATAAACACATCTACACCCCCTAAGGGATGTGCGTGAGCAATGTGAAAACAATTCAGGAAACTGTTTCCGATATATCTGGATGCACAGCCAGACCGCCAGACTGATGGATGACAACAGCCCTCGCCAAGTTGTTGGCGAGAAACTGGTTGAACATGATCATAGTTGTGCTTACCACGTAATCATTACACGTTAAGCTCGACTATAGTCATAATCAATCCATTTTATTATTATCATTGAAATCACAGTTACAGGGAAAGAAATGCGTGTTTAAATATCAAGATTTGCTAATTTTTGGTCTCAAATTGAACAAATATTTGTAATTTTTACCCACTTGAAGTTGTGAATCGCGGTAGCGAGACACAACTTCAGGTGGGTCAGTGTTTCATCTAGCTCTTTCTAACATGGCGCAGCGCCATGTTGCCTTTTACGAGCGCCATGTTGCCCTTCATGAGCGCCATGTTGCCCTTCTTGAGTGTCATGTTGCCCTTCATGTGCACCATGTTGCCCTAATATTCAGACAGTGAAATGCCTCTTTGAACTGTTGTTACATCATATTCAACCCACCCAGGCCAATGTGACTGAAAAACACCCCAGTCACTGATGTTGTGCGCTCACACCTATGACACAATACCTGATCACGGCCTGTGTACATAGTGGTAATAACTGGTGATGTTTACATACGTAACTGATTCTGTTTATACCCTAATTGGGGAGGGGGGGGGGGGGTGGAAACGCCGAACTAGGTGCTTGGCGTGCATGATAAGGTGCCCTTTATGATAGTTGGCGCCATGCCCCTTTTGAATCCTAGATGAAACACTGTGGGTGAAGATTTAAATTATTTAATTTAGCGATTTACCCCTTACAGCACAGGGATCGACTTTGGACATCAAACAGATTCTGATGTCTAAAGACGGTCCTCGCACTAAAAGAGTAAAAAATATTTATAATGGCCTTAGACCCATAACATAGGTATTCAAATGAAGTGGAAAGAAATTATAGAGTGGGTAGGTAAAGAGAGTCAAAGGTTTAACCACCTATTTCTCTCAGCTTTCTGGCCATTACTTTTCTTCTTTCCTGTAATTTCAGCCTAGTATCATCCACCGTTTCAAACTCTGGTGCGTAGCAGACATGCAAGATGCCCCCAAAAAATGACTGGTCATCTGTCTTCTTTTTAGCCATCCTTAAAAACATAAAAATATATTTGCCTGGACCAGTATAGCATTCGCAGCATGTGAGGTTGCCCACCAGGTAAAGTCTGGTGTGATTTCTTATCAAAAACCATCTAATCAGCAGCTGATATATTGAAAACGCTGATATCTCAAAAATAATAATACCAGTCAAAACTCAAATAGAAAGAAAATAATAGTGAAACTAAGCTCAGGCTTCAAAGTCCATTTAGGGCATAATATAGGGTTTTTTATAGGTTTATTTCATAAGAAAATATAGGCTTTTATAGGTTTATTCGACATAAAATTATAGGTTTTTATAGGTTTTCCAGGGAAAATAATGTACTTGCCATCTGAAAATTCATACTCTTTTACTTGTCGAAAGGGGGTACTGGGATGATTGCTAGTAGTAGTACTTTTTGCCCCCATCTGGGGAGGCTCATTAGGGATCTGTTCCGTCTGTTGGATGCTGTGTACGGCATTGTACGGAAGCACTAGTCTACAGCAATCATCCAAGGGCAGCTGCAGCCTCCTCGTATCTGGCTATAATCTTCGGGCGGATTGCCAGTGGCGTACCCTGGTTCCTCCGCTCAACAGCGGAGCCAATGCAGCACCCGCATCAGTGCTGGCGCTGATGTAGGCCGTGGTAGCCTTACATGTAAATAACCGGCAATAGCGTGTTTGACATTAGGTCTCTCACGTGGGATGAATGGAGTTACCCAGAGGGAGTGATCCTTCCTATCCTTACTCTGGGGACTATCAGACCTGAGGATAGCGGAGCTGCGCGAAATGCCACAGAGTTTCATCATTAAATTGTACAGCGAAACTCAAGTCTCCTGCCGTCTGGGCATGTCTGGGGGTATATCCCCTAGACATGCCCAGAACCCCTCATTGGGCGAGCGAAGGAAAACGCTCTCAATAACCCACCATGCCCTATCACCCCCACCCTCACATCATCATCTGTACATCATTCATCTCATCAATTGACTACAACGTTTTTATCGTATTATAATGTCACCTAAAAGACCTTTTGTGTCGAAAAGTGACGTAAAGCCATGATTCACTACTAATACTACTACTTGTCGAAAGTCTTATCTACCGAATTTTGCAGAATATAAGGTATAGTACACACCTCCGAGTATACTACTCAGTGCCAAAAATCACACTCCTTATACAGGTCTGTCCACCCGAGTCATTTACAGGGTAATCAGCTTATTATTATATGTAGGATGTTATTTTAAACTTAATTACATAGGCAACATTGGCCGTAAGGGAGCCGAGGTTCAACAAGAAGAGGGCTGGAATCACGCTTGATTGTTTGAATTGGGCAAATAATTTTTAGCATTTACAAAATTATTCATACTTTGTCTGAAGCAAAATATTTCTTTCAGTTTAGGTGTGGAGGTGAATATATATTTTTTTTTATAGAAATATTTTTTCTGTCGATATAGTTCAATCCAAAATTGGACAAGTTCCAGTAAAAATGATGCCGAGCAAAGCGAGGCTGTAATTTTTTAAGGGTTATTGTAGCTAATTAGCTTAATACATTTTTGGCAAAACCACATTCTCACAAGTAAAATATAGTGCAACATAATAGGGGTTTGTGAAGCAAAATCAAAATATAGGTTTTTATAGGTTATATAGGTTATTTCCAGAAAAATATAGTTTACTTTTTCAAATATAGGTTTTCAAAGGTTTTTATAGGTTTATAGGTTTTACTTTGATGCCTGTAAGCTGTAAAAAAACTAAAAAAAAACTAAACCGTATCAGGGGCGCATATTACAAAGAATCCTGACTTTGATCCTCTCTCAACTTACTCTAATTTCCATGAAAAAAGTTAGGATTGATTCAAACTTTTTTAATGGAAATGAGAGAAAGCTGAGATATGATATGATCGAAGTTAGGATTCTTTGTAATATGCGCCCCAGGACTTCTGATTTAAAAATTGGTGGCGAGTGAATAAAGCTCACCTAAAACTGGTGAATTGAGGAACCACTCACCACAGTTAACCACAATGACAAACTGGTTGATGAAGTTTGAAAAAGAGTATAGATATATGATTTCAAAACAACACTGAGATGCACTGTATTTGTCGCAACTGACTTTATGTGTGAGTTACAGTGAATGTGAGCAATCACGCACACTGAAGGCCTGGAATACAGTTACATTAATATACATGGACAATATTATAGTCTGTCATCACCAGAGCTAGATAAGAATTTGTTGACCGTTAAAGTGCTTAGCATGATTATAGTTGTTTTTAATTTGTTGTATTAGCCGATCAAATCACTGTTATTGGGAATGAAATGAGTGTTTAAACATCAAGATTGGCAAAAGTTTTGTCTCAAACTAAACAAATATTATATGAGTAATTTTCGGCCTAATTTTCACCCACTTGAAGTTGTGGTTTGCTGTAGCGAGACATAAGTCCAGTTCAAGTGGGCGAAAATATAAATTACTTACTGTAGCTTTTTAAGGGTGTAACCCTTGTGCTGTTGTATTGTTTCTATTGTATTTTTCATTCATTTGAAGCTGGAATTGCTAACGCAATTTTCAGCTTCAAATGCCAAAAAATATTTCTATTTACAGGGATCGACACTAACTGATTCCAGGTAGTAGCCAAAAGGGCCAGTAACTTTGGATAATTACTGGCCATTAGCCTTGTCTTTCTAGTCCTTAGTGTACACTGTATCAAAGGGTGTGATTTTTTCAATGGCCTCCAGGGCCAGTATCTTAGGCAATTTACTGGCCCCTAGTGATTTTTACTGGCCTCGGGCCAACGGGCCAGTGTTAGTGTCGATCCCTGATTTATGAAAAATAGACATCTCCAATATAGAATTATTGGACTAGCAAAGCATCTACCAGAAACTGTTTGATTAATTTTAGTGATATTTCTATTGACCTAAATTATGCTTGAAAGCTTATATATATACGGTTTCAGCAGCACAAGGGTTAACTCACCTGGCTGACTGTATTCTCTGGAATTTAATCCAGAAAACTTCAGTGAAGTCATCGCTAGGATACTCATCCAGAAGCCGATACTCCTCAATGGTCCCATAAAGAGCAAACATTTTAACTAATTCCTGTTTGGTTCCTAATGCGGGAACTCCCTGGACAAGTAGATAGCGACTCTCCTGACTTATACTGTAAACCTGCCAACAAAAAACAAGCTTTATGTCACGACATCAAAAATGTTAGACAAATATCACATAAAATGTCATTTAACTGTCATCTTATCTTAACTAAACTTTATCTTATTTTCATGATAAAAGTTAAGATTATCTTGACTTTTATTTTCATCAATCTTAACGTTTCTGATGAAAATTGGCGAAAGTTAACCCTTAGCCCACTGAGATATAAAATTTAAATTTTCAGTCCCTTGAAGTTGTGTCTCGCTACCGCGATCCACAACTTCAAGTGACTGAAAATTACTTGGTTTTGTGAAATTTAAGACAAAACGAATGTCAGGGCTTGAAATTTTAAGTCATATTTCACTTTCAACAACTGGTCACATAAGGGCTGATAAAAACACTGAGTTTACTGTAGTCGACATCAGTGTTCTAAGGGTTAAGATAATCTTAATTTAAAGCTTCTTAGTGGGATGGGCTCCAGGACAGGGCCTCTGGTCGGATTCACATTAACTGTGGTGAATGATTTTTGCTGATTTATCAGTCAATTCTCAACCATTTGCCAAAAAATTTACAAGCATTCTTTTACATTCATGTCGCGACAACCCTGAATATTCGCAAAATTTGATACTTATTTCAGAAGTTGACATGTAATGAAATTTTTAGACAAAGCTAATGGGTTTATAGAGGGTGACATTTTTATTTATTTACTACATGTTAAATTGACTATCTTTCGAACTATACAATATATTTCAATGAATATTTTAATTATTTTCAGGGCAGACTAGTTGCGAAATGAATGGAAAATAGATGTCTATAGTCTGTCCAACGGTGGAGGATGACCAGTCTAAAAGGAAAGTTAGTTTTTCGTTATCCAGTCAGTCAATTTTCAAGCGATTGTCACGAAATTCTGTATTAACCATCATTATCTAGTCATTTGGCAACAACCCTGGAAATGTCGCGAAAATTCCATTAAGCATTTCAAAAGTTAGACCATTTGACACGTAACGCAAATCTGAGAATAAACCGGAGTAGTAGTAGTAGGCCTAGTAGTAAAACATTGCTTTACATCACTTTTCGGCACAATTGGTCTTTTATAATACGATAAAAACGCTGTAGTCAATTGATGAGATGAATGATGTATGAGAATAAACCGGAATGGAAGTTAATGGGTTTATACATGTTATAGAGGAGCGTCATAAATAGACATTTACTACATGTCAAATGGTCCAACTTTTGAACTATACAATATTTTTTACAAAATTTTCAGGATCGATGCCAAATGACTAGATAATAGGGTTTACAAAATTTCATGAAAATCGATTGAGAATTGACTGACTGGATACCGAAAAGCTAACTTTCATTTTGGACCATTCTCCACCGTCGGACAGACTATAGTGAGACCAAAAAAATATATATGTTTGCTTTCTGATTTTTAACCAGTGGGTAGGTAGGAAATTTATTTTATTTTTTATTTTTTTGTCACTTTAACCAATCGGTACCGTAGGTAAGAATTTATTTTATTTTACTTGGCGCTAAATTCACTTCCATGCATGTCTTATCTATACATTATGTAACATTTTTTTTGTTTTTTTGACGCTTTTTGACCCCTCTCTCCTTTGCGTAAGGTTTCTCAGAGTTACTTTGATTACAGTCGGTCACTCATTTCTTAACTTAAAAAAAAAATGTTTTGATAGGGTCGGTCGGAAATCGGAGACAATTTTTTTTTAGGCCTGAGGCTGAGTGTGAGACCGAGTGTAAAATTTCATGAAAATTGGTTGAGAATTGACTGAAGTATTGACTATCTGCGAAATTCATTCACCCTGTGTTACAGTGTGTATGAATTTATTGTGAATCTGACTATATTTTGAATAATTTAATGTCAATCTGACTATATTTGGAAACACAGTCACTGGCAGTAGACAAGACAGTTGTGGAGGCAAAATGAAATGAATCGGGCTTTAGGCCACCTTTGTGCACATATAGGCTAAACTGGGCCAGGAGAACCTCCTGAGGATGGTGAGATGATTGAGATGACACTGTCCTCCAGACACAGGATTCGAAATTCGAGCCCTGGCGGTCTGAGGCCGAGCACGCTACCTCTCGGTCACGGAGGCTCCCCACAATACTAACTTTCACACGTGGATGGGGAAGAAACAATTTTGTTTCTTTCAAACCGCCGAGACCGGGAACCGAACCCCGGACTCTGGCGTGAAAGGCAGCGGTGCTAACCACTACCCTAGGGCCCCCGCCCAGTTGTGGAGGCAGTGGCATTATGAAAGTGAATATATGTTATTATCGCTCACACAAACAAACCATAATTGCCTGTAGGCGTTAGGCTACCAGTGTTTTAAACATATATTTTTCACATTATCAGTCCAGGCCTATAGTGTATATATTCATTAGTTACCTTGACGGCTCTGAGGTCTCTGCCTTGCCTGTAACGTGCTCTAGTCGTACAATCTTCACAGCGAACATGATGTTTTTTCGCCATTATGGGCGCTGACATTTTGGAGTGACGTCCAGTGGATAATCAATTTTCAGTATTGATGCAGTTCCAGTGATACGACGAGATGCTATGTATCACCTGCAATACTTTTTCTGGTGTAAATGTCATAATAAGATTTACTTTCGGATAATGATATATAGATAGGTCGATTTATTTAACATTCACATAAAAATAGGGTTAACAATCAGTATGATAAATACATTAGATTAGATTATTAGATTAGATTTATTCAGTAACCATTGACATAGGACAAAAACATGATCAATAGTGCAAATACATAAAAATCATGGGTCGCCAATCATGGTCACCAGGGAAAAAAACACCGAAAAGTTTCCTGGTGAGAATACTTATTTCCACGGCGGTCCCTTGATAGTGATCCATGATGGCGATGGCAAGAAATAATTTAGTCAATATAAATATATATAAATAATTGGTCTAACTGACCACACCAGAAATTGAAATATCACAGTAATTTGATAACAAGTCTACTCTTGCGGAGAGAAAACCACGCCGGAGAACAGAGAAAGGCTCACAACATGCAAACACAATTGGAAGCCCATCCCACGTCCCCCTGCAGTAGGCCTACACCTCCGCTAGAGTAGAATAAATACCTATATAAATAAAAAAAATATGTTATAATATAATAACGGTTACTATGCTAATTTTAGACTTATACTAGTCTAAAATCATTTAAAATACTGAATATAAATAAAGTGAAAAGATAGTAGTAAATATATACTCCATCTTCATGTCTTTGTAACTCTGTCCACATGTGTTTTCTGACAGCATGTTTAAAAGTTAAAAAGTTTTCTTGCATTCTGAGATGTACCGGTAGACGATTCCACATTTTACTGGCTGAGTAACGAAAAGACTTGGCACCCGCAGACTTTACATGTGGTAGGACCAGGGATTGCACACTTGTTCTAGTGTATCTGTCATGTTCTTGACTGACCATGAAAAATGAATCTCGTAAATATTTTGGGGCTGTTCCATGAATTATTCTAAACATGTTGTTAAGTTTAATTTGTTTAACGCGTTCCGAAACAGGTATCCAATTGATAATTTTGAATTCATTGAAACCAATATGCGTCCTTGGGGAGCAGTTCAGGACAAATCTGATAGTTTTATTTTGAAAGAATTTGAAGTTTTTGTTGGTAAATTTTCTGAAGACCACTAAACCATGCGGAGCATGCATATCAAAATGACATTGAATTAGAGCTGATGCCAAAAGTTTCCTTGAATTTGTGTTTAAAAATTTTGCATGTCTCCATAAGAATTTGAGTCGTGAGTTGCCTTTCTTAAGAATATTTTCCGCAATATAATTACCATCAAAAGACTGGTCCAGATCTACTCCCAAATATCTCACACTCTTTGTAGAGGCTACCATGGTCTCACCACATGTAACATTTATTTCTGAAAAAATACCAAGTCTTTTCTTTGTACCAAAAAGTATTGATTCTGTCTTCCCTAAATGGATGGATAGTCTATTATCGACCAACCATCCATTCAGAGAAGAAAGTTCATTGCCAAGTTGTTGCTCAATTTTGTTGACATCCTTGCCAGAAACTAAAAGGGCTGAGTCGTCAGCATAAAGAATAAGTTGACATGAGACAGCAGCCTCCATGTCATTAATATATAATAAAAATAGCAATGGCCCCAGAATGGATCCCTGCGGTACTCCGCAAGGAACCACTCTGGGGTCAGAAAAAATACCATTAATTTCAGTTTTTTTATTCCTGCCTTTCAAGTATGATTCAAACCATTTAATGGCCAGAGGATCAAAACCCAGAGCCTTCAATTTTTGAAGCAAGATATCATGATCGACTGTATCAAATGCTTTTTGCAAGTCGATCATGACCATGCCAGTATAAAAACCTCTGTCCATTTGAAAGCGAATCTGATCTGTCAGGTGTGTCAGACAAGTGTCAGTTGAGAAAGAGCTCCTGAAACCAGATTGAAAAGAATAAAATAAATTTTCTGATTTCATATATGATTCAATTTGATTGTATGTAACCCTTTCTAAAATTTTAGAGACAATGGTAAGAATGGACACTGGACGATAGTTCCCAGGGTCAGTTTTAGATTTCTTTTTGTAAAGAGGTATAACCCTCGCCGTTTTCATTTCATCCGGAACACAGCCTAAACGTAAAGATAAATTTATAATGTGTGAAAGAGGTGAAGAAATTACACTCTCACCATCTTTTAGAAACCTTGCTGACAAACCATCAAGACCGGTCGCTTTGCGAATGGACAGATTCCCTATAAGTTTTGAAATTACATCTTCACTTACCGGTGAAAAAATGAAAGCATTAGACTTTACACCTTTATTCTGGTAATAATTGTCAATAAAAGAGCCTCCAAAACCACCTGAAATATCAGGCAGTTTAGAAACCAGGTTTTCTGCAATAGTGGTAAAAAAATTGTTAAAAGTATTCGCCACTGTTTTTTTATCAAAAGAAATTTCGTTTTCTATTTCTAAGCCAATGTTCGATGATCCTTTTGTTGTTTTAGAAATACCTAAATTTTTAAAGGCCTTCCAAAGATCAGTGGAAGAACTTTTGCATTCCTCAATTTTATCATTAAAATACGTGCGCATTATGTATTCAAAATACAATGTGACCGCCATTCTGGAACACCAGGGATAAAAACACTGAAACACTGAGACTTGACCCGTACCAGACATCCACGTCAACAAGTTTTGACAATGAAACTGTTGGGATGCCTGGTACGGGTTACGGGACGATAAACCCACTCCCAGACCAACCTATGCACATTTCCCCACCGGCCCATGCAGCAGCCCCTGTACCCCAGGAAGTGCATCTATACGACCACGACTGCTAAGGCTGAAACAACTCCCGAAACAAGTGTAGCCCACATCAAAAAACATTCCTGAAAAAACATATCGATATCGTTTAAAACGTGACATTGAGCAAAGCTCTATTAAAAATATAATTTGCTTTAATAAACGGTTCCTGGTGCTCCGCACAGAAATGATGACCGGAGAAATCATTGAACTTAGTATCTGCTCTACCTTCAACCAAGACGGCCGCACGACCCGCGCAGGCCCTGTGGGCGCGGAGGACTGATAATCCTCCGCGCCCTTGGGGTACGCGCGTTTCGTGCGGAACGTCTGCTCGTAACAACTTTGCTCACCGGACAATTATACCAGTCTCATTAACGGCATATGCCACATATAGCTATTTTTTCAATGTATATTTGTGATTCACACTTGTTGAAATAAAAAAAGCATGTGGATATCTTGTTGGTAATAGACATGAGTTGGGGGGCGGGCCTGTGGGGGACAGCGAGGCATGAATAATCGTCCTCGCTGTCCCTGGCAGGCGCTCCACCCGCATGGCTACCATTTCACAGATTCTAACCCTGTATATAACCACCAGATCCTGATATATAAAAAAAGAATACCTATAAAGGGCTGTCTCATATACTTAAAATACTTTATTGATAATAAAACAAATAAACAAATAAAAATGAATCTAAAAAAATGAGGCTAGGCTCCGCAGGCCTAGCAGCACCCCCGCGGGGGGCGGCGCGCGGGTGTGGAGCTCTAAGGGCTCCGCACACGGGCGTCGTCCTCCGCGGCACCCCGGGAAGGGGCCGGACCCGCGGAGTGTAGCCTCATATATGATATAAACATTAAACAGTGCTATATATCTGTTTGGGTTGCCTCCCGTAACTACTTCTCATCTCATGTAACATTTTAGGTCTGATCACTCCGCAGACAGGCACCTGTAAATTAGAAAACTTTTTTATTCGATTTATAATAAACATTTATGCTCAATCAGAAAGATCATTTCTTAAAAACAAATTGATTCGATTAAAATAAACATTTCACTTGACTACAATTTATAGACTATAACACGTCACTATTGAAATCATTTCACTGTATTTGATCGGTTGCCTAGCAACATTTGTGATGTCACAATGCCGCAGGCTTGATAAAACCAGCTTGTCATGTTGATATCTGCCTATTGCCCTGATGAAGCTATAAGCGAAACATGTTGGAATAAATCCTAAACCAAAAGATGGCTGGTTGTTATCTTCTCTTTTAACAAGTATCCTGGTGCAGGTCACTTATTTCCGCAGTGTAGTAGTAGTAGTAAATCATTGCTTTACGTCACTTTTCGGCACAAATGGTCTTTTAAGTGACATTGTAATACGATAAAAACGTTGTAGTCAATTGATGAGATAGTAAGTAAGTAAAATATTTGCTTTACTTCACTTTTCGGCCAGTATGGCCATTTAAGTGAAAATTCCAGGTATTACAATATCCCATATTGTATAGTTAAAGTAGTTTTTTTTTTTTTTTTTTTTTATGCTTTACTTCACTTTTCGGCCAGTATGGCCATTTAAGTGAAAATTCCAGGTATTACAATATCCCATATTGTATAGTTAAAGTAGTAAAGTAAAGACAAAGCCAATAAAAGCATGATCGTACTAAAAATTGAGTTTAAAGTGTTTGATATGATAAGATGACGATGCTCCTGGCACCTATATGTAACGAGTCCGATGACATGTTGTAGCGCCTGCACTACAACACAGTTTAATGAGTATAAAAATATCAGTATAAATAATGTAAAATATGAAGTTATTATAAAATGAACGACTTATCAAGTCACTATATCTCCATGAAATTGGAGTGATTGTGTAAAAAGTCTGTGTTTAATAATTAAAACATGTAATATAGGTTACATTCCCGAAGGAACTGAATAATAAAACCAGCAGGGGTGTCCCTGAATAGCTCAAATAAGGAATTAAATGCAAAATACTTCCTTCTGATGTGCGCATATTTCGCACAACTGAGAAGGACATGTCTTACAGTGAGACGAGTATTGCAGCACATAGGTCGCAATTCTCCTCTCAATAAATAGCCGTTTGTGAAATAGGCATGACCAATTCTGGCCCTGCATAAGACAACGTCATCTCTTCTGCGTTCCATTGGTGTAAAAGATCGCTTAATGATTGGTTGTACCTCGAACAATTTGCTGGTGACATTGATGTTCCATTCACCTTGCAAAATGTCATCAAGGTAGACCGAGATGTTATACTTGAAATCAGTATATGGTATATAATAAAACTGTTTTGTCTTATCCAGGGCAGCCTTGGCCAAAACATCAGCCCGTTCATTACCCTGTATTCCAATATGGCTGGGTACCCAGCAAAAAATAATGTCCTTGTGCCCAGACAAGTAGTGACACATATGAAAAATATTGGAAACAACTGGGTTGTTGAGTTTTTGACTCTTAAGAGCCTGCAATGAAGATAGTGAGTCTGTGATGATCATGAACTCCTCGTCATTACTATCCCATATGTATTCGATGGCAGCTTCAATAGCTAACAGCTCTGCTGTGCAAATTGAAGCCTCATCGTTAATGCGGCAGCTAAATTCTTGATCATCACAGAAAAAGGACATAGCTGTCCTCTTGTCTTCCTTTGATCCGTCAGTATACACCTTCCGGTGCCTCGGAAATCTACAAAATAACTCGAGCAACATGCTCTGAAAGACAAGGGGACAGGTGTCTCCCTTCTTGAGATCTGAGAGGTTAAAAAGTATATTAGGCTGTTGGAGAAGCCAGGGTGGACATTCTGGTGGGCGTGATGTGTGGAATAATGTGATGTGTGGGCCCATTTCCAGGCAAATGGCATGATTTTGTTTTAGCTCTGTTATATCTTTTTGAGTGTTTGAATGAGTTAAGGCAACATTACGATAGACTACAACTTTTAAAAACATCTCTTGGCAAAGTAATTACGTTTCGAAAAGTTTTTTTTATCACAAAATGTGGGTCATTACAAGTTTGCCTTTTAGATCGACCCTCTAATAATGTGTTTGACAGGAAAAGGACACGACTCACTAATTTTATTATTTCCATCTGATGATATTTTTTCTTTATAATTCACTAGCCGTAATCTATTACAAAAAGTTCTTAACGCGTACTAGGAGAAGTATGTAAGGTCTCAGATGTATCACATCGTCAAAGACGTTGCGAGTTTAATTACAACGTCATCGCAAAAGGACCACTTTCCTGACGGACCACATATTTCAAAACTGAGAGCCTCTACACAGCTAAACTAGACCGATTGACATGTTTTAAATCTTTGTGGGACATCGTGAACATCGCCAAAATACACAGGCAATATTCATGATATGTTCGTGGCTTTTGTAGTGGCAAAAAGGACAGGATTCTCCTCAGTGTTGACCTCTTCAAAGAAAAAAACAAATCAACATCAGATCCTTTATCTAGACCCTCAGCGGACAGACTTTATGTTCAACTAGTGTCATGGTTGTCCGAAATTGTATGAACATTCCGAAATACGAACTACTTATCAGGTACATATCTCTTTCAAATGGAGGGTGGAGAAAGATAATATAGATTTACGATGATATAAGCCTAAATAACACAAATTTAAACTTTGAAACTTTTTAAAGTTTGGGGCACTTGGGACAGTCCCTTTAAATTAAAGTGTGTTTTCAGCCCTGAATTGCATTACATGCCTGATGGTCTAACTTTTTAGCTATACAATATTTTCCAAAGAAAGTCGCAGCGTGACTCAAAAATGGTCCTTGCAAAATTTCTTGAAAATCGGTTGAGAATTTATCGAGAAATCGGAGAAAAACATGCAATACAAGGTAATCTAATGGCTGGTAATATGTGGATTGTCAGTTTCATTGTGTGTCAAAAGTGTATCCAATCAACATATTATTCTCAAAGAAATGGGAGAGATTTATGAAAATTCAAAATTCCATGACTTTTCCATGACTTTTTGACAAATTTTCATTTTCCATGACTTTTCCAGGCCTGGATTTTATTTTTTCATTTTCCACGGTTTTCCATGATTTTCCATGACCGTGGGAACCCTGTTCAACCGGCGAGTCTCTAAAGAGGGCTCACCGGTCTCCACCTGAAGACTTTCGATGGGTGATGTTCGAAATGCCCCTGAGCATAATCTCAAACCTTGGTTCGCGATTGGATCAAGTACTGCTAAGTACGATCGTCTCGCTGAACCATAAACAATACAACCATAATCCAGTTTGGATCTGATGTGAGACCGGTAAATCCTCAGTAAGGTTGTCCGGTCACCACCCCAATCCTTGCTGGATATAACTCGTAGTAATTGTAATGTTTTCCTACACTTATCTTTCATATATTTGATGTGTGGAATAAAACTGAGCTTCTTGTCGAAAAAAAGACCAAGAAATTTGACCTGCTCTTCAACAGGAAGCTGTTGTCCATATAGTTTGAGATTAGGCTCAGGCTGTAAGCCATTTTTTTTGCAAAATTGTACACAAAGTTTTTGTGGGAGAAAATTTAAAGCCGTTCTCATCCCCACAAGTCACCAACTTATCGAGCTCATTACCCTGTATTCCAATATGGCTGGGTACCCAGCAGAAAACAATGTCCTTGTGCCCAGACAAGTAGTGACACATATGCAAAATATTGGAAACAATTGGGTTGTTGAGTTTTTGACTCTTAAGAGCCTGCAATGAAGATAGCGAGTCTGTGATGATCATGAACTCTACGTCACTACTATCCCAGATGTATTCGATGGCAGCTTCAATAGCTAACAGCTCTGCTGTGCAAATTGAAGCCTCATCGTTGATGCGGCAGCTAAATTCATGATCATCACAGACAAAGGAGATAGCTGTCCTCTTGTCTTCCTTTGATCCGTCAGTATACACCTTCCGGTGCCTCGGAAATCTACAAAATAGCTCTAGCAACATGCTCTGGAAGACAAGGGGACAGGTGTCTCCCTTCCTGAGATCCGAGAGGTTAAAAAGTATATTAGGCTGTTGAAGAAGCCAAGGTGGACATTCTGCTGAGCGTACAACGCTAATTGCGTCGAGCTCCACCTCCATGTCCTCCAGATGGGGTTGGAGTCTTATACCCAAAGGAGGTATAGTCCCTGGCTTGTTATTAAACAATCTCTTGTATTCAGGGTTGACAACACACGAGTATGCCGGGTTCTCAGGATTTGCTTTCATTTTCATATAGTATTGCAGGCTCAGCTTCAACCGGCGAGTCTCTAAAGAAGGCTCACCGGTCTCCACCTGAAGACTTTCGATGAGTGATGTTCGAAATGCCCCTGAGCATAATCTCAAACCTTGGTTCGCGATTGGATCAAGTACTGCTAAGTACGATCGTCTCGCTGAACCATAAACAATACAACCATAATCCAGTTTGGATCTGATGTGAGACCGGTAAATCCTCAGTAAGGTTGTCCGGTCACCACCCCAATCCTTGCTGGATATAACTCGTAGTAATTGTAATGCTTTCCTACACTTATCTTTCATATATTTGATGTGTGGAATAAAACTGAGCTTCTTGTCGAAAAAAAGACCAAGAAATTTGACCTGCTCTTCAACAGGAAGCTGTTGTCCATATAGTTTGAGATTAGGCTCAGGCTGTAAACCATTTTTTTTACAAAAATGTACACATAAAGTTTTTGTGGGAGAAAATTTAAAGCCGTTCTCATCCGCACAAGTCACCAACTTATCGAGGCAACCTTGCAGGCGCCGCTCAATTATTGCCATATTGCTTGACTGGCAGTAAACAGCCAGATCATCAACATATAACGATTTTTCTATATCGTCTGGTAAAGCATCAATTATACTGTTTATTTTAACGGTAAATAGAGTTGGTGAAAGGATACTACCTTGTGGGACACCCTCCTCCTGTGGATTTAGTGAAGAGTGGGTGTTGTTCAAGCGGACTTTAAATTTTCTCCCCTTCAAAAAATTGTCAATGAATAAGGGTAATCTACCCTTCAGGCCCATTTCATGGAGATCTTTTATGATACCACCCTTCCATGTGGTATCATAGGCCTTTTCTAAATCAAAAAATATTCCAACTGTATGTTGGTTTTTAACAAAACCTTGACGGATATAAGTCTCCAGTCTGACCAAATGGTCTGTGGTGCTTTTTACTTTTTGAAAACCACATTGATATTTTTTAGTTATTATGTTATTGTCTTGTAAAAACCATGTGAGACGATGATTGATCATGCGCTCCATGATTTTGCAAAGACATCTTGTCAATGCTATTGGCCTATAATTATTAGGATCTGTTCGATCTTTTCCATTTTTAGGGATCGGGATCACTGTTGCTTCTCTCCATCCATCTGGGAAATCCTGAGATTGCCACAGATCATTCAAGAGTAGAAGCAACAGATCAAGTGATACATCAGGCAAATGTTTTAGAAACTGGTAGTGAATTTCATCAGGGCCAGTTGCCGAATCAGTTGCCTGAGCGATAGATTTAATTAGTTCTCGTTTAGAGAAATTAACATTGTACTTTTCGTCATTATCTGACTCAAAGTCCAATGTGTTCTCCTTCTCCTTGTCCCTAATCTTTCGAAATTTTTCCTGATAATGATCTGGCGATGATTTAGCAGCGAAGGATGTCGCCAGCGTTTCTGCAATATCCGTTTTATTGGTTATTGTGTCAGAATCAGTGACAAGGTACTTGATGGTTTTATCTTTCCTCTTGCCACTGATTCTGCGCAGCATTTGCCAAGTATGTTTTGCCGATGTATTATTATTTAGTGCCGCTTGGCTTCACTGATTGTGCGGCGAGCTTTAGCGTAATCTTTCTTATATCCGTCAAGGTTTTGTCTAGTTGGATGTTTTTTAAATTTTTGCAAGGATTTTTTCCTTTTGTCTATTGCCTTTCGGCAACCTTCATCAAACCAGGGTTTGTCTAAAAGCAAATATAAGGATTTGTATTTAGGAGAGCCAGCCGCGACTCTGTTTGTCTGCAGTGGAGGATATTTAAGCTAACACTGAGATACGCTACTCATATGGGTGTGATGGCGATGCTCTTTTTCCACGGAGAAAGAGGGTTAGTGAATCAATTGTGCTACCAATTTATGTAGTTTTGACCCGTCAAAAAAGTAAGTAAAAGTAAAATATCTTTTTTACGTCATTTTTCGGCCAGTATGGCCATTTAAATGACAATTCAGACTAAAATAATAATATGATATCTTGAACACATCACAACACATCATCTTGAAGAGTAAAAGTGACAAAGCAAAAAGTCCAAAATGATAACACTATGTCCGCACTAAGGCATACGGATAAAAACGATTTATGATAACATGATCGTGCCTGTGGCACCTATATGTAACGAGTTTCGTATTGGATATATATACATTCTAAAAACCTTAGACAGCGCCAGCGCCGATACAAAATATAAATTAATACAAAAAATGACAAAAATAATTATTTTTATGTAAATCGCATAACGTGATTGTGTCAAAAACAAACATATAACAGTAGAAACAAATAATGCCTGACATTACTTTTCAACAAAAAACAACCATAGTTGAGCAAAAATTATTATGAATATATGAAACAATGAACAGAGAAACCATTAAACAACAGAAGAACAGATTCTCAAGAAATAAAGACTTACAGTGCCCCCACAGTTGGCAATCAGGTCTATGATATTGAAGAGCACCACAGGCTAATTGTATAGCAATGGCTTCTCGCTGACATGCTGGATTATCCGCCAGGATGCCACAGAGAAACCATTAAAACAATGAAATGAAAAACTAATTATATGGCAATGGTTTCTCTCGGACATCCCGTCCGTCGCCAGGATGCCAAAGAGAAACCATTAAATTTTTACAACCCTGGTAAATCAATCGATGACGATACTATAATATATACTTCAAACATTTTTTCAAACAATTTGAACTGAAAACTATTGGAAAATAAACATAACAACCTCGGTGAAAAACCCTGAACTATTTGAAAGTAAACATAAAAAACACATGAGAAAGAAACGACACAAAAAATACATAAACCTGGCTCGACGAAAACTGCAGAAAGGCAAAAACGTTTGGGTGTGCTTGGCCTTCTATGAAGTTGCCCAGGGAGGACCACGCGGAGGTGACACCCACCCCCCCCCCCCCCCGACCCATCAAAAAAAGGCTTCATTAATATCTGGCACCAGTATTTCCCAGCTGAAGGAACAACACTTGTTAAGTGTGTACATGTAGGCCTATCGCTCATAGTTCATGCTCAAGCTTTCACAATTGCAATTTAACTCCATTAGGACAGGGACAAATTGTATATATAGACATATCAAGTCAAAGTAATAATTATAACATATAATAGAGGTTAAAGTCAAAATTACAATTATGAATCAATAGCATCTGGTTATAAAAATGAGATGAGTCAGTTGCTGCATGTAAGTAAGTGAGTAAGTAAAATGGGGTTTTTTACGTAATTTTTCGGCCAGTATGGCCATTCAAGTGACAATTCCTAGTATTACAATATCCTATATTGTATAGTAAAAGTGGTAAAGTAAAGATCAAACTAATAACAGCATGTTTGCACTAAAATATTCAGTTTGAAAAGCTTGGTGATATATTATGATGGTTGCTGCATGTAGACTTGACCTAATACTTATTTGTTTCAGCAGTGACAAATTAACTAAAGGCTGTATGTAAAGACAAATTGTGCATAGACCTGATACCATGGCAGCAGAGTGTCCTCAATCATCTATATTGGTCAGCAACCTCATCAGCGCCAAGCGATGGCAAATGATTGTTGCAAAATGGGAATCGATTGAACGACACATCCAAAATCTACCCACTAACGTTTAAGGCATGGTGATCCCTTCCTAAGATGTGCACATAAACGATTGACAGGTAGAGATACCAAGAAAAAGTGGTTGAAACCTACAGTGAGTATCATTACATAATTAATAAAATGATCATATTTTATGTGATGTTGCAGGTCATGGCGTATTTGCTACAAAGAAGTATAATAAGGGAAACTTCCTACTTGAATACCATAAGTAAGTAAGTAAAATGAGTTTTTTTACGTAATTTTTCGGCCAGCATGGCCATTCAAGTGCCAATTCCTAGTATTACAATATCCTATATTGTATAGTAAAAGTGGTAAAGTAAAGATCAAACTAATAACAGCATGTTTGCACTAAAATATTCAGTTTAAAAAGCTTGATGATATATTATGATGATTGCTGCATGTAGACTTGACCTAATACTTATTTGTTTCAGCAGTGACAAATTAACTAAAGGCTGTATGTAAAGACAAATTGTGCATAGACCTGATACCATGGCAGCAGAGTGTCCTCAATCATCTATATTGGTCAGCAACCTCATCAGCGCCAAGCGATGGCAAATGATTGTTGCAAAATGGGAATCGATTGAACGACACATCCAAAATATACCCACTAACGTTTAAGGCATGGTGATCCCTTCCCCAGATGTGCACATAAACGATTGACAGGTAGAGATACCAAGAAAAAGTGGTTGAAACCTACAGTGAGTATCATTACATAATTAATAAAATGATCATATTTTATGTGATGTTGCAGGTCATGGCCTATTTGCTACAAAGAAGTATAATAAGGGAAGCTGCCTATTTGAATACCATCGAGAACTTAGCTCTGAATCTGCTGGGAAAGAAAGAGAAAATCAATATGCTAAACAAGCTCGAAGAAGAAAACATGCATTGCTATATGTATTGTTTTATAAATACAATGAGAAGAAGTTGTAGTGGGTATCTATTTTACACAAATTTTCTCAAAATAATAGGATTTTTTAACTTGAAACGAAAATGGTTTAAATACTTGTCTGTGCAGGTTTTGCTCTTCATGAGGAAAGTTTGATGTGTTTCTTTTTTTAATATGCTTATGTCGCGTATGAAGACATTTATAATAAGGATATTACTAGCACAGTCACCTGAAATAAATAAATGATGAATTTAATCTCACTCTAAGAATATATTGGAAGTCATGACACAAAAACAGTCATGGACGCCGCTGATGACCGCATTTTCAGACACCCATATTATTTAAACTCACATATAAAATCAGAATCTTACCTCAGCATTCTCAAACTATACTGCGCATATCCACATTTTACTATCTTTCACTGTTTACAGAAACAATTACACTGCAGTGTGAGTACCGGGTATTTAGATATTTAATTATGGATATTGACAGATAAGTAAGTAAGTAAGTAAGTAAAATATCACTTTATGTAAATTAACACAAAAAGATGACAAAAATAATTATAATTGAAAGTCACAAAACAGTGTCTTTGTCAAAACAAATATATAATAAGAGAAATAAATCATGCTGAATTATTTTTGTGTAAAAATATTTTGAGAATAGGACTAAATGCCGGTTCAGTGCCAATCATATCCGGAGTGTGAGAGTAAAATTGTGGTTCAACAGATATTTACACTGCAGTGTGAGTATTTAGCCATTTAATTATGTATCTTGACAGGAACCTATCAGGATAGTGTGTTTATTGTAACAATCCACAATTAGTTTGTGTGGCTTCTGTACCGACCCTGCACTTTATACATGTAGTATAATTGAAGGGGTTTTGTTTTATTTTGTTAATTTTACAGTAATTGATATTTTACAGTGACACTGGTTGAGAAACTGAAGGGAAGAAAATTGGTTTTACCAGCCGACAGTACCACATCACAATCAGAGGCCACAGCACAACATTCTTTGTTTTCGGTGGGCCAGCATTGATTCGGCGTTTTAAGGGTGTCTCGTGTTTTGCTGGGATGAGTTTTTCTTTTTAACAATGTTATGGGACAGGCCTAGCATGGATATCACATATCTGATGCCATGTCCAAGCCAACAGTATTATCATGACCATTAGTTTTTTGTTATTATTGAACAAAGTACTGTATACTGTATATTTGGCGAATCTAAATAATAAAATAAGATAAATAAATCGCAGTAAAATGAAATGAATCGGGCTTTAGGCCACCTTTGTGCACATATAGGCTAAACTGGGCCAGGAGAACCTCCTGAGGATGGTGAGATGATTGAGATGACACTGTCCTCCAGACACAGGATTCGAAATTCTAGCCCTGGCGGTCTGAGGCCGAGCACGCTACCTCTCGGTCACGGAGGCTCCCCACAATACTAACTTTCACACGTGGATGGGGAAGAAATAAATCGCAGTACCCTAAGAAATATGTATGGCCCTTCACATCCAACCTGCCAAAAGTTACGAGTTATTCGTGATCCAATCATGGCGAATCCGATGATGTGAACACTGCTGTTTCAGATCATATAGTAGGTGAACAAACTGAATATCGCAAAAAAAGACACAATAATGCTGCATCAGTTGAAAAAGTAATGGACACAGACCCATCATTCCATGTACCCCCATTGCGTAGATTTAGCTGATATGGCAGCTGAATGACGTTTACTCTGTGAAACTGAGATAAAGCAAGCATAGAGTTTTAGAAGAATTTTGTTTCACAGGAAACGAGTCAATTACTCAACTGTTCATTTCTGTTTAATTTTGTTATTTTAACAAATTATGTCATTTGAAATTTCAGGAACTTGAAGTTCGGGAAACGTGGGAAATTGAATTTCCGGGAACTCATTACTAAACGAAATAGACGCCACCATCAAGACGACGTAGCTATTCTGGAAGATCAGGTAACAGATCTGAAAAAAAACACATTACTTCACTTAAAAACAGCCACGACAAACTCGAACAATACGGGCGACGAAATAAACTAAGAATATGGATGTCTAATCCCCGAAACACCAGGCAAAAATATGGACAAACACATACAGATATATCAGTTCACATGGATAAGGTCAGTTATGTCCAAAAATAGACAGACAGTTATACAAATATTTTAATTTTAAAAAAATATTCAAATTGTTCTCGTCGAGTAAGCAAGTAAAATGTGTTTTTTACTTCACTTTTTGGCCAGTATGGCCATTTAAGTGAACATTCCTAGTAGGCTATTACAATATCCTATATTGTATAGTAAAAGTGCTAAAGGAAAGATTAATTAATAAATTAATAACAGCATGTTCGCACTAAAATATTCAGTTTGAAAAGTTTGATATGATAATATGATGGTGATCCTGGCGAGTATGATGACATGTTGTAGCGCCTGCACAAATGTTTATAACAGCATAAATAATGTAAAATACTTATCAAGTCAATATATCTCCATTAATACGAGAGACTGCCGCTTCCCTTGGATGATTGCTGTAGACTAGTGCGTCCGTACCATGACGTATAGCATGTAACTGACGGAACAGATCCCTAATGACCCTCCCCGGATAGGGGCGAAAAGTACTACTACTAGCAATCATCCCATTACCCCTTTTTTACAACAAGACTACAGAATAAATTGCTGTGTTACGTGGTGCCCATAAAAAAGTAAATATTATTATCTATGGTTAACTAAATATGCTATATGATAGCATGAGAAATAAATTCAATCTACCTGCTAATGTTTATTACTGTAAACAATTTGGCAGGATTTTTGAAAAACATGTTCTTCAAGCACAGTACATTATGAGTAATCGAGAGTAGTCACTTGATATTTGTGCACCAGAGATATCTTTGATAAAAAGAAGGATAAAAATTATCCTGTCGTGCCCACTTAAATTCTCTCAGGTTGTACACTGTATAAAGAAACGTAAGAAAGTTTCTTCAGGTCACTTTTCGGCAAGTAAGGCCATTTAAGTGAGAAGTGACACTTTTAAACAAGGCCAACCCGATGTGTATAAAATAAAAGTTCACATTTTTGCAAGGGAGTATAAGGCAAAGGTATCACTGGATGCTTTACTTAAACCCAGCTGCTTTGATGTTGTTGTCACATGTGTAAAGAACTCTAGATGATGAAAATCAAGCACTTACACTTGGGAGATCCATTGGTCACCTTTTAGGACATGGGGTTATGGTTA
Source organism: Flabesymbios commensalis (assembly GCA_964017125.1). Taxonomy (NCBI): domain Eukaryota; kingdom Metazoa; phylum Annelida; class Polychaeta; order Terebellida; family Flabelligeridae; genus Flabesymbios; species Flabesymbios commensalis. The sequence goes on from OZ024910.1 coordinate 83,807,774, forward strand.
AAGATGGTACGGCCAGTCGTATCGATGATAAGGCCAAAGTGGAAGAGGCTGCAAAGTTTAAGAGATTGTTGGATGCTGAGTGGAATTACTGTGTAAATTCTGGTTTGAGAAAAAATATGAATCAGATTAAAGAAGGAAAGTTGAGGTTATACCCCCTACTGAATATTTGGTTGAGGAACTGGCTTTTTACTAGCATGAACAAAACGATTATGAAGCTGCAAACAAATGCATCTCAAGCAGATTGGAGAGAACTTTGCAGGATGGGCCGACATAAGTCGTCTGATTCAATTATTATAACTTTGTCATACAATACCGGTATTATATATTGTATGTTTATAGATCAATTATGACAATCGCAGGCCAATTGTACTGATAAGCTTGCACATTCCTATAATTCTTTTGGGCCTAGTCAAATTATATTTCTCCGTTTTTTAATCGAGGTCTACTATATTACAATCATATTATCAAAATAGGTGAAATAATATTTCAGAATGAGATTATATCACATTCAATTGCCAAACAATATAAAATGCGAACACAGATCCTCACATGTGTACATGTATTTAATATACAAACGATTATCTCTAATACAATTTATATTATTTATAATTAAATTGATCAGAATTTAATTGGATAACCCCTCCCCTAATGCAGCTAAATTTCGTCACCGAAACCTCCAGAATAACCGCAGCCTCTGGCCATGTACCCAACAAACACAATGAAAATTGTTGGAGCTGTTAGTTTCTCAATGATGGGCCAACGATGGCGACGCTGGACCAACATTGAAACAGCATTGGTTGAATGTCTTGTGTAAGTATTTGCTTGGCCCTAGCAAAAAAAGGATATCCCCCATGAACTGCTTGTCGTGGTTTTTACGTAGACAGAGAATGGAGTAGTAGTAGTAGTAAATCATTGCTTTACGTCACTTTTCGGCACAAAAGGTCTTTTAAGTGACATTATAATACGATAAAAACGTTGTAGTCAATTGATGAGATGAATGATGTACAGATAATGATGTGAGGGTGGGGGTGATAGGGCATGGTGGGTTATTGAGAGCGTTTTCCTTCGCTCACCCGATAAGGGGTTCTGGGCATGTCTAGGGGATATACCTCCAGACATGCCCAGACGGCCGGAGACTTGAGTTTCGCTGTACAATTTAATGATGAAACTCGTGGCATTTCGCGCAGCTCCGCTATCCTCGGGTCGGATAGTCCCCAGAGTAACAATAGGAAGGATCACTCCCTCTGGGTAACTCTATTCATCCCACGTGAGAGACCTAATGTCAAACACGCTATTGCCGGTTATTTAAGGCTACCACGGCCTACATCAGCGCCAGCACTGATGCGGGTGCTGCATTGGCTCCGCTGTTGAGCGGAGGAACCAGGGTACGCCACTGGCAATCCGCCCGAAGATTATAGCCAGATACGAGGAGGCTGCAGCTGCCCTTGGATGATTGCTGTAGACTAGTGCTTCCGTACAATGCCGTAACAGCATCCAACAGACGAAACAGATCCCTAATGACCCTCCCCGGATGGGGGCAAAAAGTACTACTACTAGCAATCATCCCAGTACCCCGACAGAGAATGGAGGCAGAATATTATAAAGACATAATTACATGACTGTATCTGTATAGATACAGATCCCGGGATACAGATACATGCTGTTCTACCTTGTGTTTTCCGGGCAGGTGGGAAGACTGCATTGTATTTCTACAGATCTTTAGAAAAATGATGCAGTCCTCCCAGCAAACATGAGGCATTCACCCAATACTGTTTCAATGTTGGGCCAACAACGGCGATGCTGACCAACATTGAAACAGCATTGGTTGAATGCCTTGTCCAGCCTTGTGTTCACTGGGCGGTGTCACGGCGTTGAGGCCTACGCATGTGCCGTGAATACAAGCACTCTGATTGTTGTTGTTCAATGCCAGCTACAGCCAAAGTCGCGCAGCCGGGTCACGTATGACGTCACCGAACTGAGCTAATTAATCAACTGGACAGAGGAGGACTTGTTGACCCAGTGAACTGTAGGCCCTTATATAGTTCACTGGGTTGACCTGTACTCTGTTTGCTTGGCCATGCGTCATCTCTAATGGCTGACATGGTATCACAGAAAAACAGATAATTAAATGTGTTTATCTGAGCATCTAAATAGAAATCTAAAAATTGGAGCTCGTAGTGCAATGAAAAAGGTTCTTTTTAAGAGACACATGGTGTTAGATATGTTCTCAGTTCAACAAATTTCACGTTATTGTCGTGAAATCAATCGACATTAATATACATTATTCCCAGCCCATCGTAACAGTAGAGCAAAGCTCTACTGAAAACAATTATCACTCGAACATAATGGATAGTAAATATCGTAACAGTAGAGCAAAGCTCTACTAAAAACAATTATCACTCGAACATAATGGATAGTAAATAGAGTAATTAACAATGATCAGGACAGTAATATACGCGTGCTGTCATGGAACATTAATGGTTTAGGTAACAAAATGACAGACTCTGATCTAGTAACATTTATTAGCAATTACGATATAATATAAAATTACACAAAATTACATATTCTTCAAAAAAGCGGCCATTTTGTATTTGTCTCTCACCAAAATTGTGCTAAATTTAAAAGCACACATAATATCCGGGCTTATTTATAAGCATATCTGGATTGAAAAACCGTGGCCTAATTGTGGATACATATAAAAAACGTTTGATGAAATGTTGTTTCCCAGCGGGGGTTTTTTGTCGTGGATTTCGCTGATTTTTCAATTTAAATTATGTAAACTTCAGGCATAAATGGAGCGATCAATATTTGCAATGATTTATAGGGGAGACCGGGGCTAACTGGGAGACGGGGCTAGCTGGGACAGGCCTCTAACAGGGAATTCCATGATATTACAATATCAGTGGCCTCGTTTCCAAGAAAGGAGAAACCCCCCTCCACTTGAACTACAATCCCAGTGGAACTAGCAGATATGTGAGAGCAGGTAAGACTAAATGTATTTTTCTGCCTCTCAAGTATTTTTACGAATCTTATAAAACTTATAAGTCATATTTACTGCCTAATTTATAATTGAAAGATGCTCGATGCTGTAGCATGGCCACATGCCAAGTCATAGTTTCCGTGGTAGGTCAACCCGAGGCTAACAGGGTAGTCCCAGTTAGTCCCAGTGTGTCCAAGTTAGCCCCAGTTGTAATTAGGACATTGTGTCCCACTTAACCCTTGTGGGTACTGACATTTGACCAGAATATATGTTTGCCTAGCTCAATTAACATTTGTTAGGCCTAATTTAGATTGTATGTATTGGAGATAGACACAATGTCATTGTTACTTAGTATCAACACATTAGGCCTATAGTCTATCGTGGTTCACTTCAGCTGTTATTTTATGCATTATTTTGATTCAGTTGAAACCTTTGTGTAGCCACCTGAAGTCCGTCTCCACACACAAACATCTCGGTGTCACTTTCAGCAGCGATTTAAAATGGAATATCCATGTAAATGATATATGTATTCGTGCTGAACAAAGAATATGCAATATGTACTCATTATCCTTTAAATTAAATAGAAAAACCTTAGAGACTTTATACTTCAGTTTCATCAGACCCATCCTGGAATACGCCGATGTACTTTTAACAAATTTAACTGAAAATGATTCTCTTAAAATAGAAAAAGTTCAAAAACGGGCAGGTAAAATTGTTTCTGGTGCTATTAAAGGTACCTCATATGATGTAATAATTAACGAACTCGGGTGGGAACCATTGAATGTTCGACGTAACCGCAGACAATTACTATTCTTTTCCGATATTGTTCATAAGCATACACCATCCTATCTTTGTGACGACTTGCCTCCTTCCGTACAAACCAGGACTGACAATCGCTACCAATTGAGAAATAATGCCAATTTAACCAACTACAGGCCCAGAACAGAAACATTCCGTAATTCATTTTTCCCTTTCACCCCGAATACCTGGAACACTACCGATGAAGCAATCAGATTAATCGACGATCATAATATACTTTTATCTAAAATAAAACATCCAATCCCTAAAAAAAACCCACATTTCTATAAATTCTCAAGAAAAGTCAATATAATAATGTCTAGATTAAGAATGAACTGCAGTGAATTAAAATATCACCTGTATATCAATCATGTATCAGAAACTCCTAATTGTTTATGTGGATGTATAGAAACGCCTCAACATTACTTTTTAGAATGTCCATTATATTTAACTCACAGAGACATTTTACTTGCATATTTTCGAAATACTGAAGCTCCCTTGTCTTTAAAAAATATTCTTTATGGTGACATTCAAGAAAATATGACCAAAACTTTAATTGCTGCAGTTGAACAATATATATGTGAAACACAACGGTTTTCTATACTAAGTTTATGTGAGTGACACTGTATAAATGTTTTTCAGTTTTCTGCCTTGCCATGCTGTATTCACACCGATGTAACATAATTAAACATTCTGTTGTGCAACAAATGCACTAACAATTTATTTGGTAATGACAATCCATTGTCTTGCTGTGCTTATAATATTTTCTTATTATTTAGACAGCAGCATGTCTGGTATCTCGGTCTGCAGCCCGCTGCAACATGGTGTTGCTGGACATGGTGCAAGCATATTCATTTTCTAGTTGCATTTTAGTACGTTACACTCTTATATTATGTTGTTCATATGACAGCATCATGTCTAGTATCTGGGTCTGCAGCGTGCTGCAATCATCGGGGTGGTGGATATGCAGGCATACATTTGACTATTTTCGAGTTGCTCTTGCATGGATACCACCTCAGTCTGCAGCCTGCTGCAGCACCGGGACGCTGGCCATGATGCTAGTGTAATTTCATGTCCGAGCTGCTCCCTAAAAGTTATCATATTTTACGCTGCGCTGTGTATATGCCAGCAGCGTGTATTCCAAGTGTTTTTTGATATATACCTTTACCTTATACTTAACATTGTTCATATGACAGCATCTTGTCTACTACCTGCGTATGCAACCTATCGCAATGCTCAGTTAATAGACTAGCTGCTGTCATATTTCAGTTCTAAACGCCACATTGTCTTCAGCGAACCAGTTATAACTGTTTCATACTATCACAGTACATTTTTTCTTGCCCTGACTTCCACTTAATTGGATCTACACTGACTTTAATCACAAGACGGAGCGCTGCGCCCCCTCCACCCCCGCACCAACTACAGCAGCCTGCACGAAACCAGTCATCATGTCACCACTCAGCGAACGAAACCTCGTATTACTATTTTGTATATGTTTCAATTGCTTAATAAAATATGTTTATACAAAAAAAAAACCTTTGTGTTTGAAAGGCATATATATGTTTATTTATAGCTCAGCCCCTTCAAACTATTTGGAATCATCGTAGGATGCAGTATACCTTGTTTAATCTCTACAGATCCGAAATTGCTGAAATTTTAGGAGTGTCCCAGTTAGCCCCTGGCCTTGTCCTACTTAGCCCCGTATACCGGGCAAACTGGGACAATATTTTTTTTCTTAAAAATTCTCCAAATCTTTATAGGTTTAAGTTGTCATTTATTAAAGGTTCTTGTTACAATAACAAATATCAGACCTAGGTTGAATAATTGTTTTGAATCTCTTAACTCTATTATCGTCTGCTCCAGGGCGATAAATGATAAGAGTGTCCCAGTTAGCCCCGGTCTCCCCAATACCATAAGAAGCGGGATTCAAATACCGTTAATATGGTATATAGCAGTTGCAGATCGGTTTACTAGAACAGAAATAACATACATTCAAGTAACCCTACCCCCTATTTAAAACTGCGCGACCTTGTTAATAACATATTTAGGATACCTCTATATAAGTCGTCAAAATGGGGTTTGCATCCCTATATTTTCAATGTTAACATTCGATTTCGTCTTTAGTATATCCCGGCCCCCCCCCCCCCCCAAAAAACTTAGTTTTGTTGAGATTTGGGGTGGAGCTGGATGTTGTTTATAGACTTTAGAAATTCAAACAAAATGGCCGCCGTTTATACTGTTCAAACCAGCTCAATTCGAATTTTCAATTTTCTATATTTTCCTAACGTGACCTTAAAAACTTGGCGGGCATACACTTTTTCGGCGTCACAAATTGATTGTAGGCCTACACCACTAGAGAGTCGGATGAGAGCGGCCAAACATCAAACTGACATGAATTTCGCTGATTTCTCAGTCAATAATACACAACCAATTTTTATAAAATTGTACATGCACACACAATTTTCTATAATTATGCTATTTCAGAAGTTATACGTAATTAAATTTTGAGACGAATTAAACGGGCTTATAAATGGCAACATTTAGAATTTTTCAATGAAATTTTCAAGGTACAATCGCCACATCACTAGAAAATAGTGATTGTAAAATTTCATGACAATTGGTTGAGAAAATTGGAAAACCGTATAAAGAGTGGACATAGGTAGATTTAAAGCAGTCATCACTTCATGTGATTATGTTATGATTGGGCAAACCATCTAAGTATTTGAATATCGTCAGAAGTGAATGCTGATTGCATTTCCATGGTTTGTGTAAGGTAGCCTACATTTAAAGGCATCTGCATTAAAGGTAAGTGATTTTGTCATGATGATATGTGGTGTGAACTGTGAAGTAACGTGAGGCCTAACACAACACCAGCGTAGCCTGGATGAAAGGAAAGTGCGACTCTTACAGGTGCCGGCCCGTATGGCGCCGTAATGGATTATGTTTTAGAGGGCCTATACCATGTCTACATGGTTGGTGTAGGCCTAATGTCGATTACAAGTCTCATCAAAGGTGAGTGTTAAGTGTCACTTCTTTATAATGTCACTCTACAGATAGCCTCGCTTACGGAATGACAGGCCCCCGTTAACTGACTTTATAACGCTGTCGCCCACCTCAAGCAGAGGTAGGCTTGAGCCTATCTGCATGTTTAAAGCCTACATATTTTAGAAATAGCAAACACGGACATCATGGGAGCCACAAGATAATTCGACATGTTTGTTGAAGAATTGAGAGGTAATCTAGACTATAATTATTGTTCATATGTTTAATAAACAGGATAAGACATCGCTGACCGTTACGATACTCGTTCCAATATTCAGACAACGATTTATTATTAGATATTAAATAAATGTTGAAAAATGCAAAATATTCCATAGACAGTTAAAATCTTTATATATTTTTTATACAAAAAAGATGAATAAATAGAGCGTGCGTCTTAGGGCCCATATGGTTTACAGGTTTACAGGATCTACGAATGCAGCACACAGACGCACATTTACAATTTCTACACAATATTTTACTGATTTCAGTTGTTTTTAAGTAAGTTGACTCATTTCAAGCTGAACGATTCATCTAAGGAGTGGATTCTGCACATTCTGGTATAAACACGGCTCATTAGTTGGTGAGAAAGACGTTTTTATCCAGGGATCTTTGTGGGCCACATGCATAAAGACCATAACATCGCCCATCATAGGGGCCACCCTATTATGAAAAGTCCTAATATTAACAATTCAGAGGTTAAATTCATTGATATGAACGCAAAAAGTTTAAAATCTAGCAACAGGAAAAATCATAAAATTAATCAGTTAAACAATATTGTTAGCCTTAGTGAATGCGAAGTGTGTGCAATTACAGAAACTTGGCTAAATGATGATATATCAGACTGTGAATTGCTTCCCGACGAGTTCACCATTTATAGAATTGTAAGTGAATGAAATTCTCTTCCAATACAGATCCAGGACTCAACTTCTGTTAACTCGTTCAAACACCAGCTAATGCTTCACTATAAATTAAAATTACAACAGTCATTTAATGTTAACGATTTGTGTTCTTGGACGTCTACTTGCAGATGTCAGCCGTGTGTGTGCAATAGAATGAAAAATATGTTACTGTGACATCTTATTGCATTTTTTAAATACTTACTAACATTTAAACTATATTAATCTTTTAGTCATTATAATTGGCTATGTTTATTTTAATTGATATTTTACTTCGAGCATTGTTTGCTCAGCTTTTTGAGTTTTTAACACTATATCTGTCAAATTGTTTAGGCATGTTAATAGTGTATAAACAGCCTTTTTTACATTAAGGGAAGTGGCCTCGTATAGGTGCTGGTCACCTGTCGCCACTTGCCTCTGTATGTACAGTTTTATTCATGTATATTTTACACACATGTACTTGTACTTATAGAAAGCTTAATAAATAAAAATAAAAAAAGGTGGTAATAAGCGCGACGTTAACAAGATTACGTATAGCAGGTGTTCAATAATTCACTGATCCACTACCGGATGTTTATTTGACAGTAATGGTGCTAGCCATTAAATTAACAAGTGTGAAAACATTGCAGCTGAATGCTATAGAGTTTGACAGAATACCACAAATGATATTAGTCATAATAGTGCTATTTGCTTATAAATAACATAACTGCAACTTTAAGTAGTTTAGACTGGTTGACTCTTGAATGATCGCGTGTCAACCATTCCAAGCCTACATGCTTGGTAGTTATCCTATGAAGAATAATAACATCAGTGATATGATGTTTTATTACACGAATGTAATATGCGTGTCGTAGTGTTTTATCGTACGATTTAAAAAAAAAGGGAAAAACATCGTGTTCGTGTGTTACGTCTGATGTGTACACGACGTGCGGGATCTCGAGATGATGCGTAATGAATAATTATTTGAGTGAGAGGAGAAATGTTACGAACTGATCTGAAAGAAAATAGCGAAGATGTGTGATATCATATTTTCCCCCATCTTCCTCTGCAAGGCTGGCTATTCCTGAGGTCGTAGACCGACCTTGCTGAAACAGGGTTGAATCCGCCTATTGGAGTGGGGACTTTCAAAAAATATTTTTTCTGTTTGACCCAAGTTTGACCTCTGGCATGAGTGTTGTTTTAATGTGGGGCCACTGTCTACGACACCGGCCCTACATTAAACAACACATGTCTACTGGCCGAGTAGCTCACCGGAAACGTCTCAGACACAGACCACCACATCTCACCGCAACGTGCATGAGGGTTGAATTAATGGTGAGCCAACGTCGAAGACAGCGGGCCAACATTAAAAAGACATTTTTTGAAAAACTAATGAATATTCAATATCTAAATCTCCCTCCCTACCCCAATAGGTGGATGGTATGGCTAATTCAGCAAGGCTTGGCCTGACGGCCTCGCTGTGTCAAGACTTGCTGCCAGGAGGATGATTTTCCCCAAGCTTTACCGTTTTCACTTTGATAAAGTGTGTTATAGTAAGTAAGTAAAATATCTTTTTACGTCATTTTTCGGCCAGTATGGCCATTCAAATGACAATTCAGACTAAAATAATAATATGATATCTTGAACACATCACAACACAATATTGAAGAGTAAAAGTGATAAAGTAAAAAGTCCAAAATGATAACATTATGTCTGCACTAAGGCATTCAGATAAAACGATTTATGATAACATGATCGTGCCTGTGGCACCTATATGTAACGAGTCTTGTATTGGATATATATACATTCTAAAAACCTTAGACAGCGCCAGCGCCGATACACAATATAAATTATTACAAAAAATGACAAAATAATTATTTTCATGTAAATCGCAAAACGTGTTTGTGTCAAAAACAAATATATATAATAACAGTAGAAACAAATAATGCCTGACACCACTTTTCAACAAAAACAACCATAGTTGTGCAAAAATTATTATGAATATATGAAACAATGAACAGAGAAACCATTAAACAACAAAAGACCAAATTCTCAAAAATTACAGACTTACAGTGCCCCCACAGTTGGTAATAAGGTCTGTGATATTGAAGAGCACCACAGAGCGATCACAAACCGTGAGAACACCGTAAGTCGCAACAGGTTAATTGTATGGCAATGGCTTCTTTCTGACATGCTGCATTATCCGCCAGGATGCCACAGAGAAACCATTAAAATATCACAACCCTGGTGAAGCAAACAAGGACAATACACTAATATATCAAACAATTCCGTATATGTACAAAGTATGTGCTGGACGATCAATCCGGGGGCAATATCCCAGAGAAATCACCCAGCACAGATCAAAGAACCCACTGTACAATGAAAAAGTATATGAAAAATATATAAATATGAATATGAACCACCGGAAAGCAAAGACAAAAAACACATGAGAAAGAAACTTCACGACACAAAAAATTAAACCCTGGTTGAATGAAAATTGCAGAAAGGCAAAAACGTTTGGGTGTGCTTGGCCTTCTAAGAAGTTGCCCAGGGGGGACCACGCGGAGGTGACACCCATCCCCCCAAGTGTGTTATAAATGTGAATATGCCTAGTGTACTATAGCTACCACCTTTTACAGCTCAGAAATGTATTTATTTAATTAAATTAACCTAATGTGGCGTGTTTAGCGTGTAATGAAATATTATAACACGAATATGCTGTGTTTTATATTGTGTTATAAAATATTATAACACGAATATGGTGTTTCTGCATGTTTTTAAAATCGCGTGTAATGAAGTAATATAACACGAATATGCCGTGGTATACAATATTATAACAGTAAACACGAATATGACGTGCACGATTTGATGTCAGTAATCCTAGCTATAAAATAAAATTAACTTAATTCAGCAGATTTAACTGAAAAAATGGTTGTTTTTAAATCACGTAATAAAATAGGTGGCCAGCGGTGATGACACGCTGATCGTTTGATGAATACCACTTCTTCACAACTCACATTGTGCAATGTCGAGCAGCGTTCTTGTTTGTATTGCAAGGTGTTATGTTCGCGACAGTTTTGTGAAGCACATCATGTTTCTTGACGTGTATACACTGTTAAATACTACATGGCTAACCCTTGAATTATTTATCGCCGTTTTATTCCATTTTTAATTATTTAAAATAAACATAAATCTTATATGAACTTGATATATTGGGACCAAAACGTTTATCAAATATTGGCGGGTAGTTACGCAATCTTCGGCGCCGTCAGTGAAATGAAAGCATGTGGCAATTCTCAGTCACTTGAAGTTGTGTCTCGCTACCGCGATCCACAACTTCAAGTAACTGAAAATTACTTGGAGGATGATGCTTAAATACTAGTATAAGTCAAGCATTACAGATGCCGGCCCGTCATTGTAACAACATTGTCCGTTCGCTTGGCCACGTTAACCTTTTTACACCCATCGAACCGCATTCATGTAAATTTAAAACCCAGTTTTTGTCAGAACAATACTACCAAGTACGGCTACACAACATGGCGCTATAAAAATGATTTATTATTATTATTATTATTAACTGCTACACCATGCTTCTGCAGCACGTTATTTTATGCAATAGATATATTTATATTATAAAGAGGACTATGTTGTTCTAATTGTGAATTTTTATTGTTCTAGTTTTGATGACCGCAAGGTTAGTGTCTGCAGTACGGCAATGTGTATTGGCGCTGGTTATATTTTCATATAGACTGGTGTATTGCAGATGTAAAATACACGGATTAGCTCGGGTGTTCTATCAAGTGTGTGGAATCAACCGTGACAAGTGATCAGTACATGTGATGTTCAGTTCATTTTTGAGTCAGTTGACCCCCCCCCCCCCCTCCCGTTGCTAATAAAATAAGCACAAAAAATAAAAACCTTTTGCAGTTCTAGTCTATGGACATGTTTAAATCATATGGTCATATTAAGATGCCAAAATAAAATAACTGATTTTTTGACGATTTTGGCCTGATTGAGTCGCTTTAATTACCTGACGAGGTAAATACTATGAGGTTGTAAAAAAATGGTACCTGATTTGATCACCTATGTACAACTATGATCTTAACCAATTATAGGGTGCATATTTTTATCACATACACGTATTTCAAAAAAGTTAACATATAGATGTCAATTTTACCCTTACTACTTTGAATAGTAAAATGGCATTTTAATTACCCAACGAGGTAAATATTTGTAGTATGAATTGATAAAGAAAAGTTGTACCTGATACGATCTTTCTATTGTGCAACTATAATCATAACCAAGTGTAGGATGTATATTTTATCAAATATTTTCAAAACCTTATGACCTTGCATTGAGAAGAGGATAGAAGTGACCATATAGATGTCAATTTTACTCTTAGAGCCGATTTCATGCGAGAAAGTGTTTACTTTGAATACTAAAAATTGAATTACCTGACGAGGTAAATATTTTTAGCAGGAAGTGATAAAAAAAGTTGTGCCTGATATGATCACTTATGTGCAACTATGATCATCATCATAATCAAGTATAATATGCATATTTTTATGACTTATTTCAAAACCTTATGTTATTACATTGACAACAGACTAAAAGTGACCATATAGATGTCAATTGTACTCTTAGAGCCGATTTCATGCAAGAAAGTGTTGACTTTTAATAGTATAAATTGAATTACCTGAAGAGGTAAATATTTGTAGTGGGAAGTGATAAAAAGAAGGTTGTACCTGATATGATCACTTATGTGCAACTGTGATCATAATCATAGTTGCAAATAAGTGATCATATCAGTATGCTTATTTTTATCACATATTTCAAAACCTATTGACATTGCATTGACAACAGACTAAAAGTGACCATATTGATGACAACTTGATTTCGCGCAAGAAAGTGTTTACTTTAAATAGTAAAAGTTGAATTACCTGACGAGGTAAATATTTTTAGCAGGAAGTGATTACAAAAATTGTGTCTGATATGATTACATATGTGCAACTTCGATCATAATCAAGTATAGTATGCATATTTTTATCACTTACTTCGAATACTAAAAATTGAATTACCCGACCAGGTAAATATTTTTAGCAGGAATTTATAAAAAAAAGTTGTACCTGATATCATCACTCATTTGCAACTAGGATCATAATCAAGCATAGTAGGCATAATTTTATCACATATTTCAAAACTGTATGACCGTGCATTGAAAATAGACTAAAAGTTACCATATGGATGTCAATTTCAATCTTTGAAACAATTTCATAAGACCTAATGGTTACTTTGAAGAGCAAAAAATGCATTACCTGATGAGGTAAATATTTTTAATGGGAAGTGATGAAAAAAAGTTGTACCTGATATGATCACTTATGTGCAACTGTGATCATAATCAAGTATCTGAGTATACTATGCTCATTTTTATCACATATTTCAAAACCTTCTTATATTGCATTGAAAACAGACTAAAAGTGACTATATTGATGACAATTTTACTCTTGTAGTCGATTTCGCGCAAGAAAGTGTTTGCTTTAAATAGTAAAAATTGAATTACCTGACGAGGTAAAGATTTTTAGCAGGAAGTGATAAAAAAAATTGTGCCTGATATGATTACTTATGTGCAACTATGATCATAATCAAGTATAGTATGCATATTTTTATCACTTACTTCGAATACTAAAAATTGAATTACATGACGAGGTAAATATTTTTAGCAGAAATTTATAAAAAAAAAATTGTACTTGATATGATCACTTATTTGCAACTATGATCATAATCAAGTATAGTATGCATAATTTTCATCACACATTTCACAACCTATTGACCTTGCATTGAAAATAGACTAAAAGTGACCATATAGATGTCAATTTTACTCTTAGAGCCAATTTCATGCGAGAAAGTGTTTACTGAACTCTCAATAGTAAAAATTGCATTACCTGAAGAGGTAAATATTTTTAGCAGAAAGTAATAAAAAAGTTGTGCCTGATATGATCACTTAGTTGCAACTATGATCATTCTAGAAAATATTTACTTTGAAGAGTAAAAATTTCATTACCTGATGCGGTAAATATTTTTAGTGGGAAGTGACAAAAAAAGTTGTACCTGATATGATCACTTATATGCAACTAAAATCATAATCAAATAAAAGTATGCATAATTTTATCACATACTCATATTTAAAAACATTATGACAGTACATTGAAAACAGACTAAAAGTCACCATATAATTTTAATTTTACTCTAAGAACAAATTTCATACAAGAAAGTGTTTAGTTTGAAGAGTAAAAATTGCATTACCTGACGAGGTAAATAATTTGAGAAGGAAGTGATCAATGAGTAAAAATCATGAAAATTGCATTACCTGACGAGGTAAATATACTATTTGTTCCCATACAGTAATCACACAACACCGCTATGGCCATCTGGTGACTGCAACTGAAACTATACGCTTTATCTGGTGAAGTAAATACAATATTTACCCGTGCGCATCACTTTCTCTAACTGCTAGAGTCTAGTAGTACTGTTAATTATACCCTGCAAAGCCAAAAAGCAGTATCTGATTACCTTAAAATCAAGCAGATACTGCTGTTTTGACTTTCCATAGCTGACTTTGCCCCGTTCCACAGACGTGCAGTGCGAGACAGCTATTCTATCCAGACTTGACACAGTAGGCCTACTACTAGATCTATAGTCTAGGCCTACTATAAAAGTAGGACTTTTAGGGATGCATCGGGGGATAGACTAAGAAGGGATGTAAAAAATAATTGTTGCCACTAAAGAAAAAAGTTGTGAAACCAACCAAAACTATAGCCACACCCTTCGGATTATATAAGGGACGCACCATTTGATATCTGGGGGGGGGGGGGTCTAGAGAATTTTTTTTCAAGATAGTTTGTCGCCACAAAAGTAAGAAAAAAAAAGTTTGTTGAAAATGTGGGCAGAAAAAAAAGTTTGTTGTCGAAATTGATGAAAAATATGTTGACCAGAAAAAATACCAAATGGTAACCCACATAATAGCGAAAGCATACAACAAAAAATATCTTCGACTAAACATAAAAAAAAAATTGTCGGACGTTGATCTCAAAAAAAAAAGATTGTTTTCTCTCAGAGGTAATAAAAAAGTTTGCAAGCAACAAAAACTCTAGCCCCCCCCTCCCCAGATATCTAATGGTGCATCCCCAAATAGTACCTATTTCAGGCTATAGTATAGATGTCCTACGCCCAATACTGGCAATAGCAACTACATTTCTGCTGTCTGGCTTTTAGCATTTGGCTCTCCTTTTTAGGGGGAATATCCTAGAAATCTGATGACGCCTAGATGAAGCGATTATCACCAAATTCAGCAACCATTATTATCTAGTCATTTGGCAACAACCCTGAAAATTTCGCTAAATTCCATCGAGTATTTCAAAAGTTAGACCATTTGACATGTAGCGCAATTCTGAAAATAAACCGGAATGAAGTTAATGGGTTATAGAGGAGCGTCATAAATAGACATTTACTACATGTCAAATGGTCTAACTTTTAAACTATATAATATTTTTTTATGAAATTTTCAGTATTGATGCCAAATCATTAAAAAATTGGGTTTACAAAATTTCATGAAAATCGGCTGAGAAGTGACTGACTGGATACCGAAAAGCTAACTTTCATTTTGGACCATCCTCCACCGTCGGACAGACTGTAGCCTAGGTCTAAAACCACGAGACCTTCAGACTTGGCCCTTACATGATATCAGGTGGGGGAAAACGTCTCGCTAAATAGGCCTAATGGTGCGAACTGACTATGGTGCGAAAAGTGACATCGCCGCCAGCCTGGCACCTGCTGAGAGCCCACATTGTTTGATTGCCAAACTGATTGCCGGCGTGGACGGTAGCCTACAATCTACATCACATGTCATGTGTCAGATGGTCTAACTTTTAAACTATACAATATTTTTTTACAAAATTTTCAGGATAGATACCAAATAACTAGAGAACAGCGGTTGGAAAATTTCACGATAATAGCTTGAAACTTGACTGAGCAATCAGCGAAAAACTGTGTCCCAATCAGACACTTTCAGAGACTGAGTGAGAGAGTGAGCCTGTCAAAAAATGTCATGAGCACGACCATGAATAAAGTTGTCTTACTGTCAAACTTGGCAGATATTCACTGTAAAATCGATGTCATTTGTTTCATTATTATCTTCGTCATCATCAACCCTATCAGGGAAAATCTTAATTGCCGATAAAGATTTGAAATCTTGAACTTATTGAGTTGATGTCTCAATGAGCTGTCAATAACCCTGTGTTGTGGCACGTCATCGTTTTTCACACATGATATATCTAACTGTGGAATTTTTACGCATTTTTGAAAACATGTCATTTAAATCAATTGTAACCGGTCCGTAAAAAAAAAATTATCATCACTATTATATAATCATCACGGAAATATTAAAATAATAAAAACTGACATTATTTTTGATGTCGCTACCACTTTAAAATGCAGTCGTTGTTTTTCTACTCTCAACTAGGGCCCAGGGCCATCTTATAACCTGAGAACTACTTTCGAATCGATATTTTACTACGCCACTAATTCCAAAGTGTGTGGCCTAGGGCCATCCAAATTAGGTGTACTTAAACTTTAATAAACCATGCTTAGATGGCCCCAGGCCACACAACTGATACGTAGATGGCCCCAGGCCACACACTTCAAATAAATGGCCCCAGGCCACACACTTTAAGTTGATGGCCCCAGGCCACACACTTTACCTTGATAGCTCCAGGCCACACATTATCAGTTGATGGACCCAGGCTACAAGCCCACATACTTCAAATAGATGGCCCCAGGCCACAGACTTTAATTTGATGGCCCCAGGCCACACACTATCAGTTGATGGCCCCAGGCCACATAGGCCTACTTGGTGTTATCTGGGCCTACTTAAAGTAGGCTACCGGTATGTGGCCTGCGGCCATCCATTTGAAGTGTGTGTCATGGAACCATCAACTAAAAGGTGTGTGGCCTGGGGCCATCTATTTAAAGTGTGTGGCCTGGAGCCATCAACTGAAACTGTGTGGTCTGGGAGCATATCTAATAAAGTGTGTGGCCTAGGGCCATCAACTAAGCGTGTATGGGGTGGGGCCATCAACTAAAAATGTGTGGCCTGGGGCCATCTATTTAAAGTGTGGCCTGGGGCCATCAACTGGAAGTGTGTGGCCTGGGGCCATCAACTTAAAGTGTGTGGCCTGGAGCTATCAACCTATAGTGTGTGGCCTGGGGCCATCAACTTAAATTAGTGTGTGGCCTGGGGCCATCAACTGAAAGTGTGTGGCCTGGGGCCATCAACCTAAAGTGTGTGGCCTGGGGCCATCAACCTACAGTATGTGGCCTGGGGACATCAACTGAAAGTGTGTGGCCTGGGGCCATCAACTGAAAGTGTGTGGCCTGGGGCCATCAACTTAAATTAGTGTGTGGGCTGGGGCCATCAACCTAAAGTGTGTGGCCTGGGGCCATCAACCTACAGTGTGTGGCCTGGGGCCATCAACTGAAAGTGTGTGGCCTGGGGCCATCAACTGAAAGTGTGTGGCCTGGGGCCATCAACCAAAAGTGTGTGGCCTGGGGCCATCAACTTAAAAAGTGTGTGGCTGCAGGCTGCATATGATGGGTTAAAGTATATGGCCTGGGGCCATCAACCTGAAGTATGTGGCCTGGGGCCATCACCTTTTAAAATGTGTGGCTGCAGGCCGCATATAGGCTACTAAGTTGAAGTATATGGCCTGGGGCCATCTATTTAAAGTGTGTGGCCTGGGACCATCCACGTATCAAATGTGTGGCCTGAGGCCATCCACCTATCAGGTGTGTGGCCTGGGGCCATCTATTTTAAAGAATGTGATCTTATTTGAGCGACATCCCAGTAAACACAAAACATTTGTAATTACATTTATACAACGCCGCCCCTGTGCTGATCCAACATTGTATACATGCTTTTACAAATATTTAGTGTTTTACTAGGATCTATGTGGCAAGAATGTCACCAGTGGGGGTGGTAACGTGATCTGTTGCAATCCGCGTGAAGACGTAGTCCCAAGCACAGAAATGAATGGCCCTGGGCCCTAGTTGAGAGTAAGTTAACAAGGCCATAGCTCATCAGATTAAGCTCAGAATGTTTAATTAGCGATTTGAAGTCGGCACAAATGTTGTACTAAAATTAAGCTTCACTCTGCCGCTGCACACCCATACACATGGCTAGGTCTTAATTTATACTGAAAAAAAAAAGATATTGTTCCTAGATTCATAAAAGAACACGAAAACAGTTGCAATAAACTATTTCCACCGATTTGGCAGATTCCTATATTTAGATTTATCCTAGTGTAGGGCCGAAGCGGTCCAGCTGACCGACTGATTAATTGACTCACATCTTCGCCAATAGATGTCGCTCACTTCCAAACCTAGCAGAATGCCCAAAATCGAGCGATAATAATAGTTATAAAACATAAAAAACAACACCATCTGGTAACTTTATTATTATGAAATTACGATACTTAATCGATGCAACAATATTTTCCATCTTTCAATTAATAGTCTATTCAATGACATTATTCATGTCTATTCATGTCTATTCATGTATTTATACCTACCGGGGGGGGGGGGGGATAATAATGTATTTTAATGTATTTTATTCGTACTCGTAGTACAGAAACAACCACACATACTATACATAATTATCATGGGACACATTATTATCAGCCCTGTCCCGTCATTATCTAGGGCGGTATTAGTGGACCAGGCATGATTTGATCCGGTATATGTCCAGTCAAGTGGCAGTGGCGGGATTCGAACTTGCAACCTCCTACTACAATATCAGAGGCGCGAGCTCTAACCACTGCACCACCACGACCGGATGTAAGCCATAATGTA
This sequence comes from Flabesymbios commensalis, assembly GCA_964017125.1. Lineage (NCBI taxonomy): Eukaryota > Metazoa > Annelida > Polychaeta > Terebellida > Flabelligeridae > Flabesymbios > Flabesymbios commensalis. The sequence goes on from OZ024910.1 coordinate 83,826,371, forward strand.
GCCTATCGCCTATCAGTATCAGCATCAATCTCAAATGGTATAACTTTTTGTTTAACGAATTTCTTAACATCTGCCCTTGGCACAGAGGCACCATGACTTTTGCTAGGTGATTTCTATCAGGTCAGAAAAACTGATTCAAAATCGCTCAGCATGTGCGATTTATTGATCGATGTATGCGAAAATAACGGAGCTATTAGGCCTACCAGGGCTAATAATGACGTGGCGAAACGTCTTTCTGAACTATGCATAGGCTGCGAAATGTTTTCCAAACTATGACCACGGGGGTGAAACGTCTTCCCTTTGTATAGGGCTGAGTATGGGCGAAACGCCTCATTAAATAATAGTGCGAGCCGACTATAAATGCGAAAAGTCCGGTTACCGTAGAAACACCCAAATATCGCTCACGCCATGCGCGACGATTGAGTAGATACCTGGTTATTACGAAGTTTGTCCGAAGGCGAAGCTCATTTAAACACGTTTCTGAATGACACGATAGACTGGAAGTAGTCATTGCAGTCTTTATAGTTGATGCTATTTTGTCTTATTTAAGTTAGAAGAATAGAATAGAATCTTATCGACCCGCTGCGAGCTAATTCCGCAGCTGTCTGTGGTGACCTGCTCCGCAGGGCTACAGCGACTCCAAGCCTCCATGGGCCTGGAGCAGCGAGCATCCACCTATTTCCCCACTCCCGTACCCCCTCCCACCTTCTAATTTTTATATCTACTTTACTCCCCCCTCTTACCTTATAACTGGGGTCCACTCCCTTGGTTCAGGCCCTCTCCCTCTTCTCTGCAGCTCTTTGATAAGTTAAAACATAGATCTACACCCATAGAAATTACCTTGGTTGCTTGTTGTTGTTTGTTTGGGATAGCTGTCCCGGAATACAGGCTGCACGGGCCTTCCGACTTTGTTGGTCTTTCTCTGACTCATGGCGAGAATCGATGTATTTCTTAGGCCCAGGGTGCGTGCCCGAGCTAATTTTCTCCTCAGATTCAATATAGCATCTGACGTCGCTGTGTAGCCAAGTAAACAACGTCTTTGGGCGAGCCACAGAGCCGTGAATCAAACATCAAAGTGGCATTGATACCGACTCTAAATTGCTACTCTGAACGCAATCTGAACTATGGCCAATTTAACACCATCTTACTTACACCCGACTAGCAATCAACAGTAGGCCTATTTGATCAATATGAGGCGAGAAAATGACTCAAAGACTTAAGTCAATATGAGATGTTGTGTATTTAAACTATAACCAGACGAAAGAACAAGTAATTAAGCCATGCCTAAGTGTTTAATAACGTTTTATTGATTAAAAAAAAAGTGATTTACAATAAAGAATGACGTAGTTTCTTAACACGTTATAAGCAGCCAAAAATAGGATAATTTTTTCTTTAGGAATTTTGGAAATTGGACCAAAAACCATAGGAGGTAATATCTATTATCCCGTTTCAAGATCAGTTCAAGAGGAACATAATAAAGAAACGGATTTAAAAAGCTTCACAATCATGGGCGTTATGGAAAATCCGGCTTTATAATATATACTTCCGGCTGCCTGGTGCAGAATGGTACGACACTTCCAGTTTCCTTGTGTGAGAGCACATTTGTCTTATTTCAAGAGAAAGAAATATTCGTGTTTTTTGTAGCAATAAAAAGGAAAGCCAGCCAGCAGACTGACAGAGGATATTAACTCACTGGGCCATGCCGCACGGCACCAAAAGCCAATGCCGCCCCGAATAGCAAATGCATTTGTGATCCATAACAGTTTGTTTAATAATTACTAAAAGCCACCAGATTTGACTAAAGTCCGTTGATTACTGTAATTCAGATTCACATATAACAAAACAAAGTCATCTCTGATTATTGTTTGATCGTTTTTGTTGTTGACAATATAGAGTAGGTAGGCCCCATGCATAAATTTATACAGAAAATTATTTAAAAAAACACATATATAAATATCAATATATTTTTAATATAATTGAAATCTGTAATTGTCCAGAGGCAATAATAAGATATAACCATGTGTCTAACCTTTTAGGCTCTAACGTCATTTAATTAGGGGTTTATATATAACCTTTAAACCTCAAACGCTCCTATGGGCATTTTTACACAGGATAATTCCAGTTCAGCTCAATAACCAGCTAGAACTCCTGTCCAACAAACACGCGACGTAGAACTAATATCGTTTTAATGTTGGGCCAGCGTCGAAGACGGGGGCCCAATATTGAACCGCTAGTGGGTGAATGTCTCGTCTTTGCTTGGAGTCAGGTTTCATCAATAGAATGGGGGGGACTAGTTAGTCAAATATATACCCAGCATTGGTTTAGCATCGGCAATGTCGGCAGGCTAGACCATGTGATAATGCGGTCCAAACTTTTTACGCTGGCATAACGTTGCATCACTTATTTATCTGGCTTTAAAAAACACACTGTGTGTTCACATCTGGGATAATAAATATACACCAAATATAAGACTGATATTTCCACTTTATGTCTAGTTTGTTGATTTTTACATTATATTTCCACTTTCATGTCAAGTTTTGTCTTTTTCATAGTGAGTTTTTTTCCGCCTGTGACGAGAGTATAAGTAAATATAAATATATTATATTCATTATACTCGTCTGTACCAGAGACATACAGTCTGTGATGGTCAGTGTCCAGATACATGATGCGTGGGTATCTCACGTGTTTATCTAGTATGTTCACCACATCTCCTGTCCTCCTCAGCAGCAGCACCTGATGCTGACGGTAGTCAGCAATCAGGACACCTCTGTGAGGGTCAGTGATGACGTCACATGGTTTAACCAGCTTCACACTTTGTATGTCACTCTTGTAGCGTTTCTTCACCTGTCCTTTATTATCAATCACCACAACCTGGTTATTCATGAAGTCACTGGTGACATACTGGTCACCGTCACTATGCCGTGTTACCCACCACGGAATAACATCATCAGGTAGCCTTATGACAGCCAGTATCTGACCATCATGTCTGTAGCGGCAAATATTGTGGTTTTTAGGATCGCACACCATTAGATCCCCTTTATCAACGTATGATCCAAGAGGAGTATAATCCAGCTGCTGTGTGTGGTGGTGATCCATTGTGACGTCATCAGTGATTTTGATCCAGATGAGGGACTTACTTGTGACGTCACTGACGACCAACATGGAACTGTCTCCATTCTTTATCAAACACATTCCGCAAACATGAGCTTTTTCTCCATCATTATGTTCATACTTGTGACTGAGTGAACCATCAGGTGTATAACAGTACACTATTAAATCTCTATAATGTACAACATAAACACGCTGATGGTGCACCGCCATACCCCATACAGCACCTTTATCCTGGTCATGTAAGCGGATCGTAATCACCTCCTTCACCTCTACCTGTTTATCTGTTTCTACAGAACCGGTACCTGTCACCTCCTTATTAATCTGCACATTTTCTGTTACCACAGATTCCGCCATATCTACTCGCCCTTGATGATGTAACTCAACGGATTTATTTGTCCCCTTCATTTGACTCATCCACATTATACCTGGTATTTCTTTATTATAATGATTATCAACATCTCTTTGCATAGAGTCAGTAACTGTGACATAATCATAAGGACTATCCTTGTCAGTCAGCTTAACTTGACAAGATTTTAAGCTCTGGAGACTGGCTAATGTCATCATTTGGCTGTCTGCAGTGACATCGCCAGTCTTCTTCACACGTCTTCTGGCAGCTTGGAGATGTGACAACATTTTCTTTTCTTTCTTATCCAGCTTATCATGCATTATTTTAATTGCAGATTTGACATTGTCACACGCATCATCAATATCTGCCTCGGCCTGCTTCACTTGCCTCGTGGTTTTATCCATCGCTTCTTTCACTAGATGGATCAGTCCATCCGTGTCCTCACAGATCGCTTCTAGTTTTTTCTTACATACGTCTGCCTGTTTATCTAGCTCACAACAAGTGTGACCGCTGTGGTTACCATGGGAACAAGTTGTACATATTGGTATATTACATGTACAGCAGTACAGGTCCATATGTTGATATTTGTGACGGTGACATGGTGGGTAAGGGGGTACCTTAGACTTGGTTAATGCCTCACCTTCTATCGCTGTAACAACTTGATGAGATTTGCTGACCCTAGCTTTGTTATGGTCGTCATAACATTGCTGACAGAGAAATTCACATTTCTTGCAGTATTTCACACCAGGTTGACCACAATCCTCTGTAGAACAAACAACACATCTCCGTTTCTGTGGTGTACCCTCGCTTACTCCATCTTCGGCCATTACCACTTCCTTCAACTCATTCATAAAGAAACACTTGGGGAGATTATCCACACCACCTTGATATAGAGTAGTCAACTCTCTACACTGTGGACAGGGCAGAGTGTTTCCATGATTTCCCTTTTTGTGATAATCTTTGAGACACTTGTAACAATAGATGTGTCGACATGACAGAAGTCTGGGATCCTGTAGTTCATTCAGACAAATAGGACACTCTATTAACTGCAGTAACCTCAGTTGTCTATCCGGAATACCTGACGCTGTTGCCATGGTGATGATGTATTCGATTATAAATACATTTACAAAGTGTAAGTCATTATTTTGTAAGTCTTTTGTGTAAGTAAAATATTTTCTTTACTTCACTTTTCGGCCAGTATGGCCATTTAAGTGAAAATTCCAAGTATTACAATATCTTATAATAAAAGTGGTGAAGAGAAGATCAAACTAATAACTGCATGTTCGTACTAAAATATTCATTTTAAAAGGCTTGATATGATAATATGATGATGCTTTTGGCACCTATATGTAACGAGTGTGATGACATGTTGTAGATTACATTCCCGAAGGAATTGAATAGTACAACCTGCAGGGGTGTCTCTAAATAGCTCAAATAGGGAATTGCGGCTGATGCTTGGCATACACTGCTACACACACCTGGTTCACACCTGTATATTCGAGTGGGCGTTGTACCGTCACTCTCTACAATACACACACAGGTAAGCCTATGGTACACATGGGCGGATCTAGCTTTACACTGACAGATCGAGGTCTAAAACTTGAATAAAGAATATATCACTGAGGGGGGGGGGGGCAACATTTTTGATTTTCTAAGGCTTTATCCTGCAATCTAAGGCATATTGGGTACTGTTTGTCCCTCAGTATATCACCAGTTCATAAATTTAAACCTTGAATCCATGGTACAAATCAATAACTGGTGGGCATTGGACCGTGACCACACAATGTGGATTCTTTGCTTATCAGCTATTTTTATATATCCCAATACTCACAGAGATTGGCAGTGTATGTATGCTTCAACAAACATGAATTGTTGAGTTTTTCGTCGATTTCTCAATTTCGTCAATTAGCAACTGATTTTAATGAAATTTTAGAAGCACTATTTGCTAGTATTCCACCAGCTACCCAGCAAATTGTAGCGAGTATTCCAAAAGCTAGACCATTTGACATGTAATCCAATTCCGGGTTTAAAACACACTTTAATTTCAACCAATTTAATAGATTTATAAAGGGAAGTCGTAATTAGCGATATACAACTAAGCAATATTTTTACATGACATTTTAGCGGTAGTTGATGGTAAAATCGACTCCTTGCAAAATTTCATTAAAAACAGTTAAGAATTCCTCTACATGTCTATGGATTTGAAGCACACGATACACACAAGGAGACGAGTTGAGTGAGGAATCTTACCATGTCTACCACGCTAATTAGCACTTATAACCTTTACAACGCTGAAATATTTTTGTATAAACCATGGAGTTCAAAGAGTTCTTCAATTTGCTCATATCCCCCATGGTGGAGGGGGGGGGGGGAACAGTTCTGTTACATTTAAAACCTTTTAGTCGTCAATAACAATTATAACCGGTTTTTTGTTCCTTTAATAGCAGTTTAATAGGACATTTGGAAAGTGTAATGAAAATTTTCACAAAAGTGAATAATTTTAATATTTGTAGTTTAGAATCTAGTCAGCATGATATATCTTCTCTATTAGTTATATTTTCTATGAAAAAACCCTGTATTATGTAAGCTGGCGCTTAAGTCCTAATATAGAGGTAAGTAAATAAATAAATTATTAAATATAAATACTTTAAAATTCCCTGTTTCATGTGACATTTACCATCTATTATATTACCAGAAGGGAATATGTATGTCATGGTCATGCAAACCACCTTGCCATTGATAGATGAACTTAATATTTTGCCCAAGCATATATCTTGACCAAGAGGTTGTCAATGATCATTTAAATTTTAATTAACCTACTGGCAGCGCTTCTAGTAAATAAGACGTTAAACCGATGCTGGCACATCGTCACAACTCAAACAGCAAACACGAGTCATCGACCCACCATTGAACCAGAATTGGGTCTGCTTGTCAACGGGCCTAGCAAGCACGATATGAGGGGCGTGATGATCGTCAAGTAGGCCAAATGCCTCTAGAGGAGCGAACCTATTGTGAGCGACAGGTTATGTAGTGTATACAAATAACAAGGCCAACACTTGAGTGCATAATAATCTATTGGACCAACACCACGCATGCTCACTAGATATAGACACACACACACATAAACCATGGAGTTACATAGACATGGTGGTGACCGGACAACCTTACTGAGGATTTACCGGTCTCACATCAGATCCAAACTGGATTATGGTTGTATTGTTTATGGTTCAGCGAGACGATCGTACTTAGCAGTACTTGATCCAATCGCGGGTAGCAGTACTTGATCCAATCGCGAACCAAGGTTTGAGATTATGCTCAGGGGCATTTCGAACATCACCAATCGAAAGTCTTCAGGTGGAGACCGGTGAGCCCTCTTTAGAGACTCGCCGGTTGAAGCTGAGCCTGCAATACTATATGAAGATGAAAGCAAATCCTGAGAACCCGGCATACTCGTGTGTTGTCAACCCAGAGTACAAGAAACTGTTTAATAACAAGCCAGGGACTATACCTACTTTGGGTATAAGGCTTCAACCCCATCTGGAGGACATGGAGGTGGAGCTCGACGCAATTAGCGTTGTGCGCCCACCAGAATGTCCACCCTGGCTTCTCCAACAGCCTAATATACTTTTTAACCTCTCAGATCTCAGGAAAGGAGACACCTGTCCCCTTGTCTTCCAGAGCATGTTGCTTGAGTTATTTTTTAGATTTCCGAGGCACCGGAAGGTGTATACTGACGGATCAAAGGAAGACAAGAGGACAGCTATGTCCTTTGTGTGTGATGATCATGAATTTAGCTGCCGCATTAACGATGAGGCTTCAATTTGCACAGCAGAGCTGTTAGCTATTGAAGCTGCCATCGAATACATATGGGATAGTAATGACGAGGAGTTCATGATCATCACAGACTCGCTATCTTCATTGCAGGCTCTTAAGAGTCAAAAACTCAACAACCCAGTTGTTTCCAATATTTTGCATATGTGTCACTACTTGTCTGGGCACAAGGACATTATTTTTTGCTGGGTACCCAGCCATATTGGAATACAGGGTAATGAACGGGCTGATGTTTTGGCCAAGGCTGCCCTGGATAAAACAAAACAGTTTTATTATATACCATATACTGATTTCAAGTATAACATCTCGGTCTACCTTGATGCCATTTTGCAAGGTGAATGGAACATCAATGTCACCAGCAAATTGTTCGAGGTACAACCAATCATTAAGCGATCTTTTACACCAATGGAACGCCGAAGAGATGACGTTGTCTGATGCAGGGCCAGAAGGCCATGCCTATTACACAAACGGCTATTTATTGAGAGGAGAATTGCGACCTATGTGCTGCAATACTCGTCTCACTGTAAGACATGTCCTACTCAGTTGTGCGAAATATGCGCACATCAGAAGGAAGTATTTTGCATTTAATTCCTTATTTGAGCTATTCAGGGACACCCCTGCTGGTTTTATTATTCAGTTCCTTCGGGAATGTAACCTATATTCTATGTTTTAATTATTGGACTTAGACTTGTAGTTTTTACACAATCACTCCAATTTCATGGAGATATAGTGACTTGATAAATCGTTTATTTTATAATAACTTCATATTTTACATTATTTATACTGATATTTTTATAATCATTAAACTGTGTTGTAGTGCAGGCGCTACAACATGTCATCAGACTCGTTACATATAGGTGCCAGGAGCATCGTCATCTTATCATATCAAACACTTTAAACTGAAAATTTTAGTACGATCATGCTTTTATTGGCTTTGTCTTTCCTTTACTACTTTGGCTATACAATGTGGGATATTGTAATACCTGGAATTTTCACTTAAATGGCCATACTGGCCGAAAAGTGAAGTAAAGCAAATATTTTACTTACTTACTTACATAGACATATTTATACAGGCTTCATACTTTACATATAGCGCCCCTCAGATCCCACTAGAAATAATAAATCTTAACAACACAGTCACAGCTCCGGGGTTATCCAACTCAAAATATTAAAATTATCTTAACTTGCTTTCATTTCCATTTATAATGGAAATGAAACTTAAGACTATTTGAATCTTACGATTTGTATTGGGTTTGACTTTAACCCTTAGAGCACTGAGCTATTCAATTTAAATGTACAGTCATTTGAAGTTGTGTCTGGATATATCGATACACAACTTCAAGTGACTCAAAAAGTATGTTATTTATAAAATTTAAGTCCCAATATATATCAGTGTATATATCATTGAAGGCATATTTTACTGTGAACAGCTCGTTATTAGGGGTTTATACAGGTGCTAATAAAAACACAGAATGTCTACTACAGTCGACATCAGTGCTCTAAGGGTGAATGGTTCATATCTGTAACTTGTAGTTCTGAGACACTTTAGGTCCAAAGCCTTTGAATAATGAGAAAATGTGAAAACAATTTGAGACAATTTTAATAATACTTTAGCTCGGTAGTAGTAGTTGTAGATCATTGTTTTACGTCACTTTTCGGCACAAAAGGTCTTTCAAGTGACATTGTAATACGATAAAAATGTTGTAGTCAATTGACGAGATGAAATTATGTACAGATGATGATGTGAGCCTTAGGGGCTTCGATATAGGCGAGTCCCTAATTTACCTCATTAAATATGCTAATTATGCTAATATAAAAAAATGTTCAACATATAAAATTTAGCAGCCGTCATTTTCTGACTCCTTGGATCATATAGATAATATTTCCATCAAAAAACCTTGCTGTAAAAGACATTTTGGGTTTGACACATTATATCAATGGGAGTGGCAAGTAGACTACTATATCAACATGAGCGTGCGGTTACACTCTCTCTCTCACTTGAACAAGCAAAGTCAACAGTATTATAGCCCTTTGAAACTTGAAAGCCTCATCCATGAAAACTATATTTTTCACACCTGAGGATTTTAGAACCAAAGTTGCGACAACAATCCGCTGCTTGTAGGATAGTTTTCACACCTGAGGATTTTAGAACCAAAATTGCGACAACAATCCGCTGCTTGTAGTGAACGAAGATTTCATAATTTCAGGCTTGAGCAGATTTTTTTTTTGGGGGGAGGGGGTTATGTAAAATTGATAAAATGCATGTTGTAGATCATAATATGATATACTATTATATGCCAAGGCCTAAAAAAAATATTGTTTGTTTCCGATTTCCGACCAACCCTGTCAAAACATGTGCGACCCAAATTTATTTTATGGATTTCCAAAAAAAAAATTTTTTTTTTTTTAGGAAATCCATAAGTTAAGGGATAACTTACTGGCTGTAGTCAAAGTAACTCAAAAAAACGTTACGAAAAGGAGAGGGGGGTCAAAATGCGTCCAAAAAACAAAAAATCATTATGTAATGTACAGATAAGACATGCATGGAAGTGAATTTGTTGCCAAATAAAATAAAAAATAATTCTTACCTACCGATTGGTTGAAGTGACAAAAAATAAAATAAAAAATAAAATAAATTCCCTACCTACCCACTGGTTAAAATGACAACAAATCGGTAACAAACATATATTTTTTTGGGGCCCAATGAATATGTATCATCACATTCAAAAAACACCAGGGTACACGAGACAATGCACCAATGTTGGTTTAGTGATGAGCCAGCATCACAGACGGTGGCCCAGCTTTCAACCAACATCAAACCCTCGTCTCACGTCTCCTGAGTAATCAAGATTGTTATCTAGTTCACTGATTTCTTGCCTTGTTGTCACACCAAGCATTATTTACCATGTATTATTATGCATTCACTAACAGCAGATGAATAGGGGAGACCGGGGCTAGTTGTGTCAGTTTTAACATTTGTGCCCTTCTCTCATAATGTTGTATTGTCATAAAAGTAATATATATATATATATACCCATCAATACGGACATATTTAGGCTGCATATTAGTGACATAGCCAAATATATATGTTTTAAATTTTCACTTTGAGAGCCCCAAATGTAGAGGTAGTTGTGTAGGGGTAAGTTGTGTAGGGGTAAGTTGTGATACAGATGATAACCGCAGGGGTAAGTTGTGACACAGATGACAACCGCAGGGGTACGTTGTGATTCAGATGTATTTATATTGGATAACTTTGTGACAATCAAAGTAGAACAAAAACATAATAAATTTGTATATGGTAATGCAATAATAATACCATTTATTATAGGCAAACTAAAACAGAAAAAAAATGGGAGGAGTTACATGATCGTTCTATCCTGTCCTGTTAATGCTAAGTAATGTAACTGATGATATTATAACAAATATTTTTGTTTTTATCAAAATATATACCACTTTTAACTAGAATGTTAAATAACTGGGGCTGCCAGCTAAGCGTTATATGTCCAAAACGTTAAATAGATAGAAATTAGTTAAAATTCATACAGCTGTGAAATGTGCATGTGTGGGACGGTCAAGTGTAGGCCTACATTAACCTATAGAGTACTCTTTGACAACATTAATATCAGCGACTGAACTGATTACAAGATACTACTCTAACGAGAAATTGGCCCAATGCTGTTTTAATGTTAAAAAAAGCAAACCCATTTACAAACACGAATACATACAATAGAAATACTTAAGACAGTCCCGTATACTAATAGAACGTTAGACACACATCCACATACCGATTCAGATAATATTGAACATCACAAACCAATGACTATGCTCTGTATTTACCGCCAAACCGATTTTAGATAGATTGAAAAGTAATGCAAAATATTCTAGACCCATATGTAATAACGTGAGAAAAACAGAATATTAATAAAACGTTTGGGTGTGCTTGGCCTTCTATGAAGTTGCCCAGGGGGGACCACGCGGAGGTGACACCCATCCCCCCCCAGTTGCAATAAATACTAGAGCTTAACGGGTAAGTTAAGTAAGTAAGTAAGTAAGTAAAATGCTTTACTTCACTTTTCGGCCAGTATGGCCATTTAAGTGAAAATTCCAGGTATTACAATATCCCATATTGTATAGTTAAAGTAGTTAAGAAAAGACAAAGCCAATAAAAGCATGATCGTACTAAAATATTCAGTTTAAAGTGTTTGATAGGATAAGATGATGATGCTCCTGGCACCTATATGTAACGAGTCTGATGACATGTTGTAGCGCCTGCACTACAACACAGTTTAATGGGTATAAAAATATCAGTATAAATAATGTAAAATATGAAGTCATTATAAAATGAACGACTTATCAAGTCACTATATCTCCATGAAATTGGGGTGATTGTGTAAAAACTACAAGTGTAAGTAGTAGTAGTAGTAAATCATTGCTTTACGTCACTTTTCGGCACAAAAGGTCTTTTAAGTGACACTATAATACGATAAAAACGTTGTAGTCAATTGATGAGATGAATGATGTACAGATGATGATGTGAGGGTGGGGGCGATAGGGCATGGTGGGTTATTGAGAGTGTTTTCCTTCGCTCGCCCGATAAGGGGTTCTGGGCATGTCTAGGGGATATACCCCCAAACATGCCCAGACGGCCGGAGACTTGAGTTTCGCTGTACAATTTAATGATGAAACTCTTTGGCATTTTGCGCAGCTCCGCTATCCTCGGGTCGGATAGTCCCCAGAGTAACAATAGGAAGGATCACTCCCTCTGGGTAACTCCATTCATCACACGTGAGAGACCTAATGCCAAACACACTATTGCCGGTTATTTAAGGCTACCACAGCCTACATCAGCGCCAGCACTGATGCGGGTGCTGCATTGGCTCCGCGGAGGAACCAGGGTATGCCACTGGCAATCCGCCCGAAGATTATAGCCAGATACGAGGAGGCTGCAGCTGCCCTTGGATGATTGCTGTAGACTAGTGCTTCCGTACAATGCCGTAACAGCATCCAACAGATGAAACAGATCCCTAATGACCCTCCCCGGATGGGGCCGAAAAGTACTACTACTAGCAATCATCCCAGTACCCCACAAGTGTAAGTCTAATAATTAAAACATATAATATAGGTTACATTCCCGAAGGAACTGAATAATAAAACCAGCAGGGGTGTCCCTAAATAGTTCAAATAGGGAATTAAATGCAAAATACTTCCTTCTGATGTGCGCATATTTCACACAACTGAGAAGGACATGTCTTACATAGGTCGCAATTCTCCTCTCAATAAATAGCCGTTTGTGAAATAGGCATGGCCAATTCTGGCCCTGCATAAGACAACGTCATCTCTTCGGCGTTTCATTGGTGTAAAAGATCGCTTAATGATTGGTTGTACCTCGAATAATTTGCTGGTGACATTGATGTTCCATTCACCTTGCAAAATGTCATCCAGGTATACAGAGATGTTGTATTTGAAATCAGTAGATGGTATATAATAAAACTGTTTTGTCTTATCCAGGGCAGCCTTGGCCAAAACATCAGCCCGTTCATTGCCCTGTATTCCAATACGGCTGGGTACCCAGCAAAAAACAATGTCCTTGTGCTTTTCGGCACAGAAGGTCTTTTAAGTGACATTATAATACGATAAAAACGTTGTAGTCAATTGATGAGATGAAATGATGTACAGATGATGATGTGAGGGTGGGGGTGATAGGGCATGTGGGTTATTGAGAGCGTTTTCCTTCACTCACCCGATAAGGGGTTCTGGGCATGTCTAGGGGATCTACCCCCAGACATGCCCAGACGGCCGGAGACTTGGGTTTCACATAGTGACCTAAACTGTATGTAGACATTTTTTGTTGCTAAAAACATTTTTTTTCTTTAAGCGCACGCTACCAATATTTTACCAACTATTTTAGATAATGATAAAAACTGTCCAGGGAATTCATGATCTGACAATCTTACATAGATATTATAATAAACAGAACTTTTTCATTTTACTGGTTAGCATGGCTTTCTGAAACTGATCAGCCCTGACAATGTCAATATGAAAGACCAGTTATATTGTGTTAAATGTGAATTAGAGCCAAAGATTGTTGTGAATACAGGAATGTAAGCTTGCGGTTTCTAGTCATCGTTGCTCCTTGAAACTAGGCTTACCGGAATTTAAACGAACCTCGTTACAAGAAAATTCTAAAACTCCATGAAGTTGTTTGTGAAGAAATGAATTTACTTCTATTGTTTCGCTTGAAGAGGCGACTGGTGAGAAATTGATGTTCCAACCCCAAATAACCGTTTATATAGCATGTGTTAAACAATTTAATAGATTATAAAGCTCAAAATAGAATAATTTACACTGAACTGTCTAAGACCCCAATTATCGCTCACTTGGTCTCTGAAACGATATCAATGATTACTCTAAAGAGTTAATCTTGTGAATAATATATGTGTATTGTGGATAATGTTACAACCTGCATTAGATTGTGTTCAATGTGTAATAGATTAATATCGCTGCAGGATATATTTGAGTAATAAGTACGAATATTAACTATTATCTTCTGCCATCTGATTTAGTTGTCATCTTCATTAAGATCCGTCTAATTCTAGTAGTTAAATAAATAATGATAATTTGAATTCTTATGTATCCTAAAATAGAAGGAATTTTAATTCTAGTCATCTAAATTATATTTTATCTTTGTTTAGGTTTTTTATCTCCATTACTCTATTTTTGGTGAATAAAAAAAGAGTTGCATCCAATTACAGCTGTTGTTGTTACAATTGTTGTAATGGATGGGGTATCACTTGGTCTACAAAGAAGGTACCTCAAATCATTAGGTGAGCAAGACTACTAATGGGGAGATAACTAATTTTTTAAAACTACCTTGTAAAAAACAATTCTAATTTAGTCTTTCGCACTAGTTAATATCAGCATCATTCATCCGTTATTCAGATATTTTGGTTTAATGACAAACATGCTTAGATTGTTTTGCCATTCTAACGAATTTAGTGGGATTATGCCGAATAACAAATAAAAAAGACTGTGCAATATTTAGAATTAATGTGTACTTGATGAATATGTAATGTTATTGTTATACTAGGCACAAAGACCATGTATTTGTTCCAAGTGAGGAAGCCCGCAAGCTACTCTACAAATACTGTGCCAAGGGATTCGATAGGGATGAAGAATTCAACCGTCTTTTAGACTTGGTTCATGTACACCAACCAGAACTATCACCTTTTCTTATTCAGCTCATGGTTAGGATGTAATTATTTTTACATGCATGTAGTATGTTTATGTCTATACGAGTGAAATAATATTAATCTTTTTGAAATTATAAATAATAATTTTTCTTAATTTTTTAGTGTGTGCCGGAGACTGCAGGATCACCACCCAAGCCAGTTGCCAACTTCCTGAAAGCACTTTCATGTAGTACAGCAATCAGTGCATTGGTTTCTCAGTCAGAGGAGCTCAACACAGCACTGAAAAGTCCGGCAGGTATTTCATGCTCGCAGGATGCGGCAACCATCAAGTTATTATAGCGGGAAACACCATTGATAGCGCGACTCGTACAATCACGACACGTTTTGCCTGAATCATGCAGGTTTGCATTTTTTTTTCTATTTTTAAACAATTTTATGTATTTAAAGTTAAACTATAATGTTACCCATCCTAAGGTATACATGTACTTTCAAGCATCTTGATAAATATCATGGACATTTTATGAGTATTGCTTCGGGAAGTAAGCCGCATTGCTAGGGCGTCATTTGTGGGTGATATGCACAAGCTGAGAGAAGTGGATGGTGAGGAGGAAACATCCTTTTTTCCAACCCTGTCACAGCAATGTGAAAGAGGAAATTATGCGTTAGACAAAAACAGCAACAACAACAGAATTGCCACAAGAAAAGAAGGGGGCACTACTCACTGTTACCCGGCTTGTTTATCTTGCTCTGTCCACATGGTATGTTTCCTCGTATAATCAATATGAAATTACAACATAAGCTTTCCCAGTAGCCAGGGAATGTAGCAAGTAAATCCTAACATTCGAGGAACTGATATTCCTCTACCTATTTCCCTCCAGGAATATGCTATGGATACTCCATAATGAGATCAGTGGAGTCCCCAAATGTGGCTTTCTCCATTTTAAAAACACGTTTCAGGGAAGGTGAGCATCCAGTGCTTGTACATGTTTCTTTTTATTCTATATTCCGTGATATTTATTTGTTTTTAAAACATAGCCTTTATTTTCAGCTCCTGAAACAGTAATTGAACGTGTGTCATCCCTTGACGTACGTCTCAACAGAGATCCCACTTTTTTCAAGGATACCAAGTTCTTTGTTGATCGTTTCCATTGGAGGAATCACACGGGTACCAGTACTCTACTGCATATCATATTTAATATGACATATTAAACTTTTGACAATTACATAGCTTCATGTTCATAAATATCAACTTCAAATGAACTGCCGATTGTGAACAATAGGCCTACCGTTACATTAGAGCCAAATAACCAAATAAGTATTGGTAGAAACACTGCACTGATTGATCTGCTGCCTGTCATTGATACTCGTACTCGTACAAATACCACTGGTACATTTAACGAGCAAGTAAGTAAGTAAAATGTCTTCTTTACTTCACTTTTCGGCCGGTATGGCCATTTAAGTGAAAATTCCAAATATTATAATGTCCTATATTGTTTAGTAAAAGTGGTAAGGAGAAGGTCAAACTAATAACAGCATGTTCGTACTAAAATAGTCAGCTTGAAAAGTTTGAAAAGATAATATGATGATGCTCCTGGCACCTATATGTAACGAGTTTAATGACATGTTGTAGAGCCTGCACTACAACACAGTTTAATAAGTATAAAAATATGAAGTGATTATAAAATGAACGACTTATCAATTCAATATATTTCCATGAGTGATTATGTAAAAACTACAAGTCTTAAAAATTAAAACATATAATAGAGGTTACATTCCCGTAGGAACTGAATAATAAAACCTGCAGGGGTATCCCTAAATAGTTCAAATAGGGAATAAACCGAAAAGATATTTCCTTCTGATATGCGCATATTTCGCACAACTGAGGAGGACATGTTTTACAGTGAGACGAGTATTGCAGCACATAGGTCGCAATTCTCCTCTCAATAAATATCCGTTTGTGAAATAGGTATCGCCAATTCTGGCCCTGCATAAGACTACGTCATCTCTTCTGTGTTCCATTGGTGTAAAAGGTCTCTTAATGATTGGTTGTACCTCAAACAATTTGCTGGTGACATTTATGTTTAAATTGAGCTGAAACCAAACACTAGAAAGTGAAGCAGAACATCAACATACAAAAAAACAGTCCAAACACGAAAAAAAAGTTCACAAATAGAACGCACAAAATTCAACAAATCTCCGAACATACGTTTGTCACAAGGACTAGGTGTTCTTGGCCTTCTAAGAGGTTGCCCAGGGGGGACCACACGGAGGGGACACCCAACCTCCCCTCTATGCCGCTGATGCTCAGTACCACCGTGGCTGCTTACGTAGATTTGAAAGTAATGCTGGCCCATCACAATCAGAAACCCTTGATAAAGACCCCGCTTTCACATTGGTTGTCGACCTTATGCTAGTGGATAAATTAAGAATCTGGAATACAATCGAGCCGGAAAAAAACTACAACAGAGTAAACATTCCACCTAAATATATTATATTGTATAGTAAAAGCGGTAAAGAAAGGATCAAACTAATAACAGCATGTTCGCACTAAAATATTTAGTTTGATATGATAATATGATGGTGAGTAAGTAAAATATTTGCTTTACTTCACTTTTCGGCCAGTATGGCCATTTAAGTGAAAATTCCTAGTATTACAATATCCCATATTGTATAGTTAAAGTAGCAAAGGAAAGACAAAGCTAATAAAAACATGTTTGTAATAAAATATTCAGTTTAAAATGTTGATATGATAATATGACGATGCTCCTGGCACCTATATGTAACGAGTCTGATGACATGTTGTAGCGCCTGCACTACAACACAGCTTAATGAGTATAAAAATGTCAGTATAAAATAATGTAAAATATGAAGTGATTATAAAATGAACGACTTTTCAAGTCACTATATCTCCATGAAATTGGAGTGATTGTGTAAAAACTACAAGTCTAAGTCAAAACAGTGTCATTGTCAAAACAAATATATAATATATACTATAATACTATATACTATAATCAAAAAAAGTAAACCCATTTAGACATAAATATGAATGACATAAACAATGAACAGAGAAACCATTAAGTAAGTAAGTAAAATGTCTTCTTTACTTCACTTTTCGGCCAGTATGGCCAGAGAAGTCATTAAACAACAACAAAATTCTCAAAAATTTAAGACTTACAGTGCCCCCACAGTTGATAATAAGGTCTGTGATATTGAAGAACATCACAGAGCGATCACGAACCGTGAGGACACCGTAAGTCTCCACAGGCTAATTGTACGGCAATGGCTTCTCTATGACATGCTGCATTATCCGCCAGGATGCCACAGAGAAACCTTTAAAACAATGCAGTGAAAAAATAATTATATGGCAATGGTTTCTTTCGGACATCCCGTCCATCGCCAGGATGCCAAAGAGAAACCACTGCAAACACAAAAAAAAAAAATCATAGAGGAATTATGAGTAGACCCACAGCTGGGGATCGGGTCTGTCATCGAGAGCTAGCACGACAGAGCGATTATAATCCGTGAGAGCACTGTAAGGCACCACAATTACAATAAAAAAATATATAAATATGAATATATAAAAAATATATAAAGAATTTGAACTGAAAACTATTCGAAAATAAACATAACAACCTCAGTGAAAAACCCTGACCACCGGGAAGCAAACACAACAAGACTACATAAGTCCAGAAGCTCCCGCTCCGAATTTGATTTAAGCAATTTTGTATAGGGTTATTAATGTAGTCCTAGTCTAGGTCAAAAATCAAGACGCAAGACAACTAGGTCTAAGGAGCCCAGTCTAAGAGTAAGATAAGAACTAGACAGTCTGTCAGAGATTGCAAACCTCTATTGAAATTAATGATCCTAATCAGTATCCCAGTAATGGTCTACCTATCTGGCACGGTTTACCCGATATCAGGCCAATCGAGTTAACTAATAGCTGATTTACGGTCATTTTGAATTCGATATAAATTAGTTAAAAACTTAGGGTGCATCCTCCCCCGAAACCTCAAATTTTGTTTTATAGTAATGGACTAACATCTAACACAGTTTGCAAAATATTGGGCATGTGAAAGTAAAAAATGGCCGATAGGGGGCCATTTTGAATTTGATCGAGTCAGAATTTTTCAAGATGCATCCTCAGCTGAATGGAATTGTCGAGGTTTAAGATCTAATTACAATGACCTGGCTATTCTTCAGCAGGAACACAGCCCATCGGCTGTGTGCCTGCAGGAGACTAACTTAAAACCTAACACTAACATAAGTTTTAAAAACTATTCAATAATCAATTGTTTTGGCCCTGCCAATAATGAAAGGGCCTGCTGGGGGGTTTCCATCCTTGTAAAGGATGGAACACCACATCAACAGATCACGTTGAATACAACTTTACAGGCTGTGGCGGTTAACATAAACTGTCACAGGCCAATGACGATATGCTCTGTTTATTTACCGCCGAGCCGCTCAGTAGATGTTGTGGAATTGAGGCAGCTGGTAAAACAATTGCCCAAACCCTTCATGCTACTGGGAGATTTTAACGGGCACCACACAATGTGGGGCTGTAGGGACATCAACCCACGGGGCAGAATAATAGAAGACTTCCTCTCAGAGGAAAATCTTTGCATTTTTAATGATGATACTACCACCTATTTGCACCCTGCTTCAGGATCTGCAACAGCCATTGACCTATCCTTGTGTGATCCCGATTTATATTTGGATTACACTTGGAGGATCAACGAGGATCTCTGTAGCAGTGATCATTATCCTATATTTATAGAGAGCAACAACTCTATTGTTGAAGAAAGAGTGCAGCATTGGAGGCTGCACAGAGCAGATTGGGAGGCCTTCCAACAGTCTTGTGGGGAGAGCCTCACAATCTCTCAATTTGAGAATGAAGAGGGGGTTGATGACCCTATAGCCCTTTTTACAGCCAAGTTACACAATATAGCAGATAAAAGCATACCCAAAACCTCGACAGTTCCCAAAAAACTCGACAAACCCTGGTTTGACGAAGGTTGCCGAAAGGCAATAGACAAAAGGAAAAAATCCTTGCAAAAATTTAAAAAACATCCAACTAGACAAAACCTTGACGAATATAAGAAAGATTACGCTAAAGCTCGCCGCACAATCAGTGAAGCCAAGCGGCAATCTTGGAGAGCATATGTCTCCACACTAAATAATAATACATCGGCAAAACATACTTGGCAAATGCTGCGCAGAATCAGTGGCAAGAGGAAAGATAAAACCATCAAGTACCTTGTCACTGATTCTGACACAATAACCAATAAAATGGATATTGCAGAAACGCTGGCGACATCCTTCGCTGCTAAATCATCGCCAGATCATTATCAGGAAAAATTTCGAAAGATTCGGGACAAGGAGAAGGAGAACACATTGGACTTTGAGTCAGATAATGACGAAAAGTACAATGTTGATTTCTCTAAACGAGAATTAATTAAATCTATCGCTCAGGCAACTGATTCGGCAACTGGCCCTGATGAAATTCACTACCAGTTTCTGAAACATTTGCCTGATGTATCACTTGATCTGTTGCTTCTACTCTTGAATGATCTGTGGCAATCTCAGGATTTCCCAGATGGATGGAGAGAAGCAACAGTGATCCCGATCCCTAAACCTGGAAAAGATCGAACAGATCCTAATAATTATAGGCCAATAGCATTGACAAGTTGTCTTTGCAAAATCATGGAGCGCATGATCAATCATCGTCTCACATGGTTTTTACAAGACAATAACATAATAACTAAATATCAATGTGGTTTTCAAAAAGGAAAGAGCACCACAGACCATTTGGTCAGACTAGAGACTTATATCCGTCAAGGTTTTGTTAAAAATCAACATACAGTTGGAGTATTTTTTGATTTAGAAAAGGCCTATGATACCACATGGAAGGGTGGTATCATGAAAGATCTCCATGAAATGGGCCTGAAGGGTAGATTACCCTTATTCATTGACAATTTTTTAAAGGGGAGAAAATTTAAAGTCCGCTTAGACAACACCCACTCTTCACTAAATCCACAGGAGGAGGGTGTCCCACAAGGTAGTATCCTTTCACCAACTCTATTTACCGTTAAAATAAACAGTATAATTGATGCTTTACCAGACGATATTGAAAAATCATTATATGTTGATGATCTGGCTGTTTACTGCCAGTCAAGCAATATGGCAATAATTGAGCGGCGCCTGCAAGGTTGCCTCGATAAGTTGGTGACTTGTGCGGATGAGAACGGCTTTAAATTTTCTCCCACAAAAACTTTATGTGTACATTTTTGCAAAAAAAATGGCTTACAGCCTCAGCCTAATCTCAAACTATATGGACAACAGCTTCCTGTTGAAGAGCAGGTCAAATTTCTTGGTCTGTTTTTCGACAAGAAGCTCAGTTTTATTCCACACATCAAATATATGAAAGATAAGTGTAGGAAAGCATTACAATTACTACGAGTTATATCCAGCAAGGATTGGGGTGGTGACCGGACAACCTTACTGAGGATTTACCGGTCTCACATCAGATCCAAACTGGATTATGGTTGTATTGTTTATGGTTCAGCGAGACGATCGTACTTAGCAGTACTTGATCCACTCGCGAACCAAGGTTTGAGATTATGCTCAGGGGCATTTCGAACATCACCCATCGAAAGTCTTCAGGTGGAGACCGGTGAGCCCTCTTTAGAGACTCGCCGGTTGAAGCTGAGCCTGCAATACTATATGAAAATGAAAGCAAATCCTGAGAACCCGGCATACTCGTGTGTTGTCAACCCTGAATACATGAGATTGTTTAATAACAAGCCAGGGACTATACCTACTTTGGGTATAAGGCTTCAACCCCATCTGGAGGACATGGAGGTGGAGCTCGACGCAATTAGCGTTGTGCGCCCACCAGAATGTCCACCCTGGCTTCTCCAACAGCCTAATATACTTTTTAACCTCTCAGATCTCAGGAAAGGAGACACCTGTCCCCTTGTCTTTCAGAGCATGTTGCTTGAGTTATTTTGTAGATTTCCGAGGCACCGGAAGGTGTATACTGACGGATCAAAGGAAGACAAGAGGACAGCTATGTCTTTTGTCTGTGATGATCATGAACTTAGCTGCCGCATTAACGATGAGGCTTCAATTTGCACAGCAGAGCTGTTAGCTATTGAAGCTGCCATCGAATACATCTGGGATAGTAATGACGAGGAGTTCATGATCATCACAGACTCGCTATCTTCATTGCAGGCTCTTAAGAGTCAAAAACTCAACAACCCAATTGTTCCCAATATTTTGCATATGTGTCACTACTTGTCTGGGCACAAGGACATTATTTTTTGCTGGGTACCCAGCCATATTGGAATACAGGGCAATGAACGGGCTGATGTTTTGGCCAAGGCTGCCCTGGATAAGATGAAACAGTTTTATTATATACCATATACTGATTTCAAGTACAACATCTCTGTCTACCTTGATGACATTTTGCAAGGTGAATGGAACATCAATGTCACCAGCAAATTGTTCGAGGTACAACCAATCATTAAGCGATCTTTTACACCAATGGAACGCCGAAGAGATGATGTTGTCTGATGCAGGGCCAGAATTGGCCATGCCTATTTCACAAACGGATATTTATTGAGAGGAGAATTGCGACCTATGTGCTGCAATACTCGTCTCACTGTAAGACATGTCCTTCTCAGTTGTGCGAAATATGCGCACATCAGAAGGAAGTACTTTGCATTTAATTCCTTATTTGAGCTATTCAGGGACACCCCTGCTGGTTTTATTATTCAGTTCCTTCGGGAATGTAACCTATATTATATGTTTTAATTATTAGACTCAGACTTGTAGTTTTTACACAATCACTCCAATTTCATGGAGATATAGTGACTTGATAAGTCGTTCTTTTTATAATCACTTCATATTTTACATTATTTATACTGATATGTTTATACTCATTAAACTGTGTTATAGTGCAGGCGCTACAACATGTCATCAGACTCGTTACATATAGGTGCCAGGAGCATCGTCATCTTATCATATCAAACATTTTAAACTGAATATTTTAGTACGATCATGCTTTTATTGGCTTTGTCTTTTCTTTACTACTTTAACTGTACAATATGGGATATTGAAATACTCGGAATTTTCACTTAAATGGCCATACTGGCCGAAAAGTGAAGTAAAGCATTTTACTTACTTACTATCCTCAGCTGAAATCTCACATTTCATTCTATAGTAATCGTCTAGCTATCTAGCACGGTTTACCAAATATAGGCCATGTGAAAGTGAATAATGGCCTAAAGACGGCCATTTTGAATTTGATCAAGTCAAAATTTTCCAAGATGCATCCTCGGCTGAAATCTCACATTTCATTCTATAGTAATGGTCTAGCCATCTAGCACGATTTACCAAATATCGCCCATGTGAAAGTGAATAATGGCCGATAGGAGGCCATTTTGAATTTGATCAAGTCAAAATTTTTCAAGATGCATCCTCTCCTGAAATCTCACATTTTGTTTTATAGTAATGGTCTAGCCATCTAGTATGGCTACCAAAAACCGGCTATGTGAAAGTGAATAATGGCCGATAGGCGGCCATTTTGAATTTGATTGAGTCAATTGTTTTCAAGATGCATCCTCTCTTGTAATCTCACATTTTGTTTTATAGTAATGGTCCAGCTATCTAACACGGTTTACCAAATATCAGCAATGTGAAAGTAAATAGTGGCCGATAGGCGGCCATTTTGAACTCGATTGAGTCGAAAGTTTTTAAAAGGCATCCTCTCTCGAAACGTCACATTTTGTTTTATAGTAATGGTCTAGCTATCTAGCACGGTTTACCTGATATCAGGCCTATCGGGGTAAATAATGCTGATTGTCGGCCATTTTTAATTCGTAAGTTAAAAATTTTCAGGGTGCATACTCCCCTGTAAGTAAGTAAGTAAAATGCTTTACTTCACTTTTCGGCCAGTATGGCCATTTAAGTGAAAATTCCAGGTATTACAATATCCCATATTGTATAGTTAAAGTAGTAAAGAAAAGACAAAGCCAATAAAAGCATGATCGTACTAAAATATTCAGTTTAAAATGTTTGATATGATAAGATGACGATGCTCCTGGCACCTATATGTAACGAGTCTGATGACATGTACACAGTTTAATGAGTATAAAAATATCAGTATAAATAATGTAAAAGATGAAGTGATTATAAAATGAACGACTTATCAAGTCACTATATCTCCATGAAATTGGAGTGATTGTGTAAAAAGTCTATGTTTAATAATTAAAACATGTAATATAGGTTACATTCCCGAAGGAACTGAATAATAAAACCAGCAGGGGTGTCCCTGAATAGCTCAAATAAGGAATTAAATGCAAAGTACTTCCTTCTGATGTGCGCATATTTCGCACAACTGAGAAGGACATGTCTTACAGTGAGACGAGTATTGCAGCACATAGGTCGCAATTCTCCTCTCAATAAATATCCGTTTGTGAAATAGGCCATCTAGCACGGTTTACCAAATAGCAGCCATGTAAAAATGAATAATGGCCGAAAAGGCGGCCATTTAAAATTTGATCAAGTCAAATTTTTTCAAGATGCATCTTCATCTGAAATCTCACATTTCGTTTTACAGTAATGGTCTAGCCATCTAGCACGGTTGACCAAATAACGGCCATGTAAAAGTGAATAATGGCCGATAAGCGGCCATTTTGAATTTTATCGAGTCGAATTTTTCCAAGATGCATCCTCTCCTTAAATCACACATTTTGTTTTATAGTAATGGTCTAGCCATCTAGCACAGTTTACCAAATAACAGCCATGTGAAAGTGAATAAAGGCCGATTGGCGGCCATTTTGAACTTGGACGAGTTGATTTTTTTCAAAATGCATCCTCTCCTGAAACCTTACAATTTATTTGATATTAATGGTGTAGCTATCTTGAGCGGTTTTCATGATATTCCGCAATATCAGGCCTGTCGAGGTGAATAATGGCCGATAGGCGGCCATTTTTAATTTTATCGACTTGAAATTTTTCAAGATGCATCCTCTCCTGAAACCTCACAATTTGTTTTATAGTAATGGTGTAGCTATCTTGAGCGGTTTTCATGATATTCCGCAAAATCTTTCAGTCAGATTTACCGATGTTATAAATTAGGTCAAAGTGCTGGGTCAACTTCAAGGTCAAGGTCCAAAAACCTGAAAAGGCACAACTAGGGACCTTAGAGAACATGTATGTGCAATATGACTGTCATCGGCCCAGTACTTTTCGAGATCTGCTCCGGAAACGAAGTGCGCGTCAAAACGTCTAAATAGGTCATAGTTCTGAACCAGAAGTAGGTCAAAGTTCAAATACCCCAAAAGGCACAACTAGACCCCCTAGGGGTGTTGTGTGTAAAATTTGAAGACAATCGGACAAGTACTTTCAGAGATATGCTCCGGAAACGAATTGTTTACGGACGGCCCAACGCCGTAACATCATCATTTTCTCCTCTGCAACCTTGCGTATTGAATTCAGATTAAAAATATTTTAACCTGTCCATTAGCCACCTGAAGTAGCCCACATACCAAAAATTGTTATCCTAGCTTATTTTCTTACAAAGTTATAGGCAAAAGAAGAGGCAAAAAAAAAACGGAGGTAGAATCCATAGCTCCCTCCGTCTCTTACGGTGACGGCGGGAGCTAAAAAAACTTCATGTCACAAAAATAGAAAAACCTGGTTCGATGAAAGGCAAAAGGCAAAAAACGTTTGGATGTGCTTGGCCTTTTAAGAAGTTGCCCAGGGGGGACCACGCGGAGGTGACACCCATCCCACCCGACTCTGTAACATTGTAATACGATAACAACGTTGTAGTCAATTGATGAGATGAATGATGTACAGATGATAATGTGGGGGTGGGGGTGATAGGGCATGGTGGGTTATTAAGAGGGTTTTACTTCGCTCTCCCAATAAGGGGTTCTGGGCATGTCTAGGGGATATACCCCCAGACATGCCCAGACGGCCGGAGACTTAGTTTTCCCTGTGCAATTTAATGCTGAAACTCTATGGCATTTTGCGCAGCTCCGCTATCCTCGGGTCGGATAGTCCCCAGAGTAACAATAGGAAGGATAACTCCCTCTGGGTAACTCCATTCATCCCACATGAGAGACCTAATGTCAAACACGCTATTGCCGGTTATTCAAGGCTACCAGGGTACGCCACTGGCAATCCACCAGAAGATTATGGCCAGATACGAGGAGGCTGCAGCTGCCCTTGGATGATTGCTGTAGACTAGTGCTTCCGTACAATGCCGTACACAGCATCCAACAGACGAAACAGATCCCTAATGACCCTCCCCGGATGGGGGCAAAAAGTACTACTTCTAGCAATCATCCCAGTACCCCTGTGGAGCCCTGGATAGACAAAGTCCTGACAGTGCACCACCCACTCCATGTCACACTGAACATGCTGAAACCCTGGATAGACAAAGTCACGATAGTGCACCACCCACTCCATGTCACACTGATCATGCTGAAACCCTGGATAGACAAAGTCCTGATAGTGCACCACCGACTCCATGTCACACTGAACATGCTGCAACCCTGGATAGACAAAGTCCTGATAGTGCACCACCCACTCCATGTCACACTGAACATGCTGCAACCCTGGATAGACAAAGTCCTGATAGTGCACCACCCACTCTGTGTCACACTGAACATGCTGAAACCCTGGATAGACAAAGTCATGATAGTGCACCACCGACTCCATGTCACACTGAACATGCTGCAACCCTGGATAGACAAAGTCCTGATAGTGCACCACCGACTCCATGTCACACTGAACAGGCTGCAACCCTGGATAGACAAAGTCCTGATAGTGCACCACCCACTCCATGTCACACTGAACATGCTGCAACCCTGGATAGACAAAGTCCTGATATTGCACCACCCACTTCATGTCACACTGAACATGCTGCAACCCTCCACCCACTCCATGTCACACTGAACATGCTGCAACCCTGGATAGACAAAGTCCTGATAGTGCACCACCCACTCTGTGTCACACTGAACATGCTGCAACCCTGGATAGACAAAGTCCTGATAGTGCACCACCCACTCTGTGTCACACTGAACATGCTGAAACCCTGGATAGACAAAGTCATGATAGTGCACCACCCACTCCATGCCACATTGAACATGCTGAAACCCTGGATAAGTAAGTAAAATATCTTTTTTACGTCATTTTTCGGCCGATATGGCCAGTTAAATGACAATTCAGACTAAAATAATAATATGATATTTTGAACAGTAAAGGTGATAAAGTAAAACGACCAAACTGTTAATAATATGTCCGCACTAAGGCATTGGGATAAAAACGATTGATGATCACATGATAGTGCCTCTAGCACCTATATGTAGCGAGTTTTGTATTGAGTATAATACATTCTAAAAACCTGACACAGCGCCAGAGCAGATACACAATATAAATTAACACAAAAAGTCACAAAACAGTGTCTTTGTCAAAACAAATATATAATGAGAGAAATAAATCATGTTTAACATATTTTTGTGTAAACATTTTTTGAGAATAGGACCAATGTCGGTTTAGTGCGAATCATATCCGGCGTGTGAGAGTAAAATTGTGGTTCAACTTAATCTGAGGCCATTGAAGCTGCCATCGAATACATAATCCGGATGACGATCAACACCAAACCAGCACTCTACCCACTGAAAATAAAATTACTGTATGTATGTAAGTAAGTAAGTAAGTAAAATGCTTTACTTCACTTTTCACCAGTATGGCCATTTAAGTGAAAATTCCTAGTATTACAATATCCCATATTGTATAGTTAAAGTAGCAAAGGAAAGACAAAGCTAATAAAAGCATGTTCGTACTAAAATATTCAGTTTAAAAAGTTTGATATGATAATATGACGATGCTCCTGGCACCTATGTATGTATGTATGTATGTATGTACTGTATTTTTATACTGTATGTAAATAAATTGACATAAATATGAATATATATATGAAACAATGAACAGAGAAACAATTAAACAACAAAAGAACAAATTCTCAAAAATTAAAGACTTACAGTGCCCCCACAGTTGGTAATCAGATCTGTGATATTGAAGAGCACCACAGAGCGATCACAAACCGTGAGTAGTAGTAGTAGTAAATCATTGCTGATTGCTGTAGACTTGTGCTTCCGTACAATGCCGTACACAGCATCCAACAGACAAAACAGATCCCTAATGACCCTCCCTGGATGGGGGCGAAAAGTACTACTACTAGCAATCATCCCAGTACCCCGTAGTGATCTTGAGAATTTTCCTAGAAATATTTTGCGCTTCAATTATTTCTTGTAAGTCGTTTATTTTATATTCCACTTTGATGAGCCTCTTCAAAAATTATCAACAATTAAAATTATCAACAATTTTTTTGGCACAATCTGTCAACATATAATTTTTTATATAAGTTTTCAGCATCTTTTTTTTTTACAGAAATTTGAAAACTAACATTTTTTTTTTTAAATAATCTAGGCTCCTCCACCCCCCCCCCCCTATAAATCAAATGGTGCGTACCTAAATAAAAAGCTAGAACATTAGCCCGTCTAATATTAAAAGCTAGGGAATTTAAAGTAAATGTATCTCCAGATGATTTACTTGTGCCATGTGTATTCGATGTTGTTGTCAAAAGGACACAATTATTAGTATGAATGGAGCTCTCTCCATAGGTTAATCAATAGGTCACCTCTTTGGACATGCAATCATGGTGAAATCTGGAATGGGTATTTGCAATGAGAGAATATTAACTGAAGCTGATCAGTTCAAAAAATTAATGGATTGTGAGTCGAATAAAAGGGTGAACTCTGTATTGAGAAAGAAAACAAACAGAATAATGAGACGCAAGGTAGAAGTGATACCAGTGACACAGGATCTTGTTCTCTTGAGAAATTGGCTGTATACACGAATAAAACTTCATGAGTGCCCACTGCACAAGATTGGATTGACTTGTGTGAGATGACCTCAAGCCGCCTTATTCTTTTCAATAAGAGAAGGAGAGCAGAAGTGTTGGACCTCACGAAAGATGATTTATTTGAAAAAAACAACTGGCACAAAGAACATGCGATTGAGATGGATATGGCAATGTCTCCAACTGATAGAATGCTGGCTGAAAGGTGAGGTTTACTGTATAAATGGCACATGTACTAGTGCAAGAATATACAGTGTATGGAATATAGCTCTGCCATATGGTTTTTTCTTCCCTTCTGATTTTAAAAGCATGAGATTCAAAGATGACATATATCAGGAGTCTTTATAATGATTTCATGTATGAATTGATCATCCCTTTTTTATCTTGAGAAGCATGTCGGAGAGTATGTGGACCTGGCAGGGATTGCTCGAGATAGAGGTTTAAGTACCTTATCTACTAACTATCAATTGAGATCATGGACAAATCAATCCACGGTCGGGGTAGAGCTGTTTGCTATTAGAACCCAAATGGTTTGGGACAGTTGGCTGAAAAGAATAAGGAAAGAACCATATAACTTTACACTGTTAATACACTGGATTTAGATATTTAATTATGTCTTGCCAGGAACCTATCATGATAGTGTGTTTATCGGTGTAGTAACTCACAATTAGTTTGTCTGGCTTTCTGTACTGACCCTGTACTTCATACATATAGTATGATTTATAGTGTGTTTATTGGTGTAGCAATTCACAATTAGTTTGTCTGGCTTCCTGTACTGACACTGGACTTCATACATATAGTATAAGGCCGAGCACTTGGAGCTGTTATAAGTAAGTTCCGTAAACTAAAGAACATACAATTTTTAACCTTTACCAAATTATTTAATGCCATGGTTATTCCAGTAATGGATTATAGCGCAGGTGTATGGGGATTTAAATATTATCATAAATGTAACCGCGTTCAAACTCGTGCGCTATCTTACTTTTTGGGTGTACATAACAGAGCCCCAGTAGTGGGAATACAGGGTGATGTGGGATGGATATTACCTAAAAAATGTTACAACTATGGAATCATTTGCTTTCTTTAGATGAAAACAGGCTGACAAAACATATTTTTGAATGGGAATATGCAAATAATTTTGGTAATGGAAACAGTTGGATTGATGAAAATAAACAAATTTTCCAGTTGGTTGATAGAGAAGACGATTTTAATAATTTATTAAAAGTTGATTTGAAATATTTTTCAACATTGTTGTATGGTGTTATGGAGAGCGAATGGCAACGCGAAATATTAGTTAAACCAAAACTGAGAACCTATATTACTTTCAAAAACTTGTTCAAAGAAGAAGAATATTTATCTAAAATCGTGTCGAGGAAAGCACGTTCACTAATTTCACAAATACGACTGGGAATTTTACCATTAGAAATTGAAGTAGGACGTTTCAGAGGGGTTAGCCCCGAAGACAGACTATGTCAAAATTGCAATATGGGTGTGGTAGAAAGTGAGGTTCACTTTATATGTGAATGCCCTTTATATAATGATTTGAGACACGCTATGAATAATAAATATATTTTTCCCATAAATGCCACAATGTCTGATAAATTTGAACTGATAATGCCAATTAATTGCAGATTTCTAGGTACTTATATTTGTCAGGCATGGGATAGGCGTACTGATAATATGTATAACAGGTGATATGTGGCATGTAATAACATCAACTTATATATAGCGTAGTTTTGTATTATATTATTTCTATTTGTGGTATTGGGGTCATATCTGTCACTGTGTATAGTGACAGATATGACTCTTTTGTACCTAACGTTACTGATATATTTGGTTCAAGCGAACACAGTCCAGCGGGCGCGGGACGTCCGCCCGGTGTTTGGACCGATGTTGGGCCAGCGTAGTGGACGGTGGGCCAGCATTGGTCCGGCGTTGGGCTGGTGTCCCGTGTTTGCTGGGAGGGTATCCACTCTGTGTTGGTTCAGTGTTGGTCCATGTCCTCGGCGCTGTCCCGGCACTGCCCCAACATTAGGTCGATCCTGGTGTTTGCTGGGATTTACAATATTGTGTAATAATGTTGATTTTTGGCTGTTTCGTTCAGCATATATGTTTTTTTTTTACTACATACATCTTGGAGTGACTTATAATTGGGCACTATATTGTAAACATATTTATATTGTCATTGAATCTGTTTGTACATGTCACTATAATAAAAATATACAATACAATATAATTTATGGTGTTTTGCTTTAATTTGTTAATTTCAGTCATTGATTGACATTTTTATATTTTGATTTTACAGTCCAACTGGTTAAGAAACTGACAGTGTAGAAGAAAAATTTAAGAAATTTGTAGAGAACAGTAAAGACAACAGTGTATCACCTGACAAAAGTAAGTACGTAAAATGTCTTCTTTACTTCACTTTTCGGCCAGTATGGCCATTAAAGTGAAAATTCCAAGTATTACAATATCCTATACTGTATAGTAAAAGTGGTAAAGGAAAGACAAAGCTGATAACAGCATGTTCGCACTAAAATAGTCAGTTTAAAATGTTTGATATTATAATGTAGGATCCTGACATCGCTTAGTCAATGTGGCAGTCATCCCCAGATTCCTGGACGCAGCCTGACGGAGATGACCGCCCCGTTGTCATACTGTGGTGTCGTGTGCACGCAGAGCAGCGTGGTGCGGCCCGTAGTATTTTTCCCTCACTTGAAGCGTGATACTCGGCGACCGCGGACGTGCCGCAGCTCGCTCTCACCAAGTCATAGAGACGTGCCGTGCGCGGCGGGTTGTGCGATGTGGTTTTAACATGTTAATCAATTAAACATGACAAGAGAGAAGACAGTTTCCTAGTTTATTTATTACCGTTGATCGGACGGAGAAGGAAGTTATTTGAGTTTGATGGCAAGATTGGGAGGAGTCATTCGTCGGCCGTTATGACCCATAACGGGACCTCGGTGTAAGCTTCAATTCGCCATATTGGGTACCCCGACGTTCCCCAGCTCGCTATAATAATATGATGGTGCTCCTGGCACCTGTTTAACGAGTATAAAAATATGAAGTGATTATAAAATGAACGACT
Organism: Flabesymbios commensalis; assembly: GCA_964017125.1. NCBI lineage: Eukaryota > Metazoa > Annelida > Polychaeta > Terebellida > Flabelligeridae > Flabesymbios > Flabesymbios commensalis. The sequence continues at coordinate 83,857,873 of OZ024910.1, forward strand.
TATTAAGTCAATATATCTGTGTGACTGGCATTTGCCATTCCGAAATATTTGTTTGGTTAGATTCTCCCTTTCAGGTTTCATTCGATATTTAGATCCTGCCGTAGTTCCTTTTGAATTTCGGCTCCAAGCTTGTAACAGGTGCAATTGCTTTGTCCTAATATTTACCATTTTTAACATAGTAAATCAGTCCTTTAAATATGTATTAGTCACAGTAAACTGTACTACTAATCATCGCCAGATCATTATCAGGAAAAATTTCGAAAGATTAGGGACAAGGAGAAGGAGAACACATTGGACTTTGAGTCAGATAATGACGAAAAGTACAATGTTGATTTCTCTAAACGAGAATTAATTAAATCTATCGCTCAGGCAACTGATTCGGCAACTGGCCCTGATGAAATTCACTACCAGTTTCTGAAACATTTGCCTGATGTATCACTTGATCTGTTGCTTCTACTCTTGAATGATCTGTGGCAATCTCAGGATTTCCCAGATGGATGGAGAGAAGCAACAGTAATCCCGATCCCTAAACCTGGAAAAGATCGAACAGATCCTAATAATTATAGGCCAATAGCATTGACAAGTTGTCTTTGCAAAATCATGGAGCGCATGATCAATCATCGTCTCACATGGTTTTTACAAGAAAATAACATAATAACTAAATATCAATGTGGTTTTCAAAAAGGAAAGAGCACCACAGACCATTTGGTCAGACTAGAGACTTATATCCGTCAAGGTTTTGTTAAAAATCAACATACAGTTGGAGTATTTTTTGATTTAGAAAAGGCCTATGATACCACATGGAAGGGTGGTATCATGAAAGATCTCCATGAAATGGGCCTGAAGGGTAGATTACCCTTATTCATTGATAATTTTTTAAAGGGGAGAAAATTTAAAGTCCGCTTAGACAACACCCACGTTCACTAAATTCACAGGAGGAGGGTGTCCCACAAGGTAGTATCCTTTCACCAACTCTATTTACCGTTAAAATAAACAGTATAATTGATGCTTTACCAGACGATATTGAAAAATCATTATATGTTGATGATCTGGCTGTTTACTGCCAGTCAAGCAATATGGCAATAATTGAGCGGCGCCTGCAAGGTTGCCTCGATAAGTTGGTGACTTGTGCGGATGAGAACGGCTTTAAATTTTCTCCCACAAAAACTTTATGTGTACATTTTTGTAAAAAAAATGGCTTACAGCCTGAGCCCGATCTCAAACTATATGGACAACAGCTTCCTGTTGAAGAGCAGGTCAAATTTCTTGGTCTTTTTTTCGACAAGAAGCTCAGTTTTACTCCACACATCAAATATATGAAAGATAAGTGTAGGAAAGCATTACAATTGCTACGAGTTATATCCAGCAAGGATTGGGGTGGTGACCGGACAACCTTACTGAGGATTTACCGGTCTCACATCAGATCCAAACTGGATTATGGTTGTATTGTTTATGGTTCAGCGAGACGATCGTACTTAGCAGTACTTGATCCAATCGCGAACCAAGGTTTGAGATTATGCTCAGGGGCATTTCGAACATCACCCATCGAAAGTCTTCAGGTGGAGACTGGTGAGCCCTCTTTAGAGACTCGCCGGTTGAAGCTGAGCCTGCAATACTATATGAAAATGAAAGCAAATCCTGAGAACCCGGCATACTTGTGTGTTGTCAACCCTGAATACAAGAGATTGTTTAATAACAAGCCAGGGACTATACCTCCTTTGGGTATAAGACTCCAACCTCATCTAGAGGACATGGAGGTGGAGCTCGACGCAATTAGCGTTGTGCGCCCACCAGAATGTCCACCCTGGCTTCTCCAACAGCCTAATATACTTTTTAACCTCTCAGATCTCAGGAAAGGAGACACCTGTCCCCTTGTCTTCCAGAGCATGTTGCTAGAGCTATTTTGTAGATTTCCGAGGCACCGGAAGGTGTATACTGACGGATCAAAGGAAGACAAGAGGACAGCTATGTCCTTTGTCTGTGATGATCATGAATTTAGCTGCCGCATCAACGATGAGGCTTCAATTTGCACAGCAGAGCTGTTAGCTATTGAAGCTGCCATCGAATACATCTGGGATAGTAGTGACGAGGAGTTCATGATCATCACAGACTCGCTATCTTCATTGCAGGCACTTAAGAGTCAAAAACTCAACAACCCAATTGTTTCCAATATTTTGCATATGTGTCACTACTTGTCTGGGCACAAGGACATTATTTTTTGCTGGGTACCCAGCCATATTGGAATACTGGGCAATGAACGGGCTGATGTTTTGGCCAAGGCTGCCCTGGATAAGACAAAACAGTTTTATTATATACCATATACTGATTTCAAGTATAACATCTCTGTCTACCTTGATGACATTTTGCAAGGTGAATGGAACATCAATGTCACCAGCAAATTGTTCGAGGTACAACCAATCATCAAGCGATCTTTTACACCAATGGAACGCCGAAGAGATGACATTGTCTTATGCAGGGCCAGAATTGGCCATGCCTATTACACAAACGGCTATTTATTGAGAGGAGAATTGCGACCTATGTGCTGCAATACTCGTCTCACTGTAAGACATGTCCTTCTCAGTTGTGCGAAATATGCGCACATCAGAAGGAAGTATTCTGCATTTAATTCCTTATTTGAGCTATTCAGGGACACCCCTGCTGGTTTTATTATTCAGTTCCTTCGGGAATGTAACCTATATTACATGTTTTAATTATTAAACATAGACTTTTTACACAATCACTCCAATTTCATGGAGACATAGTGACTTGATAAGTCGTTCATTTTATTATCACTTCATATTTTACATTATTTATACTGATATTTTTATACTCATTAAACTGTGTTATAGTGCAGGCGCTACAACATGTCATCAGACTCGTTATATATAGGTGCCAGGAGCATCGTCATCTTATCATATCAAACATTTTAAACTGAATATTTTAGTACGATCATGCTTTTATTGGCTTTGTCTTTCCTTTACTACTTTGACTATACAATGTGGGATATTGTAATACCTGGAATTTTCACTTAAATGGCCATACTGGCCGAAAAGTGAAGTAAAGCATTTTACTTACTTACTTACTTGTAACAGGTGCAATTGCTTTGTCCTAATATTTACCATTTTTAACATAGTAAATCAGTCCTTTAAATATGTATTAGTCACAGTAAACTGTACTAGACATCCTAGTATATATTATAATTCAATTAATAGTTTGAAATTCGTATAAAAGGCTGGTTTCTGTACACATATTTGTGCTTGTCATTGGGTGAGCGATAATAGGTGAATTTCGCTGTTCCAATTAGTCACCAATTTATTTACTTAATCTTAATTTTCCAGGCAAAATATGGTATTAAATGTATTAAATTAAATGTATTTTTGTTGCAAAATATTGTATTTTATTACTTTGTAATTTTTGTAATTGTATCACTCAAAGGTACTGTAACATTGCTATGGGTTATTGTATTGCAGTTCACGAGTAAATCTCACGTCAACTCCATCTTGTCTTCGTTGTTTCTTCGGGGCAGCCACAGTGAACTCTAGTGCTACTTCAACCCTAGTGAGCTCTAGTGCTACTTCAACCCTAGTGAACTCTAGTACTACTTCAACCCTAGTGAACTCTTGTGCTACTTCAAGCATAACAAACTGTATTACAGTGTATTTTTGATGCTTTATCACCTGTTGTGATAATTCGAATTTTGCAATGGCTAAGCAGGATGATTTGAAAAGGGACTTCACTTTTCCACCAGTATGGCCATTTAAGTGAAAATTTCTAGTAATACAATATCCCATATTGTATAGTTAAAGTAGTAAAGGAAAGACAAAGCTAATAAAAGCATGTTCGTATTAAATTATTCAGTTTAAAATGTTTGATATGATAATATGACGATGCTCCTGGCACCTATATGTAACGAGCCTGATGACATGTTGTAGTAGTAGTAGTAAATCATTGCTTTACGTCACTTTTCGGCACAAAAGGTCTTTTAAGTGACATTATAATACGATAAAAACGTTGTAGTCAATTGATGAGATGAATGATGTACAGATGATGTGAGGGTGGGGGTGATAGGGCATGGTGGGTTATTGAGAGCGTTTTCCTTCGCTCGCCCGATAAGGGGTTCTGGGCATGTCTAGGGGATATACCCCCAGACATGCCCAGACGGCCGGAGACTTGAGTTTCGCTGTACAATTTAATGATGAAACTCTGTGGCATTTTGCGCAGCTCCGCTATCCTCGGGTCGGATAGTCCCCAGAGTAACAATAGGAAGGATCACTCCCTCTGGGTAACTCCATTCATCCCACGTGAGAGACCTAATGTCAAACACGCTATTGCCGGTTATTTAAGGCTACCACGGCCTACATCAGCGCCAGCACTGATGCGGGTGCTGCATTGGCTCCGCTGTTGAGCGGAGGAACCAGGGTACGCCACTGGCAATCCGCCCGAAGATTATAGCCAGATACGAGGAGGCTGCAGCTGCCCTTGGATGATTGCTGTAGACCAGTGCTTCCGTACAATGCCGTACACAGCATCCAACAGACGAAACAGATCCCTAATGACCCTCCCCGGATGGGGGCGAAAAGTACTACTACTAGCAATCATCCCAGTACCCCGTAGTGATCTTGAGAATTTTCCTAGAAATATTTTGCGCTTCAATTATTTCTTGTAAGTCGTTTATTTTATATTCCACTTTGATGAGCCTCTTCAAAAATTATCAACAATTAAAATTATCAACAATTTTTTTGGCACAATCTGTCAACATATAATTTTTTATATAAGTTTTCAGCATCTTTTTTTTTTACAGAAATTTGAAAACTAACATTTTTTTTTTTAAATAATCTAGGCTCCTCCACCCCCCCCCCCTATAAATCAAATGGTGCGTACCTAAATAAAAAGCTAGAACATTAGCCCGTCTAATATTAAAAGCTAGGGAATTTAAAGTAAATGTATCTCCAGATGATTTACTTGTGCCATGTGTATTCGATGTTGTTGTCAAAAGGACACAATTATTAGTATGAATGGAGCTCTCTCCATAGGTTAATCTATAGGTCACCTCTTTGGACATGCAATCATGGTGAAATCTGGAATGGGTATTTGCAATGAGAGAATATTAACTGAAGCTGATCAGTTCAAAAAATTAATGGATTGTGAGTCGAATAAAAGGGTGAACTCTGTATTGAGAAAGAAAACAAACAGAATAATGAGACGCAAGGTAGAAGTGATACCAGTGACACAGGATCTTGTTCTCTTGAGAAATTGGCTGTATACACGAATAAAACTTCATGAGTGCCCACTGCACAAGATTGGATTGACTTGTGTGAGATGACCTCAAGCCGCCTTATTCTTTTCAATAAGAGAAGGAGAGCAGAAGTGTTGGACCTCACGAAAGATGATTTATTTGAAAAAAACAACTGGCACAAAGAACATGCGATTGAGATGGATATGGCAATGTCTCCAACTGATAGAATGCTGGCTGAAAGGTGAGGTTTACTGTATAAATGGCACATGTACTAGTGCAAGAATATACAGTGTATGGAATATAGCTCTGCCATATGGTTTTTTCTTCCCTTCTGATTTTAAAAGCATGAGATTCAAAGATGACATATATCAGGAGTCTTTATAATGATTTCATGTATGAATTGATCATCCCTTTTTTATCTTGAGAAGCATGTCGGAGAGTATGTGGACCTGGCAGGGATTGCTCGAGATAGAGGTTTAAGTACCTTATCTACTAACTATCAATTGAGATCATGGACAAATCAATCCACGGTCGGGGTAGAGCTGTTTGCTATTAGAACCCAAATGGTTTGGGACAGTTGGCTGAAAAGAATAAGGAAAGAACCATATAACTTTACACTGTTAATACACTGGATTTAGATATTTAATTATGTCTTGCCAGGAACCTATCATGATAGTGTGTTTATCGGTGTAGTAACTCACAATTAGTTTGTCTGGCTTTCTGTACTGACCCTGTACTTCATACATATAGTATGATTTATAGTGTGTTTATTGGTGTAGCAATTCACAATTAGTTTGTCTGGCTTCCTGTACTGACACTGGACTTCATACATATAGTATAAGGCCGAGCACTTGGAGCTGTTATAAGTAAGTTCCGTAAACTAAAGAACATACAATTTTTAACCTTTACCAAATTATTTAATGCCATGGTTATTCCAGTAATGGATTATAGCGCAGGTGTATGGGGATTTAAATATTATCATAAATGTAACCGCGTTCAAACTCGTGCGCTATCTTACTTTTTGGGTGTACATAACAGAGCCCCAGTAGTGGGAATACAGGGTGATGTGGGATGGATATTACCTAAAAAATGTTACAACTATGGAATCATTTGCTTTCTTTAGATGAAAACAGGCTGACAAAACATATTTTTGAATGGGAATATGCAAATAATTTTGGTAATGGAAACAGTTGGATTGATGAAAATAAACAAATTTTCCAGTTGGTTGATAGAGAAGACGATTTTAATAATTTATTAAAAGTTGATTTGAAATATTTTTCAACATTGTTGTATGGTGTTATGGAGAGCGAATGGCAACGCGAAATATTAGTTAAACCAAAACTGAGAACCTATATTACTTTCAAAAACTTGTTCAAAGAAGAAGAATATTTATCTAAAATCGTGTCGAGGAAAGCACGTTCACTAATTTCACAAATACGACTGGGAATTTTACCATTAGAAATTGAAGTAGGACGTTTCAGAGGGGTTAGCCCCGAAGACAGACTATGTCAAAATTGCAATATGGGTGTGGTAGAAAGTGAGGTTCACTTTATATGTGAATGCCCTTTATATAATGATTTGAGACACGCTATGAATAATAAATATATTTTTCCCATAAATGCCACAATGTCTGATAAATTTGAACTGATAATGCCAATTAATTGCAGATTTCTAGGTACTTATATTTGTCAGGCATGGGATAGGCGTACTGATAATATGTATAACAGGTGATATGTGGCATGTAATAACATCAACTTATATATAGCGTAGTTTTGTATTATATTATTTCTATTTGTGGTATTGGGGTCATATCTGTCACTGTGTATAGTGACAGATATGACTCTTTTGTACCTAACGTTACTGATATATTTGGTTCAAGCGAACACAGTCCAGCGGGCGCGGGACGTCCGCCCGGTGTTTGGACCGATGTTGGGCCAGCGTAGTGGACGGTGGGCCAGCATTGGTCCGGCGTTGGGCTGGTGTCCCGTGTTTGCTGGGAGGGTATCCACTCTGTGTTGGTTCAGTGTTGGTCCATGTCCTCGGCGCTGTCCCGGCACTGCCCCAACATTAGGTCGATCCTGGTGTTTGCTGGGATTTACAATATTGTGTAATAATGTTGATTTTTGGCTGTTTCGTTCAGCATATATGTTTTTTTTTTACTACATACATCTTGGAGTGACTTATAATTGGGCACTATATTGTAAACATATTTATATTGTCATTGAATCTGTTTGTACATGTCACTATAATAAAAATATACAATACAATATAATTTATGGTGTTTTGCTTTAATTTGTTAATTTCAGTCATTGATTGACATTTTTATATTTTGATTTTACAGTCCAACTGGTTAAGAAACTGACAGTGTAGAAGAAAAATTTAAGAAATTTGTAGAGAACAGTAAAGACAACAGTGTATCACCTGACAAAAGTAAGTACGTAAAATGTCTTCTTTACTTCACTTTTCGGCCAGTATGGCCATTAAAGTGAAAATTCCAAGTATTACAATATCCTATACTGTATAGTAAAAGTGGTAAAGGAAAGACAAAGCTGATAACAGCATGTTCGCACTAAAATAGTCAGTTTAAAATGTTTGATATTATAATGTAGGATCCTGACATCGCTTAGTCAATGTGGCAGTCATCCCCAGATTCCTGGACGCAGCCTGACGGAGATGACCGCCCCGTTGTCATACTGTGGTGTCGTGTGCACGCAGAGCAGCGTGGTGCGGCCCGTAGTATTTTTCCCTCACTTGAAGCGTGATACTCGGCGACCGCGGACGTGCCGCAGCTCGCTCTCACCAAGTCATAGAGACGTGCCGTGCGCGGCGGGTTGTGCGATGTGGTTTTAACATGTTAATCAATTAAACATGACAAGAGAGAAGACAGTTTCCTAGTTTATTTATTACCGTTGATCGGACGGAGAAGGAAGTTATTTGAGTTTGATGGCAAGATTGGGAGGAGTCATTCGTCGGCCGTTATGACCCATAACGGGACCTCGGTGTAAGCTTCAATTCGCCATATTGGGTACCCCGACGTTCCCCAGCTCGCTATAATAATATGATGGTGCTCCTGGCACCTGTTTAACGAGTATAAAAATATGAAGTGATTATAAAATGAACGACTTATTAAGTCAATATATCTGTGTGACTGGCATTTGCCATTCCGAAATATTTGTTTGGTTAGATTCTCCCTTTCAGGTTTCATTCGATATTTAGATCCTGCCGTAGTTCCTTTTGAATTTCGGCTCCAAGCTTGTAACAGGTGCAATTGCTTTGTCCTAATATTTACCATTTTTAACATAGTAAATCAGTCCTTTAAATATGTATTAGTCACAGTAAACTGTACTACTAATCATCGCCAGATCATTATCAGGAAAAATTTCGAAAGATTAGGGACAAGGAGAAGGAGAACACATTGGACTTTGAGTCAGATAATGACGAAAAGTACAATGTTGATTTCTCTAAACGAGAATTAATTAAATCTATCGCTCAGGCAACTGATTCGGCAACTGGCCCTGATGAAATTCACTACCAGTTTCTGAAACATTTGCCTGATGTATCACTTGATCTGTTGCTTCTACTCTTGAATGATCTGTGGCAATCTCAGGATTTCCCAGATGGATGGAGAGAAGCAACAGTAATCCCGATCCCTAAACCTGGAAAAGATCGAACAGATCCTAATAATTATAGGCCAATAGCATTGACAAGTTGTCTTTGCAAAATCATGGAGCGCATGATCAATCATCGTCTCACATGGTTTTTACAAGAAAATAACATAATAACTAAATATCAATGTGGTTTTCAAAAAGGAAAGAGCACCACAGACCATTTGGTCAGACTAGAGACTTATATCCGTCAAGGTTTTGTTAAAAATCAACATACAGTTGGAGTATTTTTTGATTTAGAAAAGGCCTATGATACCACATGGAAGGGTGGTATCATGAAAGATCTCCATGAAATGGGCCTGAAGGGTAGATTACCCTTATTCATTGATAATTTTTTAAAGGGGAGAAAATTTAAAGTCCGCTTAGACAACACCCACGTTCACTAAATTCACAGGAGGAGGGTGTCCCACAAGGTAGTATCCTTTCACCAACTCTATTTACCGTTAAAATAAACAGTATAATTGATGCTTTACCAGACGATATTGAAAAATCATTATATGTTGATGATCTGGCTGTTTACTGCCAGTCAAGCAATATGGCAATAATTGAGCGGCGCCTGCAAGGTTGCCTCGATAAGTTGGTGACTTGTGCGGATGAGAACGGCTTTAAATTTTCTCCCACAAAAACTTTATGTGTACATTTTTGTAAAAAAAATGGCTTACAGCCTGAGCCCGATCTCAAACTATATGGACAACAGCTTCCTGTTGAAGAGCAGGTCAAATTTCTTGGTCTTTTTTTCGACAAGAAGCTCAGTTTTACTCCACACATCAAATATATGAAAGATAAGTGTAGGAAAGCATTACAATTGCTACGAGTTATATCCAGCAAGGATTGGGGTGGTGACCGGACAACCTTACTGAGGATTTACCGGTCTCACATCAGATCCAAACTGGATTATGGTTGTATTGTTTATGGTTCAGCGAGACGATCGTACTTAGCAGTACTTGATCCAATCGCGAACCAAGGTTTGAGATTATGCTCAGGGGCATTTCGAACATCACCCATCGAAAGTCTTCAGGTGGAGACTGGTGAGCCCTCTTTAGAGACTCGCCGGTTGAAGCTGAGCCTGCAATACTATATGAAAATGAAAGCAAATCCTGAGAACCCGGCATACTTGTGTGTTGTCAACCCTGAATACAAGAGATTGTTTAATAACAAGCCAGGGACTATACCTCCTTTGGGTATAAGACTCCAACCTCATCTAGAGGACATGGAGGTGGAGCTCGACGCAATTAGCGTTGTGCGCCCACCAGAATGTCCACCCTGGCTTCTCCAACAGCCTAATATACTTTTTAACCTCTCAGATCTCAGGAAAGGAGACACCTGTCCCCTTGTCTTCCAGAGCATGTTGCTAGAGCTATTTTGTAGATTTCCGAGGCACCGGAAGGTGTATACTGACGGATCAAAGGAAGACAAGAGGACAGCTATGTCCTTTGTCTGTGATGATCATGAATTTAGCTGCCGCATCAACGATGAGGCTTCAATTTGCACAGCAGAGCTGTTAGCTATTGAAGCTGCCATCGAATACATCTGGGATAGTAGTGACGAGGAGTTCATGATCATCACAGACTCGCTATCTTCATTGCAGGCACTTAAGAGTCAAAAACTCAACAACCCAATTGTTTCCAATATTTTGCATATGTGTCACTACTTGTCTGGGCACAAGGACATTATTTTTTGCTGGGTACCCAGCCATATTGGAATACTGGGCAATGAACGGGCTGATGTTTTGGCCAAGGCTGCCCTGGATAAGACAAAACAGTTTTATTATATACCATATACTGATTTCAAGTATAACATCTCTGTCTACCTTGATGACATTTTGCAAGGTGAATGGAACATCAATGTCACCAGCAAATTGTTCGAGGTACAACCAATCATCAAGCGATCTTTTACACCAATGGAACGCCGAAGAGATGACATTGTCTTATGCAGGGCCAGAATTGGCCATGCCTATTACACAAACGGCTATTTATTGAGAGGAGAATTGCGACCTATGTGCTGCAATACTCGTCTCACTGTAAGACATGTCCTTCTCAGTTGTGCGAAATATGCGCACATCAGAAGGAAGTATTCTGCATTTAATTCCTTATTTGAGCTATTCAGGGACACCCCTGCTGGTTTTATTATTCAGTTCCTTCGGGAATGTAACCTATATTACATGTTTTAATTATTAAACATAGACTTTTTACACAATCACTCCAATTTCATGGAGACATAGTGACTTGATAAGTCGTTCATTTTATTATCACTTCATATTTTACATTATTTATACTGATATTTTTATACTCATTAAACTGTGTTATAGTGCAGGCGCTACAACATGTCATCAGACTCGTTATATATAGGTGCCAGGAGCATCGTCATCTTATCATATCAAACATTTTAAACTGAATATTTTAGTACGATCATGCTTTTATTGGCTTTGTCTTTCCTTTACTACTTTGACTATACAATGTGGGATATTGTAATACCTGGAATTTTCACTTAAATGGCCATACTGGCCGAAAAGTGAAGTAAAGCATTTTACTTACTTACTTACTTGTAACAGGTGCAATTGCTTTGTCCTAATATTTACCATTTTTAACATAGTAAATCAGTCCTTTAAATATGTATTAGTCACAGTAAACTGTACTAGACATCCTAGTATATATTATAATTCAATTAATAGTTTGAAATTCGTATAAAAGGCTGGTTTCTGTACACATATTTGTGCTTGTCATTGGGTGAGCGATAATAGGTGAATTTCGCTGTTCCAATTAGTCACCAATTTATTTACTTAATCTTAATTTTCCAGGCAAAATATGGTATTAAATGTATTAAATTAAATGTATTTTTGTTGCAAAATATTGTATTTTATTACTTTGTAATTTTTGTAATTGTATCACTCAAAGGTACTGTAACATTGCTATGGGTTATTGTATTGCAGTTCACGAGTAAATCTCACGTCAACTCCATCTTGTCTTCGTTGTTTCTTCGGGGCAGCCACAGTGAACTCTAGTGCTACTTCAACCCTAGTGAGCTCTAGTGCTACTTCAACCCTAGTGAACTCTAGTACTACTTCAACCCTAGTGAACTCTTGTGCTACTTCAAGCATAACAAACTGTATTACAGTGTATTTTTGATGCTTTATCACCTGTTGTGATAATTCGAATTTTGCAATGGCTAAGCAGGATGATTTGAAAAGGGACTTCACTTTTCCACCAGTATGGCCATTTAAGTGAAAATTTCTAGTAATACAATATCCCATATTGTATAGTTAAAGTAGTAAAGGAAAGACAAAGCTAATAAAAGCATGTTCGTATTAAATTATTCAGTTTAAAATGTTTGATATGATAATATGACGATGCTCCTGGCACCTATATGTAACGAGCCTGATGACATGTTGTAGTAGTAGTAGTAAATCATTGCTTTACGTCACTTTTCGGCACAAAAGGTCTTTTAAGTGACATTATAATACGATAAAAACGTTGTAGTCAATTGATGAGATGAATGATGTACAGATGATGTGAGGGTGGGGGTGATAGGGCATGGTGGGTTATTGAGAGCGTTTTCCTTCGCTCGCCCGATAAGGGGTTCTGGGCATGTCTAGGGGATATACCCCCAGACATGCCCAGACGGCCGGAGACTTGAGTTTCGCTGTACAATTTAATGATGAAACTCTGTGGCATTTTGCGCAGCTCCGCTATCCTCGGGTCGGATAGTCCCCAGAGTAACAATAGGAAGGATCACTCCCTCTGGGTAACTCCATTCATCCCACGTGAGAGACCTAATGTCAAACACGCTATTGCCGGTTATTTAAGGCTACCACGGCCTACATCAGCGCCAGCACTGATGCGGGTGCTGCATTGGCTCCGCTGTTGAGCGGAGGAACCAGGGTACGCCACTGGCAATCCGCCCGAAGATTATAGCCAGATACGAGGAGGCTGCAGCTGCCCTTGGATGATTGCTGTAGACCAGTGCTTCCGTACAATGCCGTACACAGCATCCAACAGACGAAACAGATCCCTAATGACCCTCCCCGGATGGGGGCGAAAAGTACTACTACTAGCAATCATCCCAGTACCCCGATGACATGTTGTAGCGCCTGCACTAAAACACAGTTTAATGAGTATAAGAATGTCAGTATAAAATAATGTAAAATATGAAGTGATTATAAAATGAACGACTTATCAAGTCACTATATCTCCATGAAATTGGAGTAATTGTGTAAAAACAAAAGGTGACTAAAATTCGGCTTGTTTATTATTGTTTGATCACTGAGCTAATATGTAATTTGGGTCAGTTTTTGCCATCACCGGCCGTCTCACACATGACACTGTATTGCAGCATGAAATTTAAAGATTTGTGAAATCTATTTTATGGCGTTGACTATGATGATAAAAGCTTGATATGTGCCAAACGAAACTCTCACTATTAAATACAGCATTGAACAACCAGAGCGACATGCACCGTGAAGCACAGGAGCTGGAGACAGACAGAATGTTGGCCAGCGAGGGGGGTGGTATCGTGCGAGCTTTCGGTGAGCAGGTCAGACAGAACCGCACAGGATTCCTCTATGCTGTTAGGGCCATATACTGGATGTTGAAGCAGGATATTCCTCATATAGCCACCTACCCTTCCCTACTGGAGCTTCTGCAAGAGTGTCATTGTCCCCACATCACCGAATTGTACAAGGTACATATGATAATATTGGTATAAAAGATTCATCTCTGATGATGATGATGATGATGATGATGACGATATCATGATGTTGATGATGATGATGATGATGACGATGACGATGACGACGACGATGACGACGCGTTGATGATGATGATTAGCCTCGATGTTGCAGGGAGAAAATGCCAAGTAGACATCAAAGAGATTTACACGGGAGATTGTTGAATGCTGTGCGGGTGTAGTGAGGAAAACTCTCCTAGGTGCTGTGAGGAGCAGTCAAGCTTTCAGCGTTCTAATTAATGAAACAACTGATGTTTCAGTCCTCGAGCAGCTGATTGTATATGCTCGTTATTGGCACGAGTCTCAGGTGTGTGTGACAAGCCTGAACAAATTAAGGGTTCTGCACCCTGAAATAATATAACCCTGATAAAAACTCCTGATAAAAAATACAGTGTAATTGCCTAGTATATTTCTAGAACATTCTGTGAAATACATATAATAATATTGTGAAATACATATTAGAAGCAGGTGAAGACCAGTTTCTTAGGTCTAGTAGACCTGCCAGATGGATGTGCAAGCACAATCACGGATGCCCTGCTCGAGTTCTGCACAAGGTTGAACCTTGATATGACGAGATATGTTGGCTTGAGCTCGGATGGCGCATCTGTTATGGTTGGACAACAGAATGGGGTAAGCTCCTAATGATTCACATAAAATTTCCAGCTTCAACTTTTACATTTTACAATGCAATTCCTAAACTTTATTGTAATTTAAATTAATGGTGTTGTCTATTTAATCAGGTTGCAGCAAGACTCAAAAGAGGCTATCCCCAAGTGAAGTCAATACATTGTGTGGCACACAGGCTGGCACTGGCAGCTTCACAGGCAGCTCCCAAGGTGGCTTATCTAAAAAAAAAATTCAAGGCTATCCTGTTGCGATTGTTTCTTTTTTACGAGTATCCACCTGTACGCACACATGGTCTCAGATCGATTCAGGTATCATTATAACCATGAAAAAAAATACAGAATGTAGGCCTACATAATACTCTTTATTTGTATTTCTAGATTGTCAGATAGTAATTGCACATATCTTTAAGAAGAATAATATACTGCTGAAGCCGCTATAAATTACAACACATTATTTAAAAATATCTTTGCTTGATCAGGACTGAATGAGCCCCAACTAAAATGTGTGAAGGCAGCTGACACACGCTGGCTCAGCCACGATAGAGCTGTCCGCAGACTTATGGGTCAGTGGTTGTCAGTCTGGCGAGGGGATCACAGGAGAGACATGATGTGACCGCTGGGGGATTGGCACATCAGCTCAAGAAGTTTGACTTCGTAGCAACTGTGCTTTCACTGAGTGACATCCTTCCTAAATTGTCACTTCTGTCCCGGGTTTTTCAGGTGACCTAAATTAAATATAAAAATATTCTCCAGTGTAAATATTATGTTTGAACGTTTGCTTTTATTCTACTTTTTGTTTCACTTGGCAGACAAGCAAGATTGACCTGAGTTCAATCAAGAGCCATGTAGATGCTACCATTTCGTCACTCCGCAGACTGAAGGGTGGCACAGGGGAGCACTTGTCCGGGATGATTAAGTACATGGAGGATTTAAAGGAGAAGGACTTACAAATCTCCATGGAGGATCTGCCTGAGAAGAAGGCTTCCTTCATAGAAAAAGTATGCAATTATCCTAATTACTGTGTATTCATTCACTCAGTATCTTGATATATTCAATGTTTGATACAAATAAAAACATTATGAAGCATAACAGCCTCAATTATCAAAGTTTATTATTGTCAAATTTTAATTTCAGGTTAACGATGAATTCCTCGATGCTCTAATCACCAACCTGGAGGCCCGCTTTGTGGATGCCGGGATCTTGAGCCACTTCAACCTACACGACCCAGCAAGACTTGATGCCGACGAAGGGATATTCTTTGACGAGGAGCAGATTAAGAGCTTACAGGTGATCTACCTAATAATCTACGCTATCCTGTATAACACCTTTATCATTGCACACACTACTCATATTCAGAAATGTTATTGTAAAATTATGTTGTGTAGATCTTGACCACAGAGTTCTCTGGAATAAATTTTGAGGAGGCCAAAACGGAATGGCACATTCTCCGTGAACATTTGGCAGGTGATCTCAAAGAACACACCTTTCACCAGGTCCTGCAAGAAGTGGCAACAAAGCTCCCACACCTACCTAACCTGCAAAAGTTGGCAGTTGTAGCTTTCGTCCTACCAGTATCCACCGCAGGTAGGCTGCATGTGCTTATCCAGTCATTTGACATTTATTTATTCAAATGTATTATTATACACAACAATCACTGACTTGTGTTGATGTTATAATTGATTTGTATCATATCGCATTAATGTTATATGTTTTTGTGGTAAAGATTGTGAAAGGGGTTTTCTTGTCTGAAGAGGGGTACTGGGATGATTGCTAGTAGTAGTACTTTTCGCCCCCATCCGGGGAGGGTCATTAGGGATCTGTTTCGTCTGTTGGATGCTGTTACAGCATTGTACGGAAGCACTAGTCTACAGCAATCATCCAAGGGCAGCTGCAGCCTCCTCGTATCTGGCTATAATCTTCGGGCGGATTGCCAGTGGCGTACCCTGGTTCCTCCGCTCAACAGCGGAGCCAATGCAGCACCCGCATCAGTGCTGGCGCTGATGTAGGCTGTGGTAGCCTTAAGTAACCGGCAATAGCGTGTTTGACATTAGGTCTCTCACGTGGGATGAATGGAGTTACCCAGAGGGAGTGATCCTTCCTATTGTTACTCTGGGGACTATCCGACCCGAGGATAGCGGAGCTGCGCAAAATGCCAAAGAGTTTCATCATTAAATTGTACAGCGAAACTCAAGTCTCCGGCCGTCTGGGCATGTCTGGGGGTATATCCCCTAGACATGCCCAGAACCCCTTATCGGGCGAGCGAAGGAAAACGCTCTCAATAACCCACCATGCCCTCTCACCCCACCCTCACATCATCATCTGTACATCATTCATCTCATTAATTGACTACAACGTTTTTATCGTATTATAATGTCACTTAAAAGACCTTTTGTGCCGAAAAGTGACGTAAAGCAATGATTTACTACTACTACTTGTCTGAAGAGAATTAAAACTCATGCCAGGAACAGACTGAGTGAGAGTAACTTGGATCATCTGATGAAGGTGTCTCTCCAAGGCTCCCCTTTCAAGCAGATGCAATTTGAGGAGATTGTGAACGCCTGGCAGGAGCTACGGCAGCACAGAATAGCGCTAGCTTAACTTGATACAAAATAAAAATTCATACCACTATATAATGATATGCATATATATCTTTAACAAATTAAATGGGAAAAATCTATCCTGGATATCCTCAGAATGCACCTAAAGACACCTCATGTTAAAAAAAATCTTGGGGGGGGGGGCAGCCCCCAAACCCCCCTAGATTATGCTTGCACTAAGGCGAACACCGGCGTGCGCGCTCGCATGTTCAGAATATTCTCAAAAAGCCACCACGCTTACATTTTTTCCTGAGGGAAACCCTGGGAAAGTGTTGTGGCTCACATCCAGAATGTCCATAGTGTTCCGGGAGATGTCTTCAAGGAGTGTCAGCATGGGGAGATGAAGCGAAATTGGATCAAACCTTGTATGTATAGCGCATTAATACCATATTGGTTAATTAACTCTTAGTAGTAGTAGTAAATCATTGCTTTACGTCACTTTTCGGCACAAATGGTCTTTTGAGTGACATTGTAATACGATAAAAACGCTGTTACCATTTGTAGTCAACTGGTGAGATGAAATGATGTACAGATGATGATGTTAGGGTGGGGGTGATAGGGCATGGTGGGTTATTGAGAGCGTTTTCCTTCACTCGCCCGATAAGGGGTTCATGGCATGTCTAGGGAATCTACCCCCAGACATGCCCTGACGACCGGAGACTTGGGTCTCACTGTGCAATTTAATGCTGAAACTCCGTGGCATTTCGCGCAGCTCCACTATCCTGGGGTCGGATAGTCCCCAGAGTAACAATAGGAAGGGTAACTCTATTCAGATGGGATTTGAGTTTTATACCCAAAGTAGGTATAGTCCCTGGCTTGTTACTAAACAGTCTCTTGAACTATTGGTTCACAACACACAATTATGCAGAGTTCTCAGGATTGGCTTTCATCTTCATATACTATTGCAGGCTCAAGTTCAACCGGCGAGTCTCTAAAGAGGGCTCACCGGTCTCCACATGAAGACTTTCAATGGGCGATGTTCTAAATGCCCCTGACTTGGGTTTCGCTATGCAATTTAATGCTAGACATGCCCAGACGGCAGGAGACTTGAGTTTCGCTGTACAATTTAATGATGAAACTCTGTGGCATTTCGCCCAGCTCCGCTATCCTCGGGTCGGATAGTCCCCAGAGTAACAATAGGAAGGGTAAATCCATTCATCCCCCGTGAGAGACCAAATGTCAAACACTCTATTGCCAGTTATTTAAGGCTACCACGGGAAAGTATTATACTACTAGCAATCATCCCAGTACCCCTGCTAATGAGTGACCAATCCTACAAGATTTAATGTATTTGTCTTTCTTGGTTGTTTTACGAATGTATGATAGGACAATATGTATTTTTACTTTTTATATAATGCACAAAAACCATATGGTAAACAAAATGTATATAACTGTTGTTTGAAATATTTGTAATAAATGTGTTTTAGGTTTGGATAATACATTACACAGCTGTGATTGCAACCTTCTTCTCCGATATAATGACAATCTTTTTCTCCGATATAAGGACAACCTTCTTCTCCAATATAAAGACAATCTTTTTCTCCGGTATAAGGACAACCTTCTTCTCTGATATAAGGACAACCTTCTTCTCTGATATAAGGACAACCTTCTTCTCCGATATAAGGACAACCTTCTTCTCTGATATAAGGACAACCTTCTTCTCTGATATAAGGACAACCTTCTTCTCTGATATAAGGACAACCTTCTGCTCTGATATAAGGACAACCTTCTTCTCCGATATAAGGACAACCTTCTTCTCCGATATAAGGACAACCTTCTTCTCTGATATAAGGACAACCTTCTTCTCTGATATAAGGACAACCTTCTTTTCTGATATAAGGACAACCTTCTTCTCTGATATAAGGACAACCTTCTTCTCTGATATAAGGACAACCTTCTTCTCTGATATAAGGACAACCTTCTTCTCTGATATAAGGACAACCTTCTTCTCTGATATAAGGACAACCTTTTTCTCCAATATAAGGACAACCGTCTTCTCTGATATAAGGACAACCTTCTTTTCTGATATAAGGACAACCTTCTTCTCTGATATAAGGACAACCTTCTTCTCTGATATAAGGACAACCTTTTTCTCCAATATAAGGACAACCGTCTTCTCTGATATAAGGACAACCTTCTTTTCTGATATAAGAACAACCTTCTTCTCTGATATAAGGACAACCGTCTTCTCCGATATAAGGACAACCTTCTTCTCTGATATAAGGACAACCTTCTTTTCTCTGATATAAGGACAGCCTTCTTCTCTGATATAAGGACAACCTTCTTCTCTGATATAAGGATAACCTTCTTCTCTGATATAAGGACAACCTTCCTTTCTCTGATATAAGGACAACCTTCTTCTCTGATATAAGGACAACCTTCTTTTCTGATATAAGGACAACCTTCTTCTCCAATATAAGGACAACCTTCTTTTCTGATATAAGGACAACTTTCTTCTCTGATATAAGGACAACCTTCTTCTCTGATATAAGGACAACCTTCTTCTCTGATATAAGGATAACCTTCTTCTCTGATATAAGGACAACCTTCCTATCTCTGATATAAGGACAACCTTCTTCTCTGATATAAGGACAACCTTCTTTTCTGATATAAGGACAACCTTCTTCTCTGATATAAGGACAACCTTCTTTTCTGATATAAGGACAACCTTCTTCACCGATATAAGGACAACCTTCTTCTTTGATATAAGGACAACCTTCTTTGAGTAAGTAAGTAAAATGCTTTACTTCACTTTTCGGCCAGTATGGCCATTTAAGTGAGAATTCCGGGTATTACAATATCCCATATTGTATAGTTAAAGTAGTAAAGGAAAGACAAAGCCAATAAAAGCATGATCGTACTAAAATATTCAGTTTAAAGTGTTTGATATGATAAGATGATGATGCTCCTGGCACCTATATGTAACGAGTCTGATGACATGTTGTAGCGCCTGCACTACAACACAGTTTAATGAGTATAAAAATATCAGTATAAATAATGTAAAATATAAAGTTATTATAAAATGAACGACTTTTCAAGTCACTATATCTCTATGAAATTGGAGTGATTGTGTAAAAACTACAAGTCTAAGTCAAAACAGTGTCATTGTCAAAACAAATATATAATATATACTATAATACTATATACTATAATCAAAAATGTAAACCCATTTAGACATAAATATGAATGACATAAACAATGAACAGAGAAACCATTAAGTAAGTAAGTAAATGTCTTCTTTACTTCACTTTTCGGCCAGTACGGCCGGAGACATCATGAAACCACAAAAAATTTTCAAAAGACTTACAGTGCCCCCACAGTTGGTAATAAGGTCTGTGATATTGGAGGACATCACAGAGCGATCACAAACCGTGAGGACACCGTAAGTCACCACAGGCTAATTGTACGGCAATGGCTTCTCTATGACATGCTGCATTATCCGCCAGGATGCCACAGAGAAACCTTTAAAACAATAAAGAGAAAAAATTATTATATGGCACTGGTTTCTCCGATATAAGGACAACCTTCTTCACCGATATAAGGACAACCTTCTTCTCTGATATAAGGACAACCTTCTTCTCTGATATAAGGACAACCTTCTTCTCTGATATAAGGACAACCTTCTTCTCTGATATAAGGACAACCTTCTTCTTTGATATAAGGACAACCTTCTTCTCTGATATAAGGACAACCTTCTTCACCGATATAAGGACAACCTTCTTCTCTGATATAAGGACAACCTTCTTCTCTGATATAAGGACAACCTTCTTCTCTGATATAAGGACAACCTTCTTCACCGATATAAGGACAACCTTCTTCTCTGATATAAGGACAACCTTCTTCTCTGATATAAGGACAACCTTCTTCTCCAATATAAGGACAACCTTCTTCTCTGATATAAGGACAACCTTCTTCTCTGATATAAGGACAACCTTCTTTTCTGATATAAGGACAACCTTCTTCTCTGATATAAGGACAACCTTCTTCACCGATATAAGGACAACCTTCTTCTCTGATATAAGGACAACCTTCTTCTCTGATATAAGGACAACCTTCTTCTTTGATATAAGGACAACCGTCTTCTCTGATATAAGGACAACCTTCTTCTCTGATATAAGGACAACCTTCTTCTCTGACATAAGGACAACCTTCTTCTCTGATATAAGGACAACCTTCTTCTCTGATATAAGGACAACCTTCTTCTCCAATATAAGGACAACTTTCTTCTCTGATATAAGGACAACCTTCTTCTCTGATATAAGGACAACCTTCTTCTCTGATATAAGGACAACCTTCTTCTTTGATATAAGGACAACCTTCTTCTCTGATATAAGGACAACCTTCTTCTCTGATATAAGACAACCTTCTTCTCTGATATAAGGATAACCTTCTTCTCTGATATAAGGACAACCTTCTTCTCTGATATAAGGACAACCTTCTTCTTTGATATAAGGACAACCTTCTTCTCTGATATAAGGACAACCTTCTTCTCTGATATAAGACAACCTTCTTCTCTGATATAAGGACAACCTTCTTCTCTGATATAAGGACAACCTTCTTCTCCAATATAAGGACAACCTTCTTCTCTGATATAAGGACAACCTTCTTCTCCGATATAAGGACAACCTTCTTCTCCAATATAAGGACAACCTTCTTCTCTGATATAAGGACAACCTTCTTCTCCGATATAAGGACAACCTTCTTCTCCAATATAAGGACAACCTTCTTCTCTGATATAAGGACAACCTTCTTCTCCAATATAAGGACAACCTTCTTCTCTGATATAAGGACAACCTTCTTCTCCGATATAAGGACAACCTTCTTCTCCGATATAAGGATAACCTTTTTCTCTGATATAAGGACAACCTTCTTCTCTGATATAAGGACAACCTTCTTCTCCGATATAAGGACAACCTTCTTCTCTGATATAAGACAACCTTCTTCTCCGATATAAGGATAACCTTCTTCTCTGATATAAGGACAACCTTCTTCTCCGGTATAAGGATAACCTTCTTCTCCAATATAAGGACAACCTTCTTCTCTGATATAAGGACAACCTTCTTCTCCGATATAAGGACAACCTTCTTCTCTGATATAAGGACAACCTTCTTCTCTGATATAAGGACAACCTTCTGCTCCGATATAAGGACAACCTTCTTCTCCGATATAAGGACAACCTTCTTCTCCAATATAAGGACAACCTTCTTCTCTGATATAAGGACAACCTTCTTCTCTGATATAAGGACAACCTTCTTCTCTGATATAAGGACAACCGTCTTCTCTGATATAAGGACAACCTTCTTCTCTGATATAAGGACAACCTTCTTCTCCAATATAAGGACAACCTTCTTCTCTGATATAAGGACAACCTTCTTCTCCAATATAAGGACAACCTTCTTCTCTGATATAAGGACAACCTTCTTCTCCGATATAAGGACAACCTTCTTCTCCAATATAAGGACAACCTTCTTCTCTGATATAAGGACAACCTTCTTCTCCGATATAAGGACAACCTTCTTCTCCGATATAAGGATAACCTTCTTCTCTGATATAAGGACAACCTTCTTCTTTGATATAAGGACAACCTTCTTCTCTGATATAAGGACAACCTTCTTCTCTGATATAAGGACAACCTTCTTCTCTGATATAAGGACAACCTTCTTTTCTGATATAAGGACAACCTTCTTCTCTGATATAAGGACAACCTTCTTCTTTGATATAAGGATAACCTTCTTCTCTGATATAAGGACAACTTTCTTCTCTGATATAAGGACAACCTTCTTCTCTGATATAAGGACAACCTTCTTCTCTGATATAAGGACAACCGTCTTCTCTGATATAAGGACAACCTTCTTTTCTGATATAAGGACAACCTTCTTTTCTGATATAAGGACAACCTTCTTCTCTGATATAAGGACAACCTTCTTCTCTGATATAAGGACAACCTTCTTCTCCAATATAAGGACAACCTTCTTCTCTGATATAAGGACAACCTTCTTCTCTGATATAAGGACAACCTTCTTCTCTGATATAAGGACAACCTTCTTCTCTGATATAAGGACAACCTTCTTCTCCAATATAAGGACAACCGTCTTCTCTGATATAAGGACAACCTTCTTCTCTGATATAAGGACAACCTTCTTCTCTGATATAAGGACAACCTTCTTCTCTGATATAAGGACAACCTTCTTCTCCAATATAAGGACAACCGTCTTCTCTGATATAAGGACAACCTTCTTCTCCGATATAAGGACAACCTTCTTCTCTGATATAAGGACAACCGTCTTCTCTGATATAAGGACAACCTTCTTCTCTGATATAAGGACAACCTTCTTCTCCAATATAAGGACAACCTTCTTCTCTGATATAAGGACAACCTTCTTCTCTGATATAAGGACAACCTTCTTCTCTGATATAAGGACAACCTTCTTCTCCGATATAAGGACAACCTTCTTCTCCGATATAAGGACAACCTTCTTCTCTGATATAAAGACAACCTTCTTTTCTGATATAAGGACAACCTTCTTCTCTGATATAAGGACAACCTTCTTTTCTGATATAAGGACAACCTTCTTCTCTGATATAAGGACAACCTTCTTCTCCGATATAAGGACAACCTTCTTCTTTGATATAAGGACAACTTTCTTCTCTGATATAAGGACAACCTTCTTCTCTGATATAAGGACAACCTTCTTCACCGATATAAGGACGTTTTATGTGCAAGTCTCTTTCAGGATATGTCTACAGCCTTCTTCGCCAATATAAGGACGTTGTATGTGCAAGTTTATTTTAAGATATGTCTGCAACCTTCCTTATCGATATAAGGACGTCTTAAAATAGTTCAACTCGGCTCCGCTTTCCTCTGGTCAGATAGTCCCTAAAGTAACAATAGCTAAGGGTAACCCCATGTGAGACATATTGTGTCTAACACTATTGCTGGTTGTTTCAAGGCTACCACAGCCAACACTGAAACAGCTGCTTTAACACCGCATTACCCTGTTGAACGGAGGAACCAGGGTAAGCCGCTGGCAAATCGCCCAAAGATTATGTCCAGACACGTGGAGGCTGCAGCTTTCCTTGAATGATTGCTATAGACTAGTGCTTCCGTACCATGCATTACAGCATGCAACAGACTGAACAGATTCCAGTGACCCTCCCCGGATGGGGGCAAAAAGTAGGCCTACTACTACTAGCAATCATCCCAGTACCCCAGGAATAAGTATGGCTCTTCACATCAAACCTGCCAAAAGTTAGACGCAGCCTACACCACATCAAGTGGAGTTATTTGTGATTCAATTATGGTGATTGGATACGATTCTAGTCTCAGCCAATAAAACAGTTTTTTTCTGGAGATAATATACCCCAGCTTGGCAACCATGCTCCTCAACAGCATCTGTCACCCACATTATGTGCACCTATGGACTCGCAAATTGCCAAAGCAATTGCCATTGCCATCTATTCGTTCTCCTCTTTCTGGCAAAGATATAAGTCCATTCAACTTACCTGGAAAGGATATTCCACAGCGTGGCAACCAACCAGCCTCACAGAATCTGTTACATGTATGCATTACGTGCACGACACACAATTGCCAAAGAAATTGCCCCCTGAACATTGCTTCTCCTCGTTTTTGCAAAGATATCAGTCCTTTGAATATACCTGGAAAGAATATTCCAAAGCTTGACAACCAGCCAGCTGAACAGCATCTGTCACATGCATAAGTGCCATCTATTTTTCCTCCTGATTGCGATAAGAATATTAGTCCTTAGAATATAGGCCTACCTTCTGCAAGTAAGATTTGACGGTTGTTTTAGGTAGCTTAAGCCTTTAAGATATTTGTGAAAAAAAAATAAGCTCTTACGCCTTTTTTGAAAAGGTGGGTAGAATTTTCCAGAGCGTAAAATCCAAAATAGCCGCCAGTCACAGGTAAAAGCAATAATTCACTTAATTGCATCTACTGGTCTCCCAGTGAAACTCATTTTTGAATGCATTTATGTAGGAAATGGATTTATTGAGGTCATAGTAGTAGTATTTACCATATAAGTGTAAAAATGTAAAATTTACACCTCCAAAATAGGAAAACCGTCAGCGACGGAGTGTAATCAATTATAAACAGCTAACTTTTGATCTGGCTGACCTAAAATTCCATGTAACACCTCTTTGTATATATGTTTGGGGTGGGAAATCGATTTGTGGGGTTATTTTTAAATGTGTGTGCTTCCTTTATGTGAAAAAACAAGATAGCCGCCGTCCAGTATAAGGAAAAGCCCAAAATGATCATTCCATCGTGAATCAATTAAAATGTTATGTGCTCTGCTATTTAAGGCTACAAAAAAAAATAAAAGTAATTTGTAAAAAATATCATATCCAGCTACACTCATTCTCAGTGTTCTGTCTCCGACCAAACACTGAAACGAGGCATTTCAAATTGTGCACGAGAAAACCCCACCATTGACTGACCTAGTTTTTAGCCGCTGGTTGACACATGCGCCAGACAATCAGAGAACGTTTAGCAGGACAGCCTTTTATAAACTGGCCAATCACAAGCATACTACAAGTTTAGGTCAGCCAGATCAAAAGTTAGCTGTTTATGAAGGATTACAGCCCGTCGCTGACACGTTTTCCAATTTTGGGGGTATAAATCTCCATTCCACAGTTTTCCCTGAGTAAGAAAAATTCGGTGCTAGATTAAAATCTGAGTCAAATTATAAAAACGTTCAAAAGCTGTGACCTCAAATGTTGCAAATGGCAGGAGGGATACAGAATCAAAAACATCACCCAGACACTTGAATTTTTTGAAGCAGCCGAATAAAACTACTTAGATGAACGTTCCTAATAGTTTTAGTTTTTAGATACATCAGGCACCCAATGAGTGCCCCACAATACAGTAACAGTAGCGACTACACCACATAATTATGCATATAACTATCAGAAATTTTGGCATAGCTTTTTTTTAAGTCCACGAGTAACATTTTGGTGGATTCTCATCCTTGTGGCTGAAAAACTTCTATTTTTACCCTCGGTGCGCCCCATGAGGAAGCGTATTTCTCAATACTTAGAGATTCCCACTTTGTTCCGTCCAAATGGCCTTAATGATGGCTCCAGAACTTCCTCATATGGCAGTGGACATAGACATTTTTTGCATTTTTTTACAAAAATTAAAAAAGGCACCTGCATAAAAAAAACAGAAGGGGCCACAGCAGGCCTCTTCCACTTATCTTTTCAGGCACTTGTTGCAACAATTACGGGATTAAAGGCGAAAGCTGGCACCATTATTCGTAATCGCGAGAAATCTAATGATGAGAACCCCCCTGAAAAGGTGATAAACGTGCCATTCAAAACAAATAATGTTTTTAATTCTACAATGATGGCTTCATTTCTACCAGTAATAGCGAACAAAAAGTACAAACAGATCTCAAATGGTCTAACTTTTTGTTCAACGAAATTCTTAATACTTACCCCTAGCACTATGACTCTTGTAATAGGTCATATGCCCAATATCGCGAACCACGTTTTACGCCATTTTAAAAATATTTACTGGCTAAATTTTTTTTTTTACTTTTATACAACTCATTTAAATGTCCGGCGATCTCCAGGTATAATTTTTGTTTGAAAATTATTTTAACTTGCAAAATCCGTTCTTTGTTATGTATAACGATATTCTTGAATTTCAAGTAATGATATTGCCCACCGCTGTTATGATGAATGACTTGCACTTGTCATGATACATGACAAAGAAAGGATCAGGCGATGTAAAGTATTTTTTGTCGAAAAATTGTCAGAAATATTCGCCGGATAACCTGCAAAGTGGAATAGAGTTGAAAAAAAAAAATTTAGTCACCAAATATTTCTTAAATGGCAGAAAACGTGGTTCGCGATATTGGGCGTACGATCTATGGTATTTTAGTGATTTCTATCAGATCAGAAAAACTGATTCAAAATCGCTCAGCATGTGAATTTGTGATAAGGTGAGATTCACTGATCATCGCGGGGCGAAAATAAGGGAGCTAAAGTTAGAACAGGGCTAATAATGTGGCTAAACATGTTTCTGAACTAGGCCTAGTCTATGCCCAGGGTGCGATTGTCTTTCCACGGGGGGGAAAACGGCTTTCCTATGTTTAGGGCGGGGTATGGGCGAAAAGTCTCAAGAAATAATCGAGCGCACCGACTATGGTGCGAAAAGTCCGGTTTAATACCCTAGAAGCACCCAATTATCGCTCACGCCATGCGCGACGATTGAGCAGATACCTGGTTAATAAGGAGTTTGTCCGAAGGCGAAGCTGTTTTAAACACGTTTCTGAATGACACGGTAGACTGGAAGTAGTCATTGCAGTCTTTATGATGCTATTTTGATTTATTTAAGTTAAAACATAGATCTACACCCATACAAATTACCTGGGTTGCTTGTTGTTGTTTGTTTGGGATAGCTGGCCCAGAATACAGGTTGCCTAGGCCTTTCGACTTTGTTGGTCGTTCTATAGGCTGACTACGACGATAGTCAGGGCCCATTTTTTAAAAAGAGGCATTCTTAAAGTTTGTAAGGCATTTCTTAGTAGAATTTGTCATGCAGTTGTTTTTATACAATTCGGATATGCTGATTCCAAATCTGCCCCATGCCAAGCTCTATTTTTAGTTTTCCATACGAGGACCTGTGCGTGCCCGAGCTAATTTTCTCGCATTACGAATCTGCCTCACATGTCCCTGCTTCTCCTCAGCACACATCCAGATTCAATAAATTATACAGCGTTGCCGGTCGCTGTGTAGCCGAGTGAACAACGGCTTTGGGCGAGCAAAGCGAGCCACTATGCCGTGAATCAAGCATCAAAGTGGCATTGATACCAACTCAAAATTGCTACTCTGAACGCAATCTGGACTATGGCCAATCGAACATCATCTTACTTACATCCGGCTAGCAATCAACAATACGCTTATTTGCGCTATGAGGCGAGCAAATGACTCAAAGTTAATATGAGATGTTGTGTATTTTAAATATAGCCAGACGAAAGAACAAGTAATTTAGGTCATGTGTTAGTGTTTAATAACGTTTTATTTTTTTGAAAAAAATATGATATACATTAAAGAATAACATAGTTGATTAACAACTAATAAACAGCCAAAATGAATAATTTTTTGTTTAGGAATTTTGGAGATTGGACCAAAAACAATAATCGCCTTTCACGATCTGTTCAAGAGGAGCATGATAAAGAAACGGATTTAAAAAGCTTCACAATCATGGGCGCGAAAATCCAGATTTCTAATATAATTCCGGCTTCCTGGTGCAGAATGGTACGACACTTTCCAGTTTCCTTGTGCGAGAGCACCTATGTCTAATTTCAAGAGAAAGAAATAGTCGTTTTTGGTAGCAATAAAAAAAGAAAGCCAGCCAGCAGATCATGCCCCACGTCACCAAAGCCAATGCGGCACCGAACACTAAAAGCCTTTGTGATCTGTAACAGTTTATCAATTACTAATAACCACCACTAAAGTCCGTTGATTACTGTAATTCAGATTCACAAATAACAAAACAAAGTCATCTCAGATTATTATTTGATTGTTTTTGTTGTTGACAATATAGAGTAGGTAGACCCTATGCATGCATAACTTTATACAGAAAATTATGCAAACAAATTATGCAAATCAATATATTTTTAATATAATCGAAATTTGTATAGGCAATAATAAGGTGTTAACATGTGTCTAACCTTTTAAGCTCTAACGTCATTTATATAGGGTTTAATATATAACTTGACCATTTAATTTTGACCGTCTATTTAGGGGAGGACGGGGCATGTTCGAACCCTTAAGACATAATGCATACCTATTCACTAGCTATTTACCTAAATCACTCATTATTGCATACATATAGTGCTTTCACATGTGTGATGCCCCACTAAAATTTATAGTTAGTTGTCTTGTATATTTCAAAAAATATAGCGCAAAATGTGATTACAACCAGACTGGTCGGACATGCCCCGCCTCTGGGGCATGTCCGACCAGTACCGTTCGAACATGCCCAGGTTATTAAAGTGCAATACAACAAAGATAATAATTGGCAATCCTTTGTATTTTGTTATTGCATTTTGCATAAATAGCAACAGTGTGATGTTGCCCTTCACAAGGTAGCAGCATATTGTCAGTCTCCCAAAACGTTGTCGGCAGTGGGCAATGGCAGTTTGTCCATCAGGCCACCGGCGCACCACTGGCGGCATTTATCACGGTTATCCACCAACAGCCCGGTTACCAGACAAAACAGCATGTGTTGTATGAAAAAGTGTGATAATGTGTGGCTGAGTGAGTGCCAGCATGTATGGGTGAGTGTGAACATGTGTAAATAGGATAAACTATGTTGCAATTATGACCATTGGTTGTGAGGCTAGTTCGGGGCATGTTCACACCCTTCCCGGGGCATATCCCAACGCGTTTGAACGTGCCCCGTAATGCCATTTCAGCTTCAACCCCAATTATTGCCCGTACCCCTTGTGATGGTTCAAAATACTTTCCCTGTATGTTGTATAACTCTGTGTTCTACTTATAGAACAACAAATGGTTACTTAACTACTAAAACTGTAGTTCACACAGTATTTAGAAAAATTAACCTGAATAACATAAAATGAGACGAAAATCACGTATTTGAATCTTGAGCAAAACAAAAAACTGTAGCTGATGAATTTTGGGAGAAACACGGACTTAGGGAAGAAATACATCATGAATTATATTTTTAATTCACCAGGTGGCCCTCAATTCTGAGTTACCAGCAGGGTGCGAACGTACCCCGGTGTTCGAACATGCCCCGTCCTCCCCTACGCGTGATGTAATACATTCTATTTACACCATGTTTATTATTAAACTTGACACTTCAATTCCCAACGTCTATTTACAACAATTATTTGAATTTTAACTAAAGTTAGCCCTTTAAGTCTCAAGCGCTTCTATATTCATTTTTAATTCTAGCTTCAGCACAATAATCAGCTAGAACTTCTGTCCAGCAAACACGAGACGTTGAACTAATGTCGTTTTAATGTTGGGCCAGCGTCAAAAACGGTGGTTTAGCATTGGCAATGCCAGCAGGCTAGATCATGTAAGAATGTGGTCCAAACTTTGTTTTTACATTGGCATAATGTTGCATCACTTATTTATCTGGCTTTTAAAAAATACACTGTATGTTCACATCTGGGATAATAAATAAACATCGAATATAAGACTTATATTTCCACTTTATGTCTATTCTGGTGATTTGTACATTATATTTCCACTTTCATGTCTATTTTGGTAATTTTCATATAATTTTTGCCGCCTGTGGGGATTGTAAGTATATAAAAACACATGATATTCATTAAGCTCGTCTGTACCTGAGACATACAGTCTGTGATGGTCAGTGTCCAGATACATGATGCGTGGGTATCTCACGTGTTTATCTAGTATGTTCACCACATCTCCTGTCCTCCTCAGCAGCAGCACCTGATGCTGACGGTAGTCAGCAATCAGGACACCTCTGTGAGGGTCAGTGATGACGTCACGTGGTCCAACAAGCTTCACACCTTCTATGTCACTCTTGTAGCGTTTCTTCACCTGTCCTTTATCATCAATCACCACAACCTGGTTTTTCACGAAATCACCGATGACATACTGGTCACCGTCACCATGAGGTGTTACCCACCATGGAATAACATCATCAGGTAGCTTGATGACAGCCAGTGTCTCAGCGCCGTGTCTGTAGCGGTGAATCTTGTGATTGTTAGGATCACACACCATCAGATCCCCTTCGTCAACATATAAACTCCATGGACTATAATCCAGCTGTTGTGTGTGATGATGATCCATTGTGACGTCATCAGTGATTTTGATCCAAATGAGGGATTTACTTGTGGCGTCACTAACGACCATCATGGCAGTGTCTCTATCCTTCACCAAACTCATTCCCCAAACAGAAGCCTTTTCTCCACCTTTATGTTGATATGTGTGACCTAATGAACCATCAGGTGTATAACAGTACACGATTAAACCTGTACCATGTACAACATAAACACGCTGATGATACACCACCATAGCACATACGCCACCTTTATCCTGGTCATGTAAGCGGATCCTACTCACCTCCTTCACCTCTACATATTTATCTGTTTCTACAGAAATAGAGCATGTCATCTCCTTATTATTCTCCACATTTTCTGTCACCACAGATTCTGCCATATCTACTCGCCCTTGATGACGAAACTCAACATAGTTATTTGTCACTTTTATTTCACTTGACAAAGACCTTAAGCGCTCGAGACAAGTCAGACCGCTGTCGTTACCATGGGAAAAAGTAGTACATATTGGTATATTACATGTACAGCAGTACAGGTCCATAAGTTGATGTTTATGACGGTGACATGGTGGGTAACAGGGTACCTTAGACTTGGTTAATGCCTCACTTTCATTCGCTGGAACAACTTGGCGACTTTTCCTGACCCTAGATTTATCATGGTCATCATAACATTGCTGACAGAGAATCTCACATTGCTTACAGTATTTCACACCAGGTTGACCACAATCCTCTATGTTTCTGTGTTTTAGCACCTCTCTACACTGTGGACAGGGCAGATCGTTTCCATGGCTTCCCTTATTGTGATAATCTTTAAGACCCTTGTAACAATATGTCCGTCGACATGACAGAAGTCTAGGATCCTGTAGTTCATTCAGACAAATAGGACACTCTAATAACTACAGTAACCTCTGTTGTCTATCCAGCATATCTTACGCTGTTGCCATGGTAAGGACGTATTGAATTATAAATACATTCACAAAGTGTAAGTCTTTATTTTGTAAGATATTTTTGTTGTTTATTATCCAGACATGTTGACTGTTAGATCGCCAGTGATCTGTTGTGGCTGTAACCTTTGGCTGTTGCCTGGCACACACAGGTTGACCATAGTACAAACCAATAACTGATGGGAATTGAACCGTGACTGCACAATGTGGAGTGTTTATAGATCATACTCATTGACATAGGCAGTGCATACCTACCCAACAAACATGAATTGTTGACCCAATGCTGCTTCGAGGTTGATCCACCGTCTGTGATACTGGATAAACACAAAACAACACTGGGTCAATGTATTTCTGGCAGTGATTATCTATAATGCCAGGCATTCAGCTGACAATATAAATGGTATAACACGCAACCAAAAATAGACACAAATTAAAATTACTGAACCAGAAATAGACACACAAATTGGTAGCATAATAGCCAAAAATATATATAACTACTGTACATACTAGTCTAAACAATACAAGGCGTTCACCCAACTCCGGCACAATGATGCAGATGTTGGGCCAACATTGAAACAGCGCCAGATGAACGGGAAGGTACTTGAAAAACACGGAGTTGTGACGCAAGAGATATTAAATGGTGGACCATCATCTTAGACAGTGAACCAGCACCAAGACAACATCAGACAAACGCCCAGTGTTTGTCAGGTTAAATAGTGTATTAACCTTTTCACTACCATACATGACGGAAATTTCCGTCGTCATTCGTCAATGAACGTAACCATAAAATGACACAAATTTTCGTCAAATATATACTACATTTATGTATTTTTCGTCATTTGAAGCTGGAAATTGCGTTAGCAATTCCAGCTTCAAATGACGAAAAATAGAACTCCTACACCAGTATATCTGGATCCTGGTATGCACCCCGGCCTGGAAGTCAAAGGGTTAAAGATTACTGCCATGCTAGCTGACTATGTGATTTGGCGTCTAGATGCCGATACAATTTTACAGTATCATACTCCTCTTAGACATTATTATATGCCCTAAACCTTACAACGCTAAAGAAAGTTTTTATAAACCATGGAGTATTTTTTCTATTTTAAGTCATCATAAATAGCCTAATTAGTTCTTTGTCCTTCATTTGAATAATCTAATATGTTATTTGGTCATGTTATGGGTCTACGCCAATTATATTTTTTAATTTATTTTAGTGCGGGGACCGACTTTAGAAGTCAGATTCTGGTGTCTATAGACGTCAGAATCTGACTTCTAAAGACGTCCCCCGCATTGAACCGGTAATCACAGGACACGCTGTAATATTCTTCACACAAATTGCCTCAAAAAATCTCATAAGATAATCTCATAGTGTTGAGATTATCTCATGATGTATAACAGGCTTAAATTACTTAACACATCATTCACTCAACTGACAACAGAAATGTTTTCAAGCCAGCGAGAACAAGCGTTGACCTGGTGATGGTTTAATGTTGGCCCATCGTCTGACACGGTGCCCCAACATTAAACCAACATTGTTTTTACTGAGAATTCCTTAGTTGATATATCTATGCGTGATTTTTTTAAGTTGGATGATATGATTAACAAGACGTAAATCTGCTCTGTAGCTCACCTCCCCTCAAGGTTTGGGGGGGGGGGGGGGCGCCAGTCCCGTTACTTCAAAACATTTTAGTCGACAATAACAATCATAACCGTTTTCTTGTTTTTCCGGAGATATGTCACAACTTGACAAAAAGTCACACATCACTTTCATAGAATTTATCATTTTTTATCATATAATTTATTAACCTTTTTCTTATCATAAATATAGGTGATTAAATGAATGAATAAATAAATATAAATACCGTAAAATGTCCTGTTTCATATGACATATAGCATCCATTATATCACCAGAAGGGAATATGTATGTCATGGTTATTCAGACCGCCTTGCCATTAATAAATAAACTTAATATTTTGCACAAGCATATGCGGGGTCTGCTGGTCAACAGGCGTGGTGATCAAGTAGGCCAAATGCCTCTAGAGAAGCGAACCTATTGTGAGCGACAGGCTAGTTAGCGTATACAAGTAACAAGGCCAACACTCGAGTGCATGATAATTTATTGGACCTGAAAACCAACACTATTCATGTTCACTAGATACATAGGCACACATAAACCAACGAGTTACATAGACATATTATACAGTCTTCTTACTTTACCTAACTTTGTACCTACCGTTTGGGGTCCATCCCACTAAACACCACGTTCACCACCTTGTAATAATTATGTATAGTTTGTGTTGTATCGCCATTTTTTTTTTGTATCCTACTCATTTTAAGTTACATATTGTGGCTTTGTAACTGTATGTTTATGTATAGTTTGTATTGTATCGCCATTATTTAATGTCTTCATTTTATTTTAGGATACATATTGTGGCTTTGTAACTGTATGTTTATGTATAGTTTGTATTGTATCGCCACTATTTAATGTGTTCATTTTATTTTAGGCTACATCTTGTGGCAGTGTAGCTGTATGGTTATGTATCTTTTATTTCAAGTAACATTTTGTGGTTTTGTAGCTGTGTGTTTTCCTGAATAATATTTATTTACACAAAAAACATCTCAGCTTTTTTTAAAATGAAGAGAATCCTAAATTTTAAAACTAGAAGAGTCGACTCCAGCAGCATAACCATAATGGTTGATAGCTAATAGATGTAGTGTCAATGGCTTTTGTAATTAATTTTATTGGCACCTGTGGACAGTTAGTCCTAGGGCTGATTCTGAAAACTTAGATTTTGTTGCACCCCTGGAAGAACATAGGTTTTATGGTACATTTTATTTCTTTGGATCACCAGCTTCCATTTTTAAAACATTAACCCTTTCAAAATGTGTCTGAAAGACCCTTTTAGGACCATTTCCTGCAGTCGGTGATAGTGCTCTGGTGAAAATGAGAACATTGCCATTTGTACACTTGTAGCTGACAAAAAACATTTCAACTATTGCCAATTTCACCTGGTACGTATTTAACAGTGTACTTATATATAAAAAAAATACTGCAGTGTAATAATTGGTGTTCACCGAGGCATAAATTAAAAAAAATTTCTGACACATTCTTAGAGGAGTAATGTTTTGAAACTAGTTACATACATTTCAAATAAAGATAAAAAAGTGAGAAACCTATGTTGTTTTAGAGGGTGCAGCAAACTCTGGATTTAGACTAGTTCTCAGAATCAGTCCCAGGACTAAGTTGAGACTATGTATTTTGATGTGGTAGAACCCGTTTTTTATATCTGCAGTAAATAAATCGTCTTTCGGCTCAATTAGTTGGGCAACAGTTTTAATATCTTCACACCCGGCGTATGTGTCTTGTCAATACTCCCAGCAAACATGAGACGTTGACCCAATGCTGGTCCAATTCTGGCCCACCGTCTACGACGCTGGCCAAGCATCAAGTCAGCACTGGTACACCACACCACACCTGGGCTGCAGGTCTGGCGGCGAGTACAAGCCGACACCGACCCAATGTCTGTTAAATGTTGGGCCAGCGTCGCCGGTGCTGACCAGTATTCATTCAGCCCTAGTCAGTACTTCATGCTGATGGCACGATACAATATAATTGATTGTATATGTATGCTTCAAGCAAAAATAAACTAAATTGAATTGAAAATGCATAAATTAACTCAGAAAATTATACAAAGATATATAAAAATTACAATATTTTAGATATAATTGAAAAGTGTAAATGTCTATTGGCATTAATCTTTATTTACTCTGTGCTTATTATAATTAAATTGGCCACTTTAATTCCAAATGTCACATGATAATGCGATCCCAATGTTGTTTTACGTTGGCACATCGTTGTATAACTTAATTATCTGACTTATAAAAAAAACTGTATTTTCACATATAATAAACAGAATATACAAATAATATAGAAATACAGATTATATTCTCCACTTTTACGACTAATTTTGTGATTTCCACAGATTATATTTCAACTTTCATGTCTACTTCTGTGATTTGCTCATTATATTTCGACTTTCATTTCTAGTTTGGTAATTTTCATGGTGATTTTTCTGCCACCTTTGAGGTGTGTAAATATAAACACATGCTCTACGTCATGCTGGTCTCTACCAGAGACATACAGTCTGTGATGGTCAGTGTCCAGATACAGGGTGAATGGTGATGTCACGTGTTGATCCAGTATCTTCACCACATCTCCTGTCCTCCTCAGCAGCAGCACCTGATGGTTCCACCAGTCAGCAATCAGGACACCCCTGTGAGGGTCAGTGGTAACGTCACGTGGCCAGCCCAGCTCTACACCGTGTACGTCAGCCTTGTAGGATGTCTTTACCTGTCCTTTACTATCAATCACCACAACCTGGTAATTATGACCGTCACTGACGACATACTGGTCACCGTCGCCATGACGTGTTGCCCACCGCGGACTAACGTTATCAGGCAGGTTGATGACAGCCAGTGTCTGACCGTCATGTCTGTAGCGGTGAATCTTTTGGTTGTCAGGGTCACACACCATCAGATCCCCTTTATCAACATATGATCCCCATGGACGATACTCGAGTTGTTGTGTGTGGTGGTGATCCATTGTGACGTCATCAGTGATTTTGATCCAGGTGAGGGATTTACTTCTGGCGTCACTGAAAACCAGCATGGCAGTGTTTGCTTCCTTCATCAAGGACATTCCCCGAACAGAAGCGTTTTCTCCACCTATATGTTCATACTTGTGAATAAGTGATTCATCAGGTGTATAACAGTACACTATTAAACCTTTCTGGTGTACAACATAAACACGTTGATGGTGCACCACTATACCCGATACATTAAATTTATCCTGGGCGTGTAAGCGGATCCTACTCACCTCCTTCACCTCTACCTGCTCATCTGTTTCTACAGAACCGGTACCTGTCACCTCCTTATTAATCTCCACATTTTCTGTCACTACAGATTCCGCCATATCTACTCGCCCTTGATGACGTAACTCATCTGTCCTCTTTATTTGACTTGTCCACATTATACCTGGTAATTCTTTATTATAATGATTATCAACATCTCGTTGCATAGATTCAGTAACTGTGACATAATCATAAGGACTATCCTTATCAGCCAGCTTAACTTGACAAGATCTTAAGCTCTGGAGACTGCCCAATGTCATCATTTGGCTGTCTGCAGTGACATCGCCAGTCTTCTTCACACGTCTTCTGGCAGCTTGGAGATTTGACAACATTTTCTTTTCTTCTTTATTCAGCTTATCCTTGACATTTTTACATACATCGTCAATATTTGCCTCAGCCTGTTTCACTTGCCTCGTGGTTTTATCCATAGCTTGTTTTACTACATGAATTAGTCCATCCGTGTCGTCACAGATCTTTTCTAGTTTGGTCTTACATACTTCTGCCTGTTTATCTAGCTCACAACAAGTGTGACCGCTGTGGTTACCATGGGAGCAAGTAGTACATAGTGGTATATTACATGTACAGCAGTACAGGTCCATAAGTTGATGTTTGTGATGGTGACAGGGTGGGTAAGGGGGTACCTTAGACTTGGTTATCGCCTCACCTTCACTCACTGTAACAACTTGGTGAGATTTGCTGACCCTGGCTTTGCTATGGTTATCATAACATTGCTGACAGAGAAATTCACATTTCTTACAGTATATCACACCAGGTTGACCACAATCCTCTGTAGAACAGGCAACACATCTCCGTTTCTGTGGTGTACCCTCGCTTACTCCATCTTCGGCCATTACCACTTCTTTCAACTCATTCACAAAGAAAAACTTGGGTAAATTATCCACACCACCTTGATATAGCGTAGTCCCCTCTCTATACTGTGGACAGGGCAGAGCGTTTCCATGGTTTCCCTTCTTGTGATAATCTTTGATACACTTGTAACAATAGATGTGCTGACATGACAGAAGTCTAGGATCCTGTAGTTCATTCAGACAAATAGGACACTCTATTAACTGCAGTAACCTCTGTTGCCTATCCGGCATACCTGACGCTGTTGCCATCGTGATGATTAGATGTATTGAATTATAAATACATTTACAAAGTGTAAATCTGTATTTTATAAGATATTTTTGATATTAATTATCCAGGCATGTTGACTGTTCAGATCGTCAGTTTTCTGTTGTGGCTGTTGCCTGGCACACACATGTTGGCCATAGTACAAACCAATAACTGGTGGGCATTGGACCGTGACTGCACAATGTCGAGTGTTTATTGATCATATTCATTGACATAGGCGGTGTATACCAACCCAACAAACGTGAATTGTTGACCCAATGCGGTTTCAATGTTGATCCACCGTCTGCGACACTGGCCCAACATCAAAACAACATTGGGTCAACGTATCGGTAGTGATTATCTATAATTACAAGTAGGCGCACAGACAGCAGGCAATTTAAATGGTATAACATTTTTTTCTCAGCAAGCATGGGTCACTTGCCCATTGTTGGCTGGATTATGGAACATCATGTGATGCTGGCCCGGCGTCGAATTATGAATGGATGGGTGTCTCTTGTTTGCTGATGTACGATTTAAATACAATACGGAAGGCGACACCAACCGGCATTGGAGAGTGGCCCTGTATTGTTTTAATGCTGGTCCACCTAAATTAATCATGAACCAGCATTCGAGTCTTTTGTCGTTGGCCGTTCATCATGATCGCATCTTTCTAAAAACTGTGTATATAATAAGCTTGTTTATTGCCATTATTTTTTTTTAATTCCTGATTTCTTATTTTGGACAACCATGTCAAAAATAAGAAATACGGGAAATTTGTCTCTATATCTAGCCTAGCTGATAAATGCGCAGCACAAAAATTAAAAAAAATTGCAGTTCTAGTCTATGGACATGTTTACATCATATGGTCATATTAAGAAGCCAAAATAAAATCACCGATTTTTTTATGATTTTAGCCTGGGACTGCCCCTTTAAAGAATGTACTGAAGATCATCTGATTACTGCCATGCTAGCTGACTATGTGATTTGGCGTCTATAAAGCCATACTACTCCTTTTAGACATTTTTTTATGCCTCAAACCTTACAACACTAAAATATTTTTGTAAAAACCTTGGAGTTTTATTCTATTTTAAGTCATCATAAATATCTTGATTAGTTCTTTATCCTTCATTTGAATAATCAAATATTTTATGTGTGTTATGTTATGGGTTTACGGTAATTATAATTTTTTAATTATTTCAGTGTGTGGACCGACTATAGAGGTCAGATTCTGGTGTCTCTAGACACCAGAATCTGACTTCTATAGTTGGTCCACACACTGAAATAATTTATTCTGACGTCTCTAGACGTCAGAATACGACTTCTATAGTTGGTCCACACACTGAAACGGTTAATCACAGTACACGCTGTAATATTCCTCACACAACTTATCTTATGAGACAAAATCCCATGAGATAATTTCTTTTACATCGGGAATACATATTATTCACTCAATGGACAGCATTGCTATCAACCAACCTCTCCTTACACAACTTGTGTCAACAAGACAACATCTCATGAGACAAAATCTCATAGGATAATCACATGGTGTT
This sequence comes from Flabesymbios commensalis, assembly GCA_964017125.1. NCBI lineage: Eukaryota > Metazoa > Annelida > Polychaeta > Terebellida > Flabelligeridae > Flabesymbios > Flabesymbios commensalis. The sequence goes on from OZ024910.1 coordinate 83,897,040, forward strand.
GAGACAATCTTATAGTGGATAACGGGCTTATATTGTCTTTATATAACCCTTACAGCGCTGAAATATTTTCAGTGGCGGATCCAGGAATTGCCAGACGGGGGGGGGGGGGCACAGATTTTTTTTAAAAAATCTAAGGCTTAAAATGGTGCGTTCTAGAGCATATTGAGCCGAAATTGTACTGTTTTTCAAAACACTGAACGAGAGGGGGGGGGGGGGCGCCGGCGGCGCCCCTTCTGGATCCACCATTGATTTTTGTATAAACAATGGAGACAAACGTGTTTTTCCAGTTTGAGATCCTCCACAACCATTATATTTAAATAGTTTACTCTTTCAGTGCAGGGACCGACATTATACAGAATATGATGTCTGTAAAAAGATCATTGGTCAAATAGGAAGAAAAGTGATTAACCCTTTCAACGCGGGGACCGTCTTTATACGTCATCTGACGTTTGTAAACGTCAGATTCTGACGTATAAAAACGTTCCCCGCGCTGAAATGCTTAAAATATTAATATTAGCCGTCGACCATAAAAATATTCATAATGGCCGTGGACCCATAACATAGGTATTCAAATGAAGCGGAAAGAGCTAACTAAGACATCTTACCAGGCACAAAAACTGCCGACGTCAGCACTTTTGCAATTAGCCAATTAGTGCACCAGCCGCACTACTTTCTAGCGCTGTGTGATATTTTGTTCGATCATGAGTGAAATGTGATGCGGTTCCGGCAGAGCCTGTAAAGCTGAGCGCGCATGCGCCGGCAGTACTTCCCGTGGAAGTCATCTCAGTTCCGGGACAAAAGGACACCAAGGGACATAACCCGCCGGCGTTCATATTACAATCTCTCCAGATCGGTATGGAAGACGTCGATTCTGACGTCTAAAGTCGATCCCTGCATTGAAAGAGTAAACTATTTATAATGGTCGTAGACCCATATTATAGGTATTCAAATGAAGCGGAAAGAGCTGACTAAGATATTTATGATGATTTAATTGAAAATGCAGACGTCAGATTCTGACGTCTAATATCGGTCCCCGCGCTGAAATGGTTTAAGCAAATCATTTGTAGGAATTTATTTTTTCATAACGAGTCACATTTTCTGTCATTTTAAGAGCTCTGGAAATTGCTTCAAGAATTCCAGCGTGAAAATAATGAAAAATATTTAATGGTAATTCGGTGAGACAATGGTTAAAAAGGCGTATCTTACTCTCTGTAAAGTGATATATACGACCTTTTGCTTCGACTGATGGGAATAGTGATGGAGTTAACTGGTTTCGACAACGCTGTCTTCTGTCATTAGCGTGGTTGTCCAGTCACGTGGAAAAAACAACATCCATTGCTTTCACAGCACCACATAGTTTGGCCAATATCCAGCACTGCATGAGTCAAGACAACATAATTATCTGGTCCAGGAAATCTAGCCTGACAATCAGCTGAACCTGGTATACATTGTAAGCAGATTCAGATTTAGCGTTTGTCAGGCGTTCCTTTATTACACTAACATATTATCAATTTGGTTGTGTCATTGTTCATTATTATTAGTTCATTACACAGAAAACACGATACTGTTGAGGCAATGTTGAGTTAACCCTTTCAAGCCTGAATTGACCATTCTCATCTTCATCCACTATAAGCCGCGAATTGCTGCAGCAATTCTCGACTTCTAGTGGATGAAAATGACTTGATGTAGTGTAAAAAATATTATCAATTTGGTTGTGTCATTGTTCTTTATTATTAGTTCATTATGAGCTCGTATTGTATGATGACCTATGTTGTGTATCTTATATGTAATTATCTATGATATCCACATAAATGTAACCTGAAAATTAACTCAACCAGATCTAGTGTTTCCCGGGTGTTTCTTCATTATACCAACATATTCTCCATTGTGTTGTACCGTTGCATCATCAACTTGTATTGTATGATTGTATATTTTATAATTAACCATGCTGTCCCCATAAAAGCATTTACTGTACTTTGAGGAGTAAATTGTTGGTACTTTGTAAATCAAGTGGATTGTCTGGATATTTTTAACCCCTTAGCTCTTAAAGCACTGAAATATGGTTATACAAACCATAGGGATCAAAGGGTTTTTTCAATTTATACCTATGTTAAGGGTCTGCGGCCATGATAAATATTTTCACCCGTACTGTGCGGGAATCGACTTTAGACGTCATGATATGACGTCTATAGGCGTCAGATTATGACGTCTAAAATTGGTCCCCGAGCTGTAATAGTTGAACCCTCACGATGCATCAAAGCATCACTTTACATCTCTGAAGAATGTCTTAAACTTCCTACACCTAGGTGTTTGAGAACCAAAAAATTCATTGAACTGTGTTAATAATAGCCATATTTTTTCTCGTTTGCCACCCACTTCAAGTCATCTTCATCCACTACAAGTCGATATTTGCGACAGCAATTCACGGCTGATTGTGGATGAAGAAGATAATGGTAAACTCAGGCTTGAAAGGGTCAGTAAGCGGTATCACGTGGTCCTCATTATAAAGCGATCGGACGAGTTATCTGGATGTAATTCGTTCCCCTGGATATGAAAGGGTGCATCTGCCGCTTTACAAAGCGGCAGATGCACCTTTGCATATCCAAAGGAACGGTATGTTGGCATCAGTCCATATCACCCCCCCCCCCCACAATACTGACTTTCACACGTGGATGGGGAAGAAACGTTTTTTGTTTCTTTCAAACCGCCGAGACCGGGAACTGAACCCCGAACTAGTGCTAACCACTACTCTAGGGCCCCCGCCCAACCCCCTTAGTAAAAATATCAAAATTCACATAAATTTAAACACGCGAAAATTACCAGATCTACAGTATATCCCTCCAGACTTGAACAGCACGTCGTGTCTTTTATAGTGTGATTTCCATTATCTTGTTATGATATTCCAGAATAATTCATATTTCTGTTTATTAATTATTTCAACGTGGGAAACTGATGCCAGCAGGAGGGCGGCAGATACAAAATGAGGATGTGACGTCAAGATCACCATCGTCATGTCGAGGTTTGTACTCTATATCAACCCCTATAGCACCGAATTCTGGCGTGCAAAAGCAAAACGCAGTATCTGCTCACCTTATAAGTGAGCAGATACTGCCTTTTGCCTTTGCAGACCCTTGATGTCCCCTGTAGTACTTGATTAACACTTGCATAACCGCCTATGGTGCGATTCGCATTATCTTGACAGTTAGGGTGGTCACTTAACCGTTTTAAGCCTGAATTTTCCATTGTCATCTTCATCCACTACAAGCCGCGAATTGCTGTCGCAATTCTCGACTTGTAGTAGATGAAAATGACTTGAAGTGAGTTACAAATGAAAAATACTGTTATTTTTAAAACAGTTCCGAGAAAATTTTCGTTTTAAAACCTATAGGTTTCAGGAAATTAAGTCATTCTTCAGAGATGCAAAATGATGCTTTAATGCATCGTGAGAGCTCAAAGGGTTAGGCTGACCAGAGGTCCCCCCTTACACAGCTCTATATACTGGTTAATAATGGAGCACAGGGTCCGCTTCCTGTTTTTCCTGGCTGCGCCCTTTCCGCCCACTACGTATATTATGAGGCTATGTCAACGTCAAAATAATTTTGAAAAATAACTGTAGCCCAATGGGTCAAACTTAGCATACCTGATACATTAACCTTCAGTTTGTAGACTATTATACAGCCTTTAAAACTATATTGAATCAACGTGGGCTGATAGTGTTTTGCTGGGAATACAAAACCAAAGGTCTACACACCCATCATAGGCTGACACAAGGCGCTCAATCTTGACAGTTAGGGTGGTCACTTAACCGTTTCAAACCTGAATTTTCCATTGTCATCTTCATCCACTACAAGCCGCAAATTGCTGTCGTAATTCTCGACTTGTAGTAGATGAAAATGACTTGAAGTGGGTTGTTGTTTCAATGTTGGATCACTTCCTACGATGCTGGGCCAGTTTTGCACAAACCTTGTGTTTACCTCTCACGTCATGACCCATGTGACCCAAATGACCCCTCCCCCCCCCCCCTGATTGTGCCCCCAGTGAACCCCGCCATGATCCTCTTCTCATCTGTCACACTAGAAGGGAGCATAAAGACATGACGAATGACGCATGTCACAAGGGAGCATACATTGATCAGTGATTGATGACTGCTACCAACAAAAAACATATAATGAACCCTTATCCTGCTAAATTCGTTTTTTTAATTTTCAGCCACTTGAAGTTGTGACTCGCTACCGCGATCCACAACTTCAAGTGGATGAAAATTATTCGTATTTGTCTAATTTGAGCATAAATATTTGTAAATCTAGATGTTTAGACACACATTTCATTCCCAATAACAGTGATTTGGTCGACTAATAAAACATTAAAAACGGATCAGCAGGATTAAGTTAATCCTAAGTAAAGGTGAATCCCAGAAGGTTAGAATGGACCTGTCGAGCATTCCTGGATCTTCTCTGCAAAATGTACCATAATAAACGAGCTGAATACATAATAGCTGAGCTGAGGTGGGTTATCTTCACTGCAGGCTCGAACCTATCACCTTCTGTCTGCACCCAGGTTATCAATCACGCTTTTCAGGATTTCACACAGCGTCTGGATTCAGGAAAAAACAACATATCCTGACTGACCTGACTGAATGTACAGATTCTCTATGAGAGAAATGGATGGGTCTGGACTATGACACAGGTGAGACGGTGGTTGACGGGGCCTCGTAATGGTTCAGTCACCAATGCATTCATTAAATTATTCATTCATTCATTCATCCATCCATTTAATTATTAATTTATTTATTTATATAGAGTCAATATAGTTTATAAAAACATGAATGAATGATTCATTATTATATTCGTTCATTCATTCATTCATTTATTTATTCATTCATTTATTCATTCATTCATTTATGCATTCATTCATTCATAAATTCATTCATAAATTCATTCATTCATTTATTCATTCATTCATTCATTCATTCATTCATTTATTCATTCATTCATTCATTCATTCATTCATTCATATTCAGTCAATATAATACATGAAACACGTTCATCCTCTTAATAGCATACAGATCATTATTATCATTCTCAATAAAATTAATTCAACTGACACGTTAACTAAATGGTTTATTCAATTTAATGTCATCCTAAATGTCTTAGTTAGTTGTTGACGCTTCATTTGAATACCTATGTTATGGGTCTACGGCCATTATTATTTCAAATCTTTCAGAATCTGACGTCCACAGACGTCAGATCTTGACATCTGAAGACGGTCCCCCCGCTGAACGGGTTAAAGGAATAGATCATGGTGAGCCAATATTGGCCTATTGTTGGGCCACCGTCGGCAACGCTGGCCCAACATTGGTGAGCCAATGTTGGCCTATTGTTGGACCACCGTCGGCAACGCTGGCCCAACGTTAAGTCAAGATTGCTAAAGTTATCACTGAGACTAAGTGTAGAAGTAAACACGTAGAGTAGGCTACTGTCACAAGTCAAATCCAAATGCCTATGGAAATGAACTGATACAAAAATAAAGGACATAGAAAGGAAGTTAATAACATTCTTATTGTGACGGATTGTATCATTTTACTCCATTAACCCTTTCAGTACGGGGACCGTCGTTAGACGTCATAATCTGACATCTACTCACGTCAGATTCTTAAAGTCGATTCCCGCGCTGAAATAATTAAAACAATTACAATGGCCGTAAACCCCTAATATAGGTATTCAAATGAAGGTGAAAGCGCTAAATAAGACATTTATGATGATTTCAAATTGAAAAAATATACAAAATTATACAATAATCTTTCACCGTTGTAAGAGGTAAATGCATAATAAATATACCACGAGATGCATAAACGCGAAGACAAAACTTAAAGGGTCAGAGTAATATTCTCATTTATTTTATTATTTTTTACAAATCTCTATTTTTAGGTTTCTTCCAAGTCACATATTAAAGACGATGAAACTGCATATAATAAATCTGAATATATAATTGATAAAATTTGTCTCAATATAATCTATGCAAATACGTTTCTTTGAGCATATCATCAAATCATTCATTTTCTTTCAGTTTGTGTTGGTAGTTGTGTGAGAAACTCTGGGGTTCAAGACGTCACTGCATTATCTGTTGCTCGGGTCAGCATTATCCGGCAGTTGTCATATTAACGCTTGATTAGGCTTTCATTCACCAGGTGGGCTATCAGTCGGCCTCCGCCCGGCTTGCCAACAGCCACAGGCATCTCGGATAAACCTGTGACATGAAGCAGAGGAAGCTGGGAAGCTAATAACTAGATAACGTCTATCTGTGATGAACACATCAAACGTCATAACTTAAAAATAAATACCAACCAGACAGCCAGCCAGTTAACCAACCGCCCAACAAGTCAGCAAATTTTCCAGTCAGACAACAAAAAAACAAGCGAACTACAAATCAACCAACAACACAACCATCCAACAAATCAATCAACAAACCAGTCAACCAACTAACAAATAAATCAACCAACCATAAGACCATAAAAACGCCATACCAATCAAACAAAAACCAAACAACTAATCAATCCGCCAAAAAAATCAACACGACGTTATTACGACGTACCCACTGGGAACACGACGTTGTTACGACGTTGAATCAACGTCATTCACGTCATTGTAGCCTTGTGTTGTAACCAGCGATAATGGAGTATGGATGACAGTATTGCCTTTTTGTTCAATATTCGTTCGTTTGCAATAATCGTCCAGCTGGCGTAGTCTACGCAGTCTAACGTCAAGTTTCCGCCATTATTGACTTTTTTGTAATAATCGTATTATTTTCCTCTCGCTGATGTAATCTCTACCAGGAGTCAGTTTTATGGCACTTAAAATGAAAAACTACTCCCTAATTGATCAATTATTTGCCGGTTCAGATAGTGGGGCTATTTTTACCATTATCGCTTATAGGACACAAGTAACTTGAGCCAAAGCTGGTTTAACGTTGATCTGATCTCGAAGACGATGGGCCAACACTAAGCCAACATTGGGTCGTTATCTCATACCAGCTGTAATATCTATAAAGGATTTATGTGAGCTAAAAGAAGATTGGTGCAAAAAAAGACATAGCATTTGCTCCCAGTGCAAAGAATGCCGCATTAATATAATTTACAAATTTGAACAATCATCACAATTCCTGTTTTATTCTATGTCTATAAAAAAGAAATATTAGAATGGAATTGTTAAAACAAATGCACAGCAATTTTTCACCCACTTGAAGTTGTGTCTCGATACCGCGACGTACAACATCATATTGGTAACTCACGTTTCTTTAAATTGAGACCAAACATTTGCAAATCTTAATAATAATAGGCCTATATTTAAATACTAGAAATATTCCATACTCATGATTGATGGTCAGTTTGGCATTTTCTATTTTCAACGGTGTTGACTGCTATTTTGACGTCCATATCTGATTTATCTATTTCCCCATTTTACAACCAGATATTTATTAACCACAATAAACAGTGCTCCAAACTGTTCAAATTCCTTAATCCTTACAACGCCGAAATAATTTTCTCTAAACCTTGGAGACCAAAGGGTTTTTCCAATTTGAAATCATCTTAATTGTCTTAGTTAGCTCTTTCTGAGTAACTTGAATACCTATGTTATGGGTCTACGATCATTACAAATAGTTTAATTCTTTCAGTGCGGGGATCGTCTTTATACGTCAAAATCTGACGTCTACAGACGTCAGATTCTGGCGTATAAAGACGGTCCCCGCGCATAAAAGGGCTAACCCCAAATAAACAGTGCTTCAAACTTTTCAAATTCCTTAAAGCACCCATCTGTGTTGATGTGTCGTAATTTTGTGAGCTGTAATTTCGTGTGTTTCATAAAAAATAAATATCTAATTCGATGGATCAAGAACTCCTTTCAAGTAGTTTTTATTGATTCCATCACAATTAATTTTTCAGTCACTTACTCCCACAGCAAGCATGGGACGTCGGCCCAACGTTGGCTTACAGTTTAGCCAGCGTCGTAGACGGTGGGCCAGCAGTAAATCAACGTTGGGCCAACTCCCCATGTTTCCTGAGTCTCTCTTCCTAACGTATTAAAAATGACCGTCAGAAGCTTTCAAGTCAGTGTGAAAATAATAGTCCGCAAATGTGACGCTAATTAGAAACCACCCCCTCCCTTCCTAAAAATGACTCGCCATTTTTACCATCACGATGGAATTTCTGTGAGACGAAAAAGGATAGTTTTTAGTAAAGCCCTACCAGCCAGCTTTAGACGTCAGAATTTAAAAAAATAATAATGGCCGTTGACCCATAACATAGGTATTCAAAAGAAGCGGACATAGCAACTAAGACATTTATGATGACTTCAAATCGAAAGAAAACCTTTGACCTCCATGCTTTATACAATTTTTTTTCAGTGTTGTCAGGGTTAGGGGATCTTATGTGCTCTGTTTAACCCTGTTTGACCCTGTTCAACCATGTTTACCCTGTTCAACCCAGTTTAACCCTGTTTAGCCCTGTTTGCTCACATACTGAGGTCAAGTGCGTTACCTGTTGGTTACCATGGCTTCAGACAACAGACGGATTGGTAAAAAACGTGAACTATCTTGTTTGTTCTGTAGCCATGGTAACAGTCTCTTTCAGCATCACTCAGCATTTCCTGCGCGTAAGAGGATATACATAAAAGTGACAATTAGGTTACCATGGCAATACAATCCCGCAGTCTACTCATAAAATCTCTGTAATGTAATCTACCGATCAGATGAATGAATGAATGAATGAAATCTTATATAGCGCATGTATCCAGCCGGAGGCTGTTCAGAGCGCTGAACATCGAGAGTAACTTAGCAAGGCCTGTTATCATTCAAATTCCAAGTCAGTCTCCTGGGAAATATACAGGTGAGCTGCCATTGAGGCGCATCAAGCTATTTTTCATTCCAAGCAAATTTGCCTTATGTGCCAAGTACTCACACATTGTGGATTTCCTGGGGTCTCGCCGGATGGAAACTGCGCCTACGTTCATTGAGGTTCTTTTACGTCCAACTCTAGGTCAGTCAGACGAGCCATCTGATTTACGTGGTTCTCTGAGCCCCACGAGTGTATACAGCACCTGGCAGTCCCAGGCGGTCACCCATCCAATTATGAACCGGCCGCGACGTTGCTTAACTTCAGTGATAGAGCCAATCACGATGAGCGAACGTCGTATTCCGTATGGCACAGAGTTGGCTCAATGCTGTGCTGGCAACAAGTGAAATGTCGGAAACAGCAGTAACTGCTTACTTTCTAAGTAAGCAGTTACTGCTGTTTGTCTTTGCATGGCGGTCGTGTTGTTTAAATTGTATGACAAAGACAAAAGCAGTAACTGATTACTTTCAAGTAAGCAGTTACTTCTCTTCTTGCTTCTCTTAGAAACAAAAAAAGGCCTGTCAAATGTAGAAGATGGTTTATCCACTATCACTTCATCACCTCATTCAAACAGCATTTCTCCTGGCATGCCCAATGTATCCAGCGTCGTCTCCATACTCTCTAAGCCAGTCTACAAACTCTCTAAGCCAGACATAACACGCTCAGGTTGATTTACAAACAGAATGATCCTCACCCCTCTCACCACTGAGACCTGGAGTGTGCAGTGTTGTCACAGTAATGTGGACTATGAACAAAATCTTCAAGTTACTAGATAAGTGTAGGACTCAATAGGTTCGGCCTGTAAACTAAATACTTGGTTCGAAACAAATTAATTTCAACAAATGGTTCGAGCTCGACATTAACTTTAACCTTACAGTGCTGGATCGACTTTAGACGTCAGAATCTGACGTCTGTAGACGTCAGATTCTGACGTCTAAAGTCGACTGACGACTGACGTCTAAGATCGATCCCCGCACTGTAAGAGTAAAATATTTATAATGGCCGTAGACCCATAACATAGGTATTCAAATGAATCAAGAAGAGCTAACTAAGACATTTATGATGATTTTAAATTGAAAAATCCCTTTAGTCTCTATGGTTTACACAAAATTATTTAGCGCTTTAAGGGTTAACTTTCTCCTAAAATTTCGAGCTCAACGAGTAGAGAAAGGCATCTGTGCCGGCAATGTGTCTTTTGATATTTTCTCAGTTCAGCTCTGGCTACGTCGCAGACAACGAGTCAGTTCATTCCTGCTCTGCAAAACAAAAAGGCAGTTTTACAACTGCTTACTTGAAGTGCAATTAGTTGCTGCATTATGCCTCTGCGCTGCAGATTTCTCTGTAACTATAGTATTTTTTATTCTTTCGAAAAATAGATTTTGCTGTAGCTATATTATTTTTTATTCTTTCGAAAAATAGATTTTGCCCTGAAACATGTACAGCAATTGTAGATAACTTAAGGTGTTTGAAAATGACCAGTTTTTAGCCAACTACATAATTCATCCCGTTTGGTATGAAAGGGTTTATCTGCCCCTTTACAAAGTGACAGATAAACCCTTCCATATCCAAGGGGGGCGATATGTAGACCATTTTCACAAAATAATACATAGGGCATAAATGTGAGTGGAGCTGTTGACCCTAGAGCTCTGATGTCACGAGCTCCGATGTCGACCACGGTAGCCATTATGATTTTATTAGCACCTGCATAACCAGTTGTTAAAGATAAAATATGCATTCTACCTTGAATTATTAATATATGTTAAGACTTAAATTTCACAAATCTGAGTAATGTTCAGTCGCTTGAAACTGTGTATCGCGGTAGCGAGACACAGTTTGAAGCGACTGACATTCAAATTGAATAGATCAGATCTGTAGTGGTCAGTGACGTCAGCTGACATTGGATTATAACAGATGACAAAGCTGTGTGAATGACTAGAGCTTCAGGCCTTGACGAGAGCTGATTGTGGTGATATAATGTGATTAGATTATTGTATAAAACCTGAGGCATGTCTCCAATACGGTGTTTGACATCGGCTAAAACTGGCATTTGTCACCTGCGTCCAATGCACACATGTACTGCTCTGAAAAGCCAAAAGGCAGTAACTGCTTATTTGAAAAGTGAGCAGTTACTGCCTTTTGCTTGGCAGGCCAGTGATCATCTGAAAAGCCAAAAGGCCCAACATTAAAACAACGTTGGATCAACTTTTGGCGCTTGCTGGTATATTACTACAAACAAATATCAACCCTTACAGCGCAGGAATCGACCTTAGACGTCAGAATCTGACGTCTGTAGATTCTGACGTCTAAAGTCGATCCCCGCACTGTAAGAGAAAAAACATAGGTATTCAAATTAATTGACGTCAGCTGACATTGGAATATATCACAGACGACAAAGCTGTGTTAATGACTAGAGCTTCAGGCCTTGACGAGAGCTGATTGTGGTGATATAATGTGATTAGATTATTGTATAAAACCCGAGGCATATCTCTAATACGGTGTTTGACATCGGCCAAAACTGGCATTTGTCACCTGCGTCCAAAGCACACATGTACTGCTCTGAAAAGCCAAAAGGCAGTAACTGCTTATTTGAAAAGTGAGCAGTTACTGCCTTTTGGCTTTGCGTGGCAGGCCAATCTGAAAAGTCAATAGGCCCAACATTAAAACAACATTGAATCAACTTAGGGTGTGTGCTGTTATATTACCTGATTTTCCAACAACTGTACTTAGATTCATAACGATCCGCCACAGAACGCTTACGTAACGGAGACGGTCGACGCATAAAACCACGTCAATTGCCAGGTAATTAGGATGGAAAGAGAGGGGGATTACCTTGTAGGGAGATCGGGGCGAAATGGACAGAATGGGCTAATTACAGCAATTGTTACTGGCGGCACTCCCGCCATCAGCCTGGTTGCCCGGGTAACAAGTAGCTGAACGAGAGGGATGATGGGAGGCCTAAGTGGTGTGACATCACGCAATGATGTTGACGTCATATTCATTATGTGACGTCACTACGCAGGTTATTATTCTGTACGTCAATAACAAATAAATTAGTCCTATATGTTTATATGATTGAGATGACACTGTCCTCCAGACACAGGATTCGAAATTCAAGCCCTGGCGGTCTGAGGCCGAGCACGCTACCTCTCGGTCACGGAGGCTCCCCGCAATACTAACTTTCACACGTGGATGGGGAAGAAACAATTTTGTTTCTTTCAAACCTCCGAGACCGGGAACCGAACCCCGGACTCTGGCGTGAAAGGCAGCGGTGCTAACCACTACCCTAGGGCCCCCGCCCCTGTCGTAAAGGAGTCATTCAGAAAGTTCAATCTGAATGCAATTGATCAGGAACTACCTAATACATGTTCAAGCCCCACAAACATCAGCTTCAAACCAGCTAGAAGAACTTTGTAGCCTACCAGAGTATAAGTTTAACCATGCACGAAGGTTAAAAAGACCTCCTGGGTTTAACAGACAGCGGACTGAATGACATGGAATCGGTGTTTTTTTTATCTCATAGGCTTACTTATGTGGTGTCCCCCTCTGTCATCTCTGCTTGTTCAGTAGTTGTAACTGTTGGAATATTGAATATTTCGTGTATACACCTACTGGAATATTAAATATTTCGTGTGGACGTTGTCCGCCAATTGTGACACTTCAAGCTGTGCAAAGGCCTTAGCTAAAAAAATCAACTTTTCTGATGATAGACGCGAAAAGTCGTGTTGGTGATAACTACCCAGTGTAGGCCTGTACGCAACATGGAGTTTTCTCAAATAGTCCATGGGTCATAAGGTTAATCAGTAGGCCCTAACAAAAAAATTGAAATTTTCTAATCATAATGACCATGTGAGTATGTGTATTGTGATACATTTTCAGTATGATAAACATTTCAGATGAGTAGCTTAACAAAGATGGCGATAAATTTCAAAAAGGCGCGAATCTAAGCTAAATTGCATGTGTTTACATGCTTGAAGAGTTCATCATACAAATCAAATGTATATACATAATTATTGGTGTATTAGAAGCAGGAGACCACTATGTTAAAATACCGTTTACAACCATCATAGCTGACTTCGAAATCAGTAAATCTTGCTATGGCTTACTTATATGTCGATCACAATATATTCGATCACAGCTGACAAGTATCACGTCCCCCATATCGTTTTTTTAGCCCGCTAATTGATGCATTGTTTGATGATGGGCCTAATCAGGGGAAATCTATTGAGTTAATGAAAATTTTAAAACCTATTGGCAATCCTCTACGTTAAGGCCTAAATGATTTTGCAAAATATTAATTTGATCCATCAATGACAAATTGGTCTGTATAACCATGAAAAAACAAACAGAATTTTTTTTTTTGGGGGGGGAGGGGGGGGACGGGTTTCCGTGACCGAGACCAGGCGTGCTTGCCTCAGATCGCCAAAGCTCAAATTCCAAACTCTTTTCATTTAATTTAACTTAGCATCTCTGGGATAATCATGTTGAGTTCCACAATAGAATGGTTCACGAAATATTGATGCATGACGTCAGCCTTCACCTCGATGAAAAGTTATTGGGCTGTGGAATAACAAAAGCTCGGAAAATCAACATCTAAGATATCAACATAATTATGCATGCCAATTCTCACCAGGGTTTGAGACAGGGACACAAATTAAATCTGCAGAGATTTAACAGCAGTACGAGAAATAAGTTATAAGTATAGTCCAATCAAATGATTAGGTCCACATATGTGTGGCGCTGTTCGTACACAGTGGACTAACGTTACTCCTCCAGTAGAAGAACATGATGTGCATCGAAAAATATGCTAATTCTAAAACAGGGGAAATATGGATTTAATGACAGTCCTGCTTACGTTGGACACAACAGCATTGTAGGCCTACAGTAGTTGTAATTTTAGGGGGCCACCATTCAACTCGCAGGAGGAGGGGGAGCTGAAATATTTTTTTTAAATACATATTCTCAGGCTAAATGTTCGTGAAATAAATAATTGTCTGAAAGACATGTTGTAAAGAAATATTTAACTTTATACTAAATATAAAATAAATAATTATATAAACTCCTGAGCATCAGTTTAATGGCCGCTAAAGCAATTTTGATTGACTGAACCTTAAATGTGTGCAGCAGAGCGCACCGGAAAATCAATACTACGCCTAATTTGGCATCTAAATTTATAGACAGGAAAGTTTTAAGGAAGTGAAATAAATATTTGTTTCCACACACAAATGGAAAGAGATATTTTGCTTCGGGCAGAGTTTGAAAGACTGAAAGATTGAAAATGAAATAAATAAATATGTCCGAATAAAAAAACTCCATCCCCCCTCCCCTAGAAATTAAAGGGTGGCTCCTTTATCGTGTGTATTTGGGATACAATATTATTATTGTCAATAATAAAGTTAAAATATGTACACTGACCGAATTAAGACACCATGACCACTTTAGGTCGCCAACTATGACTTATTTGGGACACCAGGTCCCTATTCAGTCACAACAGATTTATTTTTTACAAACGTTCAAAATCTTTGCTTCTTTTACCATTTTCTCTCATTTTCAAGAGAAATGTTGAAACAATGATGAAAATTTCAATTTAAAAACATTTGTTTTCGTTGCTAATGCACTGTGAACTAGGGATATTTGAAATTGTGAAAAGTATGACTGAATAAGGGCACCTTACGTTAGTGCTGTCTGGATCACGGGATGTGGCTACACACTGTGATGTGATTGCCAGGGATTATAGCGACATTAGATGAACGCCTAGTGCTGTCTGGATCATGGGATGTGGATACACAATGTGATGTGATTGCCAGGGATTGTCAGGAGTTTACATTACGTCATTTCTTCCTTCCTTAGTTAACGTCATTCCCCCCCCCCTCCTGAAGCCCACACCATGTACTTATATAACTGATGGCTGAACATATAGCCATAATACAACTAATTAACCTGATTAGTGGTACGATGGTACACCAGTATGGTATTACAGAATAGTCGCTCAACTTTAGGCTTTCATCGTGGTTTACGAAAAGCTAAGGTGGTTATGATGACAATCGTTTTACCATCATGGATTAATACGGAATACTTAGGCATATCTGACTGATTTAATTGTTTGGCCGAAATTCTCAAAAAATTTTCCAAGAATTACATCTATCTACATCAACCTAACTTTATGTAAGTGAGCCATATCTGATAATTGACAGCTCAGTTTTATTATCGTGATTTTCATTAATGTAATTGGTTGTATGCCTACATTGTTGTCACTGTTTACTATCCTACATGTAGCAATCATGTCTCTTTCAACAAGTTTGGTCAACAAAGCAATGTCTTCTAATTCGGGACCACATTATTATCTATAGGCTTACTGTAGATAGATGAATAGTGTAAGCCATGTAGACGTCAGATTCTGATGTATAAAGACGATCCCTGCAGTGAAGAAATTAGAATATTTATAATGGTTGTAGACCCATAACATAGGTATTCAAATGAAGCGGAAAGAGCTGACTGAGACATTTATGATGATGTAAAATTGAAATAAACCTCCATGATTTCTAAAAAAATAATTCAGCATTGTAAGGGCTATAGCGACATTGGATGAACGCCTAGTGTTGTCTGGATCATGGGATGTGGATACAATTTTCAATGTTGTTTTAATGCTACAACGGTGGACCAACATTAAAACAACATGTGATGTGATTGCCAGGGATTGTCCTGAGTTTACATTACGTCATTTCTTCCTTACTAAGTTAACGTCATCCCCCCCCCCCCTGAAGCCCACACCATGTACTTATATAACTGATGGCTGAACATAGCCATAATACAACAAATTAACCTGATTAGTGGTACGATGGTACACCAGTATGGTATTACAGAATAGTCGCTCAACTTTAGGCTTTCATCGTGGTTTACGAAAAGCTAAGGTGGTTATGATGACAATCGTTTTACCATCATGGATTAATACGGAATACTTAGGCATATCTGACTGATTTAATTGTTTGGCCGAAATTCTCAAAAAATTTTCCAAGAATTACATCTATCTACATCAACCTAACTTTATGTAAGTGAGCCATATCTGATAATTGACAGCTCAGTTTTATTATCGTGATTTTCATTAATGTAATTGGTTGTATGCCTACATTGTTGTCACTGTTTACTATCCTACATGTAGCAATCATGTCTCTTTCAACAAGTTTGGTCAACAAAGCAATGTCTTCTAATTCGGGACCACATTATTATCTATAGGCTTACTGTAGATAGATGAATAGTGTAAGCCATGTGAGCCAAAAGTATGGCGTTGATGTCATCACCTTTTTCTAGTCTCTCCAGTCTAATGGTCCAGGTAGCTGGAAGTTGTTAAAAAACACATAAATTCAGAGAAAATGACGGCTTCCTATAATTATTTATTATAACTGTTCGATTCGACAGTTAAATTGTATATAGACTATATTCTTAGCGTGACCCTAGTATCCTAATGGAAGTAGCGAGCAGGTTTTCATCCCCCGTCCGTAGGAGAAGGGGGGATTTTAGTTGCGCCTGGATCTATCACACGTGAGGCTCATGCATCAGGCGGTACTTTGTTTTTGTGGGTGCAATAAATAAAAAAAATAGTGGTCATTTGTTTCAATTGAAATCACATTCTTAACAACATGGTGATGTGTAAGTGATTTAAAGGGACTGGCTAAAGCTAAAATCGTCAAAAAATCGGTGACTTTATTTTGGTTTCTTAATATGATGTAAACATGTCCATAAACTAGAATTGCAAAAGTTTTAAAATTTTTGTGCTGCGCATTTACCAGTTAATAATAATAATAATAATAATAATAATAATAATAATAATAATAATAATAATAATAATAATAATAATAATAATAATAATAATAATAATAATAATAATAATAATAATAATAATAATAATAATAATAATAATAATAATAATAATAATAATAATAATAATAATAATAATAATAATAATAATAATAATAATAATAATAATAATAATGGTGAGTTCTTATATAGCGCACATGCAATGCTCTGTGCGCTTCACACATATTACCCCTGGTCACTGGACCTGTTCCTTCATGTACCATTTCAACTCCCTTTTTGAAGCATACAGCACTTGCAGCCATTTCGGCGCTAGGAACTAATCGCACACATTGCCATCTCTGTCCTACCAGGTACTCATTTACAAGTAAAGCATGTGAGGGTAAAGTGCCTTGCCCAAAGACACAACATCGAAATAATGTCCCAACATTGAGAGGGGAGAAACATGATATTTCTTTGAAAATCCTGCACCAAGCGGGATGCGAAGCTGCACGGTAGGCAGCGACATTGGCAAAGCTCCGCGCTCTAACCATTGCGCCATTTCCCTCTCTGTATAGCTAGGCTAGATATAGAGAAGAAATTCACGTATTTCATATTTTCGACATGCATGTTCGAAATAAGAAATCAGGAATTTCGTCTCTATATCTAGCCTAACTGGTAAATGCGCACCACAAAAATTTGAAAACTTTCGCAGTTCTAGTCTATGGACATTTTACATCATTTGGTCATATTAAGGAGCCAAAATAAAACCACCGATTTTTTAAATATTATTTTAGCCTGATTGAGTCTCTTTAAGACCCTATCACCATGATATATATAAAACCAATTATTCGATCATTCGGTATTCAATTCATACTGAATAGACTGTATTATTTTCTACTAGGTAATGGCGCTTTTCCATGTCCTGTCGACAACAGTTATATTATAACTAGACTAAACATTTAACAGCCACCAAATAGGATATCTAATAATAAAACCGCTATAACGGTCTACTATTTCGTTATAACGGTCTAGTATTTCGTTATAACGGTTTAAAAATCCGGTATAACGAGCTACTATTCCGCTATAGCGGTGTATTATTTCGTTATAACGGTCTAGTATTTCGTTATAAGGATATACTTATCCGTTAAAACGATCTACTATCCCGTTATAACGGTCTAGTATTTCGCTATAACGGTTCAGTATTTTGTTATAACGGTGTATTATTCCGTTATAACCGTCCAGTATTGCGTTATAACGGTCTTTATTTCGTTATAAGAGTCTAGTATTGCGCTATAACGGTCTAGTATTCCGCTATAACGGTCCAGTATTTCGTTATAACGGTCTACTATTTCGTTATAACAGTACAATATTCCGTTATAACGGTCTAGTATTTCGTTATAACAGTCTAGTATTCCGTTATAACGGGCTAGTATTTCTTAAAACAGTATACTGTTTCGTTATAACGGTCTAATATTTCGTCATAGCGGTCCAGAGTTTCGCTATTACGGTCTACTAATCTGTTATAACGGTCTTCTAATCCGTTATACCAGTCTACTAATCCGTTATAACGATGTACTAATCCGTTATAACTGTATACTAATCCGTTATAACGGAACAGTAGACCGTTATAACGGAATATGAGACAGTTATAACGAAATACTAGACCGTTATAACGGATTAGTAGACCGTTATAACGGATTAGTATGCCGTTATAACGGATGAGTAGACATTATAACGGATTATTAGGCCATTATAACGGATTAGTAGACCGTTATAACGTTATACTAGATCGTCATAACAAAATACTAGACCGCTATAACGGGATAGTAGACCGTTGTACCGGGTTAGTAGACCGTTATAACGAAATAGGAGAACGTTATAGCGAAGTACTAGACCGTTATAACGGTATAGTATACCGTTATAACGAAATACTAGACCGTTATAACGAAATACTAGACGGTTGTAACGGAATAGTAGACCGTTATAACGTGCTACTGGATCGTTATAACGTGATACTATACCGGTATAACGGGGATAGTAGACCGTTATAACGAAATACTACACCATTAAAACGAAATATTAGACCATTATAAAGGAATAGTAGACCGTTATGACGGGATAGTAGACTGCTATAACGGATTAGTAGACCGTTATAACAGATTAGTAGACAGCAATAACGAAAAACTAGACCGTTATAGCAGAATAGTAGACTGTTATAACGAAATACTAGACCCCTATAACGGAATAGTAGACCGTTATAACGAAAAAACTGGACCGCTATAACAAAATACTAGACCGTTGTAACGGAATAGTAGACCGTTATAATGGGATAGTATACCGTTATAACGGATCAGTATACCGTTATTACGGATTAGTAGACCTCTATAACGGATTAATAGACCGTTATAACGAAATACTAGACCGGTATGACGAAATACTAGGCGGTTATAACGGAATAGTAGATGTTATAACGGGATAGTAGATCGCTTTAACGGATAAGCAAACCGTTATAACGGATTAATAGACCGTTATAACGAAATACTGGACCGTTATAACGGAATAGTGGACCGTTATAGCGAAAGACTAGACTGCTATAGCAGAATAGTAGACCGTTATTACGAGAGACTAGACAGTTTTAACGGATTAGTAGACCGTTATAACAGATTAATATATCGTTATAACGGATTAGTAGATCGCTGTAACGGATTGAAAAAAAGTCTTATTGTCATAAAAACTGTGGAAGCAGTAAGGCTGCATCACGTCTTATAGAAAAATACAAGACGACTTCTCTCATTGTGGACGGAATGGCCTATGAGCTCGTCTCCTCAAATGGACACGTAAGCAATATTACACCACATATATATGTCTTATAATATGGGCTTACATTGATATTAAAGGTTTAGTTTTCAGTGTTCTTATTTATGTCAGGTCACTGTAAACGAGATCTACTCTTCGCGATCAGACCAGGAGGAGACCGACTCACGGATTGTCCTATATCTTCCCCATGCAGAGAATCTTAGATTTTAATCAGCAGTTGTGTATACTCCGGATTCAGATATATTCTTCATCCTACTTCTCCATGCACATGACCTGACCATCACTATCTACCTTGACACTGGCACAGGAAAGCACAGGAAGCTCATCAACATTGGTGAACTGGCTGACGAACTAGGAAAAGATTGGTCTGCCACTATACTTGGTTTCTATGTCTTCTCAGGGGAGGACTGTAGCAGTGCTTTCAAAGGGAAGGGGGAGGTAGCCCCGTTGAAAAAACTCCATATAAAATATTTCCATTGTTTAACGTTGTAAACAACTTAGGGAGTCGTGGACCGTGACAACAGAGGTAAATTAGCAGCTAGAAGTATTTACTTGTTTCATGTATGGTAAGCCCCGTGAAAGATCTGTGAATGTGGTCAGAAGCAAACTACTCAAGGATATGGTTGGAGAGGATGATACTCTTAGCTCAAAGTCAAAGGTTGATATGGTTTGCTTGCCTCGATCTATGTCAGGACTCTCTCGTACCACATATTCAACGAGTCAAGCATCATGTAAAAATGAAATGAATCGGGCTTTAGGCCACCTTTGCGCACATATAGGCTAAACTGGGCCAGAAGAACCTCATGAGGATGGTGAGATGAATGAGATGACACTGTCCTCCAGACACAGAATTCGAAATTTGCGCTCTGGCGGTCTGAAGCCGAGCACGCTACCTCTCGGTCACGGAGGCTCCCCACAATAATGAGTTTCACACGTGGATGGGGAAGAAACATTTTTGTTTTTATAAAAAACCGCCGAGACCGGGAACCGAGCCCCGTGAAAGGCAGCGGTGCTAACCACTACCCTAGGGCCCCTGCCCCCAATCATCATGTAGGCCCTAGCTTGTTACAAACATGCAGCCCAAGCAATTTTTGAGAAACCCGAGCCGGATTCTGAAAGTCAAGGGTGGCTGAGAACTGATGATGGAGTTGTGGAGCCTGTATGGTCCATTGGCCCTATATTGCCATCATCTTTGATTAAATTATTAGACATTTGTGACACTGAAAATGATAATGACGAGAATGATTGCACAGATGATGAGCCGAATCTGAAAGAGGATGTGGAGATAAACTATGTTGATCTGACACCTAACTATAGAGTTCATCAACATAACACACGAAATATAAATAAAATACACGAGCCGTATGTAAGACATGATTTTGCCAAGACATGCAGCCGCTATGAACTGCCTATTCTTGTTAACAAAACATCACCATCTATCATAGAAAAAGTAAACACTCACAGCTTAAAAGGGTTTTGCACTTAAACAAAAAAATATTTTATAGACAACTACTCAACGACTTGTGATATTTTAAATTGTTACTCTTGTAATAGTATTCCTAATCAATAGTAATGATATTCCTCACCTGATACATATACTACATAATTTTCTCGTTTCACTTGGTATACTTGTGACATTTTAAATTGTTACTCTGTAATAGTATTCCTCATCAATAGCAATAGTATTCCTCACCTGATACACATACTGCATAATTTTTCTCGTTTCCCTTAGCATATTTGTGATATTTGAAATTGTTACTCTTGTAATGGTATTCCTCATCAATTGCAATAGTATTCCTCACTTGATACATATACTGCATAATTTTTCTCGTTTCATTGTGTATATTTGTGATATTTTAAATTGTTACTCTTGTAATAGTATTTTCTCATCAATGGTTATAGTATTTCTCACTTAATGCACATACTGCATAATTTTCTCGTTTCACTTTGTATATATTTAATCATTTCAAACACATACTGTATACCTGATTTACATAATAACTGAACTGTCAAATGGGTGGCCTCTATGCCAGCGACCATATGTGGTCTTAATGGAGGTCTCCCAAACCATGTATTTACGGTTAAATAAACTTTCTTCTTCTTCTTCTTCTATGTTGATATGTTGACAGAGGATGACTACCAGACTTTGCTTCTTTTTTAACAGAAACATATGATTTACTAGTATCTATCATTCTGTGATATTTCACTGAAGAATTAATAGCATGATAGTTTGGATTAAGCTTGCATTATTGCTCATTTTAGAAAACAAATCTGTCAATTTTATCTAAATTACATGAATAAAAATATATCATTCTGATCACTTTTGCATTCAATTCAGCATCCCGGAAAACCATAAAATTGACACCAAGATCATTGTAATCGGTCCATTAGTTGCTGTTTTATGACATTTAGTGTTTCGACTTTACTATAGGACACAATTATTTTGGTAAATCTGTAGCGCATGTTTTTCGTCGATTTATCCGTCAATTCTGAACCGACTTCTTTGAAATTTTGCACAGGCCATTTCCAAGTCATGTCCTCACATCGGTACAAAAATCGCAAAATTATATTGAATATTTCAAAAGTTAGACTATTTGACATGTAATAAAATTCCAGAAATAGTGTAATGGGTTTATAAAGGGACGTCATAATTTTAATTTACTACATGTCAAATGGTCTAACTTTTGAAATACAATGAAATCATCCTGATCACCTTTGCATTCAATTCACCATCCCAGAAAACAATAAAATTGACACCAAGATCATTCGAATCGGTCCTTTAGTTGCTGTTTTATGAGATTTAGTGTTTCGACTATACAAAAGGACACAATTATTTTAGTAAATCTCTAGCGCATGTTTTTCGTCGACTAATCCGTCAATTCTGAACCTATTTGCTTGAAATTTTGCACAGTCAAATGGTCTAACTTTTAAAATACTGCATATCAGTTTACGAAATTTTTACCGATGTTCGAACATGACTTGGAGATGGCCTGTACAAAATTTCATGAAAATCGGTTTAGACCTGACGGAGAAATCGACGAATAACACGCCCTACAGATTTACCAAAATAAGTGTGTCCTAGACATAGAGTGGTTGGCGGCCATCTTGGAAATATGCTAATTAGGCCCCCGTGGGACAATTTTTTTTAAAGTGAACATCAAAATTCTTTAAGTAGATATCCTAGGGGTGCTGAAAATGATTTCAGAATTTAGTTGTCCGGGGGGTGCACGGGAACCTATTTCTCCTACCCAACTATAGTGAATGATTTTGATAAACTGGTTTTAGTGCAACTAGTAACTAAATCAACTAATATTTTGATGTTTTGGAGGCATCACTTGTTTTTTACTTCGGCTTTCCTTGATAGACTATATCAAATGTTCATTTTCTAATACAGGAGCATTGAAGTAAAAGCTACTTAGTTTTTAAGCCATTAAGTGCTTTAAGTGCACTCGAGTTATTTCACAGCACGAATATTGACTGCAATTACTCAAATCAGCTGATTTAGATTTCAAATTAACTACTAATTGTGCGTTCTAACATGTCAGTTCTAATTTAAATTCGGGCTTTTTTCATTCATCCAAAGCTAGAAATGACATCAGCATTAATAATCTCAGAATAAATGCCTTAACCCTTTAACTTTTACAGCGCTGAAATATTGCTGTATAAACCATGGAGAAGAATATGTGTTTTTTTCTATTTGAAATCATAACATATGTCTAAGTGAGCTCCGCTTCATTTGAATACCTACGGTCAGTATACATATTTTAATTCTTTCAGTGCGGGGACGTCTTTATAATAATTTTTTTGAAAGAAAAACACTTGAAGTTGTGGGTCGCGGAAGCGAGACACAACTTCAAGTGGGTGAAAATATAAAAAAATCAACTGAGCGTTGAAATATTTTTGTATAAACCATGCAGAAAAATGTGTGTTTTTTCAATTTGAAATCATAACATATGTCTAAGTGAGCTCCGCTTCATTTGAATACCTACGGTCAATATACATATTTTAATTCTTTCAGTGCGGGGACGTCTTTATATTTAAATAAATTAAAGAAATATGGGTAATATTCATCCATTTGAAGTTGTGGGTCGCGGTAGCGAGACACAACTTGAAGTGGATGAAAATTTAAATAAATTAACTTGGCAAGATAAGGGTTAGAGTGTGGGCGAATTTTCTGAAATTCCCGGATTTCTCGTAATAGCTGATTTAACATGGCGCCTGGTGATCTCGACACAGGCTGATCTCAGCCAGGATAGATATCTCGGCACTGGGTGATTTCACTTGGGATAGCGCTCTCGGCACAGGTCATCTCACCACAGCTAGTCATGTCGGCTCGGATGTTAATCTGGCTCATTATTTCGGACCAGCTGTTGATATCGTCCGTTCTGTTCATCTCGCATGTTGTTGATTTCGTCTCAGCTGCTGTTCCTGGCAATTAATTTGTCTTGTGTGATAATCGCACACTCTGTATCTAGGGGGCTGTTCCAATAACTTAAGGAAAGGGGGTGACAATTGGATATGGTTTCCCCCCCCCCATATGTTTTTATTATTTGGAATTAAAAAATAAAATGTTCCAGATAATAATCGGGGGTCAGGAGCACCATCGATAATTGTTTTAGTGGCAAACAGCGTACAAACTTGGAGTGATTTTTGAACAATTCGGATTCTGAAAGAGGAACCCTGGCCACTCCTTCAAAACAGTAACTGCATACATAAAAACTTAGGTTACTCTTTTTAGCATTTGACGTATTTTATCAAAGGATTCTAGGAAATGAAAGGAATATCGACATTAATAAGTTTTTAAGCGCATGCAAATTCCAGATTTATGTTTATTTTATGTCTCATCATTCTTCTATGACTTGCTGATGGATGGGAATAAAATATTTCACGGTAATGTAAGTAAACGTCGACCCAATGCTGGTTTAATGCTGGCCCAACGTCGCAGACGATGGGCCAGACATGCTTCTGCACAAAGCAGACAGCAGCAACTGCTTAATTTTGACGTAAGTAGTTACTGCTTTTTGTCTTTTCAGGGCAGATTATACATTTACTACTAACGCCCATATCATAACGCAGACGACTTATTAACACCAAATAAACAGTGCTCCAAACTGTTCAAACAAATGGTTTTAACGTAACCATCTGTGGTTATGTGTCGTAATTGTGTTAGCTTTGTGTGGTTCATGAAAAAAAGCTTATTTAATGCATCAAGAATTCTTTTCAATGGGATTTTTTATTGATTCCATCAGAATTGATTTCTCAGTGACTCTCCCATTTAACTCAATAATAATGACAGTCAGAAGCTTTCAAGTCAGTGTGAAAATAATAGTCCGCAAAAGTGACACTGATTAAAACCCACCCCCTCCCTTCATGAAAATGACTGGCCATTTTCACCATCACGATGATCAATGCTAATTACATTGGAATTTCTGTGAAACGAAAATGGATAGTTTTTAGGAAAACCCTACCAGCCAGCCCCTCGATAGCTGGTCAGTGACAAAGGGGACACAATTGTGGAGAGTATATGAATGCACTGATCCCCTTGAACCCTCACAAGAAACGAAGCCGTATTTATTAAAATGATTTTTGTCCAGTCTCAAGCATTAAAATGTGGCATGTGCTGTAGAACTCTTACATTTGATCAGCCACTGTATTTGAAGTTTCAAAATCAAGCATGACAATCATCCACAGCTCCGACATCTATTTCTTCATGTTGGTGGTGGGTTCTGGGATGGTTGCTAGTAGTAGTACTTTCCGCCCCCATCCGGAGAGGGTAATTAGGGATCTGTTCCGTCAGTTGCATGCTGTACGGCATTGTACAGACGCACTAGTCTACAGCAATCATCCAAGTGAAGCTGCAGCCTCCTGGAATCTGGCTATAATCTTCGGGTGGATTGCCAGTGGCGTACCCTGGTTCCTACGCTCAACACCGGTACCAATGCATCCCTTGCATCAGTGCAGGCACTGGTGTAGGCCATGATAGCCTTAAATAACCGGCAATAGAGTGTTTGACATTAGGTCTCTCACGGGGGATGAATGGAGTTTCCCTTCCTATTGTTACTCTAGGGACTATCCGACCCGACGATAGGGAAATGCCATGGAGTTTCAGCTTTACATTGCACAGCGAAACCCAAATCTCTGGCCGTCTGGGGGTAGATCCCCTAAACATGCCCAGAACCCCTTATCGAGTGAGCGACGGAAAACGCTCTCAATAACCCACGATGCTCTATCACCTCCACCCTCACATCATCATCTGTACATCATTCAACGTCACGTGCTGAAAAGTGACGCAAAGCAATGATTTACTACTACTACTACTACTACTACTACTTCTACTACTACTACTACTACGTAACTGTCAGCACCCCTGGCCACCCCCTCAAAACAGTAACTGTCAGGTCCCCTGGCCGCCCCCTCAAAACAGTAACTTCATACTTAAAAACTAAGCTTTTATACAAAAATGTTATCAGGCTTTGACATATTTTATCAATGGATTCTAGGAAATGAAAGGGATATTCACTTAGTTTTTAAGTGCATGTAAATTCTAGATAGATGTATATTTTATGCCCTGTCTCATCATTCCTCTATGACTTGTTGATGGAGGGAAATAAAATACAGATTTTCCTGTTCAGTATTTCACTGTAATGTCAGTAGTCTAAACACGAAACGTCGACCCAATGCTGGTTCAATGTTGGCCCAGCGTCGCAGTGCTTTGTGTGGTTCATGGAAATACATATCTAACTTAATGCATCATGAATTCCTTCCAAGAAGTTTTTATTGATTCCATCAGAATTGATTTCTTAGTCACTTACTCTCTCTTCCTAACGCAGTAAAAATGACTATAAGAAGCTTTCAAGTCAGTGTGGAAATATAGTCCGCAAATGTGACGCTAATCAAAAACCACTCCCTCCCTTCATAAAAATGACTCGCTATTTTCACCATCACGATGATCAATGCTAATTACATTGGAATTTCTGTGAGACGAAAATGGATAGTGTTTAGAAAACCCTCGATGACTGATCAGTGACGAGGGGGCGACAGTTTTCAGCTCTGACCAAATAAATCAATGAACGATGGTTATAAGTGCACTTAAATATCATTCACTGATTCCGCTCATCGATCTCACATAAATTGAGAGGAAAATACTTTTATTCGTACTGCATGCAGCAGTTGATTTATTTAGGCGTCAGAATTAAAAAAAGTATAATGCCCGTTGACCCATAACATAGGTATTCAAAAGAAGCGGAAATAGCAAACTAAGACATTAATGATGACTTCAAATTGAAACAAAACCTTTGACATCCATGCTTTATACAAACTTTTTTCAGCGTTAAGAAATCTTACATGCCACGTTTAACACTGTTTAACCCTGTTTAACCATGTTTAACCCTGTTTGACCCTATTTAACCCTGTATGCTGATGTACTGAGGTCAAGTGCGTTACCTTTTGGCTACCGTTGCTTCAGACAACAGACGGATTGGTAAAAAAACGTGACATAACTATCTTGTTTGTTCTGTAGCCATGGTAACAGCCTGCTTCAGCATCACTCAGCATTTTCTGCACGTAAGAGGATATACATAAAAGTGACAATTAGGTTACCATGGAAATATAATGTACCTATAAAATCCCTGTAATGGAATCTACCGATCAGATGATGGCACAGAGTTGGCGCAATGCTGTGCTGGCAACAAGTGAAACGTCGCAAACAGCAGTAACTGCTGACTTTCTAAGTCATCTGTTACTGCTGTTTGATTTATTAGTGAAGAATCCTGCAGCTCAAAAACAAACAGCAGTAACTGCTTACTTTTCTAAGTAAGCAGTTACTGCTGCTTGTCTTTGCACGGCGGTTAGTATGCCATTACTCGATGGCAGAAGAGAATCCTGCAGCTCAAAGACAAACAGCAGTAACTGCTGACTTTCTAAGTCATCTGTTACTGCTGTTTGATTTATTAGTGAAGAATCCTGCAGCTCAAAAACAAACAGCAGTAACTGCTTACTTTTCTAAGTAAGCAGTTACTGCTGCTTGTCTTTGCACGGCGGTCAGTATGCCATTACTCGATGGCAGAAGAGAATCCTGCAGCTCAAAGGCAAACAGCAGTAACTGCTTACTTTTCTAAGTAAGCAGTTACTGTTGTTTGCCTTTGTACGGCGGTCAGTATGCCAGTACTCGATGACAGAAGAGAATCCTGCAGCTCAAAGGCAAACAAAAGTAACTGTTTAATTCCTAAGTCAGCAGCTACTACTGTTTGCTTCTGTTGTATGGCAATGGAAAATAGAAGTCTTGAAAATAATGGAAAATTAAATAAACTAATCAATGAGCCCGGTAGATGCTACAACTCGGTATGACAGTAGGTAGATGCATGGAGAATAGAACTGGTAAAAAAGGCATGTGATTTTCAATCGGATTTCAATATTATATTACTTGTCTGTATCAAACAATACTGCATGTGAAGATCTGTAATGTAGCCGCCGGCCCGGATGGCTCATTTGTATTGACTGGGGCTTATAACCTGGAGATACCAGGTTCGAATTCCAGTCGGGCCGGATATTTGTTATCGTGGTTGTGCATATGCAGTGCTCCAGACTGTTCAATGGCATGGAGTGTACAGTGCTGCCTATAGTCGCTATGACCAATAAAGACCCACTGACTTTACTTGTGTTATCTTTTGACATCAGAATGTCGCTATGACCTATAAAGACCCACTGAGTTTATTTGTGTTATCTTTGGAATCAGAATGTCGCTATGACCTATAAAGACCCTCTGAGTTTATTTGTGTTATCTTTTGAGATCAGAATGTCGCTATGACCTATAACCTATAAAGACCCACTGAGTTTATTTGTGTTATCTTTGAGACCTGAATGTCGCTATGACCTTTAAAGACCCACTGAGTTTATTTGTGTTATCTTTTGAGATCATAATGTCGCTATGACCTATAAAGACCCACTGAGTTTATTTGTGTTATCTTTGAGACCTGAATGTCGCTATGACCTTTAAAGACCCACTGAGTTTATTTGTGTTATCTTTTGAGATCATAATGTCGCTATGACCTATAAAGACCCACTGAGTTTATTTGTGTTATCTTTGAGACCTGAATGTCACTATGACCTATCAAGACCCACTGAGTTTATTTGTGTTATATTTTGAGATCAGAATGTCGCTATGACCTATAAAGCCCCACTGAGTTTATTCGTGTTATCTTTTGAAATCAGAATGTCGCTATGACCTATAAAGACCCACTGAGTTTATTTGTGTTATATTTTGAGATCAGAATGTCGCTATGACCTATAAAGACCCTCTGAGTTTATTTTTGTTATCTTTTGAGATATTAATTCTGAAATGAGCATTTATTTTTTTATTTATTTATTAGGCTTTATATACACAAATATACACAAGAATCGTACAAATATGCAATTGTAAGTAAAATTGTGTACATCAGGATGTCGAATACAGGTGACCAGCACTCTAACTAGTTCGACATCCAGGATAAAATTTATATACATGGTAATTGCACTTAAAATTACACTTAAAAGTACAATTAAATAGAAATATATTATACATAATTGCTGTTTCCCGCGCTAAAACGAGAAGTAAAATAACTACGTATTATTGTAAAAGTAGCAAAAAAACCCTCTGGAAGCGTAGAAACTTATAAAACAACTACAAGTAGAGCAATATTTAAAAGCATGCAACTTTATACTTGATAATTACACTTAAAAGTAAAATTACGTAAAAATATCATACATCATTTTTGTTTCCCGCGCTAAAGCCGGAGATAAAATAACTACATATTAGTATAAAAGTAGAAAAAAAACCTCTGGAAAGCGTAGAAACTTATAAAACAACTACAAGTAGAGCAATATTTAAAAGCATGCAATTTTATAATAATATGATTATTTTAGTTTTATGAAGTCTTCACATTTTAACGTTGTAGATGGTTGCTTGACTGCGGAGCAAATAGTAGGTGACCAGGGTGCCCTGAGCCACCACACAAGTTTAGTTCATTATGCACTCCACTGATCATAGGGCCAAATACCATATAATTTCATAACAATACAATAGAACAATACTATATTAAGAGTATTTATAAAAACAATAATACAACTGTGTGGTATTAACTAGAGCCCTCGACACGTACATTACGTTAGTCCCTTTAGAATAAAAGTTATTTGATTAGTCTAAATTGCACCTGCTGGCGTCAGCTCGTATAGCCGTCGCTCAGTCGAAAAAAACCCATCTATGCTATACTAGTTGGAATGGTGGCTCTCGCCTGCCAAACACATGAGTATCGACACATGAGAGTCCTCCGTTATTCTTAGGAAGCATAGCGAAAAACTTTCTCCCATTCAACTCAATATAGGTTGAAGTAGTATCGTTGATAAGCCATGCATATTGAATGTTGGTATTATTGGGTTATTACATGTTGATTATGATAATCCAAATATCACGCACACGCCTGACATCCACAAGTACTTGTCCAAGAGCAAACATTATCAGTTAAAAGTGTTTTGAAACTTGAAATAATAAAAGCTATTCAGTTTACGTACAACGGTACAAAGCCGTCCAAAGATTGTTCTTGACGCAGATCCGTTGTTAATCTATTCCAAATACTGACCACTCGATTTGAATAAAAACTTTTAAATGTCTTAGTACTTGCTTGCCTCGGATAAAAGAGTGATCCGTTCTGACTTGACCGGAGTCTACTGTCAGGTTTGTAGTCAATCAATTGAGATGCGACAATATCAGAAAAATCTGACACAAGTAAAGATTTAAAAAACAGTTTGATGTCTATCATCTCCCTGTGGAAAGACAATGGTAAGATATTTAAATATTCACAGCGCTCCTTGTAATTAATTGTTGGATAATGAAGTGCATATCTAGTAAAATTTCGTTGAATTCGTTCAATGGACTCTATTTGAATTTTACATTTTAAAGAAAAATATGCAGTTCTAGTAAATATTGTATTAATCGTTTTGCTCAATTAACAAAATTTACCAAGCTTAGTTAAAAATATATTTTAAAATACTGCAAGAACCTTTTCACTTTTGATCTGTTCAGGTCTAAATGTCACCATGACCTATAAAGACCCTCGGAAAGCAGAATGTCACCATGACCCATAAAGACCCTTTGAGGGCGATGAACTATAATGACCCTCTGAGACCAGGCAGACGATTGATTGATTTTCAGAGCCATAAATTGTCCAGCCGGGCTGCCAGGCATTGATTTACCCATTACAGATAATTTACTTTTCCTGTGAAACATTTAGACTTTTTGCGTCCCAAACGCTTGTGAATAAAAGTCAATTGTAACCAAAATATATTTAGATCGTGATATGAGATATATCAGTGAGATATGTCTCTGAGATATTAACCAATAAAGACGGTCCGCACCGAAAGAATTGAAATATTTATAATGGTCGCACACCCATAACATAGGTATTCAAATGAAGTGGAAAGAGCTGACTAAGACATTTATGATGATTTCGAATTGAAAAACCCTTTGGTTCCCATGGTTTATACAAAAATTATTTCAGCGTTGTAAGGGAACACTTCAAGTCTTAAGCACGACTCGTTTTCACTACTCATCATATCAAATACCAGTTTGTGTTTTGATATAAATTTATGTTCAATCAGTAGGAGTTGAAAATGTTTGGTCTCAAATTAGACAAATATGAGTAATATTTACCCGATTGAAGTTGTGTCTCGCTACCGCGATCCCCAACTGCAAGTGGGTAAATATTAAATTAAATGACGTAGCGGCTAAGGGGTTAATACAACGTCAGCCAATCATATTACGTCCCAAGCACCGATGAATAACAGTCAATTCTAACCGTAAACCAGACCAATCACGTTAACAGGATGATTACGCTCCCAATAAGAAACACACATTGAACCAAGACTGGTTTGATGCAGAGAGTGGGTCAACGTTAACCAGTTAATACCGTCTTTATACGTCAGAATCCGACGTCTGTAGACGTCAGATTCTGACGTATAAAGTCGGTCCCCGCCCTGAAAGAATTAAAATATTTCTAATGGCCGTAGACCCATATCATAGGTATTCAAGATGACCTTGAAACGTAAAAAATAGCCGTTCCAACGTAATCAGTATACCCAAACTAGTTCAAAAAGAGGTATTATATTAGATTTTAGGGCTATTATGTCAAAAGTTAAGAAATCAAAATGAAAACATGAGCTGTGAGATAGCTGTGAGATGTGAGATAACTGAGCGAATTCCACGGAATTACAGGCCTGTCAAATGTAGAAGATGGTTTATCCACTATCACTTTATCACCACATTCAAACCGCATTTCTCCTGGCATGCCCAATGTATCCAGCGTCGTCTCCATACTCTCTAAGCCAGTCTCCATACTCTCTAAGCCAGTCATAACACGCTGAGGTTGATTTACAAACAGAATGATCCTTACCCCTCTCATCACTGAGACCTAGAGTGGGCAGTGTTGTCACAGTAAAGTGGACTATAAACAAAACCTTCAAGTTACTAGATAAGTGTAGGACTCAATAGGTTCGGCCTGTAAAATAAATACCGGGTTCGAAACAAATTAATTTCAACAAATGGTTCGAGTTCGACATTAACTTTAACCTTACAGTGCTGGATCTGACTAACGTCAGATTCTGACGTCTAAGATCGATCCCCGCACTGTAAGAGTAAAATAGTTATAATGGCCGTAGACCCATAACATAGGTATTCAAATGAATCAGAAAGAGCTAACTAAGACATTTATAATGATTTAAATTGAAAAATCCCTTTAGTCTCTATGGTTTACACAAAAATTATTTAGCGCTTTAAGGGTTAACTTTCTCCTAAAATTTTCGAGTTCAACGAGTAGAAAAAGGCATCTGTGCCGTCAATGTGTCTTTTGATATTTTCTCAGTTCAGCTCTGGCTACGTCGTAGACAACGAGTCAGTTTATTCCTGCTCTGCAAAACCAAAAGGCAGTTTTACAACTGCTTACTTGAAGTGCAATTAGTTGCTGCATTATGCCTCTGCGCTGCAGATTTCTCTGTAACTATAGTATTTTTTATTCTTTCGAAAAATAGATTTTGCCCTGAAACATGTACAGCAATTGTAGATATCTTAAGGTGTTTAAAAATGACCGGTTTTTAGCCAACTACATAATTCATCCCGTTTGGTATGAAAGGGTTTATCGCCCCTTCACAAAGTGGCAGTTAAACCCTTCCATATCAAAGGGGGCGATATGTAGACCATTTTCACAAAATAATACATAGAGCATAAATGTGAGTGGAGCTGTTGACCCCGAGAGTTTCGATGTCACCACGGTAGCCATTCTGATTTTATTAGCACCTGTTAGCACCTGTTAGCACCAGTTGTTAAAAGTGCAATATGCCTTCTCTCTTGAGATACTTATAAACGTTAAGAGTTAAATTTCACAAATCCGAGTAAAAATGAAATGAATCGGGCTTTAGGCCACTTTTGTGCACATATAGGCTAAACTGGGCCAGGAGAACCTCCTGAGGATGGTGAGATGATTGAGATGACACTGTCCTCCAGACACAGGATTCGAAATTCGAGCCCTGGCGGTCTGAGGCCGAGCACGCTACCTCTCGGTCACGGAGGCTCCCCACAATACTAACTTTCACACGTGGATGGGGAAGAAACAATTTTTGTTTCTTTCAAACCGCCGAAACCGGGAACCGAACCCCGGGACTCTGGCGTGAAAGGCAGCGGTGCTAACCACTACCCTAGGGCCCCCGCCCCACAAATCCGAGTAATGTTTAGTCGCCTGAAACTCAGGGCCGTATCCAGGGTCTTTTATTGGGTGTCTGTAACCCCCCTCCCCCTGAATATCCCCAAAATGCCTTGTTTTTTTTCAAAATATCCAGGGGGCATCCCCCCACCCCCCTATTACCGGATGGTCGACCTGTAACTCCCCCCTTTGTCTGGATACGGCCCTGAAACTGTGTATCGCGGTAGGGAGACACAGCTTGAACATGTTGAAGCGACTGACATTCAAATTGGACAGATTAGTTCTGTAGAGGTTATTGACGTCAGCTGACATTGGAATAAAACACAGGCGACAAAGCTGTGTGAATGACTAGAGCTTCAGGCCTTGACGAAAGCTGATTGTGGTGATATAATGTGATTAGATTATTGTATAAAACCCAAGGCATATCTCCAATACGGTGTTTGACATTGGCTAAAACTGGCATTTGTCACCTGCGTCCAAAGCGCACACCTGTACTGCTCTGAAAAGCCAAAAGGCAGTAACTGCAGATTTGAACAGTAAGCAGTTACTGCCTTTTGGCTTTGCGTGGCAGGCCAATCTGAAAAGTCAATAGGCCCAACATTAAAACAACATTGAATCAACTTAGGGTGTGTGCTGTTATATTACCTGATTTTCCAACAACTGTACTTAGATTCATAACGATCCGCCACAGAACGCTTACGTAACGGAGACGGTCGACGCATAAAACCACGTCAATTGCCAGGTAGTTAGGATGGAAAGAGAGGGAATTACCTGGGAGGGAGATTGGGGCAAAATGGACAGAATGGGCTAATTACAGCAATTGTTACTGACGGCACTCCCGCCATCAGCCTGGTTGCCCTGGTAACAAGTAGCTGAACGAGAGGGATGATGGGAGACTTAAGTGGTGTGATGTCACGCAATGATGATGACGTCATAATCATTGCATGACGTCACTACATAGGTTATTATTCGGTACGTCAATAACAAAAAAATTAGTCTTATATGTTTATCTTCCCATATCACGTTTTGAGCTGTGTCATCTGACTTGAATGTAAACCTGAAAATAATCCATGCATTTATCATGTTATGTAGGAAATCTTCATTATTTATCCCTACGTCAATTTTTATGCCTCCGCCGCGAAGCGAGCGAAGACATTATGTTCTCGGGTTGTTCGTCCGTCCAGATTTCGGGCTGTCCATCTATCCGCCTGTCCGTACGCCGCCAGCTTTGACACCACGCCAACATGGTCTAACAGATTTAATTCATAATTTATACAAACGTTGGACCCCTCCGGCTAATTTTTTTTACCAAAGGTCAAGGTCATAGGTGAAAGGTCGAAGTCAAAGATTCAAAAAAAAATGTTTTGTTTGGAAAATATTTATTGCATCTCTCCAATTTTTTATGTGAAGTTACTCATGAGTATGGAGATGACCTGATTAGATTTTCAGCTTCCCACCGATAATCAAAATGGCCGTCAGCTGGCGACTAAATTTTTTTTTGGACTTAAATATTTTCTTTTTACAATTCACAGTAGTGCTTTGAAACTTGGTATATATATAGGTCTTCGGTGTTTGCGAGTCTAATGGTATTGTCCGTTTTCATGTGCGAACGAAAACGAGGCTACGGCGGCCATAATGATTTTGTCATTTTATTCCATAAAAATGGCGCATCGAATTGTTATCAAACTTGGTCATCATGATATCTCAGAAAAATCTAGGTCAGTAAAAATAGATTTTGCCCTGAAACATGTACAGCAATTGTAGATATCTTAAGGTGTATAAAAATGACCGGTTTTTGGCCAACTACATAATTCATCCCGTTTGGTATGAAAGGGTTTATCTGCCCCTTTACAAAGTGACAGATAAACCCTTCCATATCCAAGGGGGCGATATGTAGATCATTTTCACAAAATAATACATAGAGCCTCAAATGTGAGTGGAGCTGTTGACCCCGAGAGCTCCGATGTCACCACGGTAGCCATTCTGATTTTATTAGCACCTGTAAAACCAATTGTTAAAAGTGAAATATGCCTTCTCTCTTGAAATACTTATAAACGTTAAGAGTTAAATTTCACAAATCCGAGTAATGTTTAGTCGCCTGAAACTCAGGGCCGTACCCAGGGTCTTTTATTGGGTGTCTGTAGCCCCCCTGCCCCTGAATATCCTCAAAATGCCTTGTTTTTTTTCAAAATATCCAGGGGGCATCCCCCCACCCCCCCCCCTATTACCGGATGGTCGACCTGTAACTTCCCCCTTTGTCTGGATACGGCCCTGAAACTGTGTATCGCGGTAGCGAGACACAGCTTGAACATGTTGAAGCGACTGACATTCAAATTGGATAGATTAGTTCTGTAGAGGTTATTGACGTCAGCTGACATTGGAATATAACACAGACGACAAAGCTGTGTTAATGACTAGAGCCTCAGGCCTTGACGAGATTTGATGTGATCTAGCTTTATACGAGCATTGAAGTGTTCCCTTTCCCAGCAGGGAACGTAACAGTAAAAGTGGTGCAAAATCTTGCGAAATATAACGGATATGTGATCACAAGGTTTGCAAACTGGACGAATATATTGAAACAAAGTTTTTGAAATTGTACGCCTGACACAAAATTGACGATTGTTTTAGAATGAATAAATGAATGAATATATGAATACATGGATGAATGAACGAATGAATGAATGAATGAATATATGAATACATGGATAATGAATAAATGAATAAATGAATAAATGAATAAATGAATAAATCAATGAATGAATAAATGAATGAATGAATGAATGAATGAATAAATGGGGTTTCAAGCCACTTTTTTGCACAAATAGGCTAAACTGAGCAAGGAGATAAATTATATAACACTGCCCTCCAGACACAGGATTCGAATTTATGGCCCTGGTGGTCTGAAGCCGAGCACACTACCTCTCGGTCACGGAAGGTTTCCACAATACGCAATACGATAGTTATAGAATCACCAAGACCTAATTCGCTTTTTACACCATCTGGCTCACTCGGCCCCGTTGTGGCTTGGAAATCAGATGTACTGGGCTCGAATGCCAGCCGGGTCGAATGTTTGTCATCGAGGTTGTACAAATGCAGTGCTTTGAACTGTTTAAAGGCCTGGGGTGTGCAACATAAAGATAAATTGAAGTCATTCGATAAAAGTAGGGGATAGTCCCGACTTCGGGTTTCCTTCTGTCGCGATATTACCATGATTGTACAGAAAGAGACGAAAAGCAACAATATTCACTATTACACCAGGAATTCCTGCAGCGCAGGGATCGACTTTAAACGTCAGAATCTGACGACTTTAGACGTCAGAATCTGCCGTCTTATGCTGATTCCCGCACTGAAAAAGTAAAATATTTATATTGGCCGTAGACCCATAACATAAGTATTCAAATGAAGCGGAAAGGGCTAACTAAGACATTTATGGTGATTTTAAATGGAAAAACCCTTTGGTCTCCATGGTTTATAGGAACATATTTCAGCGTTGTAAAGGGTAATATCTCAGCCAGGATGTTTCATATAGGATGTGCTTACCTCGCCGGATATAACTCATATCAGTAATTCATCAAATTAATAACCATGCACCCCCATCACTCTCGGTCATGATGTATCCCCCTTGATGTGACCTTTGACCCAGTGACGAGTGATATTAATTATAGATCGCTTCCGCGATGACACCTCATTAGTCTGATGTGCATAATATATAATCATGATAATAGAGCTGACAGTCAATTAGTGGCCAACATAACCCACTTTTCTCACAGATTGTTGTATGCACCATATTTTGTAATAGTTCTATTTTCTTGTGTTCATCATAGACACAAGAACAGTGTTACAACCGCTTAGAACGTCATTATTTTGACGGATAATAATATGTAAAAAATTAAACAATCCAAGTACAGTTGAGTTGTCCATTGTATGGGACGAGTCAAGAGATTTGTTTAATAGCAACATGCTACAAGAATTCAGTTAACTCTTAAAGCGCTGAAGTAAATAATTTATCTTTTCACCCACTTGAAGTTGTGTCTCGCTACCGCGACCCATAACTTCAAGTGAGCGAAAATTACTCATATTTGCTCAATTTGAGATCAAGCATTTGCAAACCATGATGTTTAAACTCTCATTTCGTTAAA
Organism: Flabesymbios commensalis; assembly: GCA_964017125.1. Taxonomy (NCBI): domain Eukaryota; kingdom Metazoa; phylum Annelida; class Polychaeta; order Terebellida; family Flabelligeridae; genus Flabesymbios; species Flabesymbios commensalis. Next base: position 83,934,398 of record OZ024910.1, read on the forward strand.
ATAACTGTGATTTAAAAGACTAATAAAACATATTGGAAACGACTAATGTGGAGCTTTTAGATCTAGGCCATGGATATGTTTAACGAAAAGTTGTTAACAGGATTCAGTTAAGGACAGGTGTTTTGTTTTCTGCTTAGTATTCGGATAATGAAACAAATTAAAAAAAATTCTATTCCAAATCACAGAGACATCTTAATTTTTGTAACGATTTGAAGCAGATACAACCTGAACGTGTCAGAGCAATCTCACAGAAAGCGTCGTCACAATGAACGCTAACCTAAAACAGACCAGTTGACCTTGACCTCTATCGCGGTCATGTTTGACCTTCAGGCGACACGTCATCATAAATAACAGCAGCTCAGATCATAAACAGTTACCGTGACAAACCCAAAACGCTGAACCAATGCTGGTTTAATGTTGGGCAACCGTCTGCCACGCTGGCCCAACAATAAACCAACATTGTCTCAATGTCTTGTGTTTCCTGCGGCCATGGCAACCCAAATAATTTGATTAGTTTCTTGTGATGGCTCCAGGGAACTGTTGTAACGATTACCTGTGGTAGGGCTGCTGTAAAATGTCACGATTACCTCAACTCAATAAACATCACACGTTGCCCCATTGTCGTGTTAATGTTAGCCCACCGTCTGCGACGCTGGCCCAACATTAAAACTACATCAAGTCAACTTGTGAGGTTTGTGTTTTAATTTTTGCAGCCAAGGTATGTATTATATCAGCCATGTCCCACTTTTCTTGATCATGTTTAGAGAGGACGTGGTACAAACGTAAGAGCATGTAGCGTCAGCTCAATACCCACTTGGAGCAGATTTTTTTTGAATGACACAAAATTGACGATAGTTTTAGAGTAATGAATGAATATATGAATACATCAATGAATGGACAAATGAATGAATGAATGAATGAATGAATGAATGAATGAATGAATGAATGAATGAATGAATGAATGAATGAATGAATGAATGAATGAATACATGAACATATGAATACATGAATGAATGAATGAATGAATGAATGAATGAATGAATGAATAAATGAATGAATGAATGAATGAATGAATGAATGAATGAATAAATGAATGAATGAATGAATGAATGAATGAATGAATAAATGAATGAATGGATGAATGAATGAATGAATGAATGAATGAATAAATGAATGAATGAATGAATGAATGAATGAATGAATGAATGAATAATGAATAATGAATGAATGAATGGAATGTCTGCTGTTTCTCGATGCAATTCTGATCTCGTGTCACATATGGAAAGATTAGATCAGTGAATCAATTTGATAAACTGACTTTAGTGCCACTAGTAACTAAATTAAGTAATATATTGATGATTATGAGGTGTAGAAGAAGGCAGGCAGATGAGAAGTGGCGACTTGCCGACCTGCCTACCGGGTGTAGAAATGAAATGAATGGGGTTTGAGACCACTTTTGTGCACATATAGGCTAAACTGTGTCAGGAAAACCTCCTGAAGATGGTGAGAAGAATGATATGACACTGCCCTCCAGACAAATGATTTTAAATTCGAGCCCTGGCGGTCTGAGGTCGAGCCCGATACCCCTCGGTCACGGAGGTTCCCCACGATATTGAATCATTGCGAGTGCGAGGAGAAGAAACATTTGTTTCTTTGAAACTTGAAGGCCAGAGTAGGGTTCGAACCTACGATCTCCGACTTTCCAAGCTGGCAGCTTAAACCCCCGCCCTACTACCAGGTGTAGAAGAAGACTGGAAGATGATAAGTGCCTACCTGCTGACCTGCCTACCAGATGTAAAAGAAGGTAGTGAGATGAGAAGAGAAGTGCCAACCTGCCGATCTGCCTACCAGATGTAGAAGAAGTCTGACAGATGGAAAGAGAAGTGCCAACCTGCCGACCTGCCGACCTGCCTACCAGATGTAGAAGAAGTCTGACAGATGGAAAGAGAAGTGCCAACCTGCCGACCTGCCGACCTGCCTACCAGATGTAGAAAAAGGCTAGCAGATGAGAAGTGCCGGCTCGCCGACCTGCCGACCTGCCTACCAGGTGTAGAACAAGGTTGTCAGATGAAAAAAAAAGTGCTGACCTGCCGACAATATGTAGAAAAAGGCTGGCAGATGAGAAGTTCCGGCTTGCCGACCTGCCTATAAGGTGTAGAAATGAATGGGTTTTTAAGCCACCTTTGTGCACATATAGGCTAAACTGGGCCAGGAGAACCTCCTGAGGATGGTGAGAAGAATGATATGACACTGTCCTCCAGACAAAGAATTCGAAATTCGAGCCCTGGTGATCTGAGGCCGATACCCCTCGGTCACGGAGGTTCCCCACGAGATTGGATCATTGCGAGTGAGAGGGGACGAAAAATTTGTTTTTTAAAACTTGAAGGCCAGAGTAGGGTTCGAACCTACGATCTCCGACTTTCCAAACTGGCAGCTTAAACCCCCGCCCTACTACCAGGTGCAGAAGAAGACTGGAAGATGAGAAGTGCCGACCTACTGAGCTGCCTACCAGATGTAGACAGATCAAAAGTGCCGACCAGTCCACCTGGGCAGGAGCTGTGATGTAGTGGTTAACGCAGCGTGCTTGTCGTGCCGGGGCTGTGGCATCCACTTTTAGAAAACACTTTAGAAAGTTAGGTGTCAATCCCGACAAATAATATAGTTAAAGTATTGAAGGAGGCGCTTCCGTGACCGAGGGGAAGTGTGATCAACCTCAAACCACCAGGTTTTGAATATGTAGAAATAGGATGGCAGATGAAAAGTGCCGACCTGCCGACCTGCCGACCTGCCTACCAGGTGTAGAATAAGTCATACAGAAAAGAAAAGAAGTGCCGACTTGCCGACCTGCCTACTAAGTGTAGAAATAGGCTGAAAGAAGAGAAGTGCCGACCTGCCGGCCGGCCTACTAAGTGTATAATAAGGCTAGCAGATGAAAAGTGCCGACCTGCCTACCAGGTGTAGAATAAGTCATACAGAAGAGAAAAGAAGTGCCGACTTGCTGACCTGCCTACTAAGTGTAGAAATAGGCTGACAGAAGAGAAGTGCCGACCAAGTGTATAATAAGGCAAGCAGATGAAAAGTGGCGACCTGCCGACCTGCCCACCAGATGTAAAACAAGTTAATCAGATGAAAAGAGAAGTGCCGACCCGCCTACCAGGTTTAGAACAAGGTAGTCAGATGAGAACAGAAGTGCCAACCTGCCGACCTGCCTACCAGATCTAAAAGAAGGTAGTTGGGTAAGAAGAGAAGTGCCAACCTGCCGACCTTCTTCCAGGTTTAGAAGAAGGCGGGCAGATGAGAACAGAAGTGCCAACCTGCCGACCTGCCTACCAGGTGTAGAAGACGGCAGGCAGATGAGAACAGAAGTGCCAACCTGCCGACCTGCCTACCTGGTGTAGAAGACTGCAGGCAGATGAGAACAGAAGTGCCAACCTGCCGACCTGCCTACCAGGTGTAGAAGAAGGTTGGCAGATGAGAAGTGACGACCTGCCTACCATATGTAGAAGAAGGCTGGCAGATGAGAAGTGCCGGCTTGCCGACCTGCCTACCAGGTGTAGAACAAGGTAGTTAGATGAGAACAGAAATTCTAACCTGCCGACCTGCCTACCAGGTGTATAAGAAAGCAGGCAAATGAAAAGTGCCCACCTGCCGACCTGCCTATCATGTGTAGAAGAAGGCTGGCAAAAGAGAACTGCCGACCTGCCGGCCTGCTTACCATATGTAGAAGAAGGTTGGCAGGTGAGAAGAGATGTACCAACCTGCCGACCTGTCAACGAGATGTAGGAGAAGGCAGGCAGAGCAGAAGACTCGCTGTGAAAAAAATATATATTCCAAGAGAGAAATGCTGGCCTAACGTCCTCCTCACCAAATGTAAAAGAAGGAAGTCGTATGTGAAATATCTGGTTGAATAACAAAGTTTATTTTTTAGTAAAAACATACAATTAATTTTGTCACTGGAAAATATGTACAAACTGGTACAGAATGAGCTTCAATAACCTGGCGCTTCCAATGTTATTATCTTACATAGCCTGTGAAATATAGGCTAATATAGCAGGTCGCTTATAGTCAAAATAATAGTCATAAAGAGTGCCTAATTCGAGAAATGTGTGTAAAAAAACTTATATATAAGGCATATAAATATTGTAGCCGGATGCTGTAAATATCTAGTTATAAATCTAATGTGTCCTGTGCCCTAAACATGAAAGGGGAACAATCATGGAGCTGACACCGCTCGTCAACAGACACGGGATGTTGAACTTATGTTGAGAAAATGTTGGTTCACCGTCTCCAGAATTTTAAAAACACATGCTTCCAAAATAAATAAACAAACATGAAAATAATTGTCTTCATTTTTTAAATTGAATAAAAAAAACAAGAAAAAAATGATCAAAAGGTGCAATATATAAATGAATAAATAGATAAATAAATAAATCATATAAAAAATTAAAATTATAATGGTATTACAAATACATAAAAAATAATAATAATGTGAGCGGACGCTAAATGTTGAACTAATGTTAGATTTAATGTTGGTATAATAATAATAATAATAATAATAATAACAATACTACTACTACTTCTACTACTACTAATAATAATAAGCATAATAATATTAATAATAATAGTAATAATAATAATAATAATAATAATATATTATAATATATTATATATATATATATATATATATATATATATATATATATATATATATATATATATAT